>CM019149.1:208202903-208910245 GCA_009733165.1 Naja naja
ATGTATGTAGTTTTAAATGTTATTGGTTTATTTGAATTGGTCTTGTAAAATGTCAAATGGTATTGGTTTAAATAGTGCGGGAAGAAACCCTGCACTCCCATTGGCTAACAGCTTCGGCTGCGGCTATAAAAGCAGCCGTAGCCTTACCGACGGGTCCATTCGAGCTGTTGTCATTAATAAAGTCTTTGCTGGAACTCCTCGCGTCTGACTCTTCATGCAAACTTAACACTGGCGGCGAAGGTGGGATTTCCCTGAAGAAAGCGATGACGAACAAGCAACTGGCGAGATGGCTGCGCTGAACACCCCCAGCACCGTTCGATCGGCGGCGGAAGACTGGGAATCGTATGCACCGGTTCCACATGTTCCTGGAAGAGAACGATCGCCCGGCATCCCGAGGCGGAAGAGGCGGTCTTTCTCACACACTGCGGTCGGCAGTCTTCAAAATAAGCGAAGCGCGTTGGCGGGAACAGCAATTGAAGGTAATAGAATGGCCAATTAGAAAGACTTTTAAGAGCCCATTCGCCACAAGTATCGTGCCTCATTAAGAACACAATTTTACCGTCGGGATCAAGGGGATAGCGAGTGTTAATGACTTAGTGGCAAGCAAGGGACATTGGGGTGCTTGTGACTTTACCAACGTAGAAGAGGCCATGCGTCGGTTTGTTTGGGCCTTAAAGATAAGATCTTACAAAGCAAACTGTTAATGAAACCAAAAATCACGCTTTAAGAGGCTATTGAAGAGGCTGTTTCAGCAGAAGCCACCAAGTCCTCAGCTGCGGCCATGAAAAAGATTAACAAGGCCTCGAGCCAGGCCTCAAGCCATTCTGATGGGGAAAAATCCTCAACAACTCATTGCAAACAAATAGACTCTGATTAGGATAGCAGTGAGGAAGAAGAGGGATTTTAAGCTCAGAATGGAGAAGAAAAGAAAACTCTGAAAAACAGGCAAGGATTCTTTGCAGAGGCTGTGGGGGAGCCACCCGCACTGAATGCAAGTTCTTTGACTCCATTTGCCTACGTTGTGAGAAAGCGGGGTCATATAGCCAGAGTCTGCAAATCATCCAGAACTCCACCATTCAGGAAGAAATTTCCTGAGGAAGATTTTAAGCCCAACAATTTAATTGGAAAAATGGGGAAATCAAAAAGCAAATGGCAAGAGTGAAACTCACCAAACAATATCCATTGGTCATTCTTCACATTTAAATAGCAGAAAAGTACATGTGAAGGTGTTTATTGAAGGAGACCGTGCCACATGGAAGTGGACTCAGGCTCTTATTTATCTATGGTGTCATGGGACACTATACAGACTCTTTCAAGAATTCAGAAAAACATTTCCAGAAGCAAGCACTGACCCTCAAAGACTACCAAGGGAACAAGATTCCAGTAGTTGGAGAGAAATTCAGCGTGCAGTTTAAAGGCCACACCAAGCGTTTGCCACTGACCATCGTGGACAAGGATGGCCCAAGTTTGCTGGGACTTGAGTGGTTCAAGCCACTTGGCATCGGTGACTGGCATCCATCCGTGAGCAGTTCTGACTGGGAAGAGTCCTTGAAGTCTGAGTTTCCAGAGGTCTTCAGCGAAGGACTGGGCAAGTATATGGGGACCCCTATTGCTTTCAGTTTAGACCCCAAGGTGCCCCAATTCGTTTAAAGCCCAGGAGGGTTCCATTTGCTTTAAAGGAAAAAATTGATGCACAATTAGATAAGCTCATGCCAAGGGGTTTTGGAACCTACTGACCACTCCAGATGGGAAACACCCATAGTCACACCAGTCAAGGCTGATGGGTCAGTGAGAATCTGTGGTGACTACAAGGGGACACTTAACCATGCGCTGCAGCAGGCGCATACCCTGTACCTGTTGTGCATCATCTGCTCCATTCCCTTGGCAGGGGTACAGTATTTGCTAAACTGGACTTAGCTCAGGCATATCAACAATTAACAGTTGATGATGCCACTGCAGAGGCACAAACAATTGTGACTCATAGAGGTGCCTTCAAATGTAAAGACTACAATTTGGAGTAAGCGTGGCACCTGGCATTTTCAAAGTCTTATGGAAAGAATGTTGCAAGGACTGCCAGGGGTAGTGCCTTATTTTGATGATGTGTTAATCTCTGCTGAAAATGACACTCAGCTTCAAAGAGACTCAGAGAAGTCCTTACCAGATTCAGAAAAGCAGGTTTGAAAGTCAAGGAAGACAAATGCACTCTCAAAACAGACAGAGTTGAATTCCTGGGGTACATGATTGATAAACAGGGCATCCACCCCTGATGCCAAGGTTAAAGCGATCAAGGAAGCCCCTAAACCTCGTTGCAAGTCAGATCTGCAAGCCTTCCTTGGCCTTATTAACTTTTATCACATGTTTCTACCTCACAAAGCATCTATTGCTGAACCCTTACATCGTTTACTTGATAAGAAGGCTGCTTGGATCTGGGGGCGGAAGGAACAGTCAGCATTTAACAGTATTAAGAGACTAATCACGTCTGATGCTGTGTTGATTCAATTCTCTGAGAATTTACCTGTTGTTCTGACTTGTGATGCATCCCCTTTTGGAGTGGGAGGGTTTTGAGCCACAGGCTTCCCAATGGCAAGCCCCAATTGCATTCTACTCTGCAGCTGTCCAAAGCAGAGAGGAACTACAGCCAATTGGACAAGGAGGCTTTAGCAGTTGTTGCAGCTGTTAAGAAATTTCATGAATATCTGTATGGCAGGTCATTCACCATTGTTACAGATCACAAACCTTTTGCAGCATGGTGGCAGGAGACAAACCTACACCTATTATCCTGTCACCAAGAATGCTGAGGTGGACTGAATTTCTTGCAGCCTACTCCTACAAACTGATTCACAGGCCTGGCAAGGACATTGGACATGCTGATGCACTGAGTCGTTGCCCACTACCTTGCCACAAGGAGGACTGTGAACAGACTCACACCTTTTCCTGGAGACCGTTGCTAAGCTTCCAGTCCATGCTGCTGAGATTGCCAGAGAATCTGCCAAAGATGCTGTGGGCACTGTTATGGGCTGGATTAAGAAAGGTTGGCCTCTTCAAGATCTACCTCACTTTGCCCAACCTTTCAAATCCAGGCAAACTGAATTATCTGTATTAAGAGGATGTATTTTGTGGGGTAACAGGGTGGTTATTCCTGCAAAACTGCAAAGGGAGGTTTTGGAAATGTTACATGAGGGTCATCCTGGGATTGTAAGGATGAAAGGTTTGGCCAGGAGTTATGTATGGTGGCCAGGTATTGACAAAATGGTTGAAAACTGGGTTGCATCTTGTCCCAATTGCCAGGTAGTCAGGCCTGCCCCACCTCAGCCCCACACAGGAATGGGAATGTCCTAGGGGCCCATGGTCTAGAATCCACATTGATTTTGCAGGCCCTACAAGGGCACACGTTTCTAGTAATTGTAGATGCATACTCCAAATGGCTAGAGGTTATTCTCATGACTTCTACTACTACTGAGGCTGTTATCAAGCAGCTCAAAAGCTCTTTGTAACCCATGGGTTACCAGATGTCCTGTCTCTGACAATGGCCCTCAATTCACATCTAACATTTTTGAATCCTTTCTAGCTCAACAGGGCATCAGACATGCCCTTACAGCCCTGGGCACCCTTGCCGACCAGCGGCGAGCTGAACGCATAGTGCGCTTTACCAAAAGAAGCTTCAGCAGCTGGGTCCTGGGGACATCACTGAGAAGCTTGAAAAGCTTCTTAGTGTTCAACACATCACTCCTAGCCCATCAACTAACTTGTCCCCAGCAGAGTTGTTAATGGGCAGGAAACTAAGTCTTCCTTGACCGACTTCATCCCCTTATGCACCCAATACCACTGGATTCCACTTCCAAAGTTCGTTCTTTCAGTGTGGGAGATTCTGTCTATGCTAGGAACCTTACAGGTGAACCTTTGTGGATTCCTGCTGAAATAACTCATCACTGGCCCTCTTTCTTACAGGGTTCAAACAGAGGATGGCCTCCTCTGGAGCAGGCACATTGACCAACTTAGATCCCGGTTCACTCAGGAACATGGCCCTGTCTCTCTCTAGGTCCCTCACCTGATGTCTCTTCTAGGGGGAAGGGGAGGAACAGGAGGAATATCAGCAAACAGGAATCAACCCCTTGTGTAGCAGCGCCATTGCGGCAGGAACCATCGAACCCTGTCACAATGCCAAGATCCATCCTTAGTAAGTCATTCACGACAGGAACCATCCGAACCTGTCACAATGCCTAGATCCATCCTTAGAAGTGGAAGATTGTACATCACTACCAGACTTGGGTGTTGACATTGGAATGGAGATGGGTTGGGAGGAGAGACCAGATTCTAACAGTCTAACAGGGTCTTCTTTCACAGGAAGTCCTAACAGGGAAATGTCAGCAGACACATTTCCCCTCTCACTGGTGAGAACAATAAATTCTGAACCACGAAGGTCTCAGCATACCGCGTAAGAGCCCCACCTATTTAAAGGAATACATTAGATAGGTTGGGGTTTGGTATGGACTGAACCTAGTGGGGAGGGGTGTTATGTATGTAGTTTTAAATGTTATTGGTTTATTTGAATTGGTCTTGTAAAATGTCAAATGGTATTGGTTTAAATAGTGCGGGGAAGAAACCCTGCACTCCCATTGGCTAGCAGCTTCGGCTGCAGGCTATAAGCAGCGTAGCCTTACAGACGGGTCCATTGAGCTGTTGTCATTAATAAAGTCTTTTGCTGGAACTCCTCGCGTCTGACTCTTCATGCAAACTTAACAGTAAATAATAATAGACAGGTTAAATTCAAAAACCCTGTGTTAGCTTCAACTGTTTATTGTAATCAACTCATGAAAATTTGCCATGGCATCTTATCTATCCCAAATATAAGCGTTAAATGTATTTCATCACATGGATCAAATATGCACTTCATTTTTGTAATGGCATCTCTTATCAATTGTTACTGGTAGATACAATAGATTCAGTCTCCTGCAGTAGGTCTATCTTCCCCACAATTTTTTAAATAGAAGTGATTTCCAGTTAGTATAATAAATCCATTCCAATCTCCTCAGCCCTCCTGGGGAAAAATTGGTACTTCTCTTTTGAAATCTTTTGATTCAGAAATTATTATGTGCAATTGCTGGACTCCATTTCCCCCAGTCAGCATGAACAATCTCTGTGGTGATAAGAGCTGAAAATCTAATATATGAAAGGACAGTTGCTTGTTTTGTGACAATGGAATTGATGTTCTCGCGTGCATAGGGAAGAACCAACAAAAGCAATTTAAAATCACTTTCTTCTTTAAAGCAAAGAGAGTCAATAGTTTCATTGTGGTGGCTTTCACTTAGAGGATGGTGCATTTGGGTCCATGGAATAGGTTTGGAGGGCAGGTGTTCTAGTCTAACCCACTGTCCATGACAGGAAGTCTATACTGATTCTGCAGAAAATAGCTCAGGTCTCCTTTGAAAATCCCTACAACTTCTGGAGGCAAACCATTCCTTTGGATTTGTTCTCACTGTAGAGAGAGAGAATTTCTCTTTATGCTTCTAAGTTAGATGTCCTTTAATGATCACTCCACCGTTACTTCTTGCTCTGCTTTCAGTGCTTTGGAGAATAAGTTAACTCCTCTTCTCTGAAACAGTTCTCAATTTATTAATCTTTTATCATGGCCTCACTAGTCCTTCTCTACAAAAAGGCCAAACAGGTCTAAAGGGATTTAAAACAAGCGTCATGTGAAGCCACTTGCAACAAGAGAAACCCAGGCTAAACAAAGAAAGCAATCCATTGATTTATTTAGCTTGTAGTTTTACTGCAGAATGTGAAAATGCCTTATAAAATTATGGCCTTGCTGCTGTATAAGAGCTATTTTGCAGCTGGCAGAATATCATTATTCTCTGAATGGGAAGGCTAGACAATCCATTGAGAAGTGTGATTGGTGCATATTAAAGGATCGAGCTTAAGTAATCACAAAGGTTGTTTTTATTGCATGATAAAGGAGAAAAAGTCAAGGAGAAATTGGCTTGATTGCCAGGGAAATCAGTACAGAAGAAGAAGAATTCACAGTAAAGCTGTGTGGTGGTGAAAACTTTTTCAGATTGCTGAAAGGATGTGCTGAGTGTTAAGTTTGCATGAAGAGTCAGACCTTGAGGTTCCAGCAAAGTTTATTAGTGACTACAGCTCGAATGGACCCGTTCCTGGCTTGGCTAGCTGCTTCTTATAGCCTGCAGCCGTAGCTGCTGCCAATGGAGTGCAGGGTTTCTTCCGCACTATTTAAACCAATACCATTTGACATTTTACAAGAACAGTTCAAATAAACCAATAACATTCAAACCTACATACATAACCCCTCCCACTAGGTTCAGTCCATACCAAACCCCAACCTATCTAATGTATTCCTTTAAATAGGTGGGGCTCTTACGTGTCGTTGAGACCTTCGTGGTTCAGAAGCTTTAACGTTCTCACCCAGTGAGAGGAAATGTGTGTCTGACATTTCCCTGTTGGGACTTCCTGTGAAAGAAGACCCTGTTAGACTGTTAGAATCTGGTCTCTCCTCCCAACCCATCTCCATTCCAATGTCAGCACCCAAGTCAGGTAGTGATGTGCAATCTTCCACTTCTAAGGATGGATCTTGGCTTTGTGACAGGGTTGGGATGGTTCCTGTCATAATGGCTCGTTACACATGGGGTTGATTCCTGTTTGCTGATTTTCCTCCTGTTCCCCTCCTTCCCCCTAGAAGGACATCAGGTGAGGGACCTGAGAGGGACAGGGTCGATGTTCCTAGAGAACCTGGATCTAAGTTGGTCAATGTGCCTGCTCAGAGGAGGCCATCCTCTGTTTGTACCCTGTAAAACGAGGGCCGTGATGTGAGTTATTTCAGCAGGAATCCACAAAGGTTCACCTATAAGGTTCCTAGCATAGACAGAATCTCCCACACTAAAAGAGCGAACTTTGGAAGTGGAATCCAGTGGTGGTTGGGTGCGTAAGTGGGATGAAGGCGGTCAAGGGAAGACCTAAGTTTCCTGCCCATCAACAACTCTGCTGGGGACAAGTTATTTGATGGGCTAGGAGTGATGTGTTGAACACTAAGAAGTTTTCAAGCTTCTCAGTGATGTCCCCAGGACCCAGCTGCTGAAGCTTCTCTTTGGTAAAAGCGTACCATGCGTTCAGCCCGGCCATTGGCGAAGGGTGCCAGGGGCAGTGAGGGCATGTCTGATGCCCTGTTGAGCTAGAAAATTCAAAAATGTTAGATGTGAATTGAGGGCCATTGTCAGAAACAAGGACATCTGGTAACCCATGGGTTACAAACAATTTTCTGAGCTGCTTGACAGCCTCAGTTGTAGTGGATGTCATGGAATTACCTCTAGCCATTTGGAGTATGCATCTCTACTAGCACTAAAAGTGTGCCCTCTTGTAGGGCCTGCAAAATCAATGTGGATTCTAGACCATGGGCCCTAGGACATTCCCATTCCTGTGTGGGGGCGTGAGGTGGGGCAGCCTGACTACCTGGCAATTGGGACAAGATGCTACCCAGTTTTCAACCATTTTGTCAATACCTGGCCACCATACATAACTCCTGGCCAAACCTTTCATCCTTACAATCCCAGGATGACCCTCATGTAACATTTCAAAACCTCCCTTTGCAGTTTTGCAGGAATAACCACCCTGTTACCCCACAAAATACATCCTCTTAATACAGATAATTCAGTTTGCCTGGACTTAAAGGTTGGGCAAGGTGAGGTAGATCTTGAAGAGGCCAACCTTTCTTAATCCAGCCCATAACAGGTGCCAATACAGCATCTTTGGCAGTTTCTCTGGCAATCTCAGCAGCATGGACTGGAAGCTTAGCAACGGTCTCCAGGAAAAGGTGTGAGTTTCAAGTTCAAAGTCCTCCTTGTGGCAAGGTAGTGGGCAACGACTCAGTGCATCAGCATGTCCAATGTCCTTGCCAGGCCTGTGAATCAGTTTGTATGAATAGGCTGCAAGAAATTCAGTCCACCTCAGCATTCTTGGTGACAGGATATTAGGTGTAGGTTTGTCTCCTGCCACAATGCCTAATAAAGGTTTGTGATCTGTAACAATGGTGAATGACCTGCCATACAGATATTCATGAAATTTCTTAACAGCTGCAACAACTGCTAAAGCCTCCTTGTCCAATTGGCTATAATTCCTCTCTGCTTTGGACAAAGTCGAGAGTAAAATGCAATGGGGCTTCCCTTCCATTGGGAAGCCTGTGACTCAAACCCCCCACTCCAAGGGGATGCATCACAAGTCAGAACAGGCAAATTCTCAGAGAATTGTATCAACACAGCATCAGGCGTGATTAGTCTCTTAATACTGTTAAATGCTGACTGTTCCTTCGCCCCCAGATCCAAACAGCTTTCTTATCAAGCAGGCGATGTAAGGGCTCAGCAATAGATGCTTTGTGAGGTAGAAACATGTGGTAAAAGTTAATAAGTCCAAGGAAGGCTTGCAAATCTGCCTTGCATCGAGGTTTAGGGGCTTCCTTGATTGCTTTAACCTTGGCATCAGTAGGATGGATGCCATGCTTGTCAATCATACCCCAGGAACTCAACTCTGTCTGTTTTGAGTGTACATTTGTCTTCCTTGACTTTTAAACCCGCTTTTCTGAATCTGGTAAGGACTTCTCTGAGTCTTTCTTGAAGCTGAGTGTCATTTTCAGCAGAGATTAATACATCATCAAAATAAGGCACTACCCTGGCAGTCCTTGCAACATTCTTTCCATAAGGCTTTGAAAAATGCCAGGTGCCACGCTTACTCCAAATTGTAGTCTTTTACATTTGAAGGCACCTCTATGAGTCACAATTGTTTGTGCCTCTGCAGTGGCATCATCAACTGTTAATTGTTGATATATCCAGTTTGCAAATACTGTACCCCTGCCAAGGGAATGGAGCAGATGATGCACAACTGGTACAGGATATCGCGCTCTGCTGCAGCGCATGGTTAAGTGTCCCCTTGGTCACCACAGATTCTCACTGACCCATCAGCCTTGACTGGTGTGACTATGGGTGTTTCCCATCTGGAGTGGTCAGTAGGCTCTAAAACCCCTTGAGCAATGAGCTTATCTAATTGTGCATCAATTTTTTCCTTTAAAGCAAATGGGACCCTCCTGGGCTTTAAACGAATTGGGGGCACCTTGGGGTCTAGGCTGAAAGCAATAGGGGTCCCCATATACTTGCCCAGTCCTTCGCTGAAGACCTCTGGAAACTCAGACTTCAAGGACTCTTCCCAGTCAGAACTGCTCACGTGATGGATGCCAGTCACCTCGATGCCAAGTGGCTTGAACCACTCAAGTCCCAGCAAACTTGGCGATCCTTGTCCACGATGGTCAGGGGCAAGCGTTTGGTGTGGCCTTTAAACTGCACGTTGAAATCTCTCGCTCCAACTGGAATCTTGTTCCCTTGGTAGTCTTTGAGAGTCAGTGCTTGCTTCTGGAAATGCTTTTCTGAATTTTGGGAAGAGTCTGTGGATAGTGTCCCATGACACCATAGATAAATAAGAGCCTGAGTCCACTTCCATTTGGCAAGGCCTTCCTTCAATAAACACCTTCACATGTACTTTTCTGCTTTAAGGGTGAAGAATGACCAATAGTGATTGTTTGGTGAGTTTCATTCTTGCCATTTGCTTCTAAATTTGCCCCATTTTTCAAGGAAATTGTTGGGCTTAAAGTCTCTATCAGGAATTTTTTCCTAACTGGTGGAGTTCTGGATGATTTGCAGACTCTGGCTATGTGACCCGTTTCTCTAGCGTGAGGCAAATGGAGTCAAAGAACTTGCATTCAGTCTTGGGGGTGGCCCCCACAGCAACCTCTGCAATAGAACCTTGCCTGCTTTTCTTTTCTCCATTCTGAGTTTAAAAATCCCTCCTCTGCCTCACTGCCATCAGAATCAGAGTCTATTTGTTAGCAATGAGCTGTTGTGGATTTTCCCCATCAGAATGGCTTGAGGCCTGGCGAGGCCTTGTTAATCTTTTCATGGCGCTGCTGAGGACTTGGTGGCTTCCGCTGAAAGCTTCTTCAATGGCCTCTTTAAAGCGTGATCTTAGGTTTCATTAAAAGTTTGCTTTGTAAGACCTTATCTTTTAGGCCTAAAACAAACCGATCCGCGCATGGCCTCTTCTAAGTTGGTAAAGTCACAAGCACCCCAATGTCCTTAAACTTGCCACGAAGTCATTAACATTCTCGCTATCCCCTTGATCCCGGCGGTAAAATTAGTGTCTCTTAATGAGGCCGCGATACTTGTGAGTAATGGGCTCTTAAAGTTTCTCTAAATCGGGCCATTCCATTACCTTCAGCTCTGCTGCTCCATAAACGCCAGCCATTTTGAAGACTGCGGACCGCAGTCGTGAGAAAGACCCCTCTTCCGTCTCTGGGGATGCCGGCGAGATCGTTCCCTCCAGACATGTGGAAGCGATCCGCGCCGATTCCCAGTCTTCCGTGCCCGGATCGAGCGGTGCTGGGGGTGTTCAGCCAGCCATCTCGCTCAGTTGCTTGTTCGTGTGGCGTCGTCTTCTCTTCAGAAATCCCACCTTCGTCGCCAGTGTTAAGTTTGCATGAAGAGTCAGGCCGAGGTTCCAGCAAAGAGTTTATTAGTGACTACAGCTCGAATGGACCCGTTCTGGCAGCTCGGCTGCTTCTTATAGCCTGCAGCCGTAGCTGCCAATAATGGAGTGCAGTTTCTTCCGCACTATTTAAACCAATACCATTTGACATTTTACAAGAACAGTTCAAATAAACCAATAACATTCAAACCTACATACATAACACTGAGTATCACAATATCAACACTCTTAACAAAATAACTTGGGAGTTGGAAGGGACCTTGAAGGTCTTCTATTTCAACCCCTTGCTCAAGCAGGAGATCTATACCATTCCAAGACAAATGGCTATCCAATCTCTTCTTAGAAACTTTCCAGATTACCCAAACCTGAAATGTTTTTTTATTAGGGATAACCAAGAGATGTTAAAGAGAATGAATGCTATTAATATTTTATCTTAACAGCAGCTAGGATACTATAATATGCTCTAACTTGCAAATCAGATAGTACACCCACAGATGTATGATTTAAAAAAAAATGTAATGGATTGTGATGACACATTCACAATGGAATTGCAGGAGAGGAAGATGAAGAATTCTATATATGGCCTGGGAAAAAATGGTATATCTGGTTAGAAAATGAAAAAAAATATAATGTAAAAAGTAGAAGCAAAAGTGTAATTGTAAATAGTGCATATATTGATATTGATTGATTGATTGATTGGACTTATATGCACACGCCCTATCTCCCGGACTCAAATGACTCACATCACTCATACACAATACAAAAATTTAAAAATTATTAAGATTATTATTTAAACCACAACCAAACAATTATCTATAAGGGCCTTGTTGGTGCAGGCTGTTAAATGCCTAGCATAACTCCAGCTGCCTGCAATTAGTGCAAGGCTCGAATCCCACCAGGCTCAAGGTTGACTCAGCCTTCCATCCTCTCAGGGTAGGTAAACTGAGGACAGATTGTTGAGGCAATAAGCTGACTGTAAAAAATAAGCTTAGTAATAAGCAGGCATATACAATGGAATGAGCTATTGCTGGCGCTTATTGAGTTGTATCCCAAGTATAAACATACTGAGTCTCTGGAGAAGCAGCATATAATATGAATAAAAAAATAAATAAAAATAAAAATAAAAATCTAAAACCCACTTAAAAAAACTAGACATAAAGCGTATTTAAAAACCCCGCCTCAGTCCAGGCCAACCTGTTGGAAAAACCACTCTTCAGTGCGATGGAAGGAGGCGGAGGTCAAGGACCAACACATAGCCCCAAGGGCAACTGGTTCCATAGGGTGGAATATAGATGTATGTATAGGAGAGAATGGTATAACTGATGTCTGGAATAACTGCAAAAAAAATGTATATAGAACTTGTTTTTTTTAAAGGTGAAAATTAACTACACTTTATATATATAAGCAGTTCCACTGATTAATTGTTTTTCACTGTCAGGAAATATCTCCTTTGTTCTGGGTTGCTCTTCTCTTGATTAGTTTCCATCTGTTACTTGTTGTCCTGCCTTCAGATGCTTTGGGAATAAGCTGACCTCCATCTTCTTTATGGCAGTCCCTTAGATATTTGAAGGCTACTATCATGTCACCTCTAGTCCTTTTTTTCATTAAACTAGACATACCAGTTCCTGCAATCATTCTTCATATGTTTTAGCCTCCATTCCCCTAATCATCTTGTTTTATTGTTTCTTCCGATCAAACAAACTTGATAGATTTTTCTTTATTTTGATCAAAATCAGCAATAGGACAAAAGAAAAAAAATACATCAAAGGAAAGCACTGGTGTTCCTAAAGCATTTTGACTAATTTAAAAGAATTGTTTCTCCTGCCTTCTGTTTGCCCATTTCCCATAAAGATATTGAATCCCGATGCAAGGAATTAACAAGAGTGGGAGGAATAACCACATGACTTGAAGTTTTTAAAAAGGAATATTACACCTGGGATGCAAAATGTCAAATGACCTCTAGATGGCAGCAAAGAGATGCTGAGCATTTTAATTTCTTCAGGACATCTAATGGTTGTCTGGATCTTAGCTACTCAGATATGATATGCCTTGAGAAAAATAAAACACCCATCCGTTTGTGCTACTCTTAGCACTAGACTTTGTTTCAATAAATTTTGTTTTATTGAATAAAATAACTTTGTGGAATGCTGGTAATCAGGCATTGAATAGTAACAAATTTACAAAAATTACCTCAGGAAATTCCCAGAGAAAAGGCAAATTTAAATGGAATGAAACCATTCCCATTCATTCATTCATTTCATTCATTCATTCATTCATTTCCTGATATAATTTCAAGTCCTCTTCCCAATGTCTGGAAAAGTGATCCAAAATCCCATTATTCAAAAATAATTGCCAATTCAGAAGAAGAGATCTTCCAATCCAATGCTTGCAGCGCTATTCTGGGACATTTCACTACCAAAACTCCAGTTAAGGCATTAGGCTAGAAACCAGGAAATTGTGGAGATCTATTCCTGCCTTAGTCGTGAAAGCCAACTGGGTGACTTTGAGACAGTCACTCTCTCTCAGTTCAAACCTCCTCAAAGGGTTGTTGTTATAGGGGAAATAGGAGCGGGAAGATGTGTTAGGTATGTTTATAAAAAAATAATAAAGAGATTTTTAAAATATTTTTAAAAACTCTGCAAGGAAACCATCGTTGCAGAGGTGGTATTCAGAGGTTCTGACCAGTTCTGGAGAACCGTAATGGAAATTTTGAGTAGTTCGAGAACCGCAAATACCACCTCTGACTGGAGATTTTGCAGTATCCTTCCCCACTAAGCCATGCCCACAGAACCGATAGTAAAACAGTTTGAATCCCACTACTGACACATTGTCTTACAAATAAATTAATGACAGCTCTCCAGAACAAAAATGTTCATTGGCTTGAGTTATTGAGTTAAAATAATAAAAGTGGGATAAAAGTAATACATTTTAAAAATCCCTGCTTCCTAAAGCCAATATTTCAAAAAGCTGGTGTATACCACCATCAATCTATCTCTTGAGAACTTACTTTTACAGGTAGTCCTCAACTTACAACCACAGTTGAGCCCAACATTTCTGTTGCTAAGTGAAACATTTGTTAAGTGACAAATGTTAAGTAACGTTTTGCCCCATTTTACCATTTTCTTGCCACATTTGTTAAGTGAATCACTGCCGTTGTTAAATTAATTACATAGTTGTTAAGTGAATCTGGCTTCCCCATTGACTTTGCTTGTCAGAAGGTTGCAAAAGGAGATCACATGACCTTGGGACTCAGCAACGATCATAAATACGAACCAGTTGCCAACCATCTGAATTTTGATCACATGGTCATAGGGATCTGGCAATGGTCATAAGTATGAAAAATGGTCATAAGTCACTTTTTTCAGTTTTGTTATAACTTTGAACGGTCACTCAATGAACTGTTGTAAGTCAGAGACTACATATATTTTGTTGCATGGAGAAGCTCTGGTTATGAAGCTATTTTATTCTAAAGAAAACCTTTATATAGCCTCATTCTTCTTAATCCATCATGCCCCACCCTTCTTAACATACTGCAACAGAAGGATAATATAACATGCCTACTTACTAGGTGAGGGTGAAGTTTTATTCTTTGAGCTTGTGGGTTGGTTTCCAAACGTTTCATTACCAAACTAGGTAACATTTTCAGTGGAGTTTAGGGGCTGCTAGTGTCAGTGTTCTGTTTGTAAGGGCTTCGTGTGGTCAGGAGGTCTTGTGATGGGTCAGGTTGGATGTGTCAAATGAGGGTTTTGTGATGGATCTTGTGATGGGTCATCAGTGAGTCTTGCGATAGGCCTTGTGATAGGGAGGTTACATCAGGTGAGGGTCATTGGGAGGTGAAGTGCTGGTTGTGGGGGGTCTTGCATGGGTTGGTTGAGGCTTGGTGCTATCTCTGGTTGGCTGCCTAGTTGCTTTGGAGGGGTTCGTAGGCTGGTTGTAGGTCAATGTGATTTTTATGTTGCTCCAACTGAACTGGTGCTGTTTGGTGTCGGTAGAGATATTTGCCACTATTGCATACTTACTAGGTGTCACTGCCCCTAGTTATTTCAGGGTGGGCTTGGGAGCTCCTTTTCTCCTGTTCTTGCTGGAAAAGGCAGCACATCTCTGCATCTGTGCCTTTCATGACCTTTTCCTCCTAGCCTAGGAATTCACTACAACCCGGAGGAGATTCCATTAGAATTTATTGAGAGAAGGACATGGTTGTGCTACCGCCAACAAAAATGAAGAGCTGGCATTTTCTCAATGTGTTTCAGTAGCAAAAGGCAATCAGGCACCGGCAAGTCAAACATTATTCACTGAGATGGCGCTTTTGTGCATGGATGAACTCAGTGGAATTGATTAGAATTTGCTTATAACCAAACTATAAATGAGCACCAGTGGCCTTTTATGAGTGAGGGCTATTAATTTGTAGAAACTTCCCCTGGGGGATGAACAGCAGTTGGAAACACATAGTGGTTATAATGGAGGCAGTGAAATAGACCGAACTCTGGGTTTGTGTAGCAGGAGGACAATATCTCTCTAAAAGTTCAGGAGTCCTAAGGACATGCTTTATGGTTTGTGGTGCATCAAGCCCTAGTCTAAAAGATAGCATAATCTTTTCTTCTGAAATAAATTGACATTTTAAAAAGTTCACGTTGAAGCTTTATCCACTTGAATACGAAAATGTATTGCATTTGTGTTGTTTGAGGTTGCTCACTGATTGGCATCCCAACAAATCAAACTCTCTTTAAATCTAAGACACTTACGCTCCTGCTATTCCACTTTGGTTAACCTGCCAGGCTCAGAATCAGTGGATTGTATTGCTTGCAGGATTATTGTTCATACTGGTGTAGACCTAAAGAGAGAATGGTGGCAAGGCCAGAGGCAAAAAAAAATTTTTTTTTAGGAAACTCACAATTTGTGGATAGAATAATAAAATAACGAAGTTGGAAGGGACCTTGGAGGTCTCTTAGTCAAACTCCCTGCTCAGGCAGGACACCCCATACCATTTCAAACAAATTGTCCAATCTCTTCTCAAAACCTCTAATGATAGAGCACCCACAACTTCTGAAGGCAAACTGTTCTGTTATGAAATTTGTCCTTAGTTCTAGGTTGCTTCTCTCCTTGAATAGTTTCCATTAGTTGCTCCTTGTCTTGCTTGCAGGTGCTTTGGAGATTAGGTTGACACACACACCCCTCTTCTTTGTGGCAACCCCTCAAAACTATTTGCATGAAATTAGCATCCTCCTTTTGTAATCTCCTCCATACTCTTCTCCATAGCACGATGGATTCTATAGAGTAGATCAGCTGAGATGAGTTAACAGTAGGTCTTTTAGGGGGTTAAGTATGATGACCCCAACTCCATCAAGGACCTTGGAGTACTCATCTCTAATGATCTAAGTGCTAGAGCCCACTGTAACTACATAGCCAAAAAGGCATTAAGAGTTGTTAACCTAATCCTACGTAGCTTTTTCTCTGGTAATATCACACTACTAACTAGGGCACACAAAACATTTGCTAGACCAATACTTGAATACAGCTCATCAGTCTGGAATCCACATTACATATCGGATATTAATACAGTTGAGAAAGTCCAGAAATATTTCACAAGAAGAGTTCTCCGCTCCTCTACTCGTTGCAGAATACCTTATGCCACCAGACTTGAAATTTTAGACGTAGACAACCTAGAACTACGCCACCTTCAGTCCGATCTAAGTACAGTACATAAAATTATCTACTGCAATGTCCTACCTGTCAATGAATACTTCACCTTCAACCACAACAATAGATATAAATTCAAGGTAAACCGCACCAAACTTGATTGCAGGAAATACGACTTCAGCAACAGAATGGTTAATGTCTGGAATACTCTACCTGACTCTGTGGTTTCTTCCCCAAACCCCAAAAACTTTGACCTTAGACTGTCTACTATTGACCTCACCCCTTTCCTAAGAGGTCTGTAAGGGGCGTGCATAAGCACACCAATGTGCCTACTGTCCCTGTCCTATTGTTTCTTTTTTATTCATATCCATTTCATGTATTCATAACCATGCTTATACTTATACCTGTTATCTAATACTTGCTTGACAAATAAATAAATAAAAGTAACAAGATTCCTCATTTCAAGTTTCAATCTCCCTCTGAAAGCTTCTATCCATTAATTCTTTTCCTACACATAGGAATTTTGGATATGCAATTCACATCCTCCTGTTTGTAAAAGTCCTTCGAATATTAAAAAATGTTTTCTTGCCTCCCCTCAGCCTTCTCTTCTTGAGGCTAAACGTATCTAGTTTTTTAACTGTTCTTCATAGAATTTCACCCACAAGGCCTTCCACCTTCCTTGTTGCTCTTGTCTTCAGAATGTTAGAATTGGAGTATGGTTTAGAGTTTAGAGTTGATAAACTCACCATGGATGGTGGACGGATGGATAATCTTCCAATAGAAGACAAATGTTCTGATCAGGGACAGGTGAATGAATATTGCACTCATCTGGGCAAGCCTCCTCCTCAAAATGGAATAGCTATTTATTTTAACATAGATCAACATCCCTTTCTGGTTTAATATATATGGTGGCTACCATACTAAAGTTCAAACATGGATTACAATGCAGAAATAATAGAGCCATGGTGGCACAGTGGTTAGAGTGCAGTACTGCAGGCTAACTCACTGCTCAGTCCAGGAGTTTGATTTTGAGCAGCTCAAGGTTGACTCAGCCTTCCATCCTTCCAGGGGGGGAAATGAGGACCCAGATTGTTGGAGGCAATATGCTGACTCTGTAAACAGCTTAGAGAGAGCTGTGAAGTGATATATAAGTCTAAATGCTATTGATATTGTGCTTAGGTTTGCAGTTGCCTTAAGGGCCAGTGACTGCAGTTCCAGCATTTTCCTGCCTTCCCCAAGGGAAAAAGAGACTGTTAAGCTTAGCTCAACTTGAGTTGTTTTCCAAGTAACAACATGGGAGTGAATTTTCTCACTTCCTCATTTACATAAGAGTCCTGAGATTTCCAAGCGGTCTCCAATCCAAGAAGATCGGATGGGTGCTACCACATAACTGCTGCACTCCAAAAGAATGTGACAGAAAGAGGACCAATTTCCATTGTGAGAAGCCACCCCCCCCCCAGAAGAAAAATATTTTGAGGAATATTTAAAAAGGCAGAATGTTGTATTTCCCAAAGGGAGAAATCGAGAAACATATTCTTAGAGGCAGAAAGCACCCCCCACTTTCCTTATTAGCCCACAGCAGATATCAGCACTTAAGAGGTAAACAGCTTATTGAGAACTAGATATCTCTAGTCATAGGCAAAGCAAATACTGCAGGCAGAAATCCATTCAAGACAGGATGTTTTGAAATTCTCTGCAGCAAAGACTGAACAAAGGCAGAGTGATGGGATTAACACTCATCCAAAGCCAAAACAGGACAAAAGTCATTAAGCCACAATAGGAATTACCCAAAACCCTTTCAGAACACAAGCCTTCATTGCATCACCCTCACAGCAGTCCAAACTTCAACCAAACTTAGCTCAGACAAGCACCTAGGATTTGCATTTCCTCTTTTGCCTATGGAGCCAGCTATGACCCCTATATAACCTCTACACGATCCCGTAGGAATCTGACAACAGCCAATAGAATACATGTTCTTGCACAGGAACAGGAAGCTCAAGTGCAAAGCTCAAAGAAGATATAAAAACCCTCTCTCTCAACTCCATTTTGTCAGCTGCACTAGAACCATGTGCTTGGTGGTTCTGTTCATCATGAAACCTTCTTTCTAATCACCCTCCATGTTTCCAATGTTTTTCTCCCAGCTTGGAACTGAACCAGATGGATATTTCTTCCCACACCACCATGAAATAGGACAATGGCAGAGTAAGATTAAGTTGGTGGATTTGTACCTGCCCCCTCCTTCCTCTCCACCCCTCTCCCTTCCTCCCATGCCTTCCTCTGGCTTTTATTAGTATAAGAAACCAGGGCTCATGAAACTTACAGGAACAGCTTTTCTTTGAAAAGCAAAACCTTTGAAAATAGTTTCTTCCAAACAGCAGAACCAATTTCCTTTTTCCAAAAGTGGTTTACTACCCAAGCAGACTTATATTTAGGATGTACTGTAGTTCTGTGCTGCTTTTAAATGCACATTCATGCGCGCGTGCACACACAGGGACAGAGAGAGAGATTTTTAAAAATAACAACAACAACCCAGAGCTTAATCTTCTTTATAGGAACCTCCAGGAGCTGCAATGCATTTTGAACAGCCAAAATCCTGAGCTGGAGCTCAGTGTTTAAATGCCTTGATTCATCTCTATTTATTTTGTTAAGCCATGAGCAAGCAGAAAATCTAGCAGTCAAATTGATGTGCTTGAAAGAGTCTTGGCAAGCCATCCATCAGCCAGATATTGATTAAGACCAGCGCCGCAGCCATTTTGCACAGTAATCCTTTATGTTTTAGCCAGAGAAATCCTCGTGTAGATGTAAATTGACCTGTAAATGCCTTTTGTTTGCTGCAGGGAGAGGTGAGTCAAAAGTGAGCTTTAATCCGAAGGAAGAGGACAAGACAGCAGACTTCAGACAAAGCATGAACCTAATAGTTAGGAAACACACTCTAGAGGTGTTGAATTCCCATCATCCCCTGTTGCCTTGACCATGGTGTTTTGTGAGGTTGGCAAAAGCGAACCTACAGTTATTTCCTGTGGATCTTTTTCTTTGCTGGGAGGGCCTTGTGACTAGACCAGAAATAGCAATTTATTGCTTTCAGCTTCAACTGCTACTCTCACTATGTCTTGCCAGATTAACTCCCAACCATCTGACACATTGCTCCCCTGGTCAAATGAGGTATGGAGAACTTGTGGCTTTTCCTGTGATGCTAAACTACATTCTCACCTCTGATTGGGTGCTTTGGGTTGATGGAAGTTGTAGTTTAGCAGGACCTAACAAGTCGCAGTCTCGCAGACCATCCATTTCTCAAGCAGAGTCTTTGACCACATACAAAATTGTACTCAGGTTGCTTTCTCCCATTTATATGGGGAAGCCTTCCTATACAGTTTCTCTACTGTTCCCTACAACTACCTACTGTTACCTACTATATACCTACTATATATACCTATTCAAACCATTACAACCAGGAGGGAAAGTTTGACCCTTGGATGTTGCTGTATTAAAATATTCTCCACTTCTTGCAGGCTGTGGATCTGAATGTCACCAGAATTTAGCCAATGTAGCAACCCTGAGTGGAAAAGAAGGAGAGCTAAAGCTCTGAAAAATTTCCTGAAGGACACCTAATTGTAATTCCTACTTTGATTTCTCTGTAAAGTTTCTGAATGCTTCTGGATGGCTACAGCAACAACTCCCTGACCTGCTGTTCCAGATGATTGACTGGTTGATAATGTCTTTAATGTTTTGTCAAGTTTTGTCAACATTTTTTAAACAAATCCCAAGCAATTAAATTCACAGCAGATATGCAGGTCTTTCTAATGCTAGAGAATGTGCTCAGAGTTGGTAGCCTGGCAGATGAAGGAGAAGGAGAAGGAGGGGGAGGGGGATGTCTGGCTAGACAGGATGCCCAAGGATGTCTCTGATTGTATGGAAATGGAAAAGAGGTGTCAAATGTCACATACAGAACTCTCTCTATGTGGCATTCCCATTGTGCAGTGGGGATTTTGAACCAGGCTCTGTTCATTTGCCAAAACTTTCCTCCCTTGCAGTCCCCTTTGTGGCACATTACAGAGTGGCATCTGCAGAAAGCTGCTGGCACCAAGATGATGACACACACGCAGTGACCTCATCACACAAACACTGCCTTTACATCAAATGTCTGGCCCAATTATTTCATCACACATTTGTCTTCATTTGCCTCTTCTGCGGATGCTCATAATTGCTATGCCTTTGCTACATTCTGGTGGCACTATTTTTAGGTGGAATAAAGGGAATGACAAATTAGTTGAATGCTATTTTTTTTTAAAAAAAGCAAGGGACTTTCTTTCCTCCAGTCTAACTGGTGATACTGGGCTACTAATGATACTCTATTTTGCTGAGTTAACCAGCATGTGGGCTCTTTCCAAATGCTGCAGCTCTCATCCTTTCCAAGCAGTTTGATCCAACATAACTGGGAGATATACTATGTTGGGGAAGTTGATTTGAGAAGGACATTTGTGCATCATGCCAACAGCAACAGACTAGCACATTTGTTCTCAAAAGTTAACCAAGGTTGGCTCAGTTCAGCAATTGGAATTGGAAGCACCTAGGAATTCCAAGGTTGTTGAGTAAATTGGAAAGTTGAAAAAAAAATACTCCAGAAGAAAACAATGACAAACCACTCCCCTAACACTGCCAAGAAAATTGCAAGTCTATGTCCATGAGGTCGCTACAGGTTGGATTAGGTTCAAGTGTAGCCTTGACCTTGGCATCTTGCAGGAAATTAGTCCATATTTACAAATCATGGGACATGCCACCAGAGAACAGCTCGACAAGAAACAGAATACATTCATAATCTCTAGGTAGCATCTTCCCTTGCTGAGAAGGGTCAATCCAAGGCCAATCCAATTCCAATATTAGGTATACCGACATATTTTTAGTTTTTTTTTTAAAAAAACTTCTGAGCTCCAGACTGAAATGCCTTTAGCAATCTGGAAAAGGATCAAGAGCAGCCTTCCAACTCAGTTGTTTTGCTTTCTATCTTCACTTTCCCCACATCTTGTCATTATCCCAGATCCCTATCACCACTACAGAATCCATTGGTTTCTGATCTAATCCATGATCTCATCTATCTACTCCCACCCCTGAAACCTGGTTATCACTTGAATTATATTTATTTGCCCAGCAAAACTTGAGACTTCAGCCAGTGCATCAAAGAGCAATCTAGGAAATTTCTGGTTGCCATTTCAGCTTATCCAAGACTTTGCACATCATTAGGCTATTTCCCAAGATTACCCTTCATCAGATGCAAGCAATTATAATAAACTTAATGCCTAGGTATACAGTATTAAGGCATACAGTCCTTTTGGAAATAATCTACCTTTTGACTGAAAAAAATTCACTGCAAAATGTTAGACAAAAATGCTGCAGCCTTACAGTATGTAAAGATTAATATTGAGAACCAGTTCAATCTAATGGTTAAGGTACCAAGCTAGAAACTAGGAGATTGTGACTTCTAGTCCTGCCTTAGGCATGAAAGCCAGCTGGGTGACTTTGAGCTGCCTCTCAGCTACCCTTCTCACAAGGTAGTTTTTGTGGAGAAAATAGGAGAAGGAAGGATATTAGGCATGTTCACATATATATATAAATAACAATAAAGATGAGATTTAAAAAGTTTTAAAAGTTTCTGCAAGGCAATCCTACATTGTCTTACAAATAAATTAATGACCACCACCCCACTCCCAGGACAGAAGCATCCACAAATAAATTTTTAATCGTGATTTCTTTCAAAATATTAAAGAAAAAGATGCTTGCGCCATTGATGTGAAATTTCCTGAGTGGGTTGCTCAGCCATTTGTCCTTTAGCATCTTTCCACCTGGATTCATGTTCCTCTGGATTGAAAACACTTGAAATTAAATTGCCTGGGGAAAAAACGTGAAGCAAAATATGTCTCCCTTCTTTTGTTCTTCTTCTCCCCATTGTTTCAAGAGTCTTCTGCCAGTTGAAGGGCCAAGAGTAAATCCCTCTGCACCATAGAGAAATCAAGGAAAGTGTCAGACCAGGGGTGTCCAACCTTGGCAACTTTAAGACTTGTAAACTTCAACTCTCAGATATACTCAGCCAGGGGCATTCTGGGAATTGAAGTCTACAGGTCTTATAGTTTGCCAAAGTGGGATACCCTTGAGTAAGAACAAGAAACCCAGAGATAGAAATGCCCTTCCTCAGAGAGTAGCTGGGCATAGGACAATAGACTTGTCTTGGTTCTATTGTGCAAAGTTGAACTGTCCCATCTTACTGACTGAAGGCAAACCAATAGTTGGGCCTACTTTACTTATTTTTTAGGTTCTGTGCTTTTCGGTGAGAACTGAACCTATAGAAGAAAGAGTTAAGCACTCTTTTCCCTCACAAACTACAGTCTCCAGAATCCTCTTCTTCTATGGGTCAGCTGGGCTTATTATAATAGTAGTAAGAGAAGGTCAGAATGGGACAATTTGGGGCAGCCAATTCGCCATAGCCAACTCACTACAGCCAACCCATTGTGGGACAACTCACTGGGGGGCAATTCAAGAATTCAAATATTTAAAATAATCGAAACATTTAATTTTTGTCATTCTCATTTCATTTTGTCCCTCCTTTTGCATCTTTTCTTTAATGATTCTATTCCACCACTTCTTTGATATTAGTGTAACTCTTGTCCTGCGGCGAGTTGACTGTGGCGAGTTGTCTTACAGCAAGTTTGCCACAACGAATTGACTGTGTAAGTTGGCTGTGGCAAGTTGGCCATGGCAAGTTGTCCTAGACCCAAAGCAAATATTATTTAAGTTTAGCTGATATAGGAGGAAAAATTTATGGGGGCACAGAAGCAGAAGAAAGAACATTCCCCCCCCCCTTTCTATGAAGTCAATAGTATCTTGGAATATATTTCTCCCTATGGCCACTTCAAAAGCACTGCCAGGAATTCTTTTGGAAAGCTTAGCTTGAATTGTTTAGGGATAGTGGTAGTGAGAAGGGAGGGTTAATTAACGTTCCTCCCTGCATGCTGCAGCACCCTAAAATATCTTCTCTGCTAAACACACACTTGTAAATAAAATAAAATCTTCCAGCTGGAACCCTATATAGAATGGTTGTCTTAAAATGCTGGGAATGGGGGGAGGGGATTTGGGGTTATATTTCAAGGCACCTAACTTTTGTTATATTGTTCTTTTTTAAAAAAACAAAAGTTGCTATTTCTCAAAGTTAAACGCTGATCAGAAAGGCTGCATTGTGGAGTGTGTCTGTGTGGTCTCTCAGTTCAAGCGCTGTTCTTCCCAAAGGAAAGCATTGTACACTCAAAGAGAAAGTGCTTGGGGTGCAAGGTTTTTGTGTGGGTTTTTTTTTAGTAGTGGTGGTGGGGGTTTTGGTTAATAAAAAGTGACAGCCCTATTCTTCTCATTCCAAGCTGTGGAACAATGCCACCGCACACACATACATAGGGGGACATAATAGCCAACAACTAGCTTCAGGGCCTCCAAAATGCTGCAGAAACACTGATGAAATTTTAAAAAAGAAAAGAAGGCCAGGATTCCTGTGGTTCTTTAAAGCTTGATTAAACCAAGTCGCCTTGCATGCACAATTTCTGGAAGCAAGCTCTTGAACTGTGCAAGTGTTGAATATTGTAATTATGGGAGTACATAATGTGGTACACATTATGATGCTCACTTAGCACTTATCTAACACATTTCAAGGTTTTATATACAGGGCCTTAGTCATGCTCAAACGGTCCCACTGAAAGAAAGTCCAATATTATTATTATCACATATATAGTTGCAACTTAAATTCCAATTTATAAACTGGTTCCAGAAAATCCTATGGACAATCTGGAGTGCAAAATTAATCCCATGTCCCTCAAGGTTGTTATTTTTTTTAATCTATATATACTATGCCAGTTTTGTGCGCATTTATGCCATATGGATAATAAGTCAAGACTTGTGTGGTTCATGCCTAGCAAATAATGTAGTTCTTTCATAAGGTGGCAGACCTCCCTCAGTGTAACTTGCTTGTTGCTATCTGATTTAAAGGTTGTCTGCCACATAAAGACAACTCTGATAGCTTACTAATCCACATATTAGTCATTGGCTGGAAAAAATGTTTGCATAATTCTTGCAAATTGCATCAGGGAACCCACGTAGGATCATAGCAAGTTTAATTTTGAATGTATAATGAAGTCTCCATTAAAGCCTTCTCTTCGCCTATTTCCATACCAGTGTTAAATGTATACGCCTCTGTTTCTCTCCCTCCCTCAGCTATCAGTTTTAGTCCAACAAGCAAAAAAAAAAAGCACAGTAAAGTTCAGGCTGATGATTTTTGCAGACATCAGATTGGACAGACGGGTATTGCAGTCCCCAGTCCCCATTAAGTTCCAGTTCATTACATTTCTGGCAGCTAAAAGATGGAGCAGAAATGACACATTGTAAACCATTTTTTTCCTTTGGTATATGATCTGCATTTTTAAGCAATACCGCTATAAAATCTTACAAAAATAAAATGGATGCCCTTGAGAAGATAGGCTAAAATAGACCTCTGCCCAAACCTCTGGCATCAACAGAACAAGTTTCCTGTACA
The DNA here is from genome assembly GCA_009733165.1 of Naja naja. Classification (NCBI taxonomy): domain Eukaryota; kingdom Metazoa; phylum Chordata; class Lepidosauria; order Squamata; family Elapidae; genus Naja; species Naja naja. The sequence continues at coordinate 208,227,643 of CM019149.1, forward strand.
ATATTGTTTTCTGTCTAGTTACAGCATTGCACATCCCTCTTCTTTCTCCCTCCCTACTTCTTCCTGAGAGGAGATTATCACTGAAGGAAAAGCATTGCTGGTAATAGAACATAGACTAATAGAATTGGAAGGAATCTTGGAGGTCTTCTAGTCCAAACCCCTGCTCAAGCAAGAGACCCTACACCATTTCAGATAAATGGCTGTTAGGTCTCTATTGGTGGAGCACCCACAACTTCTAAAGACAAGCTGTTCCATTGGTTGATTGCTCTCACCGTTAGGAAATTTCTCCTTAGTTGTAGGTTGCTTCTCTCCATGGTTTCTCGTCTAGCCTTTTGGTGCTTTGGGAAATAATTTGACCCCTTCCTCTTTGTAGCAACCCCTCAAATATTAACACACTGCTGTCATGTCTCCCCTAGTTCTTCTTTTCATTAGACAAACTCAATTCCTGCAACTGTTCTTCATATTTTAGCTTCCCGCCTCCTAATTATTCTTGTTGCTTTTCTCTGCACTCTTTCCAGAGTCTCAACATCTTTTTTATATGTGGTGACTGACTCTCCCTCCTCCATTCTCTCTCTCATCCTTACAAAAACTCTGTAGAATGGGCCAGAATTATAAGTGCATGGCACACTAGAAAAACAAGGCAGCTGAATAGATGATAACATACTTTATATCCCAAGAAGGAAAATTTGAACAAAAATTTCCCAATTTATACTCTTAAAGATTACATGACAATCTCAGGTTATGGAAATCCTGCATATATATTAGACAGCATATTAGTTTTCCATCTTTGGAGACAGATGTTTCAAAACAGGTATCTGTCTGTGACAAATGAAGGCACTGCAGATTTTGAAGCATCTCTGATGCTTGCCTGTATGAGAGATGCCATTCCCGGAAAACCCAGGCAACATTACCCTCTAAGAATTCTGGGGAATTGTAGTCCATCATATCTAATAGATGCCAGATTGGGGAAGACTAGTTCAGCAAGTGAATCTGAATGGTAACAGATGCTTCTGGCCTCTTATTAAACCTGCAGCTATTGGAGAGGGGAATCCAATCAAATGCAGCATTTCTGTATATGCTTCACTAATATGGCTGTCTGATCCTTTGTGAAGGTCACATCCTCCCATGAGTGGGATATTTAAGCATCCACTAGGCAGTCTGTTGAAGAGAGAATCTGCTTTTCTTGGTTGAATGTTATGACAAGAACAAGGTTGCCAGAGCTAATGATGATGTTGAGGCCTTAATGTCATTGGAGTTCACTTCCCATTACAGGGAGTGAAATATTCATGGAAAATGTCCAGTTCTTGCCTTGGTTTGGCCGAACAGAAGCCTGGGGGAAAAGCAAACATGGCATTCTTGGCTCAGTTGCTTGTCTGTTGCTAGGTTTGCAACTAACCATGAAGACTGATACTTGACTTGAGTTGTACCCAACCATAGAAAAAAAATCCTAGCCTGTCTCTCCTTTCATTCCTATTTCAGGCAAAAGATGAGGCCCAACCATCACCATCAAGGTCAGTTACTGCTTAGAAAGTTGGCACAGGTTCAAATTCCAGGTCAGCAATGGAGCTCATTCAACCCCTTGGAGTTTGCTTCATGTTGCTTTCTAGCACAGCCTATGTTAATGCTATTTTCACCATGGAAATCAATGGTTGAAGCATTGAGAAGTTTCGCTACAGAACTCAATGCTTTGGAAAAATGCTGTTGTTTCTTCTCCTTCTACCTTTCATGCTTCTGAATAAGAACAATTTAATGAGGATGATTATTTTAAAACTTTTAAAACTCAATTTTAAAATTATTTTAATTTAAAGCAGTATATTTTAAAATGTAATTTGTAACTTAATATAAAACTTCTTGAATCTCTTATACCTTACAAAATCGACCATAAATCTCCATCTTATGTGTATCATATGATTATGCATTTTTTCATATATCTTCACCGTTGCTATCCAGGTATTTTATGTGGTACACTAAATAAATGAGGAAGAAGGAAACTTGAGGAGAAATGAACATGGCAAAATGAAGGACCAGTACTTTTAGTCCTTGGTCTTCACATGCTACATTGAGTGTGTGCGCAGCCAGAACGCCCAAGCCAATAAATGAAAATGCAAACTTGTGCTTCTTTATGCAAATGGTATTAGAAATGTGATATAAACCTGACTCTTGGCTCTCTTTCTTTTTGCTGAAGTTTATTGAAATTGTCAACAGAGGTGCCCTCTGCTTCTGCACAGAAATAAAGCATTTGAATTCCACTTTCCTCAACTCTGCATGAATAATTGGTCCACTCTTGGCCATCAAAAGGATGGAAAAAATACAGATATTTTTGTTCGCTACATATTATTTGTGCAATATGGATCAAGGGCTGGTTAATTTGATCCTGGGGTTTAATGATGGCCTTGTTAGAAAGTGACCTCAAAGTGACCTTCTGTGAAATTTGCTGCTAACCAAACTTGCTAATCAAATTTGTTGTGCCCTCGTATGGTGATTATGATGACAATTATGTTTTTATTTATCAAGGAATAACATAATGCAAGAACACATGTTTTTAATTAGTGTTGTTTGGGAATCTGATTCCCAGCCAGGAATCTAGGAATAATCTGAGTAACATCATAAAATATATGCCCAGCAAGATGTAAATCCACTGTTGATATAGCCAATATATTTAGTTCTTGTAAAAATGTGCTTGATCTATTTGATATTCTACCTAATGTACCGATAAGAATAATTTTCCAATTTTTTAAATATAACCTATCCATTTTAATCAGTAAATCTCTGTATTTTGTAATTTTTCCCTATTCTTTTCCTTCAGTTCTGCTGTCTCTAGGTATTGCCACATCTACAAAAAGTATCCTTTTCTCTTATTGTTACATCTAGTGTGTTGTTTACTACCTGGCAGTGAGTTATATGCAGTTATCCCCCAAAAAAACAATTAGTAGAATTCAACAATTTTTCCATTTTTTGTGCTTATGCCACATTCCCTGTCATGGTTATTAATCCTGCCTTTAAGGAAAGAAGCTTGACTAACAAAATAAAAACATATGTCTGTGCTCATTAGTGGCAAAGTTTGAGGGTCATCTGACATCTCTCAACTTTGCAAATCACTTCACATAAGGTAGCTGAAGATAAAGAGAGATGATATCATGTCTAATGCTTGGAAATCTTGGGGGGAAAAGAACAAATTTAATTACAAGTGGTCCTCAACTTACAGCCATTTATTTAGTGACCCTTTGAAATTACAATGGCATTGAAAAAAGTGACCTATGACCATTTTTCATACTTACGACCGTTGCAGCATCCCCATGGTCATGTGATCAAAATCCAGGTGTTTGGCAACTGGTTCATATTTATGAGGGTTGCTGTCATGTGATCCTCTTTTTTTCAACTTTCTGACCAGCAAAATCAATGGGCAAGCTGGATTCACTTAACAACCATGTTACTAGTGATTAACTGCTGTGATTAACTTAACAACTGTGGCAAGAGAAGTCATAAAATGGAGCAAAACTCCCTTAACAACTGTCTCGCCTAGGAACATAAATTTTGGGGTCAATTGTGGTTGTAAGTCAAGGATTACAAATATAATATAGTAAATAAAAAATGTCTACCAGTTGGCTGAAAATAATTAATAATAATAATAATTAATAATAATTTATTCGACTTGTATGCCACCCTTCTCCCTAGGGACTCAGGGCGGCGAACACCACAAATTTACAATAAAAAACAGATTAAACATAACAAGTCGGACTATCAGTTAAAATTAAACAGTTAAAATCCACCCTCCCAAGTCATTCCAGGCCGGCCTGTTGAAACAACCAGGTCTTCAGGTCCCGGCGGAAGGAGCGGAGATCAGGGGCCAAACGGAGATCCACGGGGAGCTGATTCCAAAGGGCAGGCGCTCCCACAGAGAAGGCCCTAGCCCTGGGGACCGCCAGCCGACAATGCCTAACTGATGGTATCCCAAGGAGGCCCCTCCTATGGGAGCGAACAGGAGTGTGATGCTGGCTGGAGGCGCTCCCGCAAGTACACTGGACCCAAGCCATTTAGGGCTTTATAAGTTGTTACTAGCACCTTGAAACTAACCCGGAAGGCAACCGGCAACCAATTGATCTAGCTGATCTCATTTGGCTTGAAAACGTTGAATGGATTTAAGATCTTGGTCCATCATCTATCTCCATCTATCTAAGAGGCTTTTCTAAAACCAAACATCTAAGCATCTTTTTTAATCATTCCAGTTCTCCCTCCTTTCTTCCTTCATCTGCCGTTAGCCTAGGCACTTCTACTTTTAATGGTATTGGTGTTATTACATTAATCTTTTAATTATGCATGAAGCCTTTCAAAAACTGTAACAGAGGAACCTGAATATTTCATACAGAGCCTAAATGTTTCATGCCTGCTTACCAAGTCAAATTAATACGGAGGACCGATCAACTTGTCTGTCTAAAATATGCAAAGCACTTGTGCAGGAGTAACAGCCATTGCTCATATTTCATCAGCTCCTCAAAGGAGGAGATCAAAGGGTTTAGATGTCTTGACTAAACATCATCACTTCTCAGAAAGAAAGGAAGAAAGGAAGTTTGCCTTGGAAGGAAACATGGCAGGGGAAGTGGGCACACCTATGATATAAAAAGAAAACATTAATTATGAGCAAGCAGCCAGCCTTTCACCATCTTCTACCTAATAATTTCCAAATGCCTTCACAGTGCAAACCTAAGTAGTATTTGAGGCCAATCTGCCATCTGGCAACTTGTGCAACCAAGAACATCATGTCTTTCCTAGCCACGTTGCTGATTTTCTTGAATATCTGGTCTCATCTCTGCCTCAATGTCTCTCCAGCTTAGCACAAAAAAAGGACTGGTCCCAAAACTTCCCCAGCAATTGTCTATGTCAATTCCCCAACAAATAAAAAGGCCCCTCAAAATTCTAGTCTGCTTCTCCCACATCAACACATTATTTAAAATGTCATCTCTACTTGCAGAGCTTTTGACTAACATTAGGTCCTCAAAGCAGAAAGGCATGGCATGCTGCCTCTCGTTCTATTTGCCAGTTGAAAGAGGACTTCAATTTCATCCCACACTCTTTCCAATTGAAAAAGAGAGAGAATTGCTCTCTATATATGCATGTGTAAAATTTACAAGCTATCACAATTATTGTTGGCAAGCCTACATCTTGGGAAACTGTCAAGATTTCAGGAAGAGATTGAAGCTTAGAGCGGGTTCCAAATTTGCCTACAGAAATTCCCAGTTTTAATATTGCTTAATTGTATATGCTACCTTTATTATTTTTATAAATAGCCTGATAAAAAACACAATACTTCATCCTCCTATTTTCTCCACAGCAACCACTCTGTGAGGTGAGTTAGACTGAGAGAATGACTGGTCCCAAATCATCAAGTTGGGTTTCATGTTTGAGGTGAGACTAGAACTCACAGGCACCTGACTGACTTTAGCCTGTTGTCCTAGCCAGTTAAGAATATCAACTAATCAGATGTACCCAAATCTGAACCCAAGTTGTTGAAAATATTTTCTTTCACTCATGGTGGCTATGCCCCGAAGTTAAAAAGTATTGGATTAAAATACAAACATGGTTGTACGAAATTACAAAATGTCAAATAGAATTGAAGCCGGAATTGTTCCTTTTAGAGATAATTAAGGGGAAATAAAATAAAAAGATATAATACATGATCTTGCATATAACCACAGCAGCAAGAATCGCACTCGCACAGTGTTGGAAAAAGGATACTATATCGTCAGAAGATCTAGTAATCCAAAAGATCTTAGACTGTGTGGAAATTTTAACTCACCCTAGAGTTAAAAGGAAAGGAAAACTCAGAATATTATACGGTTTGGGAAAATTGGTATGAATGGATGGACAATAGGAATAAGAATTGTAGAGATTAGAAATAGATATAGAAATGTATATGAATAATTAGAAATGTATGGAAATGTGTGTATGTAACAAAGATGCCTCAGTACTGTTAAAGATGATCGAGATTTGTAAAAGGAAAAAAGTACAATAAAATATATATATAAAAAAGAATATCAACTAATCAGGGAAAAGGTCCTGTCTAGGATCCTCTTCCAATCAAAATTAACAATGGTGTGCAAGATAGGCAAATATTTTCACCTACTGTAAAAAAAATGCTGAGTTTCTTGTTGGGTCAAAAAGAGCTGTAATCTGCTTTTAGGCCTCAGAAAGTGTCAACAATAATAAATATAAGTCCTGCTGTTTTGAACACGTTTTTTAAAAAAATCAAGCTAAACCTTTGCTGTGCCCTGCTGAGATATTAACAGCTACTTAGGCTGTTTGAACAATCATTGATGGGCAGAAGGTGGGGTTTAATGGTTGAACATTTATGTATTATAGAATTTGAAATCTCAATTCCCAAGGGTCTTAGAGGTAAATGTGGTTGATGCATGGTCAAATATGTTCTGAGCAAATGAATACAGCAATAATCATCAGAGAACAAGCAGATGTAATTATTCCTTCATCCCAAGAAAGGATTCTTGATAGGAACACACACACACAAATGAGTGGTGTGTGTGTGTGTGTGTGTATGTATTCAGAAAGTAGCTGAATACTTCTTTGGGTAAATTCAAATGCTGAGAAGTTTTACAAATTTTTAGAAATGTCACACACAATGGATAATTTTATATCACAAAGTAATACTTATTTGGAATAGACCATGCTGGACTCCAAATTCAATGTTCCTTTTTCTCTCAGTTTTAATCTACATGTTACACTTTTTTCCCCTTGGCTTAGATGGTGTCATTTATTTGCTTTTGCTGATGAACATTATTGAGACTTCCTGGGCAAATATGGGCTAGATCCAATCAAATCATGCCCTTGTTACTTCGCGACTCGACTACTGCAACGCTCTCTATCTAGGACTGCCCTTGCATACCATCCGGAGATTGCAGCTGGTGCAAAATGCGGTGGCGCGGTGGTGATGGGAGTTCCCGGTTCTCCCATGTTGCCCCTCCCGCGCGCCTGCATTGGTTGCCGGCGCCCGGTGAGATTCAAGGTTTTAAACTTAACATACAAAGTCCTTCATGACATGGGTCCTTATTATTTAAGGAGTGACTGCTGCCGACATCGAACACTAACCGCCCTGTGCGAACCCACAGACAGAGGCTCCTTGGGTCCCGCGGCCGGGCAGTGCCGGCTGGCGGTCCCACGACGGGCCTACTCTGTCGCGCCCCTGACCTCTGGAATCAACTTCCTGGAGCTCCGCCTGGCCCCTGACCTCCGCACTTTCCGTCATGATCTGAAGACCTGGTTGTTTAATCAACCCGGGCTGTGACCCCGGGTGGGGTGGTTTTTAGAGTTTTAATTCTGGGATTTTAGTGTTAATTTGGCTTGATTTGTTTAATCTGGTTTTATCTAATTTATTGTTGTGTTGTTTTTTTTTGTAAGCCTGAGTCCTTCGAGAGGGGCGCATATAAGTCGAATAAATAAATAAATAAATAAATAAATAAATAAATAAATCTAGTTCTCAATTTCAAATCAATAGAAAATCATCCTCCTCTTCCTCCTCTTCCTCCTCCTCCTCCTCCTCCTCCTTGAGATACAATGTTCTGGCTTTTGCTCTTCTGGCAGCCTCAACCATTGTTATTTGATGCTGTTGTAGTGTATTTTTGATGTCTCTCCATCTTCTTCTGGGTCTGTCTGTCTCATGTTAATTGGCCTTCTCTTTTTGTATATTTATTTATTTTGTTTGTTTGTTTGTCAAGCATGTATGAGAAACCAAGTATAAGTATGAACATAACATATAAACATATAAGTATAAACCGGTATAAGTATATACATAATAAATGAGTACGACAAAATGGAAAAATGGGAACAGTAGGACAGGGACGGTAGGCACGCTGGTGCGCTTATGCATGTCCCCTTATAGACCTCTTAGAAATGGAGTGAGGTCCACGGTAGATAGTTTAAGATTAAAGTTTTGGGGGTTTGAGGATGTACCAACAGAGTCAGGTACTGGTTCCAGGCATTGACCACTCTGTTGCTGAAGTCGTATTTATTTATTTTATTTTTAATTATTTATTTTGTCAATCGCTTACAAGATAATAAGTATAAGGATAAACATAGTTGTGAATACATGAAATGAATACATATAAGAAAAATAAAAGAAACAATAGGACAGGGACGGTAGGCACGTTGGTGCACTTATGCACGCCCCCTACAGACCTCTTAGGAAAGGGGTGAGGTCAATAGTAGACAGTCTAAGGTTAAAGTTTTTGGGGTTTGGGGAAGAAACCACAGAGTCAGGTAGAGTATTCCAGACATTGACCATTCTGTTGCTGAAGTCATATTTCCTTCAATCAAGTTTGGTGCGATTAACCTTGAATTTGTATCTATTGTGTGCTCTTGTATTGTTATGGTTGAAGCTGAAGTATTCATTGACAGGTAAGACATTGCAATATATAATTTTATGTACTATACTTAGATCGGACCAAAGGCGGCGTAGTTCTAGATTGTCTAGGTCTAAAATTTCAAGTCTGGTGGCATAAGGTATTCTGCAACAAGTACAGGAGTGTAGAACTCTTCTTGTGAAATATTTCAGACGTTCTCATCTGTGTTAATATCAGATATGTGATGTAGGTTCCAGACTGATGAATTTGAGTATTTGAGTATTGGTCTAGCAAATGTTTTGTATGCCCTAGTTAGTAGAGTGATATTACCAGAGAAAAAGCTACGTAGGATTAGGTTAACAACTCTTAATGCTTTTTTAGCTATGTAGTTACAGTGGGCTCTAACACTTAGATCATTAGAGATGAGTATTCCAAAGTCCTTGACGGAGTTTGGATCGTCAACAAGGTCTTGACTATTCAGCTTGTATTTTATTTTCTGATTTTTTTTTGCCAATATGTAAGGCAGAGCATTTATTTGTTGAGATTTGAAGTTGCCATTTGTTTGACCATTCTGATACATAGTCGAGGTCTTTTTGAAGGGTAGCAGTATTGTCTGTGGTGTTGAATAGCTTTACATCATCAGCGAAGAGAACGCAGTTGCTCTTAATATGATCACAGAGGTCATTTATGTAGAGAGTTGGTCCTAGAACACTGCCTTGGGGGACACCACTGTTGACAGGTACAGAATTTGATAAGATGCTCCCAATTTTGACCATTTGTTGTCTGTTTGACAGGAATGCATCTATCCAGTTATGCAGTTGTCCAGAGATACCATAAGATTTTAGTTTTAGTAGTAGTTTGTCATGTACCACTGAATTGAAGGCTTTGCAGAAGTCTATGCACATTGCATCTATTGCTTTGCCCTGATGGAACTGTGTAGTCCATATGTTTTTGCAGTGTAAGAGTTGCAGATTACAGGATAGTTTTTTTCTGCAACCATATTGTTTGTTAGAGAGTAGGTTGTTTGTCTCTAAGTGGAGGATAATGGATTGGTTAATAATTGATTCCATGACTTTACAGGTGATGCAGCATAAAGAGATTGGTCTGTAATTTTCAACTAGACTGAGGTCTCCCTTTTTGAAGATGGGGATGACTGTGGCTTGTGACCATAGGTTTGGCAAGGAGCTGGTCCTGAAAGATTTTTCAAAGATTATGCTTAGAGGTTCAGCTATGGCAGTGGATAGCTTTTTTAAGAAGTAGGCACATATTCCATCCGGTCCAGTAGATAGAGATGGTTTTAGGTTGCCTAGTGCTTTTTCAACATTGTCTTCTGTAAAATCGATATGTATTATATCATTGTAGTTGTCTGTGGTTCGACTAGGAAATACTGGGCATGAGCCATTGCTGTTTACAAATACTGAGCCAAAGAATGTGTTAAAGAGGTTGGCTTTAATGGTGTCGTCGTTGCAGCCTGTACCATTAGGTCCTTTCAGGGGTGGGACAGATCTTGAGTCTTTTAGTTTGTTGTTTACAAAATTGTAGAAAGCACAGGTGGAATTGGTGCATAGAAGGTTTTCCTCTTGTTTAATGTAATAATTGGTGCATTCAGTCTTTATCTGGTGGCATAAATTTTTGTATCGGCTTTTGAAGTTGGCAGCGTGACCAGATTTATTTTTCCACCAAAGTGATCTTTTTTTGGATTGAAGTTTCCTTATTGTTATGGCTAATCTGGTTTTTCTGGTTTTGGGAGTTGTTATTGGTACATATAGTTTGATGACTCTTTGGATTTCAAGTAAAAATATGTTGTAGTGGTCTTCAACAGTATTGCATCCAGTGAATACAGATTGCCAATCAAGGGATGAGAGATCGTTGTCTATAAGATCATAGTTGCCTTTTTTGAAGTTATAATTGGGGATCACGTTGTTGTGATGATTTTTGTGCGAACATATGTTGAGACAAAAGTTGATCATGTTGTGGTCGCTGTTGGAAAAGGGTTCTTTAATTTGTATTCCATAAATTGAGTTCAAACTATTGCAGAAGATGAGATCGAGGCAGTTGTTATGTCTAGTATTGTTGGTTACTAGTTGTTCCAGTCCTAGATTTGTTACAGAATTGTAGAAGGTTGCATGTATGGGTTCAGTATTACATTAGTTTAGGGTCCAGTTAATATGAGGTAGATTGAAGTCACCAAGAAAGATAAAAGCATGTGGGCAGGATGATGCCCATGTTAGTAGTGAATTTAGCTTGTTTACATGTTCAATGTCATAATCAGGGGCTCTGTAACATAGTAGGAATCAAAATGTGATATTTAAAGACAGTTCACAGATGATGGTCTCAGGAAGAGCAAGCTTCTGGGTGACTTGGATGTTTTTTAGATGTAAGGACTTTTTATAGAAGATAGCAACACCACATCCTCTACGGATTTCACAATCTAATCGGTAAACATGATAGTCTCTTACTGTGGTAATGGAGTCAGGGAGAGATGTGTCGAGCCATGTTTCAGAGACAAAAATGATGTCAAATTTAGCTGTATTTAGTAAGAGGAGGAATTCAGGTATTTTGTTCGCAAGGCTTCTTGCATTAAGTAGCTTGCATTTAAGGCCAGCTGTAGTTGGAATTGAGGTAGTTAGGGGCTTGCGTACCTAGTCTTGGGTGATGGTGGATTGGTTGGTGTAGGGTTGGATGCTGAGTTGTGGGTTGTGTGACTTACTTTTGATACAGTCAGCATGGTAGTCTATGTACAGGTCCTTCTCTCCATTGTCTAGACATTTTTTGAGTTCTATGTGGAGTACACGGGAGCGGGCACGTTGCTGTATGGTTAAGTCAGGGCGAGAACGAAGGTTCTTATGGTTGGTGTTGCTTTTGGTGAGTGAATTTATAGTGTAGATGAATTTATTTTCTGCAATTGAGTTTGGAGCGGTTTACTTTGAGTTTCTATCTATTGTTTGCCCATGTATTATTGCAGTTGAAGCTGAAGTAGTCATTGACAGGTATATGTCTTGTATACATATGCTTTGTATGGTATAGAATCACAAGTCACCCTACGCTCTCAAGATGAGCAAACCACTTAATGGATGGTTAAAGACCAGTTAATGGATGGTTACTATTGGGCAAGCACTTATCTACCTAGATAGGGATGGGGCAAGGACTTTGTTGCTAGGATGCAATTAGCAAAAGAGAACAACCAGAATTGTGCAGCTGGTGGGAGAAGACTCCAAGTACCTGCTGCTTATTTTGAGTGAAGAACAGAATTGGCTATTATTTGTGCTGGGATTTGCTTTCCGGATTTTCTCAGCCTGAACTAGCTTTGAAAAAAGCAATGCAGTCATTACAAACTCTTGTGAATGGAAGTGATGTAGATTACCTGACCTGATGTACAGATCAGCACCTAATTATCCACCAGCGTTTGAATGCTCTGACACAGTTCTACTCAGAAAACTTTCACATTGCATTTTAAAATGCCTGCTTTGGAATTTATTAATTATATAGATGTGATTTTTTTTTCATGCAAATTTAACAACAGGAGAAAGTGTGAGATTCATATATAAACAGCATGGGTCAAATATTTGGGGCAAAACACATGTCAAATGACATCAGCATGAGTTCATTTGCCTAGCACCACTTTATTTATTCATAGATGAAAAGGAATTGTGAAAATGTCATAACTATAGTCCTATTCGTTTCACTATCCTCAAGGAATTCATTCTTGACAATTTCGCTCTTGAAACGTGGTTTTCTGTGAAATGTTATCTTTGTTCTTTCTTTGAGATATCAAATTCTCTCCCACCCACTCCTTTGGCTTGCAATAAGCAACATGGATAGAATGGGCATGTGAATAACAATATTACTATTCAAATGACTTTGTTCGATTGTGTATTAATGTTGTTTCTGTCATCTAGAAACCACACAGATTTTGTCTATAATGATCTAGCTCTAATATGGTCTTTTAGATCTTCCAATGGTGCACTAATCACCACTGTAATCTTTCTCCTGATTGTCATCTTCTCTTTCCTTCCAGCTTTTCTAGCACAGAGCTAGATCTTTGCATAACATTTTCAAAGTAATGCCTGGTAATTTGTGCTTTGAGTGATAATTCTGGGTTGATTGGCTCAATGATCCATTGGTTTGTTTTCTTCACTGTCCATGGTATTCCCAGGAATGTTCTCCAACACCAAAGTTCAAAAGCATCAATATTCTTTCCATCTTGCTCTTCAAAGTCCATCAAATGAGTTTAGGAGTGCACAATAAACATCCATTGAGTGGTGAGTGATAGAATCATAACGATGTTTGCCAGAGCATTTACAGTGTGACTACCATTATGAGACAACCCAGGAGCAAAACACAGCACACAGAGACTTAGATAGTTAACAGTGGTTTATCTACAACAATTATATACAGAAATATATGTGGTAGGCAAAGTAACTTACAAGCAAGCACAACTTCTTCTTAACTCTTACACAGAGAACTCTGCAATGAATACTGGACACAAGGAGAGAGGACATGCCCTGTAATGGCTGCCTCTTATATAAACACCTCTTAAAGGGATAGAACACCCCCCCAGTCTTAAAGGGAAATACCCATGCTATGCTGAATCAGCTTCATTCAATCAGCCACATCTGGCAGCTATTACTGTTCGTCGACTCCTAAATCCCAAGACCTTAACATTTTGGAAGAAATATCCAGGTCTAGGTCCAAGCCAGGAGAAAGGCACTGGAAACAAAATGGAGGCTGATTGGAAAGAAAGGTTCCCTTTATTGATGAAACAGAACCACCAACCACATGTGATTCTTGGCAGCTGACAAAATGGAGTTGTGGGTTTTTATACTTTCTGGATTCCTCTGGGGTCATGTAGGGATTATATAGGGGTCACAGCTGGCTCTATAGGCAAAAGAGGAAATGCAAATCCTAGGAGGTACTTGTCTGAGCTAATTTTGTCAACCTTTTGTGTGTTGCTTATCTGAGTTTTTGTCTTGTCTCAGTCTTTCTGAATGAATTACCAAATCTGCATTTCTAAAAGCTGGCCTCCCCGGTTTCTGCCTGGGGCAGGGAAACTGGGGCTGGTTTCTGCCTCCCTTAAGGTTTTTTTTTATTTCTTCTTTAAGGGAAATGTTTTTATTCTGCCTTTTTTAATATTTCCCAAAATATTTCATTCTTGGGGGGGGGGCTTCCCACAACAACAAACCTAACACTGTCACTAAATTGTCCATGCCTTACATAATGGACATAATGTACAATATAAGCGTTATATAAAGAACAAGCTTATTTTCGTAAAGAATACATTTCTGTATTCTGTATTCTAAACCAACCTCTCTCCTTTGATTGAAGAAGAGTTTAATGTTATTGTTCATTGCTACAGATTAATCACTGGCAGTTCTAAAAAAAATCAGGTTCTCTCAGTAGGATCTTCTCATCCCTTCTACGATTTCCATTTTTATGTGTGCCAATTATTGTTCCCTATCTAATGCGTTATTGTTTTGATCTAGGTTTAAATATCATGGCTTGTTTTGCTTTTTGTCTAGAGTGCTAAAGCCAGAACTTTCATATCATATATTCCAAGAAATTCAGGTTTAGCATACATACATACTACACAATTCAGTTTCATTTAAAAGCAGCTGCTGTTTTCCCTGCCTGGAAAACAGATACTATGCTGTGCAAATGAGGCCACTTCAAACCATGCCTTCGTTTAATGCTTTAATTCTCAGGCTTTTATACAACTGTTGTCTCTGATGCATCATCTACCACAGGTAATCTTTGACCTATGATCACGATTGATCTACCACAGGTAATCTTTGACCTATGATCACGATTCCATTGCTAAATAAGATAGTTATTGTGAGTTTTGCTCCATTTTATAATCTTTCTTGCCACAGTCATTAAGTGAATCACTGTAATTAAGTTAGTAACAGAGTTAAGTGAATCTGGATTCCCCACAAACTTTGCTGGTCAGAAGGTCACAAAAGGTAATTGCATAACCCCAGGACACTGAAATCTTCATAAATACATGCCAGTTGCCAAGATGGAGGAAGAGGAAGCCAAGGTGCCAAAACTTGTTCCACAAATTTCCTTTGCTTTACATTTTATTCTACATTTACTAAGCTAACATAACTATCTTCATCCTCCTCATTCTTAATCCAAAGCATTTCCCATTGGCTTGCTTTAAGTGTGGCTTCTCAGTTCTTGCAGCTAATGGTTAACTCCATTTTTTATTTACTAGATTGGGCAAATTCTAACTCCAGAACAACTCTAGTTTCTGACCTCCCTTCTGGAATTTCAAGCACATATTGCTTTTCTTCCCCTTCAATTAATAATAATTTTTAAAAATCAAGTCAATGTGGTGGATGAAGGTGGAGAAAGGAAGGATGTAAATCATCTCTGCCAGAGTTTTTGCTAATTAGCTTGAAGCTTACCAAAAAAAAAAAATAATTCATTTCTCACCAGCTGGTTGAAACAGCATGGCCTGCATCCAGAATGATTGTAGTACAATGGAGTTCCTGCTTTTAGATCAGCCTCAAGGTTTATACGTCAGATCATTAATCAAACTTCACACAATTCATTGTAATAGCAACCAGGATAATCACCTTATTCTGGGGCAGGAGAAAGAAGAAAAATAGTATTATATGCAAAGCCATATAACAAAAACAGTGTCAAAAGATGCCAGGCTCCATAAGGATGAGAGCTTACCCTGCTACAAAGTTTCCTTTCACCAGAAATTTTATGTATGTATGTATGTATGTATGTATGTATGTATGTATGTATTATGTATGTTTTTGTTTGTTTATGTTGGAATATATTCTAACATGTATTCCAACACTCCCACTCAACAACTACTCCTTATAATAGTCCCATTTCTGAGTTTCTTAGTTGTGTTTCCTGTTTCTTATTCTTCTTCTTGTCCTTTTTCTTCCTCTTTGTTTGCTCTGTGGTGCTTTATATAAAACAGAATTTCTAACTACCGGTATTACTGGTATTACTTACTTACTTACTTACTTAACTTATATTTCCATCCCAGCTGTCCATCAGGAACTCAAGACATCATAGACCAAAAACACCCTGTGGGGTAGGTTAGCCTGAGAGAAAGTGACTGCCTCAAAGTCAGCTAGTAAACTTCCAGAATTGAAGGGTGGTGGATCAAACCCAGACTTCGTTCTTCGTTCGTAGTCCAACATTTTAACCACTACACTGCAATTCAGCTCCAGACCAACAGACTCTCCCAACGTTCCCTCACCATTTTTTAAAATGCTGCTTTTCAAACAGCCAGCTTGTCCACCAGCTTGTCTTAAGTATAGTCACAAATCTCTGCTAATCTCAGGGTGGTTTTTTTTCTGGTTTCTTAGAAACAATTGCAGTTGCTAACTGCCGCCCACAGCTCAAGTGTCTGTGTTGCCTGAGAAACACAACGTGGGCATGGGCTGTGGTGAGTGACTGAAATTCAGATCTCCTTCCTTCCCTCCTGGCCTTTTTTGGTCAAACTAGGATTTAACCTGGACCTGAGACACTTATGACCTTCTAACCACACACAACGCAAAGAAGTCTCCATTCTGTTTCTGCTACTTTGTCAGGACAGCAAAAACATGGAAGCTGGGGTTTATTTATTATAAGCTACTTTTCAAGTCCTAACTCACATAGAGTGGGCTTTGGGCTCAGTGAAGAAATTCAGTGAAATGATTCTCTCTTTTTTTCCTGATTCGCCTGTATAGAAGAATTCCTGTTTTCAACCATGAAATGTTAAAGAATATGATGAAAGTTTACAAAATTCTGCTGGTCCCAAGTAAGAGAACTACTTTATTGCCTTCTAACAAACAAAATCAGACATCTGAGTTTCCCCAAATTTGTGGAAGCTGAATGTCACTAACTAATTATATAATGTCAGTAACCATTGAGATTCTACATGGATTCATTAACACAGGGATGGAAAACCTTCAGCCTGCACCCCTAATCAGTTCCCTATAGGCAGGAGATACATCGACATGATAAACAGATGTAGTGCCTCAGGCTGGCCAATCTGGTCCATACAATTTCAAGTGGGACTTCTTTTTCTTCACAAAGTTTTGTCTCTCAATCTACTTCCTGTCAGCTGTAATGATGGTCATTTTCCCCCAAAGAGGAAATTAAGGTAGCCAACATCTTTAGAATCACATTGGCAGTGAGAGATGTCCATCTTGAATCAATCCTTCTACATCTTCCTTAAAGGAAAAACAAAGAACCCAAGGTCACTACCACTAACATACAGACCCATTCTGCTCAAGGGATTACAAGTCCCTCTTTGTCCTGGAGATTGTTAGGGGAAAGACAAAATGCTTGAGATTGGTCAGAACCAGCCTTGCAGATCGGACAAGATGGGAAGCAATAGCTTCCTATCTCTCATGAAGAAACAGATGGTGTCATCTATTTGCTTTTGCAGCTTTCCAGTTTCCTTCTTCATCAACATTATCTAGACTTCTTGGGCAAATGGGGGCTAGATCCAATCAAATCTAGTTCTTCATCTTCAAATTAATTGGAAATATTAATCATGATAAATAACCATGACAGTTAATTGCTCACTAAATGAATATTCTCTATTTTCACCCCTTTTTGTCTTTCCAGATACATTTTGTTGCCTTTAGAAAAGATCCTTGACTAGGTAGACCTTAGTCTGATCAAGCAAAATATTATAGCTCTTACATAATTCATAGGCAAAGGCTATTCCTCTTAGGAACCATCAAAGAACTCAAACAACCCAAGAAGGACCAAATTGGAAATAACCTTCCTGCACCTCTGGGCTATTTTGAGCTTCACATTCTTAAAACAACAAACAATTTAGATGAAAAAAATATGCCCAAATGACAGTGGTAGCATTAAGAAGGCAATGTTCTCAGAGGAGACTGTGACCCCAACTATCTCGGCAAGAGTCATATAGTTCCTTGGCTTCCTGGCACAAATTGGGTTCAGAGAAAAGAAGGAAAGCAAGTACATTCTGATATTTAGGCACAGCATGTTAACTCCTCAAATTGTAAATTTACAAACTTGGCAGCAATATTTCACTGTATTGTTGTAGTTTTAGAAATTAAAAACATATCTAGAGTGTTGACTTCAAAAAAAAAAGATCTAGGCTTAAGTAATATTGTTAAATGTAAGACATTTGGTACTGGCTAATGAAGAACTTTGGCTCTGGCCTGTTTTAAATAGGAGTTTTCTCTTTTTATAGTAGATTATATTACCCAAAAGCTGAAGGAGAAAATGGATGTGAGTTTGTCTATCAAATCTAGGTGAACATTTGACAGAGTGAGTCTTCACTTAAGAGATTCTGAACTATCATAGAAGCTTAAAACATTGGCTGCCCAGTCCAGTTCCCTACCGCCATTTTTTACAGTACAGTTTTTGTTTGCATTTCTTTTATAATAAACCTCTTAAGGGGTGTAATCTTGGTTTGCTTCAGTGCCTTTTTGTGCAGGAGCACATCTTCCTTTCAGCAGCCATCAGTAACTAACTTGTGAGGAAGAGTTAAAGGGCCACCATAGTCTCAGTCATCAGTTCTTGTATCATCAACTGTGTCTTCCTGAATAGCCTGCTTCTCAATAATGAGCATGACAGAAACATAGAAAGAATTGTTTTACCTTGTTTACTTTATCTTTCCCCTCCCCTTCTGAGGACATGACCTTTGTAGGCTATTATTATCATTCATCACACAGTCAACCAGATCTTCAGGCTGGATTTGGCACTTTTATCTACCTATCAAGTCCTTCCCAACAACCTGGGATAGGCAGGTGTTTATGTTTGATGGTGCTAAATGTGCTGTCACATTATTCAAGCAAAGAAATATTTTGCAATTCACTGATGGTGATTTTGTCAATGCCAATAGTGTTCACATGGTGCTCCAGATGTTTGGAGTTATTTTGGGTAGTAGTAGTAGTAGTAGTATGTAAGCATACTATGTGTGTAAGTATGTGAGTCTGTTAAGCTGAAGAATGTATTACAATCTACTTGGATTCAATTAAGACACAGGGAAATAAATATCCACTTATCATTCAATGATTAATAGTAAATCACTCCGCCAACATGCCACCAAACAGAATATGGACTTTCTTCATGTTCTCATAACAGCTTACATTTGAATTGAGGCTCTTCGTTTGCCCACTGGGCAACCAGGTTGATGGGATGGTTAAGGCACCAGGCTAGAAGCTGGGAGATGTGACATATAGTCCTGCTTTAGGCAGCTGGGTGACTTTGAGCCAGTCCCTCTTTCAGCCCTAAAAGATGGCAACAAGGGTAACACACTTCTGAAATCTTATCACATAAACTTGAAGGACTCGCCCAGGCAGTTGCAGGAGTCAAGACTGACTCAAAGGCTAATACACACACACACACACACACACACACACACATACACACAGCTCTGACCCTCAAATACTGTTCCTGCTTCCTTTCACCGCCAAGACAATGTTTGACACAATCCCCCCTTTTCTTTGAAATTAGAAAAATAAGGTGTCTGTCTCCTTTTCAGACCCAGCTCCGGCACAAACTGCCTTCTGCTATATACACTGTTCTCCCTTGTGCCTGCCCTTCTTGAGTAGAGGAAATGAATTATCTCCATCTGTAAACTGATCCCATTTGGGCCATTAAACCATAATGACAACAAACAGCTGCCTTGTGTCAGGTCAAAAGAGGCACCTCTGTACAGCATCAAGCCTATTGCTTTATGCATAGAAAGCTTTGGCTCTATGTAGTATCTTGACTAACATCAGACCTATACAGATATATTCCCTCCCCCCCAAAAAACATTCTACACTGAATTGTGGGAATGTTGAGGAATGCTCATAGGGTCAGCTTTCCACCAAGGATGCCTCATGTGAGGGACATCTTGGGTACTGTCATGATCTACAACCTTCAGCAGCAGAAAACTATGAAAAGGACAATACTCAAACTTCTTCCTTAAGAGATGAAAAGATTTCTTCAGGAAATTCATGGTCAAAATATGTATATTTGTTATTGTTTATTTGGAAACTCCACCTGTTCTGTAGAAGTCTGCAAAATCAGGCAAGGGCCTTTTAAACAATGCAGCTGGCACTGCTTTCAGAAGAAAACAGCTATCTTACGGATCTTATCTTACTTTTAAGATGGTCATTTAGTTGGCTTCAAAATATAGTCTTTCCTACCATAGTGCCTTTTAAATGGACGTCATTGCCTGAATGCTGATGTACTGTGAAGGAGGGGGGAGGAAATACATTTAATCTAGACATAGGTAACTTGTGGACTTAGAACCAGGTGTAACCCCTGATTCTACGTTTTGTAACCTGTAGAAATCTTTCTCAGCAAGTTTGTTGAAAACTAAATATTCCCATTTCTGATGGGGAAACAAAGAAACTATTGATTCATGAAGCAGACATAACAGTGGTGGTATTCAGCAGGTTCTGACCAGTTCTGGAGAACTGGTAGCGGAAATTTTGAGTAGTTCGGAGAACCAGCAAATACCACCTCTGACTGGAGATTTTACAGTATCCTTCCCCTGCCACGCCTACCAAGCCACGCCCACAGAACCAGTAGTAAAGAAATTTTGAATCCCACCACTGAGACATATCACAGTTAAATGAACTCTCCCCCACTCAAAAAAAAATCCACTCCCATAAAGGGCCACTAGAAAATCTCTGAGGACTCTTTTGAGGAATAATCAAGGTCATTCAATAGAAGTATGGCTACTCCCTTCTTCTATCGTTACACAAATTTTCAGAATTCATTCTAGCACTTGGAACCATCAATGGTAGTGTTTGAGGCATTTTTTTAAATCCTTGCCTTGCCTTGGCTGACCACCTTTCACTTACCTCTGCTACTGATACATTTTGTCTGTAAGATCATGCAACCATAAAATGGGCAATTTGTTCTTTTTTAAAAAAAACAAAATCAATATATTTATCAATCGCGCACCTATCTACCTCTCTACCCATTCATGCATGCAGTTCTGTTTCGGCGTTATTTGCAAGTATGGATTTTCCTTGCTATATAAGATGAAAAATGTGCATTGTATGATGAATGAATCTGTGCTTAATCTGGCCATATGTACTTTTTGTTTCAGTTGCTGTGTGTGAGTAGCTGCCTGCCTAATAAGGTTACAGTACAGCAGATACATCCTTTTATTTAGTGCCCATGACAGTTACCAGCATCATTTCAATTCAGCTCTATCTGCACTAGGAGGTAGACCAGGGATGTCAAACTCGCATCATCACTGCATCGTCACATGATGTCTCAGGACTTTTTCCCCCTTCACTAAACCATGCGAGGGGTAGGGCCAGCACATGATGCATCCAGCCCGCGAGCTGCGAGTTTGACAACCCTGAGGTAAACTAAACTTCTGTGGATTGCAAGAAATCACAACCGGCTTTTTTCAGCCTGACTGAACACTAAAAAATAGTTGTTGTTCCAGTTCCTTTTTCCAATGCAACCACCTTCTCCTGCTTGGAATAATTTTTGGTTCCCTTGAGATAGGACAGCTGCTGAAAGAGAACTCTAACAGAAGTTGAAAAGGCTCAAGAACCACAACTCAAGCAGGGTCACTCATTTATGCAAACTATCTTTCTGGATTCCTGCTGAAGACCCTACTCCGCATGCAGAGTTCTGCTGCTGGGGTTCTACACAGTGGTGTGATTCAAAGGGTATAACAACCGGTTCAGTGAGAGTGTGCTTTGCTCACCAGACGTGTGCTTTGCGTGCATGCTTCCCATTTGAAAAGCCCATTTTCAGCTCTAATACTTACCTTCTACTGCAGTCCCTGTGAATAAAACAGCTGAGGTGAAGCAAAACCACTCTGCCATGTGAATCAGCTGTGCTCTAAAACAAATAAAGCACAGGAAAGAGCAGGGGGGGGAAATACTCACTGGAACTACCAGTTCGCCCGAACTGGTCCAAACCAGTAGAATCCCACCCCTGCTTCTACAGCCACAACCCTCAGTTGGGGGTATTACAAGTAGTCTTTGACTTACAACAGTTCATTTAGCGACCATTCAAAGTTACAATGGCACCGAACTTATGACTATTTTTCACACTTATGACCATTGCAGCATCCCCACAGTCATGTGTATTACAGTCAGATGCTTGACTACTGGTTCATATTTATGATGGTTGCAGTGTCCCGGGGTCATGTGATTATTTTTTGTGATGTTCTGACATGCAAAGTCAATGGGGAAGCCCGATTCACTTAACAATTGTAGAAAGTTTGCACCCACTCCTCTCCTAGAAGAATGAAATGTTTTAGGAAATATTAAAAAGACAGAATATGATATTTCCCCTAAAAGAGAAATAACAAATCTCATAATGTCTGGCTCTCAACTTGTTCTATATCCCTAGCTGATTTATTTTATTCTTTAAAAACCCCTTAATTTAAAAACAAAACTCAGAAAGCTATCATGTTGCAAAGTAAATTACCAACTTCTAAAAATAGTAGCTCTCTTTACAGGGATGACTCTACCGATTGCTTAGGCCCTCTCTGAATCAGTTTTAGTCTCCTTCCCGAATGGTTACATTTTACTGCAATAATCTTATTACTGATACAAACTACTTACTGGATCAGAGTACCACAACACTATAGAAAAGAATCTGTAATGCTCATTGGGAATTACAGGAGTTGATCACCAACACATCCGAAACTTACCAGAATAACAAAATAATAGAATTGGAAAGTACCTTGAAACAGTGGTGGGATTCAAAATTTTTTTACTACCAGTTCTCTGGGCGTGGCTTTGTGGGCGTGGCAGGGGAAGGGTACTGTAAAATCTCCAGTGAGAGGTGGGATTTGCCGGTTCTCTGAACTACTCAAAATTTCCGCTACCGGTTCTCCAGAACTGGTCAGAACCTGCTGAATACCACCTCTGCCTTGGAAGTCTTCTAGTCCAACCCTGTGCTCAAGCAGGAAACACCCTATATGTGGGGTTTCCTAAAATGGGCCTATACCATTTCAGACAAATGGTTGTCCAAACTCTTCTTTAAAATGTTTAGTGTTGGAGCAAAAAACAATTTCTGGAAGCAAGTTGCTCCACTGATTAATTGTTCTGTTAGGAAATTTCTCCTTAGTTCTAGGTTGGTTTTCCCCTTGATTAGTTCCCATCCATTGCTTCTTGTCTTCTTTCAGGTGCTTTGACCCCCTCTTCTTTATGGCAGCCCCTTAGATACCAGTTTGAGAGAGCTGATGCAAAGTTTTTTTAGGAATTTAGAAGATGATTGTAAATTGCCCCTGCTTCTCATCACAGCCACTTTGGACCTCCTAGTTGTAAAGGACTATGTCATTCCAATGGTCCAAGGTTAGGCCCCACTAAGTAGAATGAGCAATAGGACACCAGATGTGGCAGTCTGACTTCACGAGAATCCCTATAGATTACTGTGTAAAGAAGGGATCTTGTGATGGATTCTTTTGGAAGAATGTTTCAGACCACAGAAAAGTGCATTTTTTCCTTTCCTTTGTTCCTTTGTTGGTGGCTCAGGCTGTTAATTGCCTGCACTTAAGTTCCAGCTGCCTACAACTGCTGTAGGCTCGAATCCCACCAGGCTCAAGGTTGACTCAGCCTTCCATCCTCTCAGGGTAGGTAAATTGAGGACCCAAGATGGTTGGGGGCAATAAGCTGACTTTGTAAAAATGCCGCTTAGTAATAAGCAGGCATATACAATGGAATGAAGGCTATTGCTGAGCACACTGGGTTGTATCCCAAAAATTGTAAGCCGCCCTGAGTCTCCGGAGAAGGGCGGCATATAAATGTAATTAAAATAAATAAAAATAAACAATGGTATTATTATACAAAAATAACTCTTAAGATTTATGATACCTACTTATTTCTAATGCTAATCATTATACCTAAAATGAATGTACCTGTTTCTATGTGTTCTATGTGTCTGTTCTGGAATTATAACTTTTCATAAACTCATTTTTCTCTTTCCCTCATCTTGAATTACCTACACATGTATAAAGCAGAAAGGTTAATTGGCGCTGGCTTTGCCTGCCCACTCAGCTGTGGGTTTTGGGAGGGGGAGTCCTGTAGCCATTTTAATTTTGGCTGGCTTTGTTACTGGCTAGCATTTCAGTGTTTTCAGATAAAGACTGTTTACTGTCCACCCTGAACCCCTGCAAGGATTTTAGCATAGCACGGTCTCTGTCTTTGGCTGGGAGAGGAAAGATTTGTCACCAGCTGCAGGCTGGCTGTTAGCAGAACTGCAGGAATTGGCAGGGCTGCTTGGTTCTGCTGCTCAACTCAGCTTTCAGCTGCTTTTGCATCTGAATTCTGCACCCCCTTTTCACACACCACTAGTTTGCTGCACTTGACATTTTCTTCTTTCTCACCTGCAACCTTCTCTTCTTCTGCTCTCCCACACAATCTCCTGTGCCTATGTCTTTGCCCTGGTTTCATACTTCATAACATTTACTTTCACCAAATCCTTGCACAAGCTTACTGCCAGAATCAAGCAAAGTAACTTCACGGCCTTGCTTCTTTATTCCATACATCTCTTACAACTTCCACACCCAAGAGTTCCTCTTGGTTGTTCCTCTTATAGTTGAAGCATATGTGTAGTCAGCTACTCATACCCGAAGTCATTGGGAATTTGTGAAGGAGAAGGCTCTCATTGACTGTTGTCTTTGCACATACCTCCATAAACCATGAAGCATCCAATTGCACTATTGTTTAACCCTTCAAGCAGTGGTGGGATTCAAAATGTTTTACTACCGGTTCTGTGGGCATGGCTTGGTGGGTGTGGTGTGGCATGGCTTGGTGGGCATGGCAGGGGAAGCATATTGTAAAATCTGTATTCCCAGCTCACTCCAGGGGGAAGGTTACTGCAAAATCCCCATTCCCTCCCCATCCCACTAACTTGCTTTCCAGCTCCGTTTTCCTGTGCATGGCAACAAAAGAAGACCCAGCCAATCAGCTGGGACTCAGAAGGCAGAGAATAGATGGGGCGGGGCCAGTCAGAGGTGGTACTTGTCAGTTCTCCAAACTACTCAAAATTTCTGCTACTAGTTCTCTAGAACTGGTCAGAACCTGCTGAATAGCACCTCTGCCTTCAAGTTATTTTCATGGAACTGGAGAACAGTGCAGAAGCACTGGGGCATGTTCTTTGATCTCTAATTGCAGCAATCATTTGAGAGGAGTCCATATATCATATGGATGGCTAGAGTAGACAATGCATTGGATATAGGTTGAGTGATGAAAGTTTATGGTATAAAAATGGAGACCTACAAGTTCAGCACAACTGATAATGCATTTATTTAATGACTGAATAGGTATGATTGTGCCAGGAAGTTGACAGAATGCTGATGAAATCGCTTGACAAATCTCACTGCTTGACAAATTCTCCCCTGCCATGCCTAGATTCACAGCACTTTTCCAATTTAAATGTTGAGGATTTCTTTTTTTAAGACATGGTATCTAAAAGGATAGAAATGTAATCCAGATTGGGCTTCTTTCCACTCATTTTTTTTCCTTTAGAAATCAACATAATCCTTAGGATTGAAATTGATTATACCAGAAGTGATTAATGATTTGATCCAGCTAATTTCACCATTCCATCAATGATGGGGGAATTGGGAAAGCAACAGCCATGAAGCGTTTAGAGAATAAGATAAATTAGATTTCCCCCCTCCTTTTTTCAGCAAGGCTTCTGAATTGCTGTTGTATTTTGCAGCCCCAAGTCTGTTGATAATTATGCCAAGCTGCTGCTATAGGAAAGAACAGGATAGCGTGCATTGCTTCAAAGGATCATGGCCTGAGATCACCTTCTTTTTTCCTTTCAGCTGATCTCATGTTGCGTTCAGTTGCCTCCCACTCTTTTTTTTTCTTTTTAATCAGACGCATAGTACAACATTTGTTTTACTCTTTGGATCCAGCAAACATGCTCCTAACTCACTTGAGAGGTCAGTTGAGATGGGTTTTATTTCCCCAAGAACAGCAAGACGAGATTGATGATGATATCTATAGGACTGGGAAGGACGTTTCCTCTAGCTGATCTGAGCATGCCAACTGTCAACCTCCAGCTTGAGTATCCCAATAAAAGTCCAGGATCGTTTCTTTTCTGAAAAGCTTACTGATCATTGAATACATTGCATGGTAATGGCGAGGTAAAACTAGCTCTGAAATTCTTAGACAGCAGTTCACAGTATTAAACAATGATTTTCCCAGTCGAACCCCCACATTGTAAACAAGTTCTCTTGGTTGTGGGACCCTCCTGCCACCTTTTTCACACCTGTTAAGACATCCTTGAAAAGTTTCCAGACTCTCACAAGCTTCAGTGGGACTGTAGAAATTTTATTTCTCCAACTCACCCATTCGTAATCAACACCTCCTCCCTTACTCTAATGACAAGTTGAAACGAAGAGGCACATAGCTGCCCGTGTTTCACTCTTCACATCAACTTTTTCATTCTCTTCTTTCAAAGATAGCAAATACTATTTTGAGCAAGGCCCTAATAGCACCCTCATCCATGCTATCATAGTTGCAGGAAAGCAAAACTATTTTTTAAAAATAAAATGGAAAGACTGGCTTAAACAATAAGGTCGGGGGTGTCTCTCCTTCCTCTTTGGCAGCCATGAAAGGCCACGGCATGGCAGTAACAATATGGAATCCACATTTTTTCATGAATACACAGAAGACCACATGGCATTTTCTTTACCTCTGTCATGGATTACTTCTGAGCCCCTTTCAAGCAAGGTGTAAATAAAACCAATCTACATTGGCAAGTGTGCACTGGGTATTGCCATGGTGCTTCTCTACATGAATAGCCACGACCGGCTACCAGTGAAGCTACTATGTTTTTAGGAAGCAGCTTGGAGAAACAACTGACAAATTATATGGTTCCTCACACAGTCAGCCAGATGTTCAGACTGGATTTGACATTTTTATCCACCTACTGAGTCCTTCTCAAGGACCTGTATTACTACTACTACTACTACTACTACTACTACTACTATTATTATTATTATTATTATTATTATTATTATTATTATATTTTTATCAAGGAATTGTGCAGCCAGTGTCCATATGGAGTCCAAGATGCTGACACAAACTTGCAGTTTTATATAAATAAATATATTTTGCATATATATTTATAGCAAATAGGATAGTCAGGCACATCATGAGGTAAATTATCAGGTAAAATCACAGAAAAGCATATAGAGCACACAGGAGAAAAAGGCAGGAAAAAGAGAAACTCCTCCTTTACCCCCAGCAGCCAATCATAATGTGGATTGCCTCATGCAGAATCCTGCCCTCTCCAATCAATCAACTACAACTGTGTGTTCTGGCCCATTATACACTTTACAGTTCCAGCTATTAAATTAAATATCTTAACAATGTTTATCGTACCTCTCTTTACACATAACTCAAGGTAGCAATCACACTCATATCCTGCCTCCTATTTGCCCCACCATGATAACCCTGTAAATTGGAATGGGCTAAGAGAGAATAAGGGGCCCCAAGTCATCCTGACAGCTTTCATGACTAAGGCAGGCCTAGAATTCAGTCTCCTGGTTTCCAGGCCAGCATCTTCACAACTGCACCACATGCTACTGAAAGGAGGGAAAGCCTTGCTTATTTATGTACAACAGTAATTCTCTATCTTTTTTTTTTAATGTATCAGGGGTTCATCTTTAGATGAATCCTCCTCCTCTATTTCTTTTGTGTTCTGGTAACGAGGGGCAGCAGATCATGCAAATGAATCCATGAAAGTCCTTTCTGTAATAATGGTTTGGGGGATCTCTTCAGGAATGCAACCTAAAAAATGCCTCTTGAGCCCTAAAATAGGGATGTAGCCTGTGTAGAATTGGGACCAATAGATGGTGGAGAGGGACAGGATATGTAAGCCTTATCCATATCCCCACATGCTTGGCTGTCTTCTAACTTCTAAAATCTTGTTGTATTTACAAAACATACTTACAAAATCTTTGGCTGCTCTTCTTATTGGACATGCAAATACCATAAAGGCAGCTGAGCACACAGAGAAATCAGAAAGTTAAATCAAATCAAATCAAATCAAATGTTATTGCGGTCACAGGCTAGCTTAACAAAAAGTTAATGTTACGTACATTTCTAACCTTCCTCTCTCCTTCCCTCCTTTTAGCTCCCCTCCCAGGCTGGTTGAGTTTTGCCAATACTTGTGAGATAGATAGATAGATAGATAGATAGATAGATAGATAGATAGATAGATAATTTGTTTTCGTAGATTTTCACGGGTAAAGGTATGTGGGTCTTGGTGTATTCAGGTTGTCCCGTGTAAGATTGAGAATACCTTGGCAATGTTTCGACGAAATCTCATCCGTCATCTTCAGGCTGGTGTCTTCAGCTTCGTTCTTCTGGGAGAAGTGCGTGATCGTGGCTGTTTTTCCCTTTTAAACTCCAGAGTTGGCTGTGTTGTTACTTCTTGATTGGTTGATGGAGTTGATGTATGCAGATTGGATGGCTTTTTCCTGAGACCCTGTGTGGCTGAGGTGCTGGCTGTGTGTCTCTCAGCCTTTTGTGTTGTAACGACCTGGGTAATGGGCTGTGTGATGACCTTCTGAGTTCTATTGTTGTGACGTCCTGGGTGTGGTGCTGTAGTCTCCTGGGTCGTTGTCTGTGTTGCAACCTCCTGATGTTTTGTGTTGTAATCTCCTGAGTTCTGTGATGTAGTATCCTGGGTGGAAGGCTGTGATGTGACATTCTGGGCCTTGGTCTGGCTCGAGTTTGAGGTCTGGCTGTGTGTTTATAGCGTGTGTCAGTTTGCTTAGTTTGGGGGTCGGAGGGGGGTGTAGCAGCTGGTGTTGCAGCCATGGTCTGGTTTCTGGATGGTGGTTGCCTTTCGTCTGTGGCGTGGGCTTGGGTTTGAGTCTGGTGAAGGAGATTGGTGGTGGCATCATGTGTTATTTTGGGTCCGGTGTTGGTTTCGTGGCTGGGACTCATTTGTTGATTAGGGCTAGTTTCCAGATGTCTGGTAGGTGGGAAATATCATCCCGTTTATTCATGTTATGGGGGTGTTTCTCTATTTCGGGAAGCCATCGAAATAGAGAAACACCCCCATGGGTCTTGTCCCGTGTAAGATTGAGAATACCTTGCAGCGTTTGACAAATCTCATCCGTCATCTTCAGGCTGGTGTCTTCAGCTTCGTTCTTCTCCCAGAAGAAGCTGAAGACACCTGAAGATGTGAGATTTCATCGAAATGTTGCCAAGGTATCTCAATCTCTCCCAGAAGAACGAAGCTGAAGACACCAGCCTGAAGATGACAGATGAGATTTCGTCGAAACGTTGCCAAGGTATTCTCAATCTTACATGGGACAAGACCGAATACACCAAGACCTACATACCTTTACCCGTGAAAATCTACGAAAACAAATATATATATATATATATATATATATATATATATATATATATATATATATATAAAATCATATTTTTCATGTACAGCATTATGCATAGTAATGTTTAGCTGCACTGGTCTTTATCTGGGTTTAACTGGTTTTTATCTGGGTTTAATTATATTTAAATCATTGTTCTAGTTTTAAAAGCCATGATCAGGAGGTGATTGCCTTGAAAGGCAGAACACACAGTGTATTTCTTAAGAAATGTAGACATTTACCCAGGCAAAGAGGCAGCATGAAACAATGCATGCAACACACACACACACACACACACACACAGAGACAGAGGTTGCAATATGAAGCTGCAACTCTGATACTTCATTTCATTCCAAATATATTCTGAGCTATTGAGATGAATAAGGATTAAAAGAATTTAAAAAAAACCCACTTCTTGGAGCTGGTAGTAGATATAGAGAGAAAACAAAGAGTCAATAGTTGTGACATTAGCATTCATGTGAAGGGTAATACCGGTATTTGGGGATAGTTTTCAACCCAATCCAATTTGACTAAAACCAGGGCTATGTTTGCAAGAATCTAATTGGCAGTTTTGTCATTTTATCTACACATTGGGGAATGGCTTCAACGACAGCCTCATATTTCACTGTGCCAACATTATTAAAAAAAGAAACACAACGTCTGGATTGTAACTGGTTACTTTAAAAGTGCCCTCTCTGTAAGGTGAGCAGGAGTCTGGCAGGGAGAGAGTGACATGGCCATGATGATGACATTGAGGATGATTGCAGAAACCAGGCCTTCATAGTTATCATTAAGAGGCTACGTTAGGAGAGAAAAGCTATGACTTTCACACTATTATTAAAGTTACTAATCCTACCTTGACTTCAAGCTATCCAGATTCTTTGCAATATGACCTAATATGTATGGCATGATAGATACAGTAACAAAGGATTGGATGACACTGAACCCAGCTGAACTTTGGAGACAACCATGATGTTAAATGTTTGGTGATATTAAAGTGCTTGAGGCTGATCATTACTGTTAAGTTTGCATAGAGAGGCAGACACGGAGCGCTTCAGCTCTTAAGTTTATTGTGACTTCAACTCAGAACGGACCTGACTGGCTTTGCTGCGGCTGCTACTTATAGCCGGCAGCTGCAGCTGACAGCCAATCAGAGTGCAGGGTTTTCCCGCACTTTTTAAACCAAACATCTCCAACACTTTACAAGAACAATTCAAACTAAACCAATGATTTCAAACACTACATACATAACACCCCTCCCCACTAGGTTCAGTCCATACTCAAACCCCATCTATCTAATGTATTCTTTTAAATAGGTGGGGCTCTTACGTGTCGTTGAGACCTCGTGGTTCAGATGTTTTAAGGTTCTCACCTTGTGAGGGAGGAAATGTGTCTGTTGACATTTCCTTACTTGGACTTCTAGTAATGGTAGAACCTGTTTGGTTACTACAACCTGGTCTCTCCTCCCAATCCATCTCCAACCCAATGTCAGCACCTAAATCAGGTAGTGATGTGCAATCTTCCATTTGTAAAAATGGTTGTTGGCACTGTGAGAGGTTTTGGGATGGTTCCTGTCGTGTTAGCTCGTTACACATGGGGTTGATTCTTGCTTGCTGATTATCCTCATAATCCTCCCCTTCCCCCCTAGAAGAGGCAGTAGGTATGGGAACCAGAGAGGAGCAATGGCGATGCTCTTAGCTGATCAATGTGCCTGCTCCAGAGGACACCATCCTCTGTTTGTACCCTGTAAGACCTGGGGCCTGTGATTTGGGTTATCTCAGCAGGGATCCATAATGGTTCACCCAGAAGATTTTTTGAATAAACAGAATCACCCACAGTGAATGTGCGAATTTTGCTAGTGGAATCTAGTGGTGCGTTGGGTGCGTAAGTGGGATGAAGGCGGTCAAGGGGAGATCTGAATTTCCTACCCATCAACAACTCGGCTGGGGTTAAGTTAGTTGATGGGTTGGGAGTGATATGCTGGACACTGAGTAGTTTTTCAACTTTCTCAGTGATGTCCCCTGGACCCAATTGCTGGAGTTTTTCCTTGGTAAATCGTACCATGCATTCAGCCCGGCTGTTAGCCGAAGGATGCCCAGGGGCTGTAAGGGCGTGTCTGATGCCCTGCTGTGCTAAGTATGATTCAAAGGGGTTGGACGTAAATTGAGGACATTGTCAGAAACAAGAACATCTGGTAACCCATGAGTTACAAAAAGATTCTTAAGCTGTTTGATGACAGCTTCAGCTGTTGTGGATGCCCTAGGGATAACCTCTAGCCATTTGGAGTATGCATCTACTATAATAAGGAAGGTGTGCCCTTTAGTAGGGCCAGCAAAATCAATGTGAATCCTGGACCATGGGCCCCTAGGACATTCCCATTCCTGTTTGGGGGCGAGAGGTGGGGCAGGCCTGACTACCTGACAGTTGGGACAGGATGCAACCCAGTTTTCAACCATTTTGTCAATACCTGGCCACCATACATAACTCCTGGCCAATCCCTTCATTCTGACAATTCCCGGATGACCCTCATGTAACATTTCCAAAACCTCTTTCTGTAGTTTTGCAGGAATAACCACCCTGTTACCCCACAAAATACATCCTCTCAATACAGATAATTCAGTTTGCCTGGATTTAAAAGGTTGGGCCAGTTGAGGTAGATCTTGAAGTGGCCAACCTTTCTTAATCCAGCCTATAACAGGAGCCAATAAAGCGTCTTTGGCAGTCTCTCTGGCAATTTCAGCAGCATGTACTGGAAGCTTGGCAACAGTTTCTAGGAAAAAGGTGAAGGTCTCAGGAGCAGGGTCCTCAGTGTGTGAGGGAAGTCGGCAGCGACTCAAAGCATCTGCGTGCCCAGGTCTGTGGATGAGTTTGTATGAATAAGCAGCAAGAAATTCAGTCCATCTCAGCATTCTTGGTGACAGGATCGTGGGTGCTGGTTTGTCCCCTGCCACAATGCCTAAAAGAGGTTTGTGATCTGTGACAATGGTAAATGTTCTCCCATATACGTATTCATGGAATTTCTTGACAGCTGCCACAATTGCCAAAGCTTCCTTGTCCAATTGGCTGTAGTTTCTCTCTGCTTTAGTCAAAGTGCGAGAGTAAAATGCAATAGGAGCTTCCTGCCACTGGGAAGCATGTGGCTCAACACCCCCCCAAAGGGGATGCATCACAAGTCAGAACAACAGGTAAATTCTCAGAGAACTGTATCAGTACAGAATCAGAAGTGATTTGTCTCTTAATATTGTTAAATGCAGCTTGTTCTTTTCTGCCCCAGACCCATGCAGATTTTTTGTCCAGTAATCTATGTAGGGGTTCTGCAGTGGTTGCTTTCTGAGGTAGAAACATATGATAGAAGTTAATGAGGCCCAGAAATGCTTGCAGGTCAGTTTTGCATTTTGGCCTGCGGGCTTCTTTGATTGCCTGAACTTTGGTTTCTGTGGGGTGGATGCCATGTTTATCAATCATGTAACCCAAGAATTCCACTTTGTCAGTTCTAAGTGTGCATTTTTCTTCTTTGACTTTTAACCCCGCTTTTTTGAATCTGGTTAGGACTTCTCTGAGTCTCTCGTGTAACTGAGTGTCATTTTCAGCAGAGATTAAAACGTCATCAAAATAGGGCACCACCCTGGCAACCCTTGTAGCATCCTTTCCATAAGGCTTTGGAAGATGCCTGGTGCCACGCTTACACCAAATTGCAACCTTTTGCATTTGAAAGAACCTCTATGGGTTACAATGGTTTGGGCCTCTGCAGTGGCATCATCAACTGTTAACTGTTGATATGCCTGGGCCAGGTCCAATTTGGTGAAAACTGTGCCCCCACCAAGAGAATATAATAAATGATGCACTACTGGAACTGGATATGCGCTCTGTTGTAGCGCATGGTTCAATGTCCCCTTGTAATCTCCGCAGATTCTCACAGACCCATCAGCCTTGACTGGTGTGACTATGGGTGTCTCCCACCTGGAGTGGTCAGTGGGCTCTAAAACCCCTTGAGCTATTAGTTTATCTAATTGTGCATCAATTTTTTCCTTGAAGGCAAATGGAACCCTTCTGGGTTTTAAACGGATTGGTTGTACCTTGGGATCTAGGTTAAAGGTGATAGGGGTCCCAAGTACTTGCCTAATCCGTCGCTGAAGACCTCTGCAAATTCAGACTTCAAGGCCTCTTCCCACTCAGTGTTGCTCACGTGATTGATGCCAGTCACCTCGATGCCCAGCGGGTTGAACCATTCAAGTCCCAGCAGACTTGGCCGATCCTTTTCTACGATGGTCAGGGGTAGATGCTTGGTGTGGCCCTTGAACTTCATGTTGAATTCTCTTGTTCCAACTACTGGAATCTTGTTCCCTTGGTAGTCTTTAAGAGTCAATGCTTGCTTTGAAGTGATTCTTCTGGATGTTTGGAAGTAGTCTGTGAATAGTGTCCCATGACACCATAGATAGGTATGAGCCTGAGTCCACTTCCATTTGGCAAGGCCTTCCCTCAATAAGTACCTTGACATGCACTTTTCTGTTTTTTAGAGGAGAAGAATGACCAATAGTTACTGTTTGATGAGTTTCATTCTTCCCATTTGCTTCTGTGCTGCGCCCCATTTTCTCACTGAGGTTGTTTGGCTTGAATTATTTGTCTTTGGTTGCAGCAAACTTCCTTCTGCTTGGTGGAGTTCTGGATGATTTGCAGACTCTTGCTAGGTGTCCTCTTTTTTCACAACGGAGGCAAATGGTGTCTAGAAACTTGCATTCAGTGTGGGGGTGGCTTCCCCCACAACCTCTGCAGTAGAAATCTTGCCTCTTTCTTCCCAGGTCTTTCTTTTTCCACTCCATTCTGAGTCTGTAAATTCCTTCCTCCACCTCACTGCAATCCGACTCAGAATCTTGTTCCTCACAATGATTCGTAGTGGACTTTTCCCCATCAGAATGGCTCGTGGCCCTGTTCATCTTCCTCATGGCTGCTGCTGAGGACTTGGTAGCCTCTGCTGAAGAGGCTTCTTCTATTGCTTCTTTCAGCGTGATCTTAGGTTTCATTAATAACTTGCTCTGTAACACCTTGTCTTTAACGCCCAGGACAAAACGATCGCGCATGGCCTCTTCTAAACTGTTGAATTCGTATGCACCCCCAATGTCTCTTAAACTTGCTACGAAATTGTTTACGCTTTCGTTTTCCCCTTGATCACGACGATAAAACTCGTGTCTCTTAATGAGGCATGATACTTGTGGCGCGTAATGGGCTCTTAACAGCCTTTCCAGGTCAGGCCAAGCCATTACCTTCACGTCTGCTGCTCCCGCGAGTGCCTTCGCCATCTTGAAAACCGCCAGACCGCAGTACGTAAGAAAGACCGCGCTCTTCCGCTGCTCAGAAATGGCGGCCAGATCGCTTCCTTCCAGGAACATCTGAAAGTGATCTGCATATGACTCCCAGTCTTCTGCCGTCGGATCGAATTGGGCTGGGGTGGTGTTCAGCGCAGCCATCTCGCTCTTCTTCTGTTCTGCGTTGCCTTCTCTTCAGGGGAATCCCACCTTCGTCGCCAGTGTTAAGTTTGCATAGAGAGGCAGACACGGAGCGCTTCAGCTCTTAAGTTTATTGTGACTTCAACTCAGAACGGACCTGACTGGCTTTGCTGCAGCTGCTACTTATAGCCGGCAGCGCAGCTGACAGCCAATCAGAGTGCAGGGTTTTCCTGCACTTTTTAAACCAATCATCTCCAACACTTTACAAGAGCAATTCAAACTAAACCAATGATTTCAAACACTACATACATAACAATTACAATGTTCAAAATGAGTGGAGAGAAAGGGCATTTATTGCTGGTTTTCCCTCTGCTCAGGCCTAAAAGAAAATTGCACAAATAGCAATTTCACATAACTCATTTTTCATATTATTAATCAACAAATTGTTTTTTTCAGTACCAGCAGTTACTATTATGTTCCTTTCTTCAATAGCCTTTTATTTTTTGAATGGGCACTTTTGCATCAGCCCTAGAGACATTTGCTAAATCCATCTTTTCAAAAAATTAATCCCACTCAGGCCTTGAATGACTTGCTCTGAGGCAACTGAATGAATGCATTCTAAATATCCCAAGTTTGCCCGTTTAAAAGTCTGCTTTTTCCTCTCTCTTTAATCTCTTGGTTCCATTCTATCCCATTCTATTCTGGGATGTGTTGGAATTCTAATTACATTCTGTTTAATTCTGGTTTTGTTCTATTTAATTTCTCTTTTATTTGCTGTTGCAGCCTTCTCAGACTCTGAGAGTTTCGATTATTGTTTTGTGAGCTGCTTACATATTTGGCAGGGATAATTTTTAAAAATGCAAACCATTCTGACCACAATTAATGGGCTGAGGGGGGAGTTTTGCATCATCCTTTAGGGCTAAATCTATTTGTGTATAATTAGATCCATGCAGCCGAAATAAGATTAGCATCATTGTGACCATAGAAGGCTGACCTAGATACTTTTATGGCATTAATGTCAAACAGATGGATGAGACCTACATCCAAACTTATGGAATCTAAGTGATTAATACATGTGCAAAATGGTTTCCTTTGACTCTTTAATGCTTCCCTATACATTTTTATCCATATTGCATGCCTACTGAATGTGAAAGCAGCAATGATTAGTTCCCCTCTGCCAGAGAAGTAAGTTATTAGGTTATTACTTGTGGACTTAAATTTTGTTTGGAAAAATGTAACATGCAGCTGCAATTTCAAACCTAGTGTAATTCCAAATAGTTTTTAAATATATTAAAACATTGCCAGTGTCTTTCTTTGCCATTTTTTGTATCACCGGAACAAACTATTATATGCTTAATTGAAGTTGGTTTGACACTGCCTAAATGTTGTGGAATGTATATCTTGGGTGTTGAGAATGAACAATGTATAAACATTTTAGGAATTATTTAAAATCTTGAGCAAATGTGATATTTTTGCAAATTGCCTCCAGTGCCTATTTGCAACGTATTAATCACCTACCTAGCAGACAAACCTTTCTGTTGGGAGACCAAAGGCTACTGGGATGCTGTTTCTCAGGTAGAAAATCATGACGGAGACTAACCCTCATATATCAGCTACAGAAAGAAATTTGGGTATGTGTTTTCTTTCTAACCTAAAGAACCCATGAAATTTAAATTTAGTGCCTTGGGATATCTTGGGACATCCAAAGCAGAACTAGATTCTGTAATAGCTTTGTACCCTATAGTATCAACCTTGTTAACTCTCAAGATACTTTTTTCCACTATGTATTCAAAATGGACTGTGATTAATATATAGATGTGTGTGTGTGTGTGTGTGTGTGTGTGTATGCATGTATGTGTATGTGTGTATGTATGGGTATGGGTATTTTTTTTCTTTTGAGAGTGGGCATCAAAATTTCATTTTAATGTGTGCCATTGTGTACACAGAAAAATGACACTAAAGATTTTTATCTTTTTTTCCCCTCTTCCCAATTCATTTTTCTTTTGTTTTATGCCTTTTAGATTGTAATAGCAAGAACAGGTGACTTTTTGGAGAACCACTATAAAATGCTTTAAACATGATTTAGTTATATTATTAAAGATTTGGGGATTATAGAGTACTTTTATCCATCAGCCTGCTTGCTCTTTATGAGAGGTACATAGCTGATTCCCAATCAGGTTGGTAGATTTAAAGGAGTGGTTCTTTTCTGCAGGAACCCTTCAATTATGAAATGGGTTACCAACTCAGTTCCATCAAATTCCACCATGACACCCCCAAAAAACATTTTTGATATGATCAGCTTTTCCTAAGAAATGTTTTTAATGTGGGCATCATAGCAGATTGGCAATACGGTACATATTACTTCAGTGCCATGTACATAAAAACCTTTCCAGTAAAGAATTTATTGTTATCTCCCTTAGGTTCATCTTCTTGCTAAACTACCATAGTTTAATACCATAGGTGGTTAAACCAATGTATGTGGTTAGCTTTCTGTAATTTCATCATTGGTATGTCCTCCTTACAGAACTGCCCCTACTCTTTTTACAGTCTTGGTTACTTTCCCACAACAGCTATGGTGGAAATTAGAAAGTCTCCATTAAAGAGTGTGTCTGTGTGTATAGGTAGGTATTATGTTGTACAACAACTAAGATCTAATGAGTAAAATGCTTGGTTAGTCAATAGCCAAGACTGAAGCATTGATGGATGGATGGATGAATATGTGTATTTTCAACAGCCACACAAACATTTTTGCCACCATTATCTGTAGTAGTTTGTCCATTTCTTCTTGCTTTCAGTTGTCTTTATGACTTAAGCAAACTTCCACACCACCATGTAGCCTTGAATATCTTACACCAGAATCTAAGCAGTATTAACATTGATTGGAATAAAGTGGAGCCTATACTGTAAGATATATCCATATATATCTTTACTGTGTTTGAACTCTGGGTTTGTGCTTTATTGTTGTCCATGATTTTCCATCTGAGGATGATCATAGTAAGTGAAAGCACGAGACAATGCTGTCATTTTTGTAAGCAATAATAAACTGATTCCAAATAAGCGCAATCAGCTTCAGCAGTTGAAATACATTTGGTTTATTTCTTTTCTATTTTTTTTACATATACATATATCATATACATATGTGAAATCCTTCACTGGTTTGTTTGTTCATTGTCAGAAACATAAAAATCCATTCAGAAGACTTTAGGCTTTGTTGTGCCAAAACAACATTATGTCAACTTATTAAAAAGAAAGATAGTAATCATTATGAATATGAACACACACACACACAAAAGGGGATGAGAAGAGAGTATAGTATCTCACAGCTTTTCTAGCAAATTGTCCGCAGACTGTAGAGGGTTAACTCTAGCAATGGTAAAACAGGAAAATGTATTTACTGTATGTACAGAAGAAAATAAAAACAAATGTAAACTTAATCTCAAAAATATTATTTCAATGATATATAAAAACAATATCCACATAAGTGAGAGTCCTTCTTCCATATAGCGGAGGAGCTCTCTAAGTGCCTTCATTTAATGTGAAATTGCCTTTGCAGTACCTGAAAAAAGGGGTATAATGATTTCAAGGGAAATTCTGTGATACTGACAGGGCAGCCTATCCCAACCTGATGCCTTTCAGACTGGACTATATATTTTCCTGTAGTCCAAAAACAGGACTGTATTTACTATATGGAAAGGTTTTTGGATCCTTTGGCTAATTGTATGATGAAAGGAGATTTTGGTTTGCCTCTTTATGTTCCCATCGGGAGTGATTAAGATTCTTAGTCAAGGTCCTTCCTCTTCCCCCAGATGCTCATTTCTGACTTTTGCTCGGCAGAACATAATCCATTCTGTATTTCGGAAAAGTCTGATCAACAGTTCAATTGCCCAATGGACAGTTGGGGAATATCAACATTTACGGAAGAGAAGTTGGTAGGTCAGCTGATAGAGACTTGGGTAATTCATTTTTAGTTTTGGTTTGCTAAAGGCTCCACTTGAGGGAAAAGAATCAAAATAAGCATAAGCTACAGTCTGAGGGCAATTGTTGCTTGGGTTTTACATAGGGACATAGAGAGGCAATTACTCTTGGAAAGAATTTAAAGATATGTTTTGAGCAAGGAATTTCAACCAGTATTTTGATACCTCCTGGCTCCCTCTAGTAATTGCCTTGAATTATGCCTCTGCTCAACTTCCATTTCCCAGAAATATCACATTATATAAACTTGTACCAATGCAGTAAGGACAAATCATTTTGATGGCAGTAACTGCGTATGAAATTGTTAAAGGCTTCAGCTTCAAGTATGGTATACCAATTGTTGCTAGCAGTGGGAAGAATGGAACCTCAGGCATTCAAATCACAGATAGGGGATCAAATGGCTGTCCATAATCCTTCTTCACACTTGCCACAATGAACTTTTTTTTTTACTATACGTTGCTTTTTAACCACATGATGCAAAGAGGCCAAGTTTGAAGAACACTGATTTAGGACCACCCATCTCATTGCTTTTTAAAAAAATAAGATATGCCTTGCTTTCCTTGTTTAAGCATCAAAAAGCCCCTGGAGGTAAGCAACCCCTCTCCCTTTTTTAAATGTACCATCTCTCAATGTGGGAAATATTGAAGTGATATCTCCTCCATTTTAATTCTGTTGAACAGATCTCAGAAAAATCAACATGATAAAAACAAAGGATCTTTTCCTTGCACTTAAAATCTTGACCAATCTTCCAGGACGATATGAGGTAAAATAAAATGAGATGCCTTTTCTGAGATTCTGCTCTATAGTGAAGCTTTCACAAGATTTGGTCTTTCAAGAAATAGAACAACTTGCATCTGACCTAGTACAGACTTGTTCTTTAATTCCAGTGGAAAAAATAAAGTGCCATA
Source organism: Naja naja (assembly GCA_009733165.1). NCBI lineage: Eukaryota > Metazoa > Chordata > Lepidosauria > Squamata > Elapidae > Naja > Naja naja. Next base: position 208,266,632 of record CM019149.1, read on the forward strand.
GATGTAAAGAAGCAAAAATATAGCACACATTCCCTGCTAATTCTCTTTTACACTTTCAGGGAAATGGGGTAAACTAGAGCACTTCTACATTGGCCTGATGGATTTATATGTTCTACCTCTGCTAGCATGTTCTACTTCTGCTGGTTTTTTACCAAGTAAAGCTTCTTTAAGCTCTTAAGAAGAACAAATATCATATATATATGTACACAATCAGATTTTACAGAGAACTGTACCACAGGTGATTATGTAAATAATCATAGAAGAATGGTGCAGAGAGACCACCTAGAGGCAAATCTAATTTGTTAAAAATGACAGATATAAACTGAGCCTCAGAGCTGCTGCAAATGTCAGCCATGCTACTTCTTCAAGTGATACAAATGATGGAAAACAAATATGCAACATTCTTAAACTCTGCACAAGACGTGGAATGGAAACGATGATGCAGAACTCTGCTGAACAAAGATGGCTACTATATTTTCAGTCACTTCAAGACAGAAAGATAAACTAAGCACAGCAAAACTTTAAATATAAGCCACAACTATTACTGAGGCCAGCTCATCTGGAACCAGTGGAAGAAGCCACATTATCTCTTCTGTGTCTCCTTATCAGAAAACAACCAAGTAGTATCAGTTCCATCTTTGCTAAGATTGAAACAAATTAGTTTTTAGCCACATTATACCTCTGCAGTAATAACAAATAATTTGTTGAGATACACGGATATGCTAATTACATTCAAATATACTTGGTGAGTTTTACTTCTAATTTAATTTTAGGTGAGGCTTCTCAACTAAGCCCAATTTTTGATCTGGCATTGTTCAGGTTTCTGGGATCATCCCCAGCCAATGTGGGTAAGTAAATGTTGGTTTGGAGATAACAGGAATTGCTATTTAAAGAAAATGTTGCATTGCTATATCTATACAAGCCAGAGATGAGCAAGAAGTTTTCAACGGATTCAGAAATAGTTTGGGCTCAGTGAATTAATGTTGCGAAGCTCTGCCAAGGTCTGAACGAGAAAATTCCCTCACGTAGTTGCAATATGATTTCCAAATGTGCTCCTTCAGATTTCAAGGGATTCTTTTCTTCCCAGGCTTTGTAATCTGAAAACCTTTTAGCTGGAAGATACTAAGAACTGAATATAATCCTCCTTCCTTCCATGCAAGACATTTAGCTTATCACTCAGCTCTAGATAATCTACATGGTAGACTTGATCAAATCTTTCAAAACTGTGTAGCTACACTAAAGCGCTCATTTTTCAGACTTCTCAGTCTGTTACAGAGTATGAATGCATTGCGGCTTTGCAGATAATAGAACTGGGAACATACTATACAACTGAAAATTAAATGGAATTAATGTACCATCCAGAGATTCCCCTTGAAAAAAACTTCTAATCTGCTCAAAACAGGTCCCAAATAATAAACATGGCAAACAGAAATATAGCACAAAGTTAATGTAAGTACCTAGTTCCAATCCAAAGCCAGCCAAAACCTTTTAATCGCAAAAGACCTAAGTGTAATTGTACCTATCAATATCAAATAGAATAGAATAACAGAATTGGAAGGGACCTTGGAAGTCCAAACCCCTGCTTAGGCAGGAAACCCTATACATATACATATTTCACAAAAGCATAGGCAACTATTTTTGATGCATGCTCTTGTCTAGATGTGTACATCCACATCAGCAGTGCACCCATATCTCCCATGCAAGTTAAGTGTAACTACACCTTAATTTTCAAGTCAGCAGAAAAAAAACCACCTTATATATAAAAGCTGATTCATATTATACTGTAGGAGAAGCTTAATCAACAATGACTGCAGTCAACACATTGACACAAAGGCAGCTTCATGTTTACTCTAGGTAGGTTCACAAGTGCAATCTCTGATGTTCTGCTGTATAAGTAAACATGAAGTAAAAGCAGACTTATTCCTCTGAGGTAAACTACTGAGCTACCTACTAAGGTTGGAATGAAGCCAAAGCCTGCTTGACCCCTTATTTCAGGGATGCAACTGAGGAGCCGACTGCAGTCTTGGTAATTTACCACACACCCTCTGCCTGCCACCACCATAGGCACCTTGGAAGTAATAAATAATTTGAATCCCCCTCTGCTTCTGAAAAGAAATAGACACAAATACATTCATGAATTGCAGCATTTCAATTATTGGCTGCTCTGCTGTTTCCCCAAGGCAACAGTCATTGGGGTGCACATGGAGAACAAGAGTGCATATAAAGCCCATTCCAGCTTTTAATTGTGTGGCTTGAATAGCCATCTTGGGGTTTGTTTCAGCCTTCTAGAAGCATCACAAAAGAATCGGGGGGTGGGGTGGGAGCAGAAAGCTTCCAACTGTTATCAACCCTCTTTCAAGAACCGTACTTTTAATATTAAGCCTAACAGGCTTGACTAGAGCTTGATTCTTAGAAAGTGAAAGGAGGACAGGGAAAGTGAAAATGGAAACATGACACAGACAGTTAATTCTGACACATCATTATGTGCATTATGGAGAAAATTGCAATCTCTTTCCCTTTGAGCACAGAGACCCAGCTGGGTGACGGTTTCTTCTTTCTATACTTCTAGGGCTCTTATCCTAAATCATGCTCCCTATTTTCCAACTGACTGAGTAATCTCTGGACCAAAGCCAGACTACGAAGCAACCCACAGTTTCACACAAATGGAAAAGTACCTAGTATTCTAAGGGGGGAGGACAGGTTTTGCTGTTGGAGGGAATGCTCTTCTGTATTTATTTATTGGTTAGCTTTATATCCTGCTTTTCCTCTAGGAGTTCAAGGGAAAAAATTAATACTGTCTCCAATCTTTGTATGCAAACTTGTGTTAGGACAAACTCGTATTAGGACATCAGAAAGTCCATGTAACTCATTGGCACTGACTCTACTAGATGAATGGAGTATATATAGTCTGTTGCCTGGCTGCCACATGGGTTACTCCAAAATCTTACAAAGCTTGCTGATCTGCAAGAGAAAGAAAGAGCAGCCACCATTTCTCCACTGGTCATTTTTCCAAAGTGTGCCTTTATATTAACAAATATTCAGTGAGTCGCTATGTAGATGGGCTCACACATTGCTTTATGCCAGGGTGAATTTCATTTGACTTTGGCTCAGTGTACTGGCAAATCTAGTTATTGTGGTCTGTGCAACAAAGTTTGGTTAAAACAAAGTACAGCTTAGTGCAACGGGTGAATCCAACCACAAATTCTGTATTTTAATGGAAGGAGTACCACACACACACCTGATAATTCCTACCATGCTGTAGTCATTCCAAAATGCAAATCTAAAAACCCTGCTATCCTAGAGTTTGCAAACACCATCGGTAACACTTAACAAATAGACATGGAGTCTAACCATGTCTTCCAGTCAACCAACCTGGAAGGCTCTTGAATAATTCAGTTTAGTCTACTTTACCTATGGAAATGCTGTGTACAACCTTAATATAACATCACTGTCTCACCCTGTGTAGCATCACTGTCTCACCCATGTGTGGAGAAAAAAAAGTGATTTTTCTGTTTCAAAGTATGTGTATAACATTTCTCATATCTCTCTCTCCAGCCATACCAATATTTTTACACCCGCTTCATTTCCTCTCCTCTATTCCATTAGTACAAAGCATACATTGAACTAACATAACCCCCTCCCACTTTTTTAAAAGATGCAAATCGGTGCCATCGTTTTACTGCAATCTCTTTTCATTTCAACAAAGCTGGCAGTTTGCTAGCTTTTCTGAATTCTTGTTGAAACTATGTGCCACTCTTTGTGAATCTTTCCATTTTGGCAGGCACTAGCAACTTATCCAGTACCCTAAATACCGATTTATATTCATGGCATACAATGATAAATTGTGATTGAAAAATGAAGGAAATTTTCTTATGAAGGTACAGGTGGTAAGAGTTCTATTTTAATAAACTTTGATATGTAAGTTATTTAGCAGGTGTAGCAGGTCTAATAGTGATTGATGATGGGAACTGTAATATTTGTGGCATCTAAAGAGCTGCAAGTTACCAGTACTGAAGTAGAACAATACCTTAATTGCACTTATAAAGAATGCCATGACTACTGACAGCTTTTATTTAGTATTCTAAATTTAGGAGCCTAATTCAGAGCTTTCACATGTGTCACCCTGTCGTTTTCCTATCTCCCAGCCTGGCAGAGCCTAAGGGATGGGTCTGTTTTTTACACAATCTATCCTCTTCAAAAGTGGGCAAAGAAATGTACAACCCCGCTTAGAAAATAATGCCCCGCTAGAACATGTGTTCTTATCTTTGAGTTGCCATTTCTGGGTTTAACAAGGTGTCCTTCAACAATTTTCAAAACTTCTTATTCCCCAGAAAGCCTTTTTTTCCAAGACTCCTGATTATAACTTAAACCCCCATTGTTCTGATTATTTCTTTTCTCTTTGGGTTGCACTGCAGGATGTTTTTCATCCCCAGGAAAGAGTCAGATGTAATGCCCTCCTCTGTAATGGAAATGAGACCACTCTAGGAACTGTAATAATAAGAGAGTTTTGTCGGGCCATTTTTTTTAAATCAGGAAATACGGTATGGATATGGGGATAGACAGACATCTCTGTTAGGTAATTCTATAGCTTAGGGGACCTCTTGATTAGCAAATGGGGACTGGAATGGTACCAGATTTTGATCAACTAGTTTATAAAGTGCCTGAAAATACTTAAACATCTGAAGGAGGATTATAATGCCAATTGAACAAAAACATTATACGCTACTGCTATCAGTACAACAAATATATGATTATTTGCTGTTGAGAATCATTAGGGTAGCACTATGTGCAGATAAAACAGAGAAGGTTATGGTAGAAAGTTTCCACCTAGGAACATGAAAAAATAAGACCTGTTTCAGTTGAAATCATTTCTAATCACCGAAGGTCTTCATCTGTTTCTACATCCAAAATATTAACTTGGTAACTTGTAAAGTTTGGACTCAGAGATCACAATGACTGATCACTCAATAATCTAGTTACTGGCATATCTTCCACAACGCGTTGTTACCAAGCTTGGCAACACTTGAACATTTTTTACCCAGTCTCTTTTACATCTTAGCTTATCTGCTGACAAGGCTTAACAAGTCGATAAGCCTCCACTTGTCTCATCATTCCCCCACACGGCTGAACAGCAGCAGCAGCAGTTCAGTTGAAAATTGCAAGCCAACAAAAGAAGACCAACATATGACAGAGAGATAAATACACCATGAAATCTCTCTTGTCCTATTCCAATTTTTTCCCCTTCTTTTCTTATTTTTTTTAAAAAAGGACTGGATCAATTGCTCTATGATAACTTAACTAGGCAAATGCAAGTTAGAAGCCAAAACATTTCCAACAACCTGTACAGAAACAACAAAATTTACAACTGAAAAATGTCACTAACACCCATTCAGGCAGATGTGTTAATTTTTGTTTGTTTCGCAAAGGACAGGTTATCAAAGAGATAGTGGTGCGTGATCCTCCAGCCTGTCTTGGTTTCCTTAAGTAACCTTCTGCTTGATGCTGGGAGTTTCTGGTCGATAGTCCTTCCTCTCAGAGACGTTACGCTTCACCTTGGCACTAACAGGAGACTCCTGATTTAATGAAGGGCTGGAGTGGCATTTCTTCAGTCCAGGACCATCAATCTCACTGGTACTCAGCAACTCCTTTCCTGCTCCATCTTTGAGAAGAGACACATAGATTTCATAACGGGCTTTCTGGAAAGAAAGAAAGAAAAGACTCAGTCTACAGTGTCACGTCTATGACGTGTGGGGAAATCAGTCATGGCAAATTGGACACACAGCAAGTAAACCAGCAGAGCAATATTAGCTAGTGTGTGACAAGGGCATCCAGAAGTAATACTGAAATGCCTTGTAAACTGAAAACTGAAAGACATGTGTTGGTTCTTTCTCAGGAGAAACATTTGAACTTTGAATGTTGTATTTTGAAAGAACACACAAAGAATCTTGTCCAAAGTAGTGGATTTCAGAGTGTGCAGTGGTTAGAATGCAATATTGCAGGCTAATTCTGCTGACTGCTGACTTCCAGCAATTCGGCAGTTCAATTCTCACCGGTTCAAGGTTGACTCAGCCTTTCATCCTTCCGAGGTCGGTAAAATGAGGATGCAGATCATTGGGGGCAATATGCTGACTGTAAACTGCTTAAAGAGGGCTGTAAAGCACTGTGAAGTGATATATAAGTCTAAGTGCTATTGCTATTGCTATCTTCAGTCTATCCACAAGACTTAGGCAGGCTAAAGACACTTAAGAAGGATCCTTATTGTTGCCTCACCTTGTCCTTTCCTATACTTCCCCCTTTATCCCAACTTGATTTGGGGGGAAATGCTTTCTGAAAACAATAGAATACCTCTCATATTATGCCCTGATCAGTATGTAAAGTAGAAAAATCTGCAATGGCAAATGGATATACATTTACATATAAAATTCAGAACTTTAATTGTGTACCTACTCAGTTATCATCTTTCCATACAGATTATGAATATTCAGTATTATGATGTCAAAATAATCATTATAGAATTGAACGTAAGTTTGTAAAAGATACTGTTGCTGGTCTTCAGCTAGACTGACTGTTTCATTTTAATGTATCACTTCACTGCCACAAATTTCTGAGCCCAACAGGCACCAATTACAATGTGTAAAGGAAGATTTAACATATTTTTGAAAATCCCAACTGCTGAATTTGTTCACCCTCTAGAAAACCACAACTCCTCTGTATGAGGCAGTTTCATCTGCAACATCACTCAGTGGTGCTATGATTAACTCAAATACACTAGTGGTGATTAATCAGAATTCAGAAAAGGGCTTTTAAGGGGTGCAAAATGCAGTTTCTAGAATTTCCAGGATTACTTATTTAATGACATGCATTCTGACCCTTTCCAATGAATCGTGACAAATGTTGATGAAGTTCTACCAAACATTCTTTAAAGAAAAGTCTATTGTTAAAATTGTCTTCCCCAATGAAGTACAAAAAGGGCTTTTTCTTATTTCAAAACATGACTCAGCTAAGCATTGCTATACAAATACAAGATGATTTCAAGGCCTCTTTAAAAGAACACAACAGAAAAAGCAATGGTTGTGGATGAGCTTTCAAAAGCCTTGGAAGAGACGGATTATTTTTTTAAAAATCAATTTGACAGTTAAATGAAATAGTCATGTGCTTAGTATTTATACTTCCAGCAATGGTGAAAAGACAAGTAATTATTTTAAGCATGTCACTCAACAATACTGAACTAGGGAGATGAATACTGATAGCATTTTGAACTGATTATGCTTCATCAGATAATGAATATGCTAGAGAATTGAACAAAGAGGAAATGGTGCCAGGAATGCTGATTGTTGTATAGCAGAGATCTCCAAACTTGGCAATGTTAAGACTTGGCTCTAGAAAAGTATGAAATAGTGCTGGCAATAATTTAGTTTAACTCCCAGAATTTAAACTATATCCCTTATAGTAGTCAGGCTTGTTGGACTTCTCACTGCCATCTAGATAGGGCATCCACTACCGTTGTTCCATCCCTAGTGGCATGCAGATAGTTCCTGGTAATTTAAATGAGTAAGACAAGAAGCTACCTGCACAAGTTAACCCTATAAAGAATGGAGGAAATGCCAGTATCAAATGAAGACAGAGAATCAGAATTAAAAAGGGAACAATAACACAAAAACATCATCCTCTTCCTAAATTATTACAGACTGATTTTTCAAAAACTGACAGCCTAGCTCAAAACACAGCAAATACACATCTGATCCACCATCCTACATTTTTGCTTTACTAGTCAACTTGTACTCTGTTGGGTCGTTGTTACAGATATATTTGCTTACCTAAAAAAAAAACAGTGGTCAAAAGTCCCCCAGTGAGAATGGGAGCAACTTTTAACTTCACCTGCTGGTTTCCCCACTGACTTTCTTTGTAGGAAGCTGGCTTGGAGCACTGGAAATTTATTTATTTATTTGTTTGTTTGTTTGTTTGTTTGACTTATATGCTGCCCTATCCCGAAGGACTCAGGGCGGCTTACAAAATAAAATAAACCAGATACAAATATACAAATATTAAAAAATTATTAAACCAAAGGTCTCATAAATATACCAATTAAAACTATGCTAAAAACCCTCCTGCCCATCAGTCTGGGTAGGCCAGTTGGAACAGCCAGGTTTTTAGGTCACGGCGGCAGGAGCGGAGGTCAGGGGCCACCTGGAGCTCCAGGGGAAGCTGGTTCCACAGGGTGGGTGCTCCCACTGAGAAGGCCCTACTCCTGGGAACTACCAGCCGACTTTGCCGAGTCAACGGCACCCAGAGAAGGCCCTGTCAATGGGAGCGCACGGGATGCTGGGAAGCTGTTATCAGCAGAAATGACCATCACATAACTGCAGCTGACTGCAGTTGCGCAGCAGCAATGAAGCAGCCACAACTTTGCCAAATGTTAATCTCACGAGAGTCCTAGATCCTAGATTTTGGTTGCATTCTGTAAGTTAACCCATTTAAGGTAAATTGATTCAAAAATGTTGTCCTATGATTCAGTGCTTTTCCCAGCTGAAGGTTACAAACAATGGAACAGACATGAGAGTCTAAGTAATACATAGACATCAACAGGATAATTCTCTCCCATCTAGACCTTTTTAATTAAAACATGTAGCAATGTTCCCTGCATTTTAATTATAGCTAGCATTAAAACCTTTAAGTGGAGATAAACTCTCACTATTCACTTGCTGAAATGCTATGATCTCTACAATGACTACCTTTAAAATAGGGACCAGTCTTAGTTGACTGCAACATACCTCAAATTCCAAATAATGGTCTTTCAACTTGTAGTCTTCAATCTCCTTGCCCTTCAGTTTCTTATCCGGTGGGTAGGAACGATGTTCAGCTAATTCAGTAGAGACCTGCTTCAGTTTGCTCTCGTGGGATTTTAGCTGGTCATCCTGCAGAGGTAATTAGATGGTTTAGAATGAACCTCTAGTGCACTTAGTAAAATGATTTAAAAACATGTTTCTATTGCTTTAGAAGTGTTCAGTTCCTAAATCCGGAACTCAACTATTCCTGGTTCCTAAACCAGCAATTCAAATATTACATGAATTTTGTTTAAATTAACAAGAATTTTCTAACAAAATTTGAGAAAGATCCATCTTGGGACCTAAATCTGTACAGGTAGCCCACAACTTACAACCAGTTGCTTAGTGACTGTTCACCTTCACAAGAGACCTCCCTTGGTGGTACTTTCAACCTAGATCCAAAGTTTGAGCAGTTGCCCCTCCTCCTAAGTGATTGCATGACTGCACTTCACTCAGCATTAAGGCTGCATTTATGGCCATTTACAGTGTCCCACAATCATATGATCATGTTTTATGATGGTTTTCAACAAAATCGGCCCATAGCAAGCCATTGGTTAGCTTTAAGAACCTCAATGGAGCATTGGTAGAGTGCAGTACTGCAAGCTACTTCTGCTGCAGCCAGCTGCCTGCAATTTGGCAGATCGACACTCACCAGGCCCAAGGCTGACTCAGCCTTCCATCCTCCTGAGGTAGGTAAAATGAGGACCCATATTGTTGGGGGCAATAGACTGACTCTATAAACTGCTTAGAGAGGGCTGTAAAGCACTATAAAGCGGTATATAAGTCTAAGTGCTATTGCTATTTATGACCACGGAGTTTAACCACCACCAAAAAAGGATTATAAAATCAGGTCAGTCACATGGGTGAACTGATTTATGACCATCACGAATTGCGACCAGGATGGGCAGGCTCCATAATAGTCATAACTCAAGGACTACCTGTACCTAACTGGTAGTCATATCATGAGTCAAAGAAGAGTTCTCTCTGTTGGCTGGTGCTATTATTATTTCCCATTCTGCCAGCCTAGAAAGGACAGCTATGTACACAGCTGACTTGGAAATCACATAGCCAGCCACCACACTATGTTCGGTGTCAGGACTAATGAATCAAGTGCTCATATGCGCACAATTATTTGAGAATGATTGCAAGGGAGAATAATACTGGAAGCCCTGTTTGTGCAAGCTGTAAGGAGAGGGAGAAACAGAAACAGAAAAAAAACCCAATCACCTGAGATAATTTGGTGGTGGAGGCAGGTAAGAGAGGGCGGCTGAATTTCTTCTGGGATCCAATTGCAGCTGGAAACGGTGGGGCAGAAAAAACGGCTGCCACTGAATTGATCTTATTGATCCAGGACTCCATTTCTTCAGGGCTCCTGTGGAAGAGAGACAGATTAATCAGTGACTCTGGCTGGGCTCAGGCATAACGCTTGCACATTTTCTTCAATATCTGCACTGGCATAATAAGAACGGCTAGTTTAGGCCACTCTTATATATTCTTGCATCAGAATAAGTTTCTCTTGCAGCAACACAGGAGTTGTCCCTGTGCGCAAGCCATATTTAGAAAAATTCCATTCATCTGTGTTTCATCCCCATATTTTCTTGTTTCCTTCCATCTTTGGTTCAACAAAAATTTTTTTGCATAATTTGTATAATTTTTTTAAGCAGCCACAACTGGGACCAGCAACTTGATTGTTGAGCAAAGCACTTGCGAAGAGAAACATCACAATTTTTTGACCTTACTTCAGCTTTCCTTTGCTTTACAGACCTGCAAAGGTCATGAATGTGAGGACTGGCTGTTAATTTACCTTTTTTGTGACCGTTGCAGCTGCAAATGGTCATTAAAGAAGGCTGTTGCTAAATGCGGACTACTTGTAATGAGTGCTTTCCTGTTAAGTGTCAGAAGACAGTAACAACCTTACGATTGAGTCAACCAAGTAGGCAAGGTATCTGCAGCGTATGGTTAAAAACATCAAGATGGTGGCCATCAAGAACTGACCAAAACTTTCCCTGTTTTTCATGTACTCAGGCAGAATTTTGATCACACCATCACAGCTGCCAATTTGATATTTTTTAATCATACCCTGCAGATACTCTAAAATATGATGAGGACCATGGCAAGCAGAGTCTTTTCTGGAGTCATTCCTATAGTTCATTAAATGCCTCATATCCCCAAACCTAGGCTTCTGATATGGTAGGGAAGGGTAGGGTAGGGTAGGGTAGGGAAGGGTAGGGTAGGGTAGGGTAGGGTAGGGTAGGGTAGGGTAGAGTAGAGTAGAGTAGAGTAGAGTAGAGTAGAATAGAATAGAATAGAATAGAATAGCATAGAACAGAACAGAATTCTTTATTGGCCAAGTATGATTGGACACACAAGGAGTTTAATTAATGACATCAAAGTCCACTTATGAGGGGTCCTTAGTGCCCCCTGAGATTGGTTGTTTTCTTGCAGACATTCTATGACCCAAGCAAGGTAAATTATCAGTGCTCAGTTTGAGTAATGAAAAGTCTGCAAGAAAACAACCAAGCTCACGGAGCACCAATCCTGAACTACAAATATTTTCTAAAGTCCACTTAAGAGATCTAGGGATATTGTCCCTCCCTTTCTTCTTTCCAACCACAAGTAACCATTATGACAAATTAAATTGCATAATTAACCCCAACCCAAAATTTAATTTTAACCTTATTATTTACATTCCTAGTTTCTCCACTAGCAAGGTGGATAAAGGTCTAGATCAGCTTTCCCTAAATGTTTTGTTGCATTTCAGCACTTCAAAACACACCCCTATAGCTTTGACTTAAATCTAAACCATGTCTCCACACAATAGAAAAAATATCTGCATTGCAGCAGTTACAAAAGTCTCGTGCATGTCTCTTTTGTAGCTTTTTTCCTCTAAAGTTTAAATGATTAAAAGGATTCTTTTTTTTTAGATATTACTTTGAGCAGCATGTCCTCACCTTAACTTTGATTGTTAAGGTAGGCTTAAAAGCTGCATGTTATATATTACCACATATGGGAAGGTGTGCTTTTTCTTCCCCACCTTTGTATACATTATAGCAGACCTGCAATACAGATTTAAGGCCAAGACAGCATTGCAACTACTGAATAATTCTCCTACTTGGGTTGCCTGATTCTGAATGGGACAACTTGCTGCAGCCAACTTGCCATGGCCACCTGGCCGCGGCCAACTTGCTTGCAGGACAACTCGCCATGGCCAGCTCACCACAGGACAATGCATCATGGAATAATTTAAAAATTCAATTTAATTATTTAAAAATATTTAAAATAAAATTAAAAATCATTTTTGTCATCCAGATTTCATTTTATCCCTCCTTTTGCATCCTTTAATGATTCTCTCCCACCGTTTCTTTGATATTAATGTTAACTCTTGTCCCACAGCGAATTGTCCTGTGGTGAGTTGGCTGTAGCCAGTTGTCCATAGTGAGTTGGCCGTGGCAAGTTAGCCATGGTGAATTGTCATAGGCCACCTGATTGGCAATGGAAACCTCTATCAAGCTGCACACTGTTTTATAGGTGAAGGATGGACCACTAATATCTTCAGTACAATATTTACTCAGGGCAAGGGTCTTCAAACTTGGCAAGTTTAAGACTTGTGGACTTCAACTCCCAGAATTCCTGAGCTAACATGACTGGAGCAGGAATTCTGGGAGTTGATGCCCACAAGTCTTAAAGCTGTCAAGTTTGAAGACCCCTGACTTAGGGAGTCTGCAGTCCTTTTGTTATAATTTATACTCAGAACTGGAAAACATAGTTTGGAATAAGGGAGGGGGGAAAAACAAACTTGAAACAAGTCTTTGGGAAGGCACCCAAATTTCTAAGATCTTTTTTTTTCATGAACCACGCCGTGCAAGCAACCAAACTGGAACCTACTGAGCTTGAAAAAGCAACACTCTCCAGTCAGCTGTCTTCAGTTTCAGGACATTTGGCTTTTTCTCATAGTCGGTTGCCTTTGATGCTAGCGCATGGTGCACGCTGACGGCATTCTTAAGGTCATCCTCTGATAAAGCCTTCTCCGGTTTGAATTCGTCCTGCCAAAATTAAAAGGGTAAATTTATTTTTTCCATTTTTTTTAAACCCCTAGCGGCAATCAAACAGCAGACAAGACCTCAAACTGCTTTGTAAACAACCACCAGAAGTGCCAAAGGTAAGAGCATGTTGTTACAATCCTATACATGCTTACTGCAAATGAGGGATAGGTGAGAAAGTAACTTATCTTGCATTACAACATGAAATTATCCCATTCACTTTTATTAAATGTATCCAAAGTGGAAAGCCTAATATACCCACAGGAGTGCCCAGAAGAATACATTTGGCAGAGAAAAAAATGATTCAAAAAATCAGTACGTCTAAGTTATAGATATGTGAACAAACATGTATTCTTTCCTTTAACTTATAAACTAATATAGAAATCTCTTGAGATAAGTTTCGTGTATGCTATTTTTATTAGATTTATATCCTTCTTTTTGAATAAGAGCTCAAGATAGCATATATAGTCCTTCTTCCTATTTGCCCCTGCAACTGCAACCTTGTGAGGTAGGTTGGGTTGATCAAGAGCAACTGGTACAGTTATTCAATGAGTTTCAATGGTTGAGGGTGGATTTATAACCCAGATCCCACCACTCCTCCTTCACTGCCATCACACCTCACTGTAACTAACCACCACACCTCATTGCTTCCAATAAATGTACAAACTGAAACACACACACACACACACACTTACTTTAAGTAGAACACACCTGCATGGAACACTACCAAAACTTCAATTAAATAATTAAAAGAAACTAATGAAATGATGCTACTTAGAAAACTTTCTTTCCTTTCCTTTCCTTTCCTTTCCTTTCCTTTCCTTTCCTTTCCTTTCCTTTCCTTTCCTTTCCTTTCCTTTCCTTTCCTTCCCTTCCCTTCCATTCCCTTCCCTTCCCTCCAAGTGAGATACCTATTTTTCCCAATTTTTCTAAAGGTAGGAGTGAATGGCTCAAAGTCAGCCACTCAATTTCTGTGATTGAATGACATTAACCAACATTTAACCACTACAGCACATTGATTGATATACTCCCATTTTCCAAACCTTCAGATGAGTTATAAGTAATATCCTAGAAGTGCCTAGCATAGGACTAGTGTGTAAAAACAAAGCCAGCATCCCCCTCATTTTGCCATGGCGATTTTTCTCCCTTACATCTAACTGGTGAATGTTCTGTACAGCTGACATCTTCAATTACAAAAAGACCATTAAGATAAAATGTCACGGAGGACTCTGAGCAAAATAAAAAAAGCCAGGAAATGGCATAGAAAATGTGCAGCAGAATTCCAAATCAGAACTGATGTATGAAAATACTTCCAGTAGCAGCCAGTCTAATTAACCCAAAGTCTTCAGTGTAGTTGTTACAGGTCAGTTGTTGATTAAATCCATTTCAACACAGCATTGATCCATGGCAAATTCACTGTAGAACAGTCCACAGCCAAAATCTGTAATCAGATAAATAAAAATTCCCCCAGGCTTGAGCGATGGATTTGAATGATGTACTAAAAAATGTCTAGAGAGGGTGGCAAATCAGAAGTCAAAGCAAGTAGGAGAAATGCTTTTAAAAGGACTGGAAATAAGCCTACAAAATCAAGTAAATGTATTGCCCAGGTAGAATGATGCCCATTAGTAGTTATGCAGCAAGCCAGAAATGCAGCCAAGGCAAACCAAGACAGGTGCCTGCGCTTTTAGCCACTGTACAGAAGGAAAAACAAATGTGAAAGATATGACTTTTTTTGGTCCTAAGCCTTTTCTTGCCTCTTTTACAGAGCCAGGAATGGTGGTGGAGGCCCATCGCTTTTATATCTGACCCTGAAGTTATCTGGAAGTTAAAACTTGCAAGTAAACTATGTAAGGCAGTAATACTGATTCTGTTTTTCAACAATTGAGGGTTTTAGCAAAGTCAATCCTGTACTAAGGCAGTGTGGTGGTTAAGATGCTGGGCTTGTCACCTGGAAAGCTAGCGGCCCATGTTCGAGATCCGAACTCCATGTGACGGGGTGAGCTCCCGCCCTCACTCCAGCTCCTCCCCTCCTAGTTCAAAAGTATGCAAATGTGAGTAGATAAATAGGTACCACTTCAGTGGGAAGGTAAAGCACTCCATGACATGATGCTGGCCACATGACCAAGAAAATGTCTTGGGACAGTGCTGGCTTAAGTGGCCTTGAAACAGAGAAGACGACCGCTCCCTAAAGTCAGCAATGACTAGTGAAGTAAAATCTGCAGAGACTCCTTTGCCTTTTTACTTTACTAATCCTTTACTAATATTAGTAACTGACACTTCATTTGCATTTAAAATGGGGGTTTGGAGAAGGGAAGAAAAGTTTTTGGTGCTAATAGAAGTCAACAGAAAAGGTCAGAAGGTCAAATGGTTGGGAATTCTGGTTACTGTATGCATAGGAGGGCAGAGTAGTAGGTTGGAAAAGATAGCAGTTCTGGATTTCCTCAAGTGGGGAGCAAAGCAACTTGGTTCCTAGGAACAGAATGCTTTCTTATACTTAGAATAAAACCACAGAAGCTCTAACACAATTTCTGAATTGCGACTAGTGCCTAAGATTTTGCTGAACAAGCCTTAGAAATTCTGTATACATTTATCTTGAATTCTCACTGAATGTAGGGGGACAATTTCAAAGCAAGCAGGCATCTGATTATGCTAAACAAGAGGGGAAAAAAACAGAAAATGTATGCGTGGTTGAAAGCCTCTTTTACGCACAAAGCAAAAATCATTTTGAATGCAGTCAAGTATCAGCGCCAACATTTGCTCTAAATTTTCAGACAGACAAAAGAGACATCACTCCATTTTTCTTACGTTTGGCAAGACGAAAGGATATACACCCAAGGCATAATGTAAAAACCTATTCCAGGGATTACTCAGCCAAATCTTGTGATCAAAATGCAGACTGGAGGGCAGGAGCATTGAGATGAAGACACAGGCTCCATTTTCAAGCACTGCCAGGGGATACTACAGAATAGGCTTCAGCATGGAGCACAGTTGAGGAAAGCTTCAAAATTTTGTTCCCTGCCATTTTTTTTGCACTTCTGCCAGAAATTCCTGCAAAGCACTTTCATTTCCCAAACCAAGTATTATTATGGGCATTTTGCAACACTGAGTTGCAACATTACTATATTGGTGTGTGTGTGTGTGTGTGTGTGTGTGTGTGTGTGTGTGTATAAAATCAGTGTATTAGAATGTCAGTTACTTTTGTCACTGTACCATTCTCTGAAACTAGGTATTGTCTCTAGAATCTGACCAGTCGGAGTCCAAGCCGGCTTGAATCTGAGTGATCTTATCTGTCAGATGCTGACTAAACTCCTTGGCACATCCCTGCAAAGGGTCACCCCCCCCAAATTAAGGAGGGAGGGAGTGACCCTGAACAGAGCAGCTGGGAGATTATCTGGACGCAATGAGGGCAGAGAAGTATCTTCTTATCTCGCCGCCTTCACTGCTGCAAGATAAGTCCTAATATAGGCTCTTAGTTGCTTTCGGTCAGACTCAGACCTGCTGGCCCTCCAACAGCTCTCTAAGCCTCTCCGCCGCCGCTTCATTTCCCAGAGCTCCACAGAAAACCAGGGAGCCACCTGGGATCTGCTTTGGGTGAGAGGCCACAAAGGAACAACCCGGTCAAGTGCCCCAGCGGCAGCCTTTTGCCAGGCATCCACCAGGGACTCAACCGAGCTGTGGGCAAGCGAGGAAGGGATCATCCCAAGCGCCGTCTGGAATCTCTCTGGATCCATCAGGTGCCTGGGGCAGAACCATCTCATTTTTTTTTAAATTACATTTATATGCCGCCCTTCTCCGAAGACTCAGGGCGGCTTACAATTTTTGGGGATACAACCCAATGTGCTCAGCAATAGCCTTCATTCCATTGTATTTGCCTGCTTATTACTAAGCGGCATTTTTACAAGGTCAGCTAATTGCCCCCAACAATCTTGGGTCCTCAATTTACCTACCCCGAGAGGATGGAAGGCTGAGTCAACCTTGAGCCTGGTGGGATTCGAGCCTACAGTAATTGTAGACAGCTGGATGTTAAGAGCAGGCGTTTAACAGCCTGAGCCACCAAGGCTCAATTTAGACCAACTGTAATCATTTCTAGCCAGTATTGTTGTAATGGTAACCCAAAATATCTGAAGGACATCAAACTATCCATTCAATTATTTCCAGTTGCTGCCTTAATAAATAACATGGAAGGATAATGCTTGGAAAAGTCTATTTAGTTATTATTCCTGTAGTGATCACAAGATGCAGAACACGTACAATTAATGTAACCTTATTAAGATCAACCAATCCACCAGTGGATAAGTGATAAATCACTGCAAACATCACCTCAGTAGAGAAATATATAGTATATTTGAGTGTTTCAAGAAAGCAGCAGAAGATGAATTATTGAGATTGTGACTTGCACTAACTCTGCTTTTGGAACTCCTATGAAAAAAACCTGTACATTTCCCCAGTATAAGGACAGAATATATAACTCCTATGTTTGGAAGAAGAAATGTATTGTGCTTCGGGCTGTACAAAGGGGGAAAAAATCCAAATTATACAGTACATGCTCTTGAAACAACCCAAAGCAATTCAGTGAGCATCCAAAGTTTAAAATATTTATTAAATTTCTATCCTGCCCATCTCACTGATACAGCAACTCTGGGTGGTTGACAATACAATAAAAAGTAAAAAGGTATTACAAAACAAACAAAATTAGAAAAATTAAGCAGCAAAGTTAAAATCCAAGATGATGGGTGGCCTGGAGTTAGGGATCTTCTCTCTACCCCATCAACCACCCTTTAGTGCACCCTGATTGTGGCCCCAGGCTAGTTGGCAGAGCCAAGTTTTTCAGGTTCTTCCAGAAGGTCAGTAGTATGGGGGCAGGACTCATCTTCAGTGGGAGAATATTCCAGAAAGCAGGGGCCACAGCAGAAAAGACTTTTCCCCTGAACCCTGCCAGACAAAACCCTTTGGCAGATGGGATCCAAAGTAGGCCGCTTCTGTTGGAACATGTGTAGTAGGCTAGTCCCATCAGGGTGAGATGGTTCCTCAGATGGACTATATCCGTGATAGCGAACCTATGGCACGTGTTCCACAGGTGGTACGCAGAGCCATTTGTGCCGGCATGTGAGCTGCAGGCAAACTTACCTCACTGCGCATGTGCGCACCTCACAGCTGATTTTTGGGCTGGTTTGAGGCCTTTTTCGGCCTCCCAAAGACTTGAGGAAGGCTTCTTCAGGCTTCTGCAAGCTTTGTAGGCCGAAATCTAGCCCCTTTTCATCACTTCCGGTTTTTTCAGAAAAACCAGAAGTGACAAAATGAGGCTAGATTTTGGCCTACAAAGCTTGTAGAAGCGTGAAGAAGCCTTCCTCAAGCCTTTGGAAAATCAGCTGTGAGCCTACGGAAAATCAGCTGTGAGGTGCAGTGCAGGTAAGGGGGCCTCAGGGGTGGGGAGGATTGCGTGCATATGTGTAGGAGGCATGGGGGGGCGCATTGCCTTCTGGGTGCTGGCACGTGAGCACGAGAGTGCAAGCATGCACGTAATTTTGGCACAGGAGCCCAAAAAGGTTAGCCACCACTGCACTATATTGTCCTTAGTTATCTTGTGGGCATGCTGCGTTCATTACTCAACAAAGCAACCCTAAGAAGGGCAAACAACAAGGCTTCTACTTTTTAATCAAGAGGAGTTGAAAGAAACAAAGTTTTACCTTCTGCAAATAAAGCACAGTTCCTTTAAGGACAGCATAAAAGGTTTTCCATCCTCTCTTTCCTCGTGGAGCTAGGAAAGCAACACAAACACACAAACAAAAATTCTGTTTAAAATATTGTAGCTGTTATATAAATAATGTGCTCTTTTGGTTACGAAGTCTTTCTCAGCCCCCCTTTTCTTCTAAAAACTATTTTTGATTAAAAAAACTAATAGAAACTAATATTTAGGGAGGAAAATATATTAAAAAAAGAAAACGTGTAGAAAAAAAGCAAAACAAATATTATTAAAAATCACAATAAAGTATTTTTTTTTAAAAAAAAGAGTATTGTAGGAGAAGCGTAGTCCAAATAAGCATCAGTACACAATAGGGACTTGATATTTGTCCCTTCCAGAAAGAAAAAATTCTTAATATTCTTCCCCACCCTCTTTCCTATATTTACCAGCCCTGTATTCATTGGAGCTTCCTGCTACAAAAGTGGTGGCAGTGAACAGAAACATGTAAAAAGCAGTGGAAAAGTTTTTCAGCCTATTTCAGGGTTTGGGGGAGGGTCTGGGGGTGATAGAATTGGCTCTTGGTCTAGTCAGTAGTGGTTTATTTATTTTTTTTAATTACATTTATATGCCGCCCTTCTCCGAAGACTCAGGGCGGCTTACAATTTTTGGAGTGCAACCCAATGTGCTCAGCAATAGCCTTCATTCCATTGTATATGCCTGCTTATTACTAAGCGGCATTTTTACAAAGTCAGCTTATTGCCCCCAACAATCTTGGGTCCTCACTTTACCTACCCCGAGAGGATGGAAGGCTGAGTCAACCTTGAGCCTGGTGGGATTCGAGCCTGCACTAATTGTAGACAGCTGGTTCTTAAGAGCAGGCATTTAACAGCCTGAGCCACCAAGGCTCTTGCCTCCTTCCCAGGACTGAGAGGGAAAGATGGCCAAGGTCCCTTAGCTGGCTTTGTACCTAAGGAGAGGAACTAGGACTCCTGGTTTTGAGCATAATATTTAAATCAGGGGTCCCCAACCCCATGAGTGTGACCTGTTCAGAACCGGGCCGCACACGCAGCTCCACTTGCGCACGCACCTGCCACTCTCATGGAACCATCCCCTCTCCCCGCACCCTCACCGCTCCACCAAGCCAGAAAGGTTGGGGACGGCTGCCTTAACCACTGCACCAAACTGGCTCTCTCGGACTTGAACTAAGAAGAGGAGCAGCCTCCTCCTTTGAGCTCCGTCACAGAGAAGCCTTCCCGCATATCTGTGGCAAGCGAAATGACTGGAGGGGAACGGCAAAGCTTAGCAAGGAGAAAGCACATCGCCGCCTTGTGCTGATTCCCCCTCCATCTCTTGGAGCAATTTTCAGGTGGGTTGCTGGAGTTTTTTTCTCTCCTTAACCTTCCTAAATATTTGCACAAGGCATTTTCTCAGCTTTTCCGTCTGGGCTGCCAGATTCCCAGTTACTCTTCTAGTAGCCCCTTTTATCTACATTCCCAATAGCAAGCGAAGAGGCACAAACAATTGTGCATATTCAAGTTTCTGTATTTACCACTTTCCTCCCTCCCTCCCTCCCTCCCTCCCTCCTCGTTATCTCTTTTCCTAGAAAGAGTAGCTCCCTCTGAAAGATACTCACTCTTCTTTCCGTCCATATCAGCATGGATTTTACGTGCCAGGAATCCGGTTTTGTACACAGCAGCATTGGGATCATGAGGAATATCCAGGAAAGGGTTGTTGGAATTGCCGATGCGACTGACAGACTTGTTTCCATTATCCTTCTCATCAGTGCCATCAGAAGGGGATTTCTTCTTCTCTTCGTCATCTCTAAAGCAAATTCAAACATGCACTTCACATTCACCGATGCACATTTTATTTTACTAATCAGATTAAGCAAAGGTGCATATTTTGTTCTAGTCGCCTTTATCTACTGAGTAGCCGGAAAGCTTGATTTCATGCTAGGACCTGTAGTTCTAAAATGAGCAGAGACATTTCGCGTACATCTTATATTAAACCGCAAGATATCTCATTAGTTTCAGTGAGATGGTTTAGATTTATCTTTGGGGACAGGAAGCGGGACGGAAACCTTGATATGCCATTCTCATTTCGAGCCTTGGTGGAATTACCTTCAGCAACAAGGTGGTTCGTATTGAGGCTTTTGTGCATTTTAATGTGCTAGTTCAAGAGTTTTATATTTTAAATTACAGGGGGTGGGATGAGGACCTTGCAGTTCCTGATTTTCTGGCAAGAGCAGCTTGCAACAGCTGGACATTGTTGATCAAAGTTCAAAAGGACTTGGCAAAGACTCGTGTAATTGAGCCCTGGAGCTTCAACGTACGGAAAATTGCCATCCTGCCCAGTGGATAAACTGTTCTGATCTACTGTCCCTATTGTACCCCAGAGTCCTTCAGCCTTTCCTATTGTCCTTTTCCTCTCATTGTCAGTAACAAGGAAATGGTCAGCCCTTCAAACCTAGACCAGATCAGAAAAAAGGACTGGATAATTCCACAGGACTGGAATTATATTTTATTGAGATAGGCCTTAGTAACAGAACCTTGCAAGCTTGTCTACCTCTCCCCCTCCTTCTTCCTTGTACTCCAGAAGAGTTTTATGTCTGAGACGTTATGACACTCTCCTGTCTCTCTAAACATAAGATATTCCTTCTGCACCTGAAGGGCTTTGAATTTCTTCTCCAAGGTCATCTCCCTGGCTTCCTACCCAAATTAGTTCAGTGATTCTCAAACTTTTTCTTCTTCACCATGGGCCCTCTTTTAATACCTTTTGTGGCCACGGACCCCCAAAACCTAACTCAAGATTTAAGTCACAGCAGTTCTTCAAGCCTTCATGGACCCTCTGTGATGACATCGCTGCCGCCCCCAGGAGTCCACAGACTACAGGTTGAGAATCAGTGCCTCAGTTCATATTTATCATTACTCACTATTTCTTGGAAGGAAACTCTCTCTGATTCAGAGTTCAACTATTGCTCCATTTTGCTCCACATATCCTGCAGATACTAGAATCTATTAAGCCCATACAGTTTAATCCAATAAAAAGCAACCAGATATTTCCTCAACCCTTACTATACTCATGAACCTGTAATCAGCAAATTATATAGTAAGCCTCTCCAACCTAATGCCCTCCGTGTTTACTTAGACTACACTCCAAGTATTTAGCATACTGGATCCCGGAATCTAGCATCCAGCTAGACCCCACCATTTAGCATACTACAATCCCTACACAACCACTGGCACCAAGATGAAAGAATGTGCTGCAGATTGAAATGGGGAAGTTGTACATTTGTTTTGCCTCTGAACTATGACTCCCTCTGTGCACCCCTATCCCACTATCACATGCACCCACTGCTACCACCGCATGCAGCTTTGACGCAGCTGTACAAAGCAAGATGGGCATTTTCTCCTTTCCTCTCTGCTGAAATCTGTCACAGTCCAGGCATGAATTAATGGACATGGTCTCTGCTTTATTTTTGGAACATACCCTCGGATACAGATTATCTGTCAGTATCCTCAGTTGGAAGGGTTCTAAATCAACACCCAGCCGTGCAATAATTCCTCTGCATCTTAACTTTTCTTTCAAAACTAAAACCAAGGAACAGCTACTTACTTCAAAATTCTATCACCTTACACTTATTTTTCCCCCCAAACCACTTGCCCTCAATCAAGAAAGGCAGTTTTGTTCTTTAAATGTTAAGATGTCCATAAATTATGCAGAACAGAAGGCAACTGGACTTGTTTTTTCCTTGAAGACATTTCGCTTCTCATCTAAGAAGCTTCTTCAGTTTTGACTAAAGCTTTTTGGATGAGAAGTGAAATGCCTTCAAGGAAAAACAAAGCCCAGTTGCCTTTTGAAAAAGCACCTTTGGGACAACCATGACCGAGAATCTCCACAGACATGCAGAACAGAACCAAGTAATTTTATGAGTGTCATAAACCTATACAATCTCAGTCTCCTCCACAGCTTTCCATGGAAATCTTCAGATATTGCTTAAATTTAAGTCCCCCTAAAGGCACATACAAGTTTCATTGATAGGCCAACTACAGCAATACTGAACTAGCAGAAACGTGGCTCGTTCCATGACTCACTACTGCTGTTTTACAAAGGAGAAACACAAAAAAGCTATGCAGCCAGAATAGCTTTTTGTGGTTCTCCTTTGTAGAACAGCAATAGTGAATAATGGAATGAGGTACTCTCCTGCTAGTTTGTTACTAAGGTGCGTTGAGATGATCACCAAATTTTATCTGTCATCTTCTACTAGTTATCCAGCATAATATGCTCTGTTTTCTGTCCTACCATAGGATATTCTACAACGGTTTCCTGACTTCTTTCCTTTTTTCTGATAATTCAGGTAAGTATTTCTAACACTCTACCAGTTTTCTTCTTCTTAATGCTTTTCTGCAAGTCTTCCTGCTTTTTGAATATCAACTGAGTGTTCATTCATTGGTTGTAACCAGAACTGATCGAATAGCTTGTTGTCTGAACCTGACATTGTGGGCTAAGAGAAAATGACTGGCCCAAATCACCTTTGCTTTCATGCCTAAAATGGGACTAGGTCTCACAGTCTCCTGGTTTCTAGCCTGGTGCCTTAACCACTAGACCAAACTGGCTCACTTTATAATATCACCAGCATCCAAAAATAGCTGAAGCTCTGTCGGATGGTGTTATGATGAACAAAAGAATACTTGTCCTTAATAAACTAATAAACCTCTTGGAAGTGTCACTCAGCTTCATCAGCCAATCGAGAGGAAGTGGTGGCAAAAAACAGTGAAACAAAAAGTTAAATACTTAATCATGGAGAAGCAACAGGGTTCAGTCACCAAAGTATGTCAGCTAAGTTCAATAGCAGAGAAATGCTATATTGTCAAGAGCATCAGGTGATATTGGCAATTGGATTATGTGATCAATAGTTATCTGTATCTAAAGAGCAATGTAACTGTATTCACCCTTTATTTATAACTATTTATGTTTATAAATTACATTAGTCATGACTCTGGGCAGCATATAAATTGAAACAACATTAATTATAGTAAAAAGCCGAAAGAAGGTGAAAACCCAAAAACTAAATCTTTAATAAAATTCCCTCCAGGGCAGATAGTAGAAGTAGATATTACAGGTAGTCCTTGGCTTACAACCATTTGTTTAGTGACCGTTTGAAGTTACAATGGCACCGAAAAAAAGTGATTTATCACTGTTTTTCACGCTGGCCCTGTGATCAAAATTCGGATGCCTGGCAACTGGTTCATATTTACGACGGTTGCAGTGTTCCAGGGTCACTTGATCGCCTTTTCTGACAAGAAAGTCAAGAGGAAAGCCAGATTCACTTTACAACTGTGATATTAACACAATAACTACATTGATTCCCTTCACAATTATGGCAAGAAAGGTTGTAAAATGGGACAAAACTCACAGTAACAACTGTCTTACTTAGCAATTTGTATCTCAATTTTGCTTGTTAACCGAGGGTTACCTGTAAATAAATGTTAGATTTTAGAGGTTTCCTCTCCTGAACTGCTGGATTAGGGTTTTGGCCACAGTTGTGGTCATAAGTCAAGGACTACCTGCAGAAGGAACCCCGTCTTCAAGACCAGTTTAAAGAATGGCAATTCCAACCTCTGTGGAGATGTTGTTCCAGAAGGTAGTGCAGGCCCTGCTACAGAAAAGGTAAGCTGCCTAGGTCCCATCAGAAGACAGTGTTTTAAGGAAGTGGCCTGGAGCATGCCTACTTCACCAATACTTACTATATGGGCAGAAACAATGGGAAAAGGACGATCAGTCACATAATCAGACCTTATGCCAAGAACAGCTTAACAACCAGCACCGTGAGTGGCACTCAGTTCAGTTCATGTAGCGGAATTGTTACATGACCTACTGAGGTGCACCTATAACTGCTTGTATTGCCATATTCTGTGCCAGCTGGAACTTGCAAGTGGTAATCAAGAGCTTCCCTATGTAAACCATATTGCAGTAGTCCACATATGAAGTAACTAAGGTATGAGGGGTTATGAGAAGGGATTCCCAGTACTGGGAATCACACAATTGGAGTTCTAGACACAACTGGCCAAAGGGCCCCTAGGCACAGCTACTGCCTGTTATAAAAGCAAAAGCTGTGAGTCCCAAATTACACACCAATTCGGTCTAAGGTAGTGATACTCCATTCAGAACTAAACCTAGAAGAGCAGTTGAACTGGAGAACCAGAAACAGAAAGCTAAGCCGTCTTGTCCTGATTAAGCCTGAGTTTAGGCTCCCCATCCAGTCTTCAAGTACTGGGACAATCACTTGGCCAGCCTGGGACTGAGATGTACAAAATGGATTATTAGCACTACATATACAGTAGCTCAATGGTACTCCACAAATCAGAGCCTCCAACTCAACCTCTACTTGTTGACAATACCAACTGAAACCATCCATAGAGGAAGAAAGAGAACAACTACTACATGCTGTCTCTCACTCCCCGATTCCAACGGACAGTTGAGAAGGATACCATGGTCAATGATCAACACTACATCTCAAAGCTGCTGGGAGATCAAGGAAAATCAGATCAGATATATCACTGATACAAATGCTACCATCAGTTATTAGCAAGTAGGATCAATACTGGTTGCATAATAAGTCCCATTCTGAAACTCAGCTGAAGGAAGTTCAGATAATCCACTTCATCTCTGCTCCTCTGAACACCTTCTCAAACATCTTCCCTAAAATGGGAGGGTTAAAGACTAGATGAAAATTTTCTAGGACTGTTACTCCAGTGATATATTCATTCAAGGATATATTCACCACCGCATGAACTCTGTCAAATGTCCCCTTCAGACAACCTTAACTAACCAGGAAAAAAATGAATCTAAGGACAGATGGCTGGGTGAGATTCTGTCAATTTCCTCAGGAAAAATCAAATGTTTCCTAGGTAACAAAACAAGTTAATGTCTTAGTCAACTCACATGGACTCACTCATTCAGAATTTTACTCTGAATGAATCCAAGTGACTTTTTATAACAGGAGCCTAGAATATTCATACAGTTCAACTGCTCTTTTAGTTTAGTTCTGAATGGAGTATCACTACCTTAGACAGAATTGGTGTGTAATTGGTGTGCCTTGAAGATATCTCTGTGGAGTAAATTACCTTAAATCAGCTATTGTGACAATGTCATACTTCATATGGACTCTTACAAAGATTTATTGTCCTCCAATGGTATTCTGCACCAGGGGTCTCCAACCTTGGCAACTTTAAGACTTTGAGACTTCTGGGAGTTGAAGTCCACAAGTCTTGAAGTTGCCAAGGTTGGAGACCCTGCTCTACATGTCTCTTCTGTTGTTTCATCTTTAACTTTGCTGGCTGAGGAATTCTGGGAGTTGAAGTCCACAAGTCTTAAAGTTGCCAAGGTTGGAGACCCTGCTCTACATGTCTCTTCTGTTTCATCTTTCAGAGCTCCTTGGAAAACTCCCATTGACAAATGGGGAGAAGGTGCATAGGAAGATTCCAAACCAAAGTCCCTCCTACCCATCCATTCCTGATAGCAACTAAGACCCCTAAGTTCCCTGTAGAATACATCTGGGGACATTATACGGGTTAATATAATTAACTTATCAGCCAGTTGAAAAACAATCATACTTTTCATGATAATGTCTTACAATGGTGGCTACAAACATCTAAACTTAATGCTACATTAGGATAGATTAAGATTGCTAGGAACTAATAGCCTCCCGATCTTCACTGCCAATCCAGCAATGGAAATCGAACAACTCAGGCAAAGCTATCACTGAGCAGCAAGAAGGCCAGTGCACCAGCAATAAATCCAACTGTTCCTCAAGCCCAATTTCAACCAGAGAGTATCATATCCAATTATCTCTGATACAATACCTCAGAGAGTTGTTAAGTCTCCTTGAATGACAACAGTAGAGAGTGAGGAGGATGACCTTGATGGAGATCTGCAAGCTATGTTACCAAAGCAGCCAGGGATGAAACATATATTAAGTCTACAACAGACAGGACAAAATTCGGAAAATGCTTGGACAGACACCTCCCTAATTCACTGAACTATGAGAAGGAAGAGACTCAATGTAATCTGACTTTCAATGTTCTGCTAGCCACTCTCAATAAGCATAGTTTTAGCATTTAGGATTTCCTAGTCTGATCTATCTAACAGGGCTGACATTAACCATTACTCTGAGCCCCATAGCCTGGCTTCATGGACACATTTCTAAGAATGGAACATCCCAGTCAAGACCCAGACAGGCTTCTAGATGGGAAACATTCTGACTCTGGACTCATATATGCCTGGTTGGCTGCCTCATCCAGATCATAGATTAGACAGCTTTGTTACAAATTCATCTAGCATTTAGCAGCAGTTGGAGGGCAGTAACACTGAGGATCTGGAGGCAAGATTTAGCATTAGGGCTAAACATCGTGGGTTGGAAATGTCAAATCTGCCTTCCCTGAGGGAGGTCTACCTCTAGATTCCCTCCATGTGCCTTTCACAATTGAGACACTGCTGCCTGCTCTCTCACTGCCACTGGTCCCCATTACTTCCTTTTCTCACAAACCAAGCATCATGAGATAGCTAATAAACCTTAATTTAAACTCTTTGAAGGCTAGGATCTGCCAGGTTTTCCTAATAAGGAGCTTCTTTAAAATCAACAACTTTAAAAAAAATAATACAATTAACTTCTCTTATCTTCAGGAGCAATTTTCTATTGACTAGAAGTATCGTGGAAAGAGGCAAGAAATAATTACAGTATCCTTAATTCAATCAGCTTCCAGCAGTGCAGGAAAATACATGATAGTACAGGTGAAATTCGAAAAATTAGAATATCGTGCAAAAGTTCATTTATTTCAGTAATGCAACTTAAAAGGTGAAACTAATATATGAGATAGACTCATTACATGCAAAGTAAAATAGTTCAAGCCATGATTTGCCATAATTGTGATGATTATGGCTTACAGCTCATGAAAACCATAAAATCCACAATCTCAGAAAATTAGAATATTGTGAAAAGGTGCAATATTCTAGGCTCAAAGTTCCCACTCTAATCAGCTAATTAAGCCATAACACCTGCAAAGGGTTCCTGAGCCTTTAAATGGTCTCTCAGTCTGGTTCAGTAGGAATCACAATCATGGGAAAAACTGCTGACCTGACAGTTGTGCAGAAAACCATCATTGACACCCTCCATAAGGAGGGAAAGCCTCAAAAGGTAATTGCAAAAGAAGTTGGATGTTCCCAAAGTGCTGTATCAAAGCACATTAATAGAAAGTTATGTGGAAGGGAAAAGTGTGGAAGAAAAAGGTGCACAAGCAGCAGGGATGACGCAGCCTGGAGAGGATTGCCAGGAAAAGGCCATTCAAAAGTGTTGGGGACTTTCACAAGGAGTGGACTGAGGCTGGAGTCAGTGCATCAAGAGCCACCACACACAGACGGATCCTGGACATGGGCTTCAAATGTCATCAGAAGCGTCTTACCTGGGCTAAAGAAAAACAGACCTGGTCTGTTGCTCAGTGGTCCAAAGTCCTCTTTTCTGATGAGAGCAACTTTTGCATCTCATTTGGAAACCAAGGACTCAGAGTCTGGACAAAGAATGGAGAGGCACACACTGCAAGATGCTTGAAGTCCAGTGTGAAGTTTCCATGTCATCTGCTGCTGTTGGTCCACTGTGCTTCATTAAGTCCAGGGTCAGCAGCCATCTACCAGGAGATTTTGGAGCACTTCATGCTTCCTTCCTCAGACGAGCTTTATGGGGATGCTGACTTCATTTTCCAGCAGGACTTGGCACCTGCCCACACTGCCAAAAGCACCAAAACCTGGTTCAATGACTGTGGGATTACTGTGCTTGATTGGCCAGCAAACTCGCCTGACCTGAACCCCATA
Source organism: Naja naja (assembly GCA_009733165.1). Taxonomy (NCBI): domain Eukaryota; kingdom Metazoa; phylum Chordata; class Lepidosauria; order Squamata; family Elapidae; genus Naja; species Naja naja. Next base: position 208,295,047 of record CM019149.1, read on the forward strand.
GAGAATCTATAGGGCATTGCCAAGAGAAAGATGAGAGACATGAGACCTAACAATGCAGAAGAGCTGAAGGCTGCTATTGAAGCATCCTGGTCTTCCATAACACCTCAGCAGTGCCACAGGCTGATAGCTTCCATGCCACGCCACATTGAGGCAGTAATTGCTGCAAAAGGGGCCCAAACCAAGTACTGAGTACATATGCATGCTTATACTTTTCAGAGGTCTGATATTGTTCTATGTACAATTCTTGTTTTATTGATTGCATGTCATATTCTAATTTTCTGAGTTTGTGGATTTGGGGTTTTCATGAGCTGTAAGCCATAATCATCACAATTATGGCAAATCACGGCTTGACCTATCTTGCTTTGCATGCAATGAGTCTATCTCATATATTAGTTTCACCTTTTAAATTGCATTACTGAAATAAATGAACTTTTGCATGATATTCTAATTTTTGAGTTTCACCTGTATACTTCTAAAGACTTTCTTAATGTATAATGAGAACTTGCATACATTACTATAGCAAAAGGTAATCCCCATAAAAGCAGTCTTATCAATATTAATATAGGCATTTTTTGTTTCTTTTCTGTTCAAGAAAGATCTCTACCTAGCAGCCATGATTCCCTTCAGCATGAAAAGGAAATCAAGTAACAAGGATGAACAGAGAAAGGACGATGAGTGGTTAAAATGCGCTGGCAAACTCTCATCTCCTCATATTTAGCTTTGAATATCAATAGGCGATTCCATGGTGAGACTGTAAGGTAATTAGATGATCAAGTTCACACACATCCTTGGATTTTTATCCTTTATTTACATTGTTCAATTTATTGTTTTAATTGTGAATATATTGTATGCTGCCCAGAGTCTCTTTTCATGACATGGGAGACTAAATAAATCTATTAAATAAAATAAAATGGTGAGCTTCCTGAATGCAGCTGAAGTGCACCCAAAGCCTCCTGCAATGAAATATCTTTAATATTGGTTTGTTGTCAAGCTATCCACCATTAATCATAAGACAAACCTCAGACACCAAGCCAACAGGAAGAAACATGACCTGAGCCGTGCTTCTTCTACCAGCAGTTCTGACACAATGCTTCAAAAGATAAAAGGGAGAAAGCTAAGCATGGGTTTATTCATGCCACCACAGATTCACTGAGGATTGGATTTCTATCTTTAAGATAATGTTTCCAACCCAACTAAAAAAGTCTTCCAACCTTACAAGCAGCCTTTCATCATTAACAACAATTTTGCTTACTAGAATAACAAGCAGGCACCTGGCTTGCAAGAGATAATTTGGTTTGACAACCTATCCTTCTGTTACACATTCAGGAAATTCTGTCCCCCACTGCATGGACTGAGTCTGATGACCAAATGGGCACATCACCAAATTCTCTGACTTATCAAGCATCTTGCATTGTATTAAACTGTATTTCAATAAAGTTAAAATAACAACAATAAGGGAACTGCCAAAACAACAGACAAACAAAAGATCAGTTTCTAATTGACAAGCTGATTTTGGAAAACTGCAACAGAAGGAAGACCAACTTGAACGTAGCATGGATTACAAAAAGGCATTCAATTCCCTGCCAGATGATTGGATAATCAAGTGCCTAGAAATAACAGGAGTCAGTAGGAACATTGACTTTGTGTGAAGGTGAATGGCACGATGTTGCTGGTCAATAGTGATAGAGTGGAAGAGGTTAATATCAAGAAAGGAATATTTCAAGGAGACTCAGTATCACCATTACTGTTTGTCATTGCACTGATTCTTCTGTAAACCATACTGAATAATTCAGGCCATAGCTATATCAAGCATCAAAAAACATCTGCCACCTTATCATACCACCTTTACATTAATGATCTGATGCTGTCTGAAAATACAACATCTGAAATAGAATCACTGCTCAACACTGTATTTATAGCCCAAACTATTGTGGTGAAGTTTGGACTGGACAAATGTGCCATACTCACCATCAAATGGGAAAATAATGAAAACTGGAGATGCCCTAGAGAAACAATATCAAGAGTCTGGATGAAGACATCACTATAAACACCTGGGCATCCTTTGAGCTGACAATGTCAAGCACACCAAAGTTCAGGAAGGGTTGGAAGAGAATACATCGTGAGAGTGCGGAAGAGTTTAAAGTCTACATTCAATGTAGGAAATAGCATCAAGCCAATTACACCTGTCCGATTCCACTCATTAGATACGCAGTTGGAACAGTGGACTGCACTCAAGCAGAACTGAGTAAAAGACTAAGTAAGAGCAGTAAAATAATGACAATGAATCCCTTTCATCCACGCAGTGATGTTGACAGGTGCTTCTTACCAAAGAAAACAGGGGAGGGTACAACAGACAGTTGAAGAAGAAGAAAGGCATTGAAAGAATATATGAAGGAAAATGAAGAAGACACACCAAAGCTAGCATGCCGTGAAGGCTTACTGGAGAGTACTGGAGAGACCAAATTGGCCTACAAGAAAGACCAAATGAAGAATAGAAAGGAGACTTAGCAAGGCAAAGTATTACATGGCCAGTACATTTTTTAAAAAAAAGCAAGCACAAAGCACTTAATACCAGACCTGGCAGTGGCTAAGAGCAGGAAAATTGAAGAAAGAGACAGAGTTGCTAATTCTGACTTTACAAGACCAAGCCTTAAAGAATAAACACATACAAAGGCAGAATTAAGAAGACGACAGACACAAATGCTGCCTCCACAAAGAAGCAAAAGAAACAGAGAACCATCTCGTTTTTGCTACTGCAAGAAGATTGTCCAGACTGATTACAAACAATGGCGTGACAAAGTAGCAACAATGGTGCATTGAAATATCTGCAAAAAGTACTAATTGCCTGCAGCCAAAAGGTAGCCCACCAAATAGACAATGTAACAGAAAATGAGGAAGCTAAAGGGCTCTGGGATTTTAGAATTCAAACAGAGGAGCACCTGCGACAGCATCCCAGACTTAATTGTTGATAAGAATGACAAATTCTGGGCAGTGGATGTGGTAGTACCTGGCGACAGCAGAAGAGAAGAGAAATAATTGGAGAAAAATTTACAAAATACAATGACCTGCAAAGAGAAGTACAATGGCTTTTGCAAAAGAAAACAAAACAACTACCAATAGTAATAGTAACAGGCACAATCCCAATAGGTGCAATCCTAAAACATCTGGAGCACTACTTGAACACATCAGTATTAACAAAATCATCATTAGTCAATTGCAAAAGGCAACTTGACTTGAAACGGCTTGTATCCTGTAAGGATACATTCCGCACCTTCAAACAAAAACATCTGCCTATCCCAGGTCTTTGGGAAGGACTCACTAGGTGAATAAAAATCCCAAATCCTGTCTAAAACATCTGGCTGACTGTGCAACCAACCATAATTTATAAAACTTATATGCTACTCAACTCAACAACTTTGGACAGCTCACAACATTCAAAGAAATTACATTAAAATCATTGAAACGTAAAAGGTAAAGATAAAAGTGCAAAAAACCAGTCTCACAGTCCCTTGCCAAAACACTTCATTATTCTTCTAAACCACAGCAGAATGGGGGGCATCCAGATCTTGGTGGAACCTTAAATCAAAGATGAGATCTTGCAATAGAGAAGGTGTGTTTGAGGGTCCTTACAGGATGGCAATGTTTAATCAATGGAACTCAGGGTATGCTATCTCTGCAGAACTGAATTATTTGGGTAGATATTATGGGAGGCAAGCATGTCTTAAGTAACCAGGTTCTACAGAATACATGGCCTAAATTTATTTAAGCATGTAACAGAAATAATGCTATGAGGAAGTCTGATGTAGTCTTGAAAAAGCCATCATTTTGGACGTTCCAGCATGTTTTGCATTCTGAAAGAAGCGCCCATGAGTAACCATATCTCATTCTGCGGACTCTATGGCCAATCAAGGAGTGTCGGAGATTTAGTCTTCTGAGCTTTTGGACTTGTGCTGCAGTCCATCCTCAGGTAACTTCACTTTCAAATGCTCTATGTGCATGGAGGTATGCCATATTGAGAATATGAATAACAGGTGGCACAATTTTTAGTAAGTAAAACAGATTCAAAAAGAAAAACATTCTTGCAGTTGTTTTATTACCCATCATGATTCGGTTAGCTTTCTCTGCTGCAACTTAGTTTGGTAATGAAACATCTATTAGCAGAAAACAAAGCTCAGAAAACTCCATACAAAGAAGATTAGCAACTTGATAAACATTATTTTATGGAATCTAACCAGATATAGTCTTCAAGTTATTATCCTCACATTGCAAATGGAATTATGATCTTAATCAAGAATGGCTTGCCCCAAACTATATATTTAATAGATTAAATCAGCCCTTTTCAGGGGCCGTACCAGTTTAGTTATCATTAAGATCTCTCAATGAAAAATGAAATATGTCTGATATATAAAGACAATAAAATCAGAATAAAAATAAATACAGATAGTCCTTGACTTGCAACCATTCATTTAGTGACTACAACAGCACTGAAAAAGTGTCACATGACTGTTTTTCACACCTGCGACCATTGCAGCCTCCCCATGGTCATGTGGTCAAAATTCAGTCGCTTGGCAACTGATTCATATTTACGACAGCGGAAGTGTCCCAGGGTCATGTGATCACATTTTGTAACCTTCTGACAAGCAAAGTCAATGGGGCAGCCACATTCACTTAACTGTGTTACTAACTTAACAACTGTAGTGGTTCCTTAACAACTGTGGCAAAAAAAGTCATAAAATGGGGCAAAACTCATTTAACTGTCTTGGTTAGCAAGGGAAATCTGGGGCTCAATTGTGATCATAAGTCGAGGACTACCTATAAATAAATGTAAGAGGTTCCCTCTCCTGAACTGCTGGAGTAGATCTCTGCAAATCTATTCCATACACTGCAGGTACATCAAGGGAATACCATAAAAGGAATCATTTGAAGCTTATTAGTTTCACATAAGATACTTACACTGCCCACTCAAGCTTTTCGTTTTTGATTGAATTGTAAAGAGCCTGTAAAAGGAAAAAAATAAAAAAAATTAAGTGGATTTGGATGACCATATATAGAAGATAACTTGAAAAAAAATCTAAACATTACAAATTACCACATACATGTTGCCCTAAGGATTAAAACGTTATTCCTTAGCCTGGGGTGCATAAAAGTCTTTGTTGTGTTTTAACGTCACTGAACTCTTTTTTTTTCTTTCAGCCTGGAGATGAGGAAAGGCTTTTAACAACCCTTTGCTGATTTTGGAGAGGTTCCAAAAGTTAAGAGCTTGTTACACAGAAGTTCTCTTCAAGTGTCTTTACTCTAGCACAGAGTTGGAGAGGATGAATGGGCTCATATTTAGTATTTTATTACAGATAAAACCTACATCATCCTTTGGGAACAAGTACAGGGCCTGGTTTAGAGATCTCAGTTCTCAATAATGAAAAAAAACAACCCAAAACCACCACCCATCCACTCGTAGGATTAGTTTCAAATTGACAGAGACCAAAAACATGTCCTGAACAATGATATTGAGGCTTAAAATGAGGTAAATTTTGCTCATATATAGTTTTAGGAAAGCTAAGCCAATGACAACCCACAAAGCTGATCCCAAACTTAACAGAACTTGCCCTGTGAATCCCTATAGAAACTCTAGTTTCTACAGTCATTTTTAATATTATGTCCCTTAGACTTTTTTTATGTTTAAACTTGAAATCATAGCTTCTGCAGCGGGTTTGCGGGGGTTCGGGAGAACCCCTAGCTAAGATTCTGCACAGTTCAGAGAACCCTCAAATCCCACTCCTGGCTGGCCCCGCCCACCCCACCCTGCTAAGAGTCCCCAGTGGCCCGTTTTGGATACAGGTAAGTACAGGGTGCGTATGGAGGCTCAGGGAGGGCGAAAAATGGGCCTCCCAGAAGTTCAGGAAGGCCAGAAACAGGCCCGTTTCCAGCTTTCAGAGAGCCTCCGCAGCCCGGGTAGGCCGTTTTCGCCTTCCTGGAGGATCAAGAAAAGCCTCCAGAGCCTGGGAAGGGCAAAAACACACACACCCCCGCCATGATGCAGGAGGCCAACTAGGCCACGCCCACCATGGCCATTCCCACCCAGCAACCGGGTAGACAATCCTTTGCTAAAATTTTTGAAGCCCACCCCTGAGCTTCTGGTAGAGTGAGAGGTGAACTGTATAGATCAAGAATGCACAAATAAGAGAGATAAAAGGAATTGAAGATGCTACACCAATGCCGATATATTTGTTTTGACAAGTAAGGGTTTAAAGTTCTATGCTTGCATCTTTGGGCACTGCACTTGATATTTGATATTCTATAGTTAAAGTCTTCAAATAAAATGACTAAATTCATACAGCATATTCTGAATGTCTACCTTCCTGCTGCAAATCACATTGATAAGAGCTGTTAAAATGATACTTATATCAGACATATCACGAAAGTCAGTTCACCTACCATTTTATCTATTACTATTAAATATAACATGGTAGAAAGCCCAGGCAAGCTGGGAATAGTATGATTGGTAACACTGTACAACCATATCATTAAACAGTAGGTCAGGTAGCCTTTAAAAGATTAGGTATTAGTACCAGTTTGCTTTTCAAAATTTTCCGATATACAAATAGAATGCAACCTTTATATATTTTCTGCACTTATTTAAAGTTGTTGATGTAGAATCCTTCATAAAACCAATGCAAAGTCATGTCATCTTGGAAAAATAAAAACACCTGGTTTCAAAAATGTAACAGTAACTCCTTAGATGAACCTCTCTAGAAAAGAATTCCATAAACATGACACCAACATCTGTGCTTTGAAATATGAAGCCCACCCAGTTACTTAACAACTAAAATACCTCAATATAGTCCCTAACATGCAGCACCAGCTTCCCATCTGGTCCTAGCAGCTGTATGCTGAGCTAAGTGTAAATTCATGACAGCCTTCTCAAAAGAGGTGTGTGTGTGTGTGTGTGAGAGAGAGAGAGAGAGGGAGAGAGGTGAGGGGGGAGGGGGAGAGAGAGAGGGAGGGGGAGAGACTCAAGTATCTAAGCTGTGTGACTGAAAACTGAATGTCTTACAGCTCCTGTAAATTTTAGAAATACAACAAAACCAAAAATAATCAATGATAAACAAATACTCCAAAAGCATCAGTCTGTAGTCTCTATATTCCTGGGCGTAGTGTCATCCTTCCACCCCACTAGGGGTGGGATGTTACCAGTTCTGCCTGGTTCTAAAGAACTGGTAGCTCTGAAGAGCAGCAGACACCGAACCGGTTATATGGTTGCTGCTGTTTGGCCCACCTGCCCGCCCGGGCTCTTACCTGTCCTTTATTTCCTGCTTTTTCAACCTCAGCTGCTTTGCATGGCACAGCTGAGGTTGAAAGCAGAAAGAGCTTTTCAAACACTGCGCACCCGCGCACAACACTTTCAGCTGTCTGGGCGGCACAGCTTAAGGCCTTGTTACACGTGCACACAAAATCTAGTCAAATGTAGCAACACTGGTTGAATCCCACTCCTGCACCCCATAACGGAAGTCTTCCAAAAGAGCCAAAGATCTCCAGGGGGAAACACCACACATGAACCTGAAGAGAAAATCCTAAATGTTGCTAGAGCATGGATTACTGTCTGCAACAGCAACACATATGGAGATTATCAGGCTGCAGGCTGCTTAGTTGAGAGTTCTGCTTATAACAGTATCATGACAATGGATATATTTCATGTATGCAGAACAATGATTAGGTTTGTAACTACAGGTCAAATCCTTTGTTATGTCACATTCATCCACCAGAAATATCAACTATAAGAAATCAATTTCTGCTTTACCACTGGTTAGATAATAAAGGTAGAAATTAGAAATTGGAAGAATATCATTATATATAATTATTGTATATTAGTAAAGAATTATTATATATAAGTAAAGAATATTATTACTGTTATCACTATATATTTGTAAATTGACTCAGACAATACACTGCTTATTAAGCACTTATATGTTAAAGAAAAACATATAAGTAAAAAACTAAAAAAGAAATAAATCAATTTCAAAGGAAGAAAACGTCCCTAGATTGCTTTTGCAGCTGTTTGTCTTTCTAGCACACCCAGCTTCAAGAAAGTTTAGATCATCCATCCATCCATCCATCCATCCATCCATCCATCCATCCAATTCATACAGTCATCCATCTCACATATTTTGACTCTAGGTAGCTTACAATAAAATAGATAAAATACATAATGTAAAAAACAAAACACATAACAGCCAGGCATCATTCAAACAACTATCAACTTAGCCAGCAGATGGACTCCATCATCAGGACCCAAGACAAAGGTATAAAACTAAGTTTTCAAGCCCTTTGGAAGTTCAGCAGGGGGCCAATCTAATGTATGAGGGGATGATCTTCCACAAAGTGGGCATCATGACAGAAAAGAGGTTCTTTCTGGGCCCCACCAGCCAACACTCCTTGGCCAACAGTACCCAGCAATCTAACAGGCAGGGTAGACACCACTGGGGAATGCTGGTCCCATAAATAACTCGGTCCCAAACCATGAAGAACTTTAAAGGTGACAGCCAGATTATTCCGAGCTTGTGTGATCTTCCTGCTTGGCTGATCAGGAAACCTCCCTCATGAAATCATCATCGCCACATGAAAAATTCACAAATGGCACGCATTTCACCATCATAGGCTTTCTCATTTCCAAAAAAATTTAATTGCCCAACAAGTCAGTACTCAAAGATGTGATCATTAAGTTAGAAAAAGCAGTTAGTAATCCTCTCTAGCCAGCTCTTTCTTTGCTCTAGGAAACTGAAGCATAAGAAAATGCGGCAGGAATTTCTGAAACCATCTGCTTTGAATGTGAGTGGGGTAAATATTTCATATTAGGTATAATTCTAAATCTGAGTGTGACTAGACTGTTAGATGTATACTACCTTCAATTTCATTCCAGAAGAATACGTGAGCCTGTGGGTATGCATGAGCATGACTAGGTAGTTTTACATCTATTAGTATTGTAAGATAAATAACATGTTATCAAAATTTTGATATTTATTCCAGTTTTATCTTTCCTTCAACACTTGTTGACCTCAAGGCTGCAGAATCATTTCATGACATATTTTATCCAGCTCCAAATAACATCCACATCCAAATGCTGGTATCCTGGCAAGATTCAGCAAACCAATGGATATAATGTCCAAGTACTAAATACTGTGTTTAGGAAGTTCTATGTTTATACACTAACATTCTGTTATTAATGAAGATAACATGAACCTCCACTCACTATGTATTGCTTCCTACTGAGCACTGGATGTTAAATCTTTGAAAAGATCAATAGTGCGTTTGGAGATGACAATTCATTTTTCATATAAGGTATGCCATTACATGCAAAATATTTCCCCAATCAGGGACAGTAATTCGGACTTAAATAGTGAGAACCCCCCCAAAAAGGAACAGTTTTCTCCATGTAGCTGATATGATAAAATCAATGTATATTCATGCTCGCACTTGGTCACTTCACCAGTTTTTTGAGAAGAAGATAAAAAACTTATTTGATAATTGGAAATTTTGTCTCTATTATATGAACTGTGACTTTAACATTCTGTTAAATGTCCAACAGGCCCTGTTGGAACTGTTGAATGCTTTATAGGCAGAGGTGGTATTCAGCAGGTTCTGACCAGTAGCGGAAATTTTGAGTAGCAAGGAAAACCGGTAAATACCACCTCTGACTGGCCCAGCTCCCATCTATTCTCTGCCTCCTGAGTCCCAGCTGATCGGCTGGGTCTTCTGTTGTTGCTCTGCACAGGAGAATGGAGCTGGAAAGCAGGTTAGTGGGGAGGGAACGGAATGGGATTTTGCAGTATCCTTTCTTTGAAGTGGGGTGGGAATGGAGATTTTGCAGTATCTTTCCCCTGCCACGCCCACCAAGCCACACCCACCAAGCCAAGCCCACCAAGCCACATCCACAGAACCGGTAGTACCTTTTTTTGAATCCCATCACTGTCCATAGGTAGTCACAGATGTCTCTTGATAGCATGTTTTTTTAATTAAAAAATGAGGATTAAACTGAGATTAGAAGGTATATAATCACAATATATGCACTTTGGGATTAAAATATTTTTATATATTCTTTTTTATAAAAGTGTCTGGAGATATTATTCCACGCTAAGTATGACTAATTACAACTTGCTGACTTTGCATACCCATAGTAAATGGCAGAACTTCCAACATATTGGAGAAGCAAAATGAATTGATTTAAATACTGCCAACTACAAGATCACTCAAGTATATCTCTATGTCCTAGGTCCATCTCCTGCTGCCATCCATTGGGAGCAGGATTCACATGATGTTAAGTCACAATGACTGGGTTTTATAAACCATGCTGCACTTAATTTTATGCACAAACAATGTCATTGTCTTTGTGAAAATATTTCTGCATATAATTTCCTACTATAGGGCTACAGGCTTCGTAAATGAAGCCCTTACAGTTCTTTTAAATCATTATTAGTGAGCCACATTATGTATGTACTTCTTTCCAGAATCACTGCACCAAACCATTAGGTTCTTTTTCTAAAAAACAAAACAAAACATTTCTTAATCATTTTTAAAAGAAAAGAAAGCAAATAAGCAAGTAAACAAAAGGAGAAAAGAATAGTACAGAAATATTTATGTGGACAAAGAAATACCAAGATTGCACAGTTAGTGCTCTGTATATTGCCGATAAGAAATTAACCATAAAACATTAAATTTTATTTAAGTACATGGAATTATTTTAGCAAAGTAAGAATTTAAATCTTTGACCTAAGTGTCATAATCTCCATTATGTGTTGTTTGGAAATACAAAGAAAAACAAACAAACTACATTATAAATATTACTTTCTAACTTCTCCTTTCCATATTCTGATATATATAATTTACAGACATTTAAAATGTTTTTGTGTCTGTGAAGTATTTGTCAGCTCTTTTTTCCTTTAAAACTATACAGTACTCTAGGTATTTATATTTGCCTTGTTGCATAATATATAGTATGTATGGAAGCCATTTGGTTATACATCTGTTGTGAATATATGCTGTTAATTTTACCATTACTACATATTCTCCAACTTTTAGTCTGACATCTTCAGTAATGTATCTCTTTTTCAATATAGTGCTAAAACTTATTGTTATCGCTATAAATATGTATCCTAATCAACTGAGATAGTTCTTACTGATATATTTTGAAAATATACCTTGTAAAAAAAACTGTGGTTTTATTTCAAACTGGACTTTCAAAATTGTTTGAGGGGTGCTAAATCTTGCTCTGCTTTCCCCATGGATTGTAACTGCATCATTTTGCTCACTTTTTAAAAATCAGCTGTTATTTTATTCAGTCTGTCTCTTGCTATTATCCGACACATATTTTGATATCCCTTGAGTCTGTTTCTGTAATGTACTGTTTAGATGTTATCACTAATAGGGACCTTTCATCACATACAAAGACATCATATTTAAAAATACATGAGGAAGCCTGAAGATCTGCGTTCCCAATTGTGCACAAAAGCCAGCCTTCCAAAACTCAGTCTAGGATTCCCAGCTAGCATAGCTGAAGGACATGTTGCCTGATAATTTGAGGAACTAAGTCCAATTACTTTGGGGAACACCTCAGGTCAACATTGTTTTGACATCTGCTCCTCAGATTACAACTTTCCAATATCTAATTCCATATCCAGCTCACAGCTTCAGTTTCTAACAGCTGAACTCTTTGAATGTGGGCTGAGAAACAGATTATTCTACTTTCGTTTGAGGAGAAATTTGGTCATGACAGAAATCCTGAGAGAGAGTAAAGTCTGTACTTTGGAAAAAGCAGCTGCAACCAGGCAGAAATACTCTTCCTCACTTCTCTCATGCATTCAGATATCCATGTTGTAGTTGTCTGTGCTAACTGAGCCACACATTGGTGTTTTCAAGGACATATTCTCGTCCAGAGCCAGCCTCACCCAACCCATTTTATTGATCTTACAAATGCATTTGCATTTGTAGTTTGTAAATTGCATTTGCTAAGGAAGAGTAGGAAGGGGGTGGTGAATGTAGTACAGAAGATGAAAGCAAATGGTCTACACACAAGGAAGCTGAGGCAACATCTGAGGCAAGATGATTTTCATTCAACTGACTGAACCACAAGTTATGGTGAGTAGCATACCCTGGTGGGAGTCCCGGCTGGAGTTTGAAGCTTTGCTGGGAGACCAGTAGCAACTAGATGAGGAACAACCACACAGAAATGGGCGTTGGTAAATTTACCTAAGAACGCCCTTTCTATCTATGCTGCTAGAGAGCCCAGGATGGGTATGACTCTTCCTGATGACATCATCAAGCTGAGTCTGTCTAGTATAAAAGTAGTAGCCTGTGGGAGAAACCCCCCAGCTTTGGCGAAAATACTTGACAGACTTTATTGAGTGTCTGTGAAAGCCAAACAGAAACATGAACCATAACAGACCTTACCACAATCTGGACGCAACAAGGGAGGGGCTGGGCTCTCTAGCAGCACAGATAGAAAGGGCATTCTCAGGTAAATTTACCAACGCCCATTCTCCTCCATGCTGCTGCGAGAGCCCAGGATGGGACATACCAAAGCCTTCATGTCCTCGGCAGGGTCCTCGTCCGGTCTCTCACTCCAAACTAGGCACCACTCACTGAAGAACCCGTCTGCCAAAAGCCGCACTTGTGGAGGCATAGGAATCCAGGCAGTAGTGTCTGATGAACGGAGACGGGGATGTCCATGTAGCCGCTCTGCAAATCTCTTCTAGAGGTGCCTGGGTGGCCCAGGCAGCCGAAGTTGCAGCACATCTAGTTGAGTGTGCTGTCAAGCTGTGTGGTACTGGCAGAGCTTCGGCTTTGTAGGCCTGAGCAATGCAAGCCCTGATCCACCTGCTTAAGGTGGCAGGAGAGGCCTTGTTCCCTCAGTGGGAAGGGGAAAAGATACAAACATAGCCTCTGTCTTCCTAAACGTTGAAGTGTGTTTGATATAAATTCTAAGAGCCCTTCTAACATCTAAAGTGTGCCACTTGCACTCTAGGACGTGATGTGGACGGGAACAAAAATCAGGAACTACTATGTCTTGGGATCTGTAGAATACAGAATTTATTTTGGATACAAAGGTAGGGTCTAAATGAAGAACAACTCTATTGTTATGAAAGGTGCAGAGGTCCTGTCTTATAGATAGAGCAGCCAACTCTGACACCCTCCTAGCTGAAGTGATAGCTATTAAGAAAACCACCTTCAGGGTCAAGAATTGAAGGGACACCTTTCTGAGAGGTTCTGTTAGGGCCTGGAGGATCTTGTGAAGGTCCCAGGATGGGAACCTGTGGACAACCGGGGGACAGAGATTTAAGAATCTCTGAACTGAAGGGTGATGGGACAAGGAAGGAAAGGAATCCCAGGAGATGACTGAAGCAAGAGCCGCTACTTGACAGCGTAAAGTGTTAGGAGCCAGATCTTTGTCTAGGCCATCCTGGAAGAAACGGAGGACCTGTGATACCCCGCTAATGTAGGAGAGAGACCTTCCCTGTGACACCAATGACAAAAAACCCTCCAGGTGGCATCGTACATCTGCATCGTAGATGATTTATGAGATGCCTGGATAGTAAGGATGACCCTGTCTGGGAGATTGGCTTCCCTTAACAGTTGCCGCTCAAGCATCACATGGTCAATTTGAACCACTGGGGATCCGGGTGGAGCAGGGTCCCCTGTTGTGTGGTCTCCAGGGAGTGGCTACAGACAGGTTCACCAGATCTGCAAACCAGGGCCTCCTGGGCCAATAGGGGGCTAGGAGAATCAGCTCTGCCTGTTCCTCCAACATCTTCCGAATGACCACTGGAATGATGGGAAGAGGGGGAAAGGCATAGAGGAGACCGGTGGGCCATCTGCTCCGAAGTGCATTGGTTCCCTCCACTCCCTCACAAGGAAACCTGGTGAAAAAACTGTTGACTTGAGCGTTTTGGGGAGAGGCGAAGAGGTCTACCTCCGAGGTCCCGAACCTGAGGGAGAGATCCCTGAAAATGGACTGGGGAAGGGACCATTCTGCCTGGTCGACTAGGCTCCTGCTGAGCCAATCGGCCTGGGAGTTGTCGACTCCCAAGATGTGGTCTGCTGTGATAGACAGCAGATGCCTCTCTGCCCACCTCCCCAACCTTTCAGCCCTGGACCTTGTGTCCCCCTGCTGGTTGATGTGCCTTTGCAGCCATGTTGTCTGTCAACACTAGCACATGGGACCCCACTATCCTGTCCCTGAAATGTTTTAGGGCTAGATAAATGGCTCTGAGTTCTAGCCAGTTTATGGGCCCAGTCCTGTCTAACCGGGACCAGATCCCTTGAGCCATGAGTCCCTCCATGTGGGCTCCCCACCCCAGGAGACTTGCATCAGTGGTGATGATCAGTCTGTCCGGTTCTTTGAATGGGAGACCCTTCAAAAGGGCTGGGGAAAGCCACCACTTGAAGGAACGGTGGACCTCTGGAGAGAGCAGGACGTTGGCAGATGTGTGGCTGGTTCCTGCTTGTTGAAAGGGGAGCAGGAACCACTGTAGAGCCCATGAGTGTAGCCGCGCCCAGGGAACAATGTCTATTCATGAGATCATTTTGCCCAAAAGTTTGGACAACAGTGACAGGGAGACAGTGTGCTGACATTGGACCTGTTGAATGATCTCTGTCCTCAAGCTGGAGACAGAAAAACTTGGCACAGAGTTCCGTCGATGATGGCTCCCAGATGGAGCAATCTGGTTGTTGGGAAGAGATGGCTTTTCTTGGGGTTGATGGAAAAACCGTGGTACTGGAGGCAATGGAGCGTGGTTTGAAGATCTTGATGGGCAGAGTGGGTGGAGGACGACAGGATCAAGATGTCGTCCAAGTAGCATTGGATCCTCACTGGAACAGACCAGAGCAAAGCCACCAGTGCCGCCAGTATCTTTGTGAAGACTCTTGGAGCAGACAAGAGCCTGAAAGGAAGGGCCAGATACTGGAAGTGGGAATTCTGGTAACAGAAACCGAGAAACTGGCGATGATGAGGCCAGATGGGAATGTGGAGGTAAGCCTCCGTGAGATCAATGGAAGAGAGGAAATTGCCCTCCTGAACGCTCTATAGAATAGAATGCAGAGTCTGCATTTTGAAGCCCCTATATGGGATAAACTCATTCAGAAATTTTAGGTCAAGAATGGCTCGCCGTCACCACCCTCTGAGGCCTTAGGGACCACGAAAAGCCAAGAATAAAACCCACATCCACGTTGTAGTTCAGGGACTGGTTGAATGGCCCTTATGTCAACCAGGTGACTAATGGCCAATTCCATAAGGGCCCTCCATGAACTGTCCCAGGAAACGGGCAGAGCAGAAATTTTTCTAGGGGTGATGATAGAAATTCTAATTGTAACCCCAACCTTACTGTATTGAGTACCCAGGCATCTGTCGTTGTCTCCTCCCATCTGGAAGCAAAGGAGGTCAAACGACCTCCAATGGGAGGGGAGAACGAGAGATTATTTAGAGCGATGGAAGGAGTGATCCCCTCCCCCACCAAAGGACCGTTTACCCTCAGCTTGTTGTCTGCTGGTAGCCTCATGGCATTGATCTTGACGCTGAGAATACGCTCTTTGAGGTCTGGAGAAGTGAGAAGCATTTTCAGGCCTGAATGAGGGAGGCCGGTATGGAGTAGGGCGGAAGTCTGCCCTCTTTCCTGTTGATGAAAGGACTTTCCTTTTGTCTTTTGTTTCAACAACAAATGGGTCAAGAGCATCGCCAAACAGCTTCTCACTGCTACATGGGGCAGAAGCTAATTTCCACTTCCGTCAAGGCTCCGCTTGCCAATTTCATAGCCATAGCAGTCTCCTAGCTGCCACTGATGAAGCCATGGCCCTGGAAGAGAACTTGGCGGCATTGAGGGTGGCGTCTGCCGAGAACTCCGCTGCTACTATGATCTTTTTTTTTTTTTTAAAGTTTTATTATTTTAGACAAACATACACAGAAAAAACATATGATATGCCGGTAGGTTAAAGCTCCTTGTACATCTTTTCCATTCTCATCTATTAATTATTTTTATATATTCTCAGATACAAAATATTCCATATTTTTAGATTAATTTATCTTATAACACTTCATATTATCATCCCAGAACCATTCCCGGCAAACAAATGCATACAGACAAATATAAGAAACAAAAAACAAAAAATTCTTTTTTTGAGAACAATGTGTTACCGGACCCTCGCTTCTCCATGCGACTATAATTTCAATTATACACTCATTTTGTATATTCTATTCCATTTATCATAGCAAATTCCACTATTTTCCATAATTTCCCCCCTTTCTCTAGCTTCTATAGTCTTTTTTTTTAATTACATTTATATGCCGCCCTTCTCCGAAGACTCAGGGCGGCTTACAATTTCTGGGATACAACCCAGTGTGCTCAGCAATAGCCTTCATTCCATTGTATATGCCTGCTTATTACTACGACATTTTACAAGTCAGCTAATTGCCCCCAACAATCTTGGGTCCTCACTTTACCTACCCCGAGAGGATGGAAGGCTGAGTCAACCTTGAGCCTGGTGGGATTCGAGCCTACAATAATTGTAGGCAGCTGGATCTTAAGAGCAGGCATTTAACAGCCTGAGCTACCAAGGCTCTTGCTTCAGTTATTTCATCATTCCATCATTTCATTAATTACATTTCTTTTTCCAATTTTCAATATCTTGCCAATCAATATTATTACACTTTTGTCTATCTTGTTCAGAATTTTATATTATCTTATAAAACATATTTTACCCTGTAATTACTACCCTAAAGGATAAGACCTCTTTCTCTTCTAACCAATTATTGTTTAACTTTTATATTTCACCTTCACCATTATTACCTCTGTTACCCTCTATTTTATATCATCTAACCATTATTAATCAGATTCTGCTTGGTACATTCCTACAAATATCCATTAGATTCTTTACAAGAGAAAAAGAAAAAGAAGATTATGCATACTTATAACAATAATAATTAAAGTAATTATTTCTTTTCAAGTTCAATTCAACCATTGTTAATTTTTATCTCCTTCATTCATTTCTATTTAAGATATTTCCGTTTTATTACCATTTAATATCCATATCACTATATTTCATCATCAAGAAGAAAAACAGTATTAAAACTTCCATACTTCTTATAATTTCCATACTTTCTCTTTAAATTGTTAGAGGCTTTATTCTCTTTCCTTCTTTACCTCCTTTACTTATTAACAGAAAAGAAAAAAAACTATACTAACTTCTTTCTAACTTAACCATATTTATCTCACGTACCCTTGCAGAATCCTCTCAGTAACTTAAATTAACCATTGTCTAACTGTTGGATTTTAATTTTTATGTATTTTTCTTGCTGTTGCTCATCTTGGTTCAATTTTTTACCACTTTCTCTTCTTGTCAACTCCCCCCTCTTCTTTTCCCTTCCCATTTTTTCCCCTTTTATGTCCAATTTCCCCTTCTGAAATCCTACCTTATGGCTCCTTGCAGTATTATAACTATTTCCCATTTTATACTTTTTTTTGATTGTTGCCTCCAATCTTAGATTTTTAACTCTCCTCTTTTCCCCTTTTTCTTCCCCTTTTTCTTAACCCATTTTGGAGTCATTTGATCATTGAAGATGGCTTCTTCTTCTTTGTCCCGCCCTTCTTGTTCATCTGATGCTTCCTGTAATTTTCTATATTTCAGGATCTCCATTTCTATCATTTTTACCTCTTCTTTAATGTCTTTAAATAGTATTTTTAATTCTTCAAAAAGTGATGACATTCTGAAAGAGATTTTTTCCCTTTTAAAGCAACCCCCAGATGACTTTAATCCTTCGCTAAGATCCTCTAGCTGGGAGTTCTCCGATAATCCACAGCCGTCTCTTATTTTCTTTTTCACTTTCAGTTTTCCGGGCTTGGCTTGCACTGAGCTTCCTTTACTATGTACTCTTTTCACATCTTGTTGTGAATCCACTCTCAATACAATTTAACTCCAGGTGGTATCCTTTGTTTCCAGACTCCACCCTATTTAAGCTCTTTCCCCCCCCCCCCTCTGTTTTCTATCTTTCACTCTTTTTAAAAAGAATTCTTTAAAGTTATTCAAAAGTCTTTATCACATGGTACTTTATTTTCAGCTGAAAGCAGCCTATTAATATCCAAGTGAATCAATGTCCAATTCTTGTAAATCCTTTCTTGATATTCCAAGCCAGTTGAAGCTATCAGTATTTGAGGGGGAAAAAAGAGACCAATTTTCCCCTCTTAACCCTTTCATTCGCAGCTGTAAAAGTCTTTTAGAGATAGCATTGTTTTTGGCTGTTTAAATTCCAGGTACCTTTAATAGTTGTTTTCAATTGCAAGCCTGGTATGTCACACTTTCTCCTTCAAGCTTGCTCCTGCACATTCTTTTCCGTTCGAGTTCTTCTTTGAGGTGGCCATTCCTGGCCAGCCGCTTCTACCGCCTTCGGGAAAGGGGGAAAAAAACCATCTGGGGAGAAGAGATGCGGCTCTCCTCAACCCTGCTGGCAGCTCCCCAACCTTCACCACCTCTACAGGGTGATTTCAATCCCAAAGCCAGCTGGCTCAGAGTCTCCAGCGGTGAGCACGGATCAAAACTGCGCACAGTCGCAGATTTTGGTCCGTTCACGAAGAGGCTCAAGACAGGAAGTCCGCTGCTACTATGATCTTATTGAGGTCTTGATGCAACCTACAGTCTGATGGAGGTATGCGGCCTTGAAGTTGGCAAAGCCAGCAGATGGAAGACCTTCTAAAAAAAGATGCAGCAGTTGAGGCCCGGATGGCCCAAGCCAAGGCTTGAGCGTTACGCTTCAATGTTTGTTCGGAGCATTTGTCCTCTGCCTCCTCAGGCTCAGTTGGAGTGCTTGAGGAGAAGGAGGCCACAACTGGGGCATCTACTGGGGAAACTGCCAGAGCCGTAGCTAAGGAAGGACCCACGTTGTAGAACCGCCTATCTTGGGACGATGGGCGGGGGCCTGCAGTGGGGAAGGCAAATTGGTCCTTGACTAAGTCAAGAAAGATGATGGGAGAAGGAAGGACCTCTGAATGAACAATGGGTTTGGAGAAAAGGGAATCCCCATGCCCCGATTGTACCACTTGAAGCTCGGGGGCAATTTCCTCCACTGACAACTGGGCTGTGAGCAGTGCCTTGTGTAGGAGAGGTTTGAATAAAGTGGATTTGAATACAGAAACTGAAGGAGGTTGATCAGGCCTCAGATCTTCCTCTTTCTCCATGAGGTTGGGATCCCAGGTTTCTCCCTCTTCCAGATCAGAATCAGGGGAGGGGCTGCGCTCAGATGATTTGCATAATCTCCCTGAGTGAGGTCCACTCCTTCTGCATAGGTAAGATGGGTCCTTTGTTCCCCACGGCGAGGTAGTCCCCTTTGGAGAATCTGAACTAGAGGAAAAGCCGGGAAGGAAGGCTGAGGTCTGTCTGAAGGCCTGAAGATGTGTTGAAGCCCTTCTGCCAGACCCTGTCTGATGGCTATGGAGACTACTTCGTTAATGTCAGAAGATCTGCCACTCGATGGAGGCTCCAGGGGCTGAAGACCTGCTGCTGTTGATGTAAAAGTGGCCTCTGGTCTTGATCGAGAGTTGCTTTGGGTCATGGATGGGATAGAGGAAGAAGAAAGATCCCAAGGAGTCTGGGCAAAGTTGAGACCTGACCTGCTCAAGTCTTGAGGCCCTGCTTGTATTTCAGGTCACTCTGGGGACCAGGATTGGAGGTGGCTAAGAGGAGCTGAAGTATCCACCATCTCCCTAGAAGTAGCTGGCTGAACAGCTAGAGGATTGGCTGATTGGGAAGCCTGTTGACCCCTCATTTGTTCAATAGTTTTGTTGAACTGCCTTTCTAAGGCCGCATGTCTTCGTTTCTCTGCCTTTAATTCGGCCTGGGATGTTTTCTTGGGGCCCAAGGCTTTGGCCCTAATCTTGGCTGCCACTTCCCTTTGAACAGAATGGGAGCGTTGTCTCCTCTTTCTTTTGCCAGCTTGGGGGCCTTGAGAGATCAGGCCTGAAGGTTCTGTGTGGACCTTGTCTTGATCCATTGTATGCATAAACAGACACAAAAGGTGCTGGAAGCGATCCCCACTATGTATTGCCTATGCAGTAGCCTGATTAGGGACTTATGAATGGTAGAAGCTGGCCCTGGGGGATGATGCCACCTAAAATGGCCACTCGGCACTTGCCTTAGACGAAGAAGCTTTCAAAATGGCTGCTTGCCACGTGCGATAGAAGAAGAAGCTTCCAAAATGGTTGCTCACAAGAGCTACAGGCTACTAAGATGTTAAATCGCTCCTTAGGCTGTAAACAGCCCCGAACGGCGAAATCGGCAGTAAAGGGGAAAAAAACACTGTTTTAATGATCAGCTGGGAGGCGCGGTTATTTCCGATGCGATCTTTATGATCGTGGCAGCCAAAATCACTGAGGGAAGACTGTGGGGGAGGATCAAGGGTTACTCCCTATTTACAGTCTCCCTTAGAGGAAGAACGTCGAATCCTCAGCGTTGCAGGAGAGTGGAGCCCCACTCTCCTGAAGGCAAAGCTGCACCGGGTCCCCGGGAGCTATGCCAATGATAGAAGATAGCTTTTGCTTTTGCTGCTAACTAAACTGCTTTCAGAGACACCAGCTTATAGTCATCGAAAGAAGCTGAGTCAAAGCTGGGGGGTTTCTCCCACAGGCTACTACTTTTATACTGGACAGACTCAGCTTGATGATGTCATCAGGAGGAGTCATACCCATCCTGGGCTCTCGCAGCAACATGAAGGAGAAAAGCACTTCATCCCAACCAGTAGAAGAAACTTTTGGAAAAAGGCAAAGGTTCTTTTGTAGTCCTCAACTTAGAACAGTTTATTTAGTGACCGTTCAAAGTTACAACATCACTGAAAAAAGTGACTTCTGACCATTTTTCACACACACAACCAATGTAGCATTCCCATGGTCACACAATTTACATTTGGATGTTTGATAACTGACTCATATTTATAACAGTTGCAGTGTCCTGGGGTCATGTGGTCACCTTTTGCGACCTTCGACAAGCAAAGTCAATGGGGACACCAGATTCACTTAACAACCATGATATTAATTAAAACAACTGCAGTGATTTACTTAAGAAATGCGGCAAGAAAAGATGTAAAATGGGGCAAAACTCACTTAACAAATTCCTCACTTAACAACATAAGTTTTGCCCTCAATTGTGGTCGTAAGTTGAGGTGTACCTGTACTTTTAAGACTCGGGGATTTTTGTTTGAAGTAGTAAAACTTGTAGTAAAAGAAGTACTAAAGACATATTTAAGTGACAACATCACCTTGCAAAGTCCTAGAAGGGTGGAGTTGACCCAGAAAAATAGCCTCTTGTTGGGGAAGTATTAGTAATATAGCATTGCATACAATTTTGCCAGGTTGTGTTGTGTCCGGTCTTTGGAGAGGTAAGTACCTTCACAAACCATTAAGGTTGTTTACTTATAGCACTGCTAATAGCACTGCCTCCAACAACAGCAATACCTTCTCTCTACATCCTTTGTTTACAGCAACAGATAATCATCTAGGCATCTCAACTGGTATCTTTTTCCAACTGATGTCATATGTGCCCTTCAACTTTGTAAGGGTCCAACATATGTTACATTTGCTAAGTAGCGCTACTGTATTTACCTAAAACAAGATTCTAAATATAAGCTTAGAATAAAAAAAACACCTATGTGTCTCTATTACTATATATACTCAGCAAAAACTAAGACCAGCCTTTCCTTTTAAATATAAATACAATACGATGTAAAAGCAAACAATCTCAAGGGCCTGAAGCTTTTTGTTCTGAACAGTTTGCATTTCACGAAATAAAGATTAAAAAGCTGCATTTAACTGATTTGATATGACAGAAGACTGGCTTGAAGCTCTAACCAACTTTCAAGTTGGGTTTTTTGTGTGTGTGTTTTTTAAAGAACTCGTTCTGACAGCAATAACATGCTCTTGCTAACGATACAGAAACTTTCTGGCACCGTCTGCCATTTCCATGACTCCAAAATAATTCCGCTAAATAAAACTATCCAAAGTTTCACCTGTCTTTCACAATCATATTCTTCTGCAAGTCATCTAACAAGGGAATAGGCATGCAGATCAAATCCATTCAGAGTTTAATTCTGCAAGCAAGCTATATCCTTCTCAACAGCTGCCATCTGAACGCACTGTACCGCCTCGGGAGTCCCTGGCTGCCAAAACTACAAACACAAATTGCAAGGAAAAACACTGCTCTTCAGAAGTCTACCTCCGATCAGACCTCCTTCTCTGTAGTACAGGTACCCCTTGACTTATAACAATTCATTTAGGGATTGTTCAAAGTTACAACAGCACTGAAAAAAGTGACTTACGACCATTTTCCCACCGCTGCCCCATCTTCAAGGTCTTGTGATCAAAATTCAGACTCTTGGCAACTGACTCACATTTATGACAGTTGCAGTGTCCTGGAATCATGTGATCACCTCTTGCGACCACAAGGAAAGTCAATGGGGAAGTCAGATTCACTTAACACCCTGTTAGTAACATAACAACTGCAGTGATTCAGTTAACAATTGTGGCAAGAGTGGTTGTAGAATGGGGCCAAATTCACTTAACACCTGTCTCATTTAGTAACAGAATTTTTGGGCTTCACTGTGGTTGTTAAGTTAAGGATTATCTGTACTTTAGCATATAATGTTGCCCTAACTGTCCTTCTTTGCAAAAAAATATAAAAATCTTGTAAGCAACCTACTTAATTTAATATAGAACACTTGGCATTGCTCTGCTTCCAAATAATTCTAAATACCTTGGTAATAATTGTCCTACATCTTAAAGAACAAGGCATTCCCAGCTTATGCAACAGAACTCAGTGACACCTTAGAATGGTTTGGGCCAATTTGGACAGAATTATTCATCAACCAGGCTAGAAAATGGCCCCATACAACCATCAAGTATTGTCATGTGTTACTTACACTATGAGTATACTAGACTGTAATTCAGTACAGCATATCTCTCACTTCTCTGATGAAAAGCTATTGAAAACTATGTCCCCATAAACTCTGTGTTGGTAATGGGATAAATAATATTAATGACCATCATATAGAGGTGTTTTAAGGATTAGTGAGATAATGGATGTGCAAACCATAAAACACTGGGGAGTGCAAAAAGCATTAATCTGCAGGCAAAACAAGGGTTTGTTTCATGTCTTACTTAAACCAGCACTAAATTATCACTATCCTTCTGTTAGTACTACTAAGAGAATTTATTTTATTTTTATATTCTGCCCAATTCCCTACGACTCTGTGCAGTTTAATTGTTTAATTTAATCCATCAATAAAGACCCTGATAGTTTCAGCTAGAATAAACATTAACCCCCAACACGGTTTTCTAATAGAATATTAAAAGATTTCTCATTAACAAAGCAATCAGAAGTACATTGAGTCATCCATCAGGAGATAAGCTACTACATAAATTGGACAGATGAATAAACAATTCAATAAACAAACCCATCCCTGCTTGGAAAGAAAATTACTAAGACATTCCAGAGCTGTAGTCAAGATTCTGAAGTTTTGTGTTTGTTTTTAAATGGAAAAAGCAACAGAAACCCACTTCTCTATAATTGCCGTGAAGATGGCCAGATGTCAAGTCGAAGTTGAGGGATTCTACCTTTTTGTATGTGTGTCCTCTCCCTTTGTAGGGTTTTAAATATGTAAATTTTCAATCACTGGATTTCTTATGATTATACTGTTGCAACGTCCCCACCAGATCAGGATTTGGGCACTTGGCAACCAGCATGTATTTACAATGGTTGCAGTGTCCCAAGGTCACACGACCGGCATTTGTGATGTTCCCTGCAGGCTTCCATCAAGCAAACTCAGTGTGGAAAGGTGGATTTGGTTAATGACTGTATGGTTCGCTTATTGACTGCAGTGATTCATTTAATGACTGGGGCAAAAAAGGTTGCACCCTTTCAAAGAGAATATTTGTAGCTCAGGGTGGAAACGAAATGTCTTTTCTTGGAGACATTTCATTACCCAAAATAGGTAACATCATCAATATTGCACTGATGATGTTACCTAGTATGGATAATGAAATGTCTGCAACAAAACACAACCAAGCTCAGAGAGTATCAAGGACCATTCAAAAAAAGGTTGTAAAATTGGATACGATTAACTTAACAACTGCCTCACTTGGTGACAAAGGTTCTGGTCCCAATTGTGGTTATAAGCCAAGGACTGTCTGTAATACCTATAAATGTTTTACCTGTATTTGGGGTAATGAGAAAGGAGTTCTATGAATGGGAATGAAATCTAAGCTAAAGAAAACTTTGGGGTCATAATACTTGACTTCAATTGGAAGGAAGAATTATAAACTATCAAGCTGAGAGCATGATGTGCAAAGAAATTACAAGCTCACATTGCATTCTCTAGAGACTTAATTCAAATAGATGGACCCTAAGCACATCTGACTTTCCCTGAATTATTATTAATATCAATGATCAATTAACATTTAATTTGTAGTTTTAATTTATTATTCACTCCTATGTACTGATTTTAACTGAGTTCGCACAATGATTTTAATAGAAAAATGCTACTAAAATGAACATTCTAAAGCTAGTTAACTTATCTTTAACTGTGCTAAATGAAAACGGGGACATCTAATAAATATAAAAGGTAAGGATCCAACAATTTCTCATACTTTTGGTATCTTGTTTAAACATAATACATTGCTATATCACAAAAGATTTACTTTTTATAGTTCAAAAATCAGGTGCCTTGGTGCAAGCATGCCTAACATTTTTCACTATTCTATTCTATGTTATTCTACTCACTGTTATTTTATTTATTATTAATTTGTACAACCTAGGAAGAATTATATAATGTTTTGACTGTAGCCTCCCCAAAGAACAACAATCCCATAAGTACCCGCATCTACAGCAGTAGCAATAACTGGGTCCTCATTTTACAGACCTCAGAAGGACGGAAGACTGAGTCAACTTTGAGCCAGTCAGGATCAAACTCCAGGCAGTGGGTAGAGTTAGCCTACATTCTAACCACTGCACCACCACGGCTGATCTCTGATGTGTGTGTATACCAAAAAAGGCAAGATTGTGGATATCACACTGCATAGTGGATGCAGTATCATACAGTAAACCTGCTCCTTTTGTCTAAACATATATGAAATGGACATAGATTATATCATGTATGTCTGCCATCTTGCCTGTTTTGACCACCCTTACCCTTCAGGGAGCACTATCTGTCAATTATTAATCTTAAGCATTATTACACTTGTGATACTGGCAACTAGCAAAGCTTTTTGATTGTTTACAACAGCAACAACAAAAAAAGGCAACATTACAGGTAGTTCTCAACTTACAACCATTCATTTAACAGAAGTTTGGTCTTACAACAGTGCTGAAAAAAATGCAGTTTAAGACCCATACTTGAAGTTATGACCGTTGCACATGGTCATATGATTGCAATTTGGGCACTTGGCAACCAGCTCACATTTACCATGGTTATGGTGTGCTGCTGTCACATGATCACAATTTGCAACCTTCTCAGCCAGTTTCTGATAAGCAAAGTCATTGGGGAAGCTGAATTTGTTTAATAACCATGTGGTTAACCTAACGACTGCATGATTCACTTAATGGCCACAATGAGAGTGTTGTAAAACTAGGTCTGGTCACATGAAAACTAAATTAATAACCGCCATCCCATAGCGACTGAAATTCTGAACCCAATTGTGGTTATAAGTCGAGGACTACCTGTAATGTTTAAAAATCAGTTCAATTGCATAGAATGAAGGATGTGTGTTTGTGTTTTATTTTTATAGTGATATTGTACACTGAAGATGGCATTTAATTTCATTGTATGAGGTGCAATGATAATAAAAGAAACAAAACTAAACACTAAAATACAATTACAAGACTATTTACAAATGTTTTTAGGAACATTTGTAGCTATACTAGTTACAAACTCAGAGCACTATTAGCATTCTTACCTGGAGATAATTAAAAGATAATAAGCTGGGCAGCAAGCAAGATTCTGATAAAGAGAGTGGCATGTGTGACTCAGTCTAAATGGGAAAAGATACTATACTGAAATTACATTAGCTTGAGAAATAAACAAATATTCCCTCAACACCCAGCTCCATATACTAAAGCACGTCATATCATAAATTATCCAAATACATTTCTATTGAGTAACTGCCCATTCCCAACCCTTAAAATTCTATCCACATTTTAGCCAGCCTGGGATCCAAATCATGGCAACAGAATGACTTGGAATAAATACAGTGTGCAAATCAGCAAGTGGCTCAAATTAATGTGTTGGCAAAATAAAACCACTGTCCATAGCTACAAACATCTGTGTCAAACAATGGCATAAGTTAGAACTTCAACCAATAATGGCCAGTATACAGCAGTCAAAGGGGAATCCTTTATTCGAAACTAACTATTTCTTGTGGGCTACCAACCAAGACCAGGAAGGCATGGACTGCAATATTGTAGACAGTAAAGCAGGTGCAAATATGCAAAAGGGGCTGAAACATTAAAGTCCAGAACAATCACATAACATCAGGAAGTGGCTTGGACAGATAACTCCCTAATTCACTCAATTAGAAGGAAAAAGAGCCTTGGTGGTGCAGGCTGCTAAATGCCTAGCACTTAGATTCACTTAGTTCCAGCTGCCTGCAATTAGTGCAGGCTCGAATCCCACCAGGTTCAAGGTTGACTCAGCCTTCCATCCTCTTGGGGTAGGTAAACTGAGGACCCAAGATTGTTGGGGGCAATAAGCTGACTTTGTAAAAATGCCGCTTAGTAATAAGCAGCCATATACAATGGAATGAAGGCTATTGCTGAGCATATTGGGTTATATCCCAAAAAATTGTAAGCCGCCCTGAGTCTTTGGAGAAGGGCAGCATATAAATGTAATTTTAAAAAAAAGAATAGCACAATGAACTTCAACTTTCTATTATAGCCAATCTCAATGAAAACAGTTTTCACCTTCCCATGGAATTGATTTCCACATTTGTTCTACCCATTGAGGCTGTCAGGTTATTAACATTTATAAAGGTAAAGCAATTTCCTTTATGTGAGTGGACCTGCTACTATTCAAATATACCCTTTCTGAGAGGCAAACTTCAGAGTTCTCATCTGTATTTTATCTCTATGGTTAAGATAAATTACAGCCCACACTCAGGACAGCCGTTCCCTATGTTTTTCATATATGCAAAGCATTAATCCATATTGTGGCTGCAGGCCAAACCTTGTAAGAGAATCTTTAACACACGTCTACCTAATGTTTGAAGTAACATTGTGTGCTTGCCCAGCTGAACCAACAGAACCAATTGCTTTTTAATAAGGATGGTGGTGAGATTGAGTGAAAATCCTCCAAAAGTATTAAGCATCATTCATTTATGGATTTCTAAGCTCTTTTGAGCTCCTAAAAACATGTTTTTGAGGAAGCTCGCCTCTTTAAAAATATGATCTGTTTTAAAGGAAGTGGAACTAATGGTAGGGGCTAAAAGCTTGAAGTAAGGCATTGCCTAAAATTGGACAAAAAATGAATTATGTTTAATTAGAATCGTAAACGGCTGGCGTTGCTAGTTTAAGCCCTAGAGAACGGCTTTTGCTGACAAATATGTAGATGGATTCTTAAGGCCCAGGGAACTCTTTCTGTTGTGGCTGTTTGAAGGAAGAGGAAGCTGTTGATCATTCATTTTTTATGTTTGGCTTTTACACCCCGGCACCCTGGGGGGATATGAGAGATATACTTAGATAGGTGAAATCTCAGCATTGCTCTAATCATAGTTCTACTGAGGTCAAAACAACTTTACCTCAGAATTTTTCTTAATACAGAAGGGACAGCTAAAACTGTATTGGCAATGGTGATTAAACTGTTACCTGTCACAATGGGTTGGAATGAGAGTACTACATTGAGATGATGTCAACAATCCTTTAGGTCAAACTCAATCCTGAATGAATTTATACACAGTCTCTGTAGTTTAATCAGCCACAAATGGTTGGCTGTTGCCTTCTGAGGCAAACTGTATTTTCACTGATTTTGGAGCCTAGGGTTTGCTAATGATCTCTCATTCAAATACTAACCAGATCCAAGCCACCTTGGAAAAAATATGGGATAGATTTTTCATTATCACCCAATGTCA
Source organism: Naja naja (assembly GCA_009733165.1). NCBI lineage: Eukaryota > Metazoa > Chordata > Lepidosauria > Squamata > Elapidae > Naja > Naja naja. The sequence continues at coordinate 208,323,180 of CM019149.1, forward strand.
GCTATATAGGGTATTGTATCTACCTGGCAGAGTAGAAATCCCTAATGTATAATTTGGTATATTTAATAACAAGTCATATAGATATCCAAACATCATCCTATCTGATCTATTTGTGTATTATAATCAGATGTGTTTGCAGTTTGTTATAATCTATTCTATATTGTTGTTTTAACCACTCAGTCATGTCCCTCCATGCTATCTTGTCAAGCACAGCTTCTTTCAATTGTTGGATGTTCAGCTTTCAGATTTGATATTATGAAGCCAGCATTTTCTTTGGTTGTCCCTTCTTGTTCCACTAACCGTTCCTAGCATCATTGCCTTCTCCAATGAACTTCCATGCATGACATGGCCAAAGTAAATCAGACATAGTCTTATGATTTTAGCTTTTAGTGATGTGTCTGGTTTTATATGATTTAACACCTTTCTGTTAGCTACTCTGGCTGTCCATGGTATATGCAATAATTTACATCAGCAGCATAGTTCAAAGGCACCAGTTCTTCTTCGATCAGCCATTCTTAGTGTCAACTGTCACACTCATACATCATTATAGGGAAGACTATTGCTCTAACTATCCTGCTTTTTGTATTTATATCAATATCTCTGTTTTCCAGATCTTATTCATGTCAACCATGGCCTGGGGTTATGCTGTGTTTGATTTCAGGAGTAGAACTGCCATTGTGAACAATTTTGGATCCAAGGAAGATGAATTCTGGAACTAATTCAATCTCCTTGTTGATTTAAAACATATAATGTCCATCTGCAGCTCTTGTTATTATATTTGTTTTTCTGATGTTAAGACTCAATCCTACTTTTTCACTTTTGTCCTTGATTTTTCAGATCATTTTTTCCAACTCTCCCTTAGTTTCAGCCAATAGTGTTATATCATCTGCATGCATACCTCAAATTATTTATTGATCTTCCTCCAACTTCAGGCACTTCCAGATCTAATTTCCACAGGATCACTTCAGCATACAGATTGAACAAAAAAGATGTCACCATATTCTCACTGTTGCCTCCTGATTCAGTGTACAATGTTCTGTACAGAACTGATCACATGAGTTGGGGCACTAAGATCATGCAAAGCTGCCCATAGCTTATTGTATTCTACAGTCAAAAGCTTTTCTGTAATTGATAAAGCACATATAAACATCCATTTGATATCATGTGCCTTTTTCATTTAATCCATCTAATATTGACAATGTGTTCGAATGCCACTCCCCTTTCTAAAGCCAACTTGTACATCAGCTAATTCTTGATCAATGACATTCTGTAGCTTTTTAAAATGTTTTTAAACGAATCTTGCTTGCATAAGAAATCAATGCAATTGTGTGATAGTTGGAGCAGTCTCTAGGATCACCTTTCTTTACTGATGCAATAAAAACAGTCCTTTTCCAGTCCTGAGGCCATTGATGTGATTGTCATCAACCATATGCTGGTCCCAAGCCCAGATAAATGGGGAGGGTTAGGGAAAGCAATACTGAACTACCCTGTAAAAAAATCTCACCAGAACCCTTTATGGCAATAATTCAACATGACTCAGAAATGGATACCAATAGTGGAACCTCCAGGCTGGGTAGTAGCTTGCAAGCTACTGGAGAAGAGCAAGAGCTAACTTTTGGTAGTCAAGAGTTTTTATGATGTTGCTGGGAGGAAAAGCCTTCGGGAAGCCCAACAATTATAATCTACATTGGCCATAGTATAATAACTGAAGAAGTCCACAAGGATGTAGCTAGCTCTCACAACTATGTGTACTCTTCCTCCTTTCTTCTCTGTCTGTCTGTCTAATATAATCACTGATGACTGAATACAATAATGGTATCAGACATGAATCTATATGCCTATAATGTAGCAATATAAATATATATCATGTCCCAACATATTTTCCTGCTTATTAGGATTCATGATCCAAAAAGCCTTACCACACTATTCATTCACATATCTTTAACTTTATTGATTCCACCTTCACCATTCCATTTGTGGGTCAGTAGGCTATGTACATTTCTTGACAGTTATGAAATCCCTAAAGTCATTCCAAGCAAACTTTTAATTTATATGTCATCACAATCTTCACTGAACTATGTTTGAATGTTGATCCGTGCAAAGGAGTAAGCATTTTGTTGAATTTTAGAAAATGCCTCACTCACATTGAAGTGATTATATCATAATCAAGCTGTGTGCTTTAGGTGCCATCAGAGGGGGGAAACCAAGAACTAACCAAAGCCTGCCTTAAAAATTGCTATAGCTATGCTATTATGATCTATTTGTACTGAAACACACTTGAAGCATAACTATAGAATATGATAAATTAAAATAATTATAATGCCTTTTTATCTATAGTTATATGCAAACAAAACCCAGCCGTCTGAAGTAGCATCAGTTCCAATAGCAGATACAGGAATGAATAGATATATTTTTATGGTTTAGTGGATCTCACTCTAGCTTACAGTTTGTTCATGCAACTGTTTAATTATTAAGGATTTAATAATCTTTTTTTTTTGCTGTTGCATTACCTTTTCTTACAGCCTCTTCATCACTTTACATAATCTTTCTGTGGTTTTGGAGAAAAGTCAGATTTATGCCAAGAAATGCTTAATTCAGTTTCCCTGGATATGCTTCTTAAATTGCACAATTTTTTAAAAAAATCATATTGTAAACTAGCATATATCTTTCTATAGGGCTGCTACTTTAAAAAATCTCTAAGGTTTTGCAAATTTTATCGTGTTACAAATAATAATTACTATTTCTTTTACTTTCCACAGTTTTTGCTGTTTAGCAAAAAAACAAAAGTTTACTTGTGGCCCATCATTTTATATCTTAATCAGCTCTCTGGTTTCTGAGATTTCACAGGACATCATCTAAGTATTTTCAAACATTTCTTAGCAACTAAATAGGCAGGAGGAGGAGGAGGAGGAGGAGGAGGAGGAGGAGGAGGAGGAGGAGGAGGAGGAGGAGGAGGAGGAGGAGGAGGAGTCAATGTTTTTAAAAGAAAAGTGAATTCTGAAAATATCTTTTCTACAAGACTTTTATCGAATCACAGTACAGACAGTCTTGACCAAAGGCAATGAATTAATTAATCCAACGGGAGGATACAGCGAATGACCGGTGATGTATGAAATTACCTATTTGTAGTAATATTTAAATTGATAAAAAGAGTAAGGCAGCTTTAGATATTTATGTTTTAAGGAGGCATTATTAGGTTTCTTTCTTTTAGAAGTTTGAGCATTTTACCAACCAAGAGCCTACATATGTGATGATTCATAGAATAAAACACTTAATTCATCACTACTGTTCCTCAGAGACCTGTACTGCTAAAATTGCTCTCATCATGGCTAAGAACAGAATCTGCTGAGGGAAAGATCTCTGCATATGACTACAGGGATTATTTATAAAGATCTGATAGAGATAATCTTCACCAAAGGGGTGACATTCAACATCACCAACTGAATTGAGTTCTATGAGGCAACAATGGCTCAGCATAGGGCATATCTTACATCTACAATGCTTTTATTTTTCTATTTACTAATCACACACTGTTTAGGAATCAGATCTGCCTAAGTCAAAGCCCTGAACTGTAGTACTTAGAGCAATGCCAGCAGTCTTTTATCTTGTCTCTGTTCATGACTGACTTCTCAATGCTGAGACTGGAATTCCAGCTTGTTCTTTGTGAGCACAGTATGTCTTTCACATGGTATGGACCAAAGCAGTGGTGGGTTTCAAAGTGGTTTACCACTGGTTCGGTGGGCGTGGCTGGGTAGGAGTGCTTTGCATGCGCGCACACACTTTGCATGTGCACATGTGCCAAACGCCTGCTTTCTGCATGCTCCCTGTGTCTTCAACAGCTGACGCGTGGCAATCTACTGTGCCGCGCAAAGCAGCTGCACTTCAAAAGCAGGAAATAAAGGTCCGTGTGGGAGCCTGGGCGGGCGGGTGGGCCCAACAGCAAAGTGTCGGAGAGAAACAGCTTGGTCTCAGCTGATCTTCAGCGTTACCAGCTCAGCAGAACCAGAGAGAACCGGTAGCATCCCACCTCTGGACCAAAGTATGCAAGAGGTGGCGACTACGTTTATTCAGTGTCCTACTCTCTCACTCACATACCAACCCAACCGTTGAGGCAATTTGATGCCTCTGCCTGTCAGAAAGGATTTGATGCTACCATTGGTTTAGCTAAACTGAAGTTAAGCATATGTGTCAGAAAAAAGAAGGCAGAAGGGACCACCTGTTGATATTTTGGCAGTTTTAATGAGCTGTCATTTGTTTCCAGCACCACCCTAACTTGCTCTGCACGAATTCTTTAGGCATTCTTGATTTAAGTGCACAGCCCTCCCAAGCTCCCTTTTCGCTGGCAGAGGCACCATGGGCTGGTCCTTCACTGTTTCCAGGGTGGGCCCCTGGGCCAGATCTAAGCACCCCGCAGGCCGGATCTGTAATTATCCCCAGTTCAAGAACCAACATTCCAGAGAGCATCAGGTTGGAAATTTTTTTTTCTGATAACCACCTTTTTAACCACAGTATCTTCCAGATACCTGTGCTTCCACTCCAGAATTTTCTGCAGTGTCTGTACAGGATTGGGGATTATGGAACTATGGAGACACTAAAAAAACCCTAAAGAAAATATTAAATATGTATTTGTGTGGATGAATGAGAAAACAAGCCATTTTGGTGTAATGGTTAAAGTGTGGGGAAAAAGCAGGAAGATCCAAATTGTCTTCTTCCCTTAGGAATTTAAGTCAGATGGATAATTTTGGGCCAGTCACTTTCAGCCTAAAATGGAAAATTGACAAGCATCCATCTACCTTCCTGCATTGGATCAGGTAGGAAATGAATGCATAATGCGTTATGATTTTTATTTTTATTTATGTATTTGTATCCCACCTTTATTATTTTTAGAAATAACTCAAGGCAGCACACATATCCAAAACACCTATTTCCCCCACAACACAACCCTGCAAAAGGAGTTGGATTGAGGGAGAGTAACCAGCCCAAAATCATCCAGTGAGCATTCCTGGCCAAGGCAAGACTAGAATTCACAGACTCCTGGTTTTTAGCCTGATAACATTAATCACTAGACTTGTGGACTTCAACTCCCAGAATTTACCAATCAGCCATGCTGACTGGAGAATTCTGGGGGTTGAAATCCACAACTCTTAAAGTTGCCAAGATTGAATACCCCTGATTTATATGAAAAAGTGAGATTCCAAAGCTTTGTTTCCATATTACTTTTTTTTTTAGATTTACAACAAAAATTCATTTGTTGAAATAGACTGATCAATGAAAGTTTCCACAATAGCAATAATAAATTGATCCTGTATTAATATATTTCCTTTTTTTCTTCAGGATATATAACAATAATCCCAAATTCCAGTGGTTAAGAGCTCACACTGGTATATCCCATTCTATTCTTAATATATGCTACTAACATGAGACATGTATGGAGGTTGAGAAGGAATAATTATTTAGAAGCCATTTCTTCTTATTTCATTTCTCCCTCCCCTTTAGTCTTTTATTTCTTATCCATTCTCAAAGTATAAAGAGTAATAGATTGCCCAAGTGGACAGGGATAAAAAAAGAAACTATGTCACCGAATCTTTAAATGACTTTCACCAGAGTATATTGAAGGTCAATTGTCATTCCCTCCCGAATTCAACTTATATATTCTACCAGTTGATATTTTATATTGGCTCAATGATTTAATTGTTTCATTATTTTAGATTTTATCTAGACTTTAATTCTTCTGTATTTTATTTTCTCTATTTTTTAATCATAGACTTGATAATGTTTGATGCAGGAAGAGAAAAAAAAGAATCATCTAAATATACCCATACGGAGTTTCATTAAATTCAGTTGGATAACTTATCCAGACATCATCAAACATTACATCTTTAGGATGCCATATGCCACTTTTCTTCTGCTGTTGCTGCAAAAATAATAATAATAATAATAGAAGACGACGTCTGCCTCTCTGGAACATGACATTTAATTTTAATCTGCTGTGTGAGTGAACAGCCCGGATTAAAAAGTACCTGCTTGAAATGACGTCAAATTATATGAAAATTTCGTCTGTGAGGAATAACCTCTGATGTTGTTATGATAGAGAGTGATAACATGTGTCAGTCGGGTTAAGCAACAAGATCAGAGTCCCAATCAGCCAGCTTTGGTCTTCTCTCAGAAAAAGGGGTGGGGCCAAAACTGGTGGCACTTAATTAAAGGATATTAATGTAGGAAACTGCCTTATTTTGTCAGATCTTTGATCCACCCAGCCCACTGCTCCTGATATTCACTGGCAAACACTCTGCAGAGTTTCAGGACAAAAGTCTTTTCAGTTTTACTTCGAGTTCCCAGAAACTAGAGTGAGACCCTTTTGCCTTCACAACATGTAATCTGTCATTAACGCATACTGCTTTTTTCCTAGGAATACTTCTAAAATTTGAGTGGAATCATTTGAAAATTTGAGTGGAATCATTTTGAGTGGAATCTTTGGGAGGTGGGAGTCAGTCATCCAAGTAAATCTGCTAAGCTTCGGTTACCAATAAGATTCACCTGATTAAACTATTCCGTTCCTGCAAACTAATTAGATGTTGCCACAAGATGCAGGCGTTACCGTACTATTTATTTTTATTCTAATTACACTGCTTGGTAGGGTGAAGAATTCACCAGCAAACTGAACATCTACGAACGTGTAAGTTACCTTGAGAATTCCACTCCTTTCCCCTCCCTGCAAAGGAGCAAGAAAGGTTTAATGCGTTTCTTGGAGAATTACGATAGAACAAATACAGCAATGTAACAGATGCCTACAGTTCTCCAAGATTTCGACACCTATCTTATCCCAATTTTTGGCTTCTGATGTGAATGCACCTTTTAGAACATGGCATTCGGATGGTAGTATCAAACCCAGAAGGAGGGAACAAATGAGAGAAAAAAGAACAGGTGCATAAACCCTCCTGCATTTTTATAGAGCATTAAGAGCCTCTTTGCATCTTACTCGCAATGTTGCAGATTCACAGGTTATAGCACCTCCGTACTAGCATACTCGTGAAACATTAGTAGCATGTTGCAGTGAAAGGGAAGATACAGACGGGGAAATGGTCAAACTGAGAATCAATCTCTTTAAAGATATCCCAGTTATATGAACTGAACTCTTAAAACCATATATTGCTGCTTTTAAAAAGAAACCCCTCCTCACACACACAGCTAAAATGAACACACTATGACGCTTTAAAAGCACTTCAAGTAGCTCGTGAGGCAGGTAGATGGAACCAGCTTGATAATATCTACAGTGACAAACACAATACAGAGATCACAATTTTTTAAAAAATCCCATTCATATAAAAACATATCAAATGTAAAAATGAATGTTTCATTGCAACAGTGAGCCCCTCTGCTATCTATAAAAATACCACCTGAATCATACAGCCCACTCACACAGAGCCATACCAGGGGAGAAGGGAAAGGAATCTCCATTCAATCCATGGAAGATTTTAGTGTATATGTGCCGGAAGGGATTTATTTCCCTCCCTCTGTCACCCACCCACCCACCCACCTACCAGGGCAATGCAATGCAATGCGGGTCCAGTTTTGTGAAGCACTCTGAAAATCTATCTAATACCTTAAAAAAAAAAATCTGACACCCTTCCCTCCCCTTCCAGGTGATTCCTTCCCCAAAGCAATTTTTAAGGAATGCTTTCAAGTTTTTTTAAAAAAGATACTATCAACTTGGTATTATTGATAATATTCCTGGCCCTCCCCTTCTATAATTGCCACAAATATGGAGGCAATCTATATGCATCCATACGTCCATACATCCATACAATCTATTCATTTACCTTAGCATCCTTAGCAGAAAACTCCGTGGAGTTGGAAATTTTCATAGACTTTGAGCGGTGGGTTTGCCGCCAGACGGGGTCTTCGCGTGGATATTTGACTGAACCTGTAGCTCTCACCCGGACTTTGCTGGTACTCTGCACACTATTAACTCCAATCATTTTGGCAAAGTAAATAAATGATCTCTATAGAATTTGGTATCTATAAAAGTATCAGGGGAGACTGAGAGTAATGAGGAACCCCTCTTTCTTAAAAAAAAAATTCTCCTCAGGGTAATTTTAGAAAGAGAGAAATCTCCGTGAAGCTCAGGCGGTAGCAATTTGCTTAAAGATGCACCAAGCCGGTTCCCCCACCGCCACCACACATACCCCCACACACAAACACACAGTCTCTCTCACACAAAGCATCTTCAACTACAGTGTTTTGAGGCAGCGTGATTGTTCAAGGCACGGCTCACGTCACTGGCTGAAAAATATAAAAGGGTGGAAACCCCACCCCTCCACGCTCCCTTACTGCTCAGCAGATATCACCATCCTGCTCCAACACACACACACACACACAGAGCGGGGGGAGAGAGAAGGGGGGGAGAAACAGGCAGGCAGACAGACATCGAGCACTCAAGAGTGTCTGTTTCAAACAGCAGAGCAGATGGCAAAAAGCCAAGTAAAAAGTAATTCATTTTGGACTACAGACAGGCTACACTTGTAATTCCAGCAATGCCATGTCAAAGTGCATTAACTGAGCTCAAATAAAATAAGAGATGAATCAAAGAAAAGCCCAAGGATTGAAAGAAATAATAATAATTTTTTTAAAAACCCCACCGGCTAAATGATTTTCTAAACAGCTTAGGGGAAGTGAGCTTGTTGGGGGGGGGGAATGATCCTAAGGATATTCCATGCTATTCTTTATTAGAAGGAGAGACATGGTTTTCAAGCCCTCTGTGGCATATGGTGGTTTTTTTTCTTTTTTCTGGAAGTAAGCAAGGAGGAGTTGTGTAGCACAGCGGCAAACTGAGCAAGCTACCAATTGGAAAGTCACCAGCTCAAATCCATTTTGCTAAAATATGTCCTCGGAGCCTGGTCCTGGGACAGGTTGCAAAAATGAGCTAGATGGTTTTATCTCATTTGTAGGGATTACCAAGAAGTAACTGTCTTCCTCAACCAGATACGTATTTCAGACATAATCCCCAATTTGGCACGCTGCGTGAGAATTACGAGAGTTGCCTTCCCATGTAGCTGGGGGACCCCATCCTGGCATCATTGTGCTGAATGCTAAAGTCCTGCTGTTCTCATTGGGATTTACTCTCAGATCACCTTGCATAAAGCAGTGGATTTGGAGTTTGTAGCAGATACTTAATGTTCTAGCTTTGAGGTGAGGTAAAAAGTTATTAACGTGGATACATATGTATGTATCCATCACATGTGTGGAAGAAAATATGTGCCTCCATCCATCCATCCCACTTAGGGGAAGAAGTTTGTGCAAAGTACAGAAAAAGAGTAAGTTGTAGTAAGCAAAATTAAACTAAAGTAGAAATTAAGAAGAAAGAAAAGGGGAGTCTAGCTAAGTTAATTCACAGGGTACCTCTTTCTACCTTTATACCCTTTCAATGCTGAGACATCAGGTCCTTCTCACACATGCCACATACAAACATACACACACACATCCAACAGCATTTCATCTCAGTCCAGCCAGCAAAAAATGCATTCTTGGCAGCCAACAACTCTTGTTCTCAAAGTAAACTTCAGAGAATAAGGGGTGGGGGGAGGAAGCCCCATCAATTCTGTCTTCCAATCAGCAGTCAGTGACAAAGCTGCGAGGTATAGGTGCACACTGCTTCTATAACTCTGGTTCTCTTTTGCCAGTGGCTGCTACCGGTGGCAAACTCCTGCATGAGAGGAGAAGTGAATTTGATCGAGAGCTCTTCCATCAAAGGGATGGGTAATGTTTACCTAAAGGTTCTCATGTCCGCCTCCCCTCAATCATTTCTAGTTCCTAGAGACCCAGAACACAGCAGATTGCATGTAACCATAGCAACCAAACTCAGATGAGAACCATCTCTACTACGCCCTGCCTGCGCACAGAAGGAGAGTCAGCTGGCAGCACTGGTTGAAATAGGTAAAGGAAGAAAGTTAGTCTGCAGGAATACGGTCCCCACAACCAGGAAGGACAGGTGCTTGAGTTACCCCTCACTGACTCAGTGGGTTCCTGTTAAGACTAACTGCCAAATCAATGGATCTGTTTATATTTGTTTGGAGGCTCTTAGTGTGTTTCCTTCTTTCTCCCTCTTCTTCTTTTGGTTAGTGTGCACCAATTGATTCATTAAAATTATTTTGATTGAGTTCTTCCAGATTCAGCCCACTATGCCTGGCTTTCTAGAAGTTAAAATGTAGGAGGGGAAGAGGTGGGAATGATATTTTCATCCTAGTGCTATATAATAGTCATCTAATGCCCAAAAGCATCTTTCCAAACAGTAGATTTTGCTACATCCATTTCCCTGTGTATATGTGTGTCATACGAAGAGGAGCACAAGAAGTAACATCTAGAATATAAAAACAGGCACCTTTATATAGCTTAGACATTCAGATACCAGGGTTACATTTGAAATAATACATTGTAAATATCTTAACATTATTACAGGATAAACGAATAGAATAAATGGGAGGCTATACAAATACGGTAGCAATAGCACTTAGACTTACTATATATACAGCTTCACAGTGCTTTACAGCCCTAAAGCAGTTTAGAGCCAGCATATTGCCTCCAGCAAACTGGGTCCTCATTGTACCAACTTTGGAAGGATGGAAGGTTGAGTCAACCTTGAGCCAGTGAGAATCGAACTGCTGGCAGTCGGCAGAATTAGCCTGCAATACTGCATTCTAATCATTGTGCCATCACAGCTGTTATGAGAGAAACGAGCTGCAATGGTTAAGAAGCTGTATTAGAAGTATAAAGGTTTCCCTTAGGCATGAGAGCCAGATGAGTAGCCTTGGGCAGTCATTCTTTCTTGCCCCAAGACAGCACCAAGCTCTACAAGAAATCAGCTGAAGAACAAACACATTGTTTCATTGTGCACTGATAGCCCTTCTGTATTAACTAGGCAAGGATACTAGCATGGTATAGTGATTAAGGTGCTAGATTAGGATAAGGAGACATAGATACTTGATTTCTTTTAGCATGCTTTCTCAACACCAGACTGGTAAGTCAAAAAACATACATCTCCCAGCTGGTACCAAACCAGTACGGTAGATTAGTCATTGAATTGTTCTGTAGTAAATAGATTTGAGCTGCAAATAAGGACAAGAATAATTAAGACTAAATACAAAGTTGGTTTTTGGTGTTTTACTATGTGGACAGGAATATTTTCAGCATACCAACAATAGTTTCCATATTTTTCTTTGTGAGTCAAAAATGAAAATATAAGTTTACCAGTTGAATTCACACATCCTCTGAACAAGGTTTAATAGTCACATTGATATTCCAAAGATTAATTATGACATAAACCAAAATTATTGGGTTCATATAATCACCAACTCCAAACCAAGCAAACCAAAGAATGGTTGACTACAAAAATAAGAGATATTTGTTGAATTCTGAAATCTCATTCAAAAGATTTCATCAGCATTCATTTCAGCATGGACTCTTCAATGCAATGGTAAACACTGAAGTTAACTTTCTCCAAATCTGGTTGGGTTTATAACAACAATTAACTATGCTGGATGAGAATTCTAGAAGTTACAATCCTAATACATATGATGGGCAACTTACTTTGAAAGGATGTTTTAAGATATGATTAAGTTGCTTAAAATGTAGATACAGAAATAGGATTATATATTTGATTTTCAATAAATCAGTGATGTTTCTAAGATGAAAGTGAAAGAATTCTATGCTTTAGAAAGGAGAAGAAAGAGAACTTAATGGAGCTCAGAGAATTAAATACACAAAAGGAAATACACTTTTCATTTAGGTGAAAGATAAATCTTTTGGAAAACAAGCTGTTTCTCTGAGCACCTAAACTGAAAGGTCAACTAAAGCTTCTTTGCAGACTCCTCAACTAAATCAATTAAGCTACTGTTTTTGCAAGTGTTCAGAAGATTCATTGCAACTTTGCCTGACCTGACAAAACAAGAAATAAATAAGGAGGGGTTCTTGGTGCTCTCTGAACTTCATTGTTTTCTTGAAGATGTGTTTTTCTAATGTTTTGAGAATTGGCTTGGTCTAGGATGGTCATGGTTTCCCAGTTGAAACTATGATTAAGTCTGTTCATATGCTGTGAAATTAAAGAATCAATATCAAATAATGATGATCCCTCAATCCAGCTCCTGCTCAAAGAAGTGGTGCCCAAGGTATAGAGAGCAAGGAAGATGACTTTGAAAGAAACATTCAGGAACCTAGGCAAAAATTACCTAGGCAAAAGGGGCTGAAGCATTTTTAAGTTCAGAACCATGAGGTAACTACCAGAAGTGTCTGAGGCAGACACCATCCTATGTCATTAGGCTATAAGAAGAAAGAAGTACACCACAATCAAACTTTCAAGTTTCTGTTAGTATAATCAGTTTCAACAGAAGTCATTTTAGCCTTCTGTGGAGTTGATTTCTTAATCTGATCTATCTAGTGAAGCTGACAAGGGGGCACTTTTTCTTATGCACTTGCATATGGTGGTTCTCTCTCTCCCTCCCTCCCTCCCTCCCCCTCTCTCTGTGTTCCTTTAAAACCTCCAAGTGCAAGACCTGGTAAGTATAGGTCCTCAAACTTGGCAACTATAAGACTTGTGGACTTCAACTCCCAGAATTCCTCAGCCAGCAATTCTGAAAATTGAAGTCCACTTCTGGACTTTTCACCTCTTCAGGGCCTGAGGTTTTTTGTTGTTGTTGTTGTTGTCTTGCTCCTTTATTGGCAAAATCTTCATTTCTATTGCTTAGATCCCTTGTATTCCATCCTTCATCTCTTCCACTTTGCTATCTAATTTAGCTCTTCCAAGTGTAACCCTATCTTCCAGTATCAGCATTTTTTCAAATTAAGAAACACTGGAACTTCAAATCTACTTTTGTATCTTTGGGCTTACATATGCTTTCGTTCATTATTCCTATTTCATACAAATAAATATGGATTTTGAGGAGGAAAAATGCTGTATACTGTATACCCAGACATAAAAAGGTGGGATTAAAACCTAATAATAAATTTATTTATTTATTTATTTGGTCTTATATGCCCCCCTATCTCCCTGGGGACTCAGGGCTGCTCATATCATAAAAAACATACAGTAACAAATTTTAAAAAGTTAAAAAATTATTAAACTAATACGACCAAATAAATTATCTAAAATCAGAACAAACATTTAAAACTAACCCTAATTACTCACTGAATTGATATTTCCAGAATAAAATGAGACTATAGCCCAATAGGACATACACAAGCTAAATATTTCTATGAAGTCCTTGGGATTATACAAGATTTTTGCTAGACTGAGGTTCTATACCTACTTTAGAAAACATATTCTATATTTCAGTGGCTATAATGTTCCTTCACTGAAAAGTTTTCTACTAGAAGAAACCTTCCAGGCTATATTTACTTCCTATTCTAATTGCAAAAAACAGAAACCAATTGCCCCGCTAAGAACCTCACTGTGACAGGTGTTAAGAAAAAAGTGATATATTGCAACCAGCATGTCTATCTATAGTTATATGGAAAGGCCAGATATAATCTTTTTCCTACTGTTTGCAAGGACACAAGGGATAGTTCTTTCCATTTTCAACAGTGGAAACAAACTATTCTGAGATTTGAAACTAATTACCAATGGTGCTATTCCACCGGGTTTACTGGTAGAGTTTCTTAAAATATCAATGGCTAACTCACATCATCAAATCTTGGACATTGTAACAGCATGATCCCAGTTCATGAACATGGAAGTTAGGAATCTCAATATTTAGACACAGCATTTGGGTATTGGAGACTATAAACAAACAAAAGAAATGAGCATCAAATGCTCATGTTTGAAGATCAAACTAAAAATACATTGAGACCCACCTCTGAATAACTTGCAGAGCTAAAAACAAAAACTAAACTAACACAATGTAAACTTTTCATGAGATGCAATAAATGTTTACCTGGAATCATATCCTACTTGGATACACTCACAGCTTTCTAAGGCTCAACTTCCCACTGGTAACTTGATCAGCTATCTCCCACACAGGATATATTCTATCTTTACTGATGCATAAGCTCTTGGAGAATTGTTCTAAATGAAAGAGGAGATGGGTTTAAGAAAGTCTATACTGATAATGTTCCTAAGAACCTACGGTTCTTCTACCAGCATCAAATTAAGTTAAAATTTGGCTAGTCAATATTTTTCCTGCTCACAACCAGTTGTTTATAGTCACATTGGAGATGGTTATCTTGATTTGTTGCAGAAATTGGTATCTTTTTGATCTATTACCATCTTTAGAGTAGGACAAGGAACCTGGGGGCCAGATTTTCCCATGAGAAGAGTGTCCTGTTGCAAACACAGAGGCAAGAAATTTGTGCTCAGTCTTTGACAATTGTAACCAGGCTGGCTTTTAACTGACAGAGAAGGAATGCATAAAAAGTCATCTTTTTCTGAGAAAGCAGGGGTCAAACAATCTTCTCTATATCTACTCAATGGTCTGTGTTTTAGTGGGCTTTTTGCATTTCCATTTTCCATTTATTAAAAGCTACCATTTCATATACGTACCTAATAGTGCCTATTTACCGTTCCTTGAACCATTAAGAATGATGACTCACACCCTGACAATAGGTCCAATTTTCTACTCTGAATTGTCTATCAAGGGCAATGGCTAATTGACTCTAGACCAACTAGATGTCATGAGATAAGGATTGCTCTAATAGTCCCTGATTGTCACAATTACTTGTTGCATCATCCACTCAAACCTATGGTAATTCACAACACCTGCTTTAACGGGGCATAAGGAGGGATAAGAGATAGCTTGTACTAAAGGCAGAAATCAAAGGATCATTTGGAAGACATTAAAGACAGTTGAACTTGTGTAAATGTTCAGAATGAAATTTGATACCTGTGGAAGACAGGCAACCATCATTACAAAAACATTTTCAGCTAGCTTCTCTCCCCCACCCCCATAGCTGCTACCACTGTGGAGGCACAGAGGTTATAGAATGCAGCATTGCAGGCTAACTCTGCCCACAGTCTGGTTTTGATCCTGATGGACTTGAGGTTGACCCATCCTTCCGAGGTCAGTAAAATGAGGATCCAGATTATTGGGGGCAATATGTTGACATTTGTAAACTGCTCAGAGAGTGCTGTAAAGCACTATGGAGTGAATATATATACATCTAAGCATTATTGCTATCGTGGAAAAATCTTAAAGGTTTCTTGAGGCCTTTACAAATCAGATTTATTACATTCTTATTTTAAAAGGCAAAGCCACCTTTGAGTTAAGCTCATCTTCTAGTCACCCATGAAGTTCTCTTGGCAGTGGTATATAATGGTTTGCTTCTGGCTGGTTTTGCCTTTCCAGACTAACCCTAGGATAAGCTTTTTAGACCAAAGAAAGCCAAGTGCTGCCACCTGCTGAGGCACTTTTATTCACCATTATTTACAATGTTTGTACATCATTTTGGGAGAACAGTTATTCTAAAAGGCAGGATATAAATAATTAAACAGGTTTGCTTTTAATTAATTATGAATTAGTTTGTAATTAAGCAAACATCTTTCAATTCTACTGTTAAAGCATACGCAGTCAAAGAAGTTTCCAGTGCAAACCAGATAATTTCAGCTAAATTACACAAAAAGGTCCCGATAAGCACTTGGTTGATATACAAAAAACAATTCATTATTTTCTTTGCCTTTGGTTTGAAATAATTCTAGTGTGTGCATACAGGTTTATTTGATCAATATATTTTTCAACTTAAGAGCTGAGGTATTATTTTTGTCTCCCTAGGATACCACTGCTTATGCATGCATCAGAAAAGGGTGAAAGCTTACAATAGATTTTCACATCATGGTTAAGACAAAATCTGGCTTATCCAAAGACAGAACCAGTAACACTACTCCCTATGCAGCATGGTGGCAAAGTATTAAGTTATGGATTGCTTTAAGTCTGTTAAATAAAGACATTTACAGATTTCTTCCCAGCTGGAAGCGACTGTTATACGGATTTCACCTAAGAGCTTCCTTAAAGCAAACCATGGATGGGTGATTTGCAGCTAAGCAAATCAGACAAGTTGCTACTGGGTGCATTTGCAGATCAATAAAATTTTGTTCTGGCTTTGTTATTATCACCTTCCCTACCTCGCTAAATCACTCTCCTGTCTTAGCACCAACAGTTTAACTTCTACTTTCCTGGGCTAATGCCAGAAGGATGACAACTACCTTTTTAAGGCAAGATCACCAAAATTGCCCACAGAATCCCACATGTAATCAAATAATGGATTAAAATGATGGCATTAAAATAAATACAAACCCATGGATTTTTCCATGTAAAATAAACAATTTAAAGTGTATCCTTACTTTATGAATAACCTTTTTATGGGAGATAAATATCTGCAAACTAATATAGGCTTTTGCACACATGATACAAGATCTGCATTTAGTCTTATAAGAACATTATTACAGTTCTGCTTCAACCAAAGGCTATTGAATCCCATAGTGGCCAATTAGATTCCTATGGAAAATCCATTAGCGGGAAGCCTGAAACATGACAGAAAAACCATTCTTTTACTGATTTTCTTGTCTTTTTTTTTCTGTAGCTGATAGTCATAAGCATTCTACTCTGCTATTAGAATATTACCATCAGTAGTTCCCTCCTCCAATGAATTTGTCTAAACTTCAAAACTAACCTAGTTGGTAATCATCATTACATATGGTGGCAGCAAATTTCATAGTTGTAATAAATGATGTACAAATAATACATTTTTCATGTGTCCTGAATTTCATACTTTTCATTTCCAAGTGCTTCTCAAAAGAGCAAATTCTTCAAAAAGTACAAATTTGAATCTACTTTGGAATCAGATACACCACGCCAAAGGCTCCGTTTTTAAGAGGATAGAAAACTCTTGTTTTGAAGGCTAAATTACAAAATGTAGAGATAATCTGAGGCCTTTAAAGGCATGATATGTTTCAAAAGAATAGCTGCCAACATTATAACAATTGGCGTCAACTAAATATAAATGACATGATAAGGATAAGAATGTATTTAGCATGTCCTTTTTGGATCCAAAAGTATGTATAGATTGTGAACAGGAATTGATAAGATTCAAAAAAATAATATTGTAAGGAACAATTCAGTTCAGTTTATATATTTTTAAATCAATTCGAATATTTCAGCACTAAGTCAAAATAACCTTTGTTCCATATCCATTTAAATGCATGAGATATATAGCCCAACCATATACATTTCCCCCTGAAATATGAAATAGTTAGGTTAAAGGGTTTCCCATATCACTAGGGTTTCCCATAACTCTAGGGAGAGGCACTTACTAAGATGAACAGATCCTTAACCATGCAGGGTTAAAGATACTGAAATGCCTCTGTGTAACCACACTCCAGGTCTTCTCAATGCTTTGAAAGTCTCCCAAGCCATTTGTATAAATTAGGCTGAACTGGATATCTAAATTAGCTTAGATGAATGGAATCCTATACTCAAAGTTGTCAACTTATGGCAGTGGTCTAAAGATCTGCCCTGCATGGTTGAAAGAAATCTTAGATGGCCTTTGTGATATAGAGTTGGAGAAATTCTACCTATAGCATCAGAAGAGCTCTCCTTTCTATGAAAACAAAAGAAGCAGAATCCATTACAGTACACAATCAAGTGACACAACAGAAAGTACACTCCAATACACTTTACAGGCCAAATAATAGAGCTCTACCAAGTTCTAACTATAAACACAGAAAAGGATCATCATTGGGTTTGTGAATTCCTCAAGGAAATACATTTCCTTGCTTTACATCTCGTAATTTCTAGCTTAATCGCAAAAAAACCCCACCATAGTTTATTTGAAATTAGAGAATCCATCTTGCTAATTTAGAATAGTCTATATAATATTGGAAGGCTGCTAATCTGGCTGATTTCCTTGAGGAAAATGTTCTGTAACTACTATACAAATGAAAAGATATTGCCTCTGGTTTCCCTCAGAGAAAATATTTCTTCCTCAGAAGATCTTAAGAGTTCATTGGAAAACATGAGAAATGAGAATATTTTGCTGAATCAGGTTTAGGCCCATCTAGTCAGCAGTCTATCTCATTAAACTCTCCAGATGCCTCTAGAAGTAGGGAATCCAAATATTGCTCCTTTTCCTTGCTGATCTCATAGACTTGATTTCATTTTCCTTGCTTGGTCTCATAGTGTGTAAAGGTGGACCATACACATGCCTGAAAAGTAGTAGTCAGTTATTGAGGCTAGTAGCCACTAATAAACTTGTCTTTTAGGAATTTGTCTACTTCCCTTTCAAGCCAACTAAACTAGCAGAACACATCTTGCGATAGCTGACTCTACATATTGATTACATACAGGTAGTCCTTGACTTACGACTGGTCACTTAGTGAACGGACTCCCTTCCCAAAAGCTACTTATGACCTGGTTTCAAATTTTCAATATAAACCCCACCTCCCCGTGATCATGTAACCATTATTTTAGGCGCTCAGCAACTGGCCTTTAAAGTTGCTGCATATTGTGTAGATGATTACTCTGAACTATCTACAATGACTCCAAGATCTCTTTCTTGCTAGATGCTGACAGCTCAAATCCTCATCGTTTCATAAATGAAGCATGGATTAGTAGCTCTAAAGCTCATTACTTTACATTTCCTGACACTGAACTGCATCTGCCATTTATTGGTGTAGGCAGATCCCTTTGGAATTGTTCACAGTCCATTTCTGTCTTGGCCGCCTTAAATAGCTTTGAACCATCTGCAAATTTTGCCATCTCACTGGATATGCCTAACTCTAAATAGTTTATAAAATGTTGAATGATATTGGATCCAAAAAAGGCCCTTGCAGTACTCCTCTTCTTACATTCCTCCAATTGCCCATTGATGCCTCCTGTTTTTGCTCAACCAATACAGCAGAGGAGTCCTCTGCAAGTTCATGGTTGCTAAGCAAGTAATCATTGGTACCTTTAACGAAGAATGTTGTTGAAAAGTATTTTGAAAGTCTAAGTTTAAAATATCAACAAGGTCACTTCCACCCACATATTTGTGGACACGATGAAAAAAGGCATTCTTTTACAGATTCTCATCTCCACTTTTACTGTAGTTGCTTCACCTACACTATTTGCCAACTCCAGAGGCCATTCTACTTAAGGGAGCAAAAGAAAGCAAATTTAAAGAAAAGGGAAGCACATTAAAAAGAAAAAAAGGTGTGTCTGTGTGTGTGTGTGTGTGTGTGTGTGTGAAGAAGTGAAGGAATAAAACTGGCTTTGTAGTGTCCCCCAATTCTAAGGCAGTTTCAGTTTCTACAGAGTTTCTGCAATACAGATAACTTTATAACAGTCCCTCTTGTAGAGAATCAGGATGAAACAAACATATGAAGAACAGTTGCAGGAATTGGGTATGTCTAATTTAATTGGGGAGGGGGGAAGGACTAGGGGTGATAAGATAATGTTTCAATATCTAAGGGGCTGCCACAAAGAAGAGGGGGTCAACCTATTTTCCAAAGCCCCTGAAGGCAGAACAAGAAACAATGGATGGAAACTAGTCAAGGAGAGAAGCAACTTCGAACTAAGGAGAAATTTCCTAGGAGTTTGAACAATTAATTGGTGGAAAGTCTTGCTTCCAGAAGTTGTGGGTGTTCCAATGCTGGAGGTTTTTAAGAAAAGATTGGACAACCGTTTGTCTGGAATGATATAGGGTTTCCTGGACTAGAAAACTTCCAAGGTCCCTTCCAACTCTGTTATTCTTTAACTTGATATGCTTTCGGTACACTGGAATTGCAAATCTGTTGGTAAGGGATTCAGGGAATTACAACCCTGCATTTGAAGGATACCAGACTGGAAAAAGACTGCATTACCCTTATTTCACCTGCAGTAAAATCACAAACTAAACAGCTTAACTCTTAGTACAAGTCATAAAACAAACATACTGCACTGCACAAGGGAGAAGATCTTTCTATCCTGCAGACCAACCACAGAGAAGAAACAATTCCTGAATCAAGAGACAATAAACGTAAACATGTTACCCCTGAAATTTTGCTCTGTTCTTTCTGACTTAATGATTGCACTGATTGTATCAATGTGAGGTTAATTGTGCTATGATAGATACCTATTGGGTAACAATTACACTATTCAACAAAAAACAACATCAAATACCAACCAGTTATATCTGTTTGTTTTTTGTTTTCTTCTCCTAAAGGAATGTTAGTTGGACAGAGGAGAAGAGGATCTAAGGATCTAGCAGAAATCAGTAGATGGATCATCAAAGAATATGTTCCATACATTTGTTTTGTTCCCAAATAGAAGTGAGGATGATATGGCACATAGAGACTAGAATGTTTTTTAAGACATTATATTAAATGTCTCAAATGTCCAGTTCCAAAGCAAGATTTGCAATCTTCAGGAATGTAAAATTTATCCCAATATTTAAAACACATACACACATAAAGATAAACTTTAAAAAAGCATACATAGATTTTAAAGGGAGGAGATCAAAATTATAATTGCTCAAAATGTTATTTAAAACATTATTTATTTAAAAGTTATTTGGGCTGGTTGTGCTTTCCAGAGATCCACATCAGGCCCTACTTCTGCAGAAATACGATTGTGTGCATGATGTCAAACTCAAGGTCTCCACTCAGTGTTCTTCATGGTATGAGCTGAAAACAATAACCTAATCAAGGAAGTACCAGTGACAAAACCACACTCCCACCAACATTGGCAGGAAAAGCTCCTGTATATAATCAGAGAGCAAAGCCCACACTCACTAGCACTGAATGGGAAATGAATCATCTGCAAGAAAACAACCATGCTCAGAGAGCATCAAGGACTTCATGCTGAGAGACCTGTCAGAAAGAGTCATCATAGAGACTCATGTTCACTGCCAACTCTTCTGGGCTGCAGATCTGGAAGATAACATAACGGCTTTGTCAAGTCATTTGAGTATCGGAGAGAAAAGGAATAAAAAAAGTTCACAAGTGCTTTCACCTACCGTGTTTCCCCGAAAATAAGACACTGTCTTATATTTTTTAGCTCCCAAAACACACTAGGTCTTATTTTAGGGGTCTTATATATTTATGGTGCCTAGTATATAATCGGGTGCAGCACAAAGTCTTCCTGGAACTGGAGATTTACACTAGGTCTTATTTTCGGGGTAGGTCTTATATTAGGGCAGGTTTAGAAAATAGTGCTAGGTCTTACTTTCAGGGTAGGTCTTATTTTCGGGGAAACACGGTAGGAATTGCAATTTCCATGAATTAAGGGTTATTTATTTATCTACTCAGACTCATCAGTCTGAGGAAGCCATCTTATTCTATGTTAGGTAAGAACCAGATTTGGGCAGTATTTTACTTTATGCTGTGCTTGAGTAAGGTTGGTATACTTAAATCAGAAGATCTGGGAGAAGACTAAGTAAGTCATGCAAGTTATGCAATTTCTATTATGCACTTTCCTATTTTGTAATTTGGCACTTCCCATCTCTTACAAATTTTAAGTGGATTCTAGTAAGTGGATTTTATTTAATGTCTGAGCAACAGGAAACAGAAAATGGCTTGCATGCTTCACCACTAACACTGTGAACAACAGAATAATCAGATAAGTTTAGGGTAGCTCCAGCTTTTTCTTTTCAGGAAATAAAAAGTTTTAAAGGAGAGTAAATTTCTACTCCTCCTAGGTTTTCTTGTAGTTTTAAAGTTTTAAAGAAGAGCAAATGTCTATTCCTCCCAGGTTTTCTGTTTAAGTGAAAAATATCTACAAATTTGCTTTCCATATATACCACAGTAGTAGCCGTCATAGGAAAGGTATGACAGGAAAACACTTCAGGACTATCGTGGAATGGACTTTGATGTAACTCTACAGGCATTTGACATAGTTATGATTATAGAAATGGCCAATTCTTATAGCTGTATAATTCTTCATACTATGAAACCTGGAGACTAAGCCACATGAAGAACGGTTGCAGGGTTTGGGTTTGGCTAGTTTAGAGAAAAGACGGACTGGGATGACATGACAGCCGTATTAAGGGGCTGCCACAAAGAAGAGGGGGGGTCAACTTATTTTCCAAAGCACCAGAAGGCAGGACAAGAAACAATGGATGGAAACTAATCAATGAGAAAAGCAACCTGGAATTAAGGAGAAACTTCCTAACAATGAAAACTATTAACCAATGGAACAGCTTGCCTTCAGAAGCTGTGGGTGCTTTATCACTGGCGGTTTTAAGAAGAGACTGGACAGTCACTTGTCTGAAATGGTATAGGGTCTCCTTCTTGAGCAGGGGGCTGGACTAGAAGACCTCCAAGGTCCCTTCCAGCTCTATTCTGATTGATGTCATATGATCACCAACATAGACAGATTTAAAGGAGGAACAGACAATTCCAGGAACACTAGCTAGGGAAGTACAAAACTCACTGATTCCAGAATGTTCTGTGCCCCATCCCCAAAGTCAAACCTATTAATGGCCATTCCATTCAAGAAGAGCAGCATAGTTTCACTTTGGGCTCCAAAAACCATCAAAACATCCCATGGTCTGGGAGGAGGTTCAGCAAGGCTCAGAGGAGGAATGGGACATTCTGTTTATTTATTTTATTTATATGCCATCCATCTTACCATAGAAGAACTCTGAAAGTTTCATTTTCAAAAGTGTGAATTTTGTATATCTGATACTAGTCAGAACTGATTTTTGTATCATTTCTAGATATCTTACATAATTTTGTCTCCAAACAGCATTTGTGGGATGATTTCCCAATAGAACATTTTAATGAATATTACGCTGACGCCTTCCATATGACAGGTATTTCATGACTGCCCAAATTACCTTAATTGCTGTTATTTTAATATACAGTACTCTGCATGAGCTATCCAAGACAATATATCATTAAACAGTATTCCTAAATAGTTAAACTACTGTTCCATAGCAGCTTCTTCAATACAACAATTAAACCTTTGGACCCATAAGCTAAATTGGAGTTTCCTCAATTAAAGCTCTTTTTGCTAAGATTCCACTTAACTTTTGCAAATGTACCTTTCTAAAATTATCCAAACATGGAGTTAGAATGCTTGGATCTATTAATCCAGCCAAATGGTGACTGTTAGCAACTACATGATAGATATACTCTCCATGATGATTTATTACGATAGTGTTGCAATCCCTTCTCAAGAAGTCATCCTTGGTTTTTGATAATTATCAACCAATCTCTAATTGTCAGATGTTCAAAGTAGTCCAGATCAGGAAACCAAAACCAAAAATACTAATGCTACCTTTATTGTAAAGTAACAACAGAATCTTGTAACTCTGACTCTTGTACAGTAACTCTTGACTTGCTTCAGAAATTAATTTGGTACAAGACCTTTCTAATTAATGTTTTTCCTAGATCAGAATCTCTTGCTGACTTTATATTCCAAAGTCCTAGAGAGGACCTCTTTTGAGATGATCTCTCCACTCAATATCTCCTTTGGACTCACATTTGTCTTACCAGACTGTTGTCTAGCTAATGGCTCTTCCTCCTGTCTCTCTTTTGGGAGAAAGTTGTTGAGACAGTCAGTCTGTGGTTGATGAGAACTGTAGGAGAAATGGATTATCTAGATTATCTCTTCCAGTCTGGTTTCAGGGCGAGATTTAACACTGAGATAGTTGTACTGAAATGGCTAGGTGAGGGCATCTGCTGGTTTAGGGTTTGGTATCATCACTATCCAATTCTATTTTCATAGATCTAGCGGGGAGAGGCTTCAGACAGTCAGGTCCTATCCTAGCCACCTCACCATTTGATTACTGCAACTTGTGCTACATGGGACTGCCCTTGAAGACTACCCAGACGCTTCAACCAGTTCAAGACACAGTGTCATCACTATCCAACTGCAGTTTGATTGCTGCAACATATGCTACAAGGGGCTGACCTTGAAGTAGTCTACCCAGACCCTTCAGCCAGTTCAAGATGTGATAATGCTCATAAACATCTCAGCTTTGCAAGCTGCACTGGTTGCCAGTTTGCTTCCGAGCATGGTTTTTATCTATCTATAGATTTGTTATATAGATTTCCTGGTTGTTTTCTATAAAACTCCTACACAGCATAGGGCCTGGTTACTGCCTGTCTTCCATAACATCTGCATACTGATTTGATCCTGCACGACTGGGGTGCCCTCTCTGTAGCAGCACTTGCTGAAATGAGGTTTCCCCCAAGATTCAGATGACACCCCCACCCCCTTTGTTGTCATTTAGAAGATCAGCGAAAACATGTCTGTTCACCCAGTAAGGGAGAATGAGAACCCTTGCTTCATTGCACTTGCCCTCTTTTATCTTTTATTAATCTTACTTATGAGTTTTTCATTGGATTGCGAGACATGCAGAGTTGCCGAGACGTGGATGGCATGCAAGTTTAATGAAGTATTATGATTGGTCACACATCAACAGCCAGATGTTTAGACTGGATTTGTCATTTTTTGTCCACCTGTTGAATCCTTCTCAAGGACCTGGGACAAGCAGAAGTGGTTTGATGGCGTTAAAGATATTGTCACAGAATGTCAACTGTTTCAACTAAAGTTGCTTTTCGCAGTTGATTGGTGACGATTTTGTCAATGGTGATGCTGCTCAAATGGAAGTCCAGAAGTTTGTGGACCATTAATAACCACAATTTGATTGCTCAGTTCTTCCAACAATTCACTAGTTTAACTGTCCACATCTACTTTGAAGTTAGTTTCTTTTCTTCTACCTTTTCTAGCAGAGCAGAGTTGCCCAGAAGATGTAGGTCTTCACATAATATGTCCAAGTATAATAATTTGGGCCTTAGTCATTTGTGCTGCACCTGAGAATTCTGGGTTGATTTGGAACTAGAACGTAAAATGCAACTTAGTCATTATAATCTTCTACAAAGCTCAGGAAGATTTGAAGCTAACATTATCCATCACTACACTGGCTCCCAGAGACGGTTTACAAAACATATCACATATCCAGAGTAGCACTTGATAGAACTCTAGTGAAAGCACATTATTGAGTTCATCTCCATTCTTATGCGAGTCCCATAAAGGAGTGGCCCCCACAACCTTTTGGGCACCAGGGACTGGTTCCGTGGAGAGAGGTTTTTCTGCGGACCAGAGTGAGGTGTGGTTTTGCATGCTGCCTGAATTCCCCAAATGGGGCTTCAGTTGTTTGCGCTGCCTGGTTTCTAACATGCCACGGACTGGTGCCGGTCCGTGGACCAGGGATTGGGGACCCCAGCCATAAAGTATCTAGATGGCCACTAATTTTTAACTTGACTTTTATTTATTGAGTATGTTTTATTTATTTTAATTTAAATAAATTTATTTATTTGTTTTAAAATTACTTGAGCTTAATTAAAATATTATGTATTTAACTTAGATACCACCAATTTCAACAAACTAACCCATGACATCTATCATAAGGAACAGTAAAACAGGGTATTCTTGCCAATTCCTTAAAACAAGAGCAAAACCATAACACGAAGAATCAAAAAAGGGGAAAATGAACATATTTTTAAAAAATTAGTCACAATGAGGTTGTAAAAGCAAGCTCTGTATCCAGAATTATACAATGTAACTAAATTAATAACTTGCTCCAGAAATTAATTTGATACATCAAAGACCTTTCTAATTAATGTTTTTCCTAGATCAGAAACTCTAAGGCTCTCTGTTATTCTTCAGTGCAGGCATAAGTGACCTTTTTAGCAGAGGCCTGTATAAATTGCTCTAAGGGGGGGTGATGCTCATGTGTGGGCACTCAGGGATTCTCACACACACATATTTCAAACCTGAATAGTACAGTGTTACAGTGGAAGGAAACAGCAATGCATGTTTGTTATTCCCTACCTCAACAAACCCTGATTTCCATTGTGTTTTCCATTGTGGGAAACTGTAGCTTTTGAGCAACATAGTTAAATGGTGAAATCCTTTTTTTTTCCTCTCCCAGGCCTGATTCCTAATACTGATAGTAACAGCTTTGTGTTCCCTATTAGCCAGTTGATCCAGATCAGCATACTTACAAGAGATAGGTGATGATCACCCTGGTTCCATGGTCTACAATCCCGTTAAACCCACCCTCTCCGGTTTGGACCAGTGGTGGAATTCAAATTTTTTTACTACCGGTTCTGTGGGCATGGCTTGGTGGGCGTGGTTCTGTGGGTGTGGCGTGGTGGGCATGGTGTGGCTTGGTGGGCATGGTTCTGTGGGCGTGGCGTGGTGGGCATGGTGTGGCTTGGTGGGCATGGCAGGGGAAGGATACTGTAAAATTCCCATTCTGTCCCCACTCTTGGGGGAAGGTTACTGCAAAATCCCATTCCCTCCCCACCAACCTGCTTTCCAGCTCCGTTCTCCTGTGAAGGGCAACAAAAGAAGACCCAGCCGATCAGCTGGGACTCAGGAGGCAAAGAATAGATGGGAGCTGGGCCAGTCAGAGGTGGTATTTTCTGGTTCTCCGAACTAATCAAAACTTCCGCTACCGGTTCTCCAGAATTAGTCAGAACCTGTTGAATACCACCTCTGGTTTGGACACTTGTAGATGCAAGACCAGATTTTCCAAAGATCTTCTAGCCCACAAAGGCCTATGTATGCTCCATTGAAAATGCTGCTTTCTAAAACAGCTGTTTGCATAGCAGCCTTCCCATTAAGGACTGTAATACAGCAGGTTTATGACTGCATCTTGCTCACTTCTTCATTAGGCATCTGAAATAAATGGACTGTATCAAACACACTGTTACTAATATCAGTTTAATCAATGGTTTGTTTTTCAATGTCTGGGAAAGGGAGAGGACCATGACAGGTACAAAACAAGGAGCCAAAGAAATCTTTAATTAAAATGCTAGGGAATGACAGCAAAATGAGATAAATGCCTGTCTGTAGTATCCAAAAGGAAATTGCTGGTGAGGAAAAACAGCAAGAGCAAGCTCTCATATCAGTTAAGAAAATGAAGAATTGGCTAACAATAATTTGCTTCAAAATAGGATCTGCATTCCACTGGAAACCAAGAATTTAAAGGTTTGGATAATATAACTCACTGCTGGTACTACCTCCATCACTTATCTGTTTGTATTACAACTTTATCTTTCATATACTAAAATATATTTTAGCATCTCTGAGGTTCTTCCTGTGCCAGATGTATTTGGACAAGCAAAACAAACAATGGAAACCCTTAATGTTTTTTTTAAATTTGCTTTAAACTTGTTGCAATGGCTGGTCGTGAAAATTTAGACCGGGCAAGGGGAAGAATGTGTGTCCCAATGTCACAGCATATTCTAATAATTAGTGACAATCTCAGTCATTCTGCTAGCAATTAATAGGTGTTAACAGTGAAAAGGACATATGTCTCCCCTTAAGGACATTTGGATTCAGAGAGAATCACTGAAAAATTCATGGGCATTTGCTACAAATCACAACGACCAACATAATAATAGTAACAAAACATATACTGCATTGTCACAAACCAAATTCCAATGTTTTGTACTTGCGTTCCAAGTACATAAATCACATACTTTCTCTCATGACATCTTCAATGGATGCCTGTCAAACCACTGGTGGAGACTGACTGAGCAGTCAGAGGAGGACCAGGCCCATCCCTTATCCATCCTAGGGCACGCAGGGAGGAGAGGATCAGGGTAAAATGTGGTCTACTCTGGAGGAGAGGGCCATGATCCTCTTCATGGGTTGCAGGTGTGAGATCTGCATAAGAGTTTGGACCTGCCTGCTAACAGTAGTTGGAGACAAATTAGTGTTTTAGTTCTAAAGAAGGTTTATCTTGGTTGGCGTTCTGCCAAGGATTGTCCCTGGTTATCTTCCTGAAGCTGGCAATTATCTATCCTGGTCTGTCGAGGAACTTTATTCAATGTGGTTTGTTTTTGGCTTTGCTTCGTTATTGGCTCTTTAACTGTGAACTGTGTTTCTTGCCTTTGAAATGTTATTTTGAACCTAGTTTACTCCTCCACTGTGAACAATTAAACAGTGAAGCCAAGCTGAAGGCATTAAAGGACTTTTAGTTACGTTTTGCATTTTGTTATATTTCTGAGATACTCTGGGTCATCACAGATGTCCATGTGGGTTTATGAAACATTCCTCAGTGTTTCTCCAAATTTAACAATAAACTGGGCAAACTTTATCTCTGAGTCATGAGTTGATTTTTAAAATAACATTAAAGACTTAAGAGTGAATCTGTCTGATCCCAATGCTTTGTATTGTATTTTTCATCTGTTTGAAGCTCATAATTTCAGTCAGATGTAATGCTGGCAGACTCTGAGATCTCTGGGACATGAAAGATCCATGAATTTTCAAAGCTATTTCATGTTCAGCTGTTTTCTGCAGTATGATTCCCGGTCAGGTGAGTAAAAGTTTTGTAAATGTTTTGAACATTTGAAATGATTCAATTCCATTTCAGATGGGAAATTTTAAAATAGCTTTCTCTGCTATGATGACCCACGTGTGAAGTTAATGTTAGATGAATAACTAGAATGTTTAGATTTTTTCAAAAGCTGCAAGGAAACTGGAACTTTAAAAAAAACAGAAGGAAACAGGGAAAAACACTATATATATATATATATATATATATATATTTGTTTTCGAGATTTTCACGGGTAAAGTAGGTCTCTGTCCGTGTAAGATTGAGAATACTTGGCATTTGATCTCATCCGTCATCTGTTTTCAGTGTTCTCCTGGAGAAGTGTGTGATCATGGCTGTTTTTCCTTTTAAACTCTAGAGTTGATGTTGTTACTTTTGAGCAGATTGATGTTTCCTGAGACCTGTGTGGCTGAGGTGCTGAGACACACAGCCAGCACCTCAGCCACACAGGGTCTCAGGAAAAGCCATCCAATCTGCATACATCAACTCCACAAACCAATCAAAAAGTAACAACACATCCAACTCTAGAGTTTAAAAGGGAAAACAGCCACATCACACACTTCTCCCAGGAGAACGGCTGAAGACACCAGCCTGAAGATGACGGATGAGATTTCAAAACGCTGCCAAGGTATTCTCAATCTTACACGGGACAAGACCCGAATACACCAAGACCTACATATATATATATATATATATATTACAAAACTAAAAGCAAGATCTTTTATTTTAAAAAAGGCTTCAAACTAGAACTAATGTACAAAATCCTCATGTTAATATAGTTATAAGCATTGTTTAAATTATTTTTTTAAATTGAGCATTTGTGTTAACAGACTAAATTATTTGACTTAACTGAAGTAAGCAGGGAAATGGGAATTTAAATGCTAATTTGGGGAGAAAATGTTGAAAATCTTATTTTAGATAAAAACAGGCAGAATAGTCTAAATTCTCATTCAGTCCTTTGTTGCTTCCTACAAAAACATAACAACGCCTACCAATATCTTCCTAGTCTATGCCTTTCAAGCATTACGCTATAGGAAAAAAAAGCAGTATCTAAATTATTGAAGGAAGTTCCTGCTTTGGTTATTTTAAATGAAGATTACGGTGCGTTTTCTCCTCCAGTTCACCTGGTTGCTTCTTGAAATTCATCCATCCTGTTTGCAAGGGAAGCTACTCAAAGAAAAAGTACTTTTTAAAGACGTTATGAGGCCTGCTTGGAGGCAAAAGGCCTTTTCATAAATAAAAGTTATGCTAAAGCCTAACTCTTTGGAGCATGCTAGGATTTTATTTTTTATTTAATTTAAAAACATATTAAACAGCAGGTCATGAGGGAGTTTGGTAGGTTCCAAGATAACTGTGCGGGAACACTATGAGATATCCATGGCCAAGTCTACAGCATCACTACAAAGTCCAACCCAAGGATCAATATTGTTAGTAGAATACAAACTGAGTTGGGGATAAAGGTACATTTAAAGGTAAGAGGGGGTGAAACCAAAGCATTGAATAGATGTAAGGCATGTATATTTGCCTGAATTTGCTCCAGTGCAGTTACAGCTTTGGAAGCAAGGCAGATCTCTATCTATGTACTTTGGTAGCAAACAAACAAATATAGAAACTCCATATTTTAAAATAGGTATACAGTACTATTAGTCTGAAATGGGTATGTGTATCTGTCAATAGGGTAGAACTATTTATTTATTTAGAATATTTACTTACTTAGGTTTGCCTAAGTCAGCAAACCCAAGCAAACCCGATAAAAAATGGGACAAAAATAATCCAATTACTATATGACAAGCCCAACAGAATAATTAGGAGTATCATGTAAATAGAGAATAATTGGAATAAATACAGAGCAGCGTTATAGCAACAGCTAACTATAATTAGTAAAAAAAACAACCCTAATGAATAATGAAGTTTTAAACCAGTGGCATAAGGTGGCAGACAATGAAGTTGATTCCCACAAGCATACATGTTGGAAGCAATCATCGGTAAAGAATCAAGCCTTTGCCAATTATGCTATACTGCAGAAAATCAGTCACTGGAATGCCATTTATCAAATATGAATTTACAGCTGAGTGTATCTAATGGACATTTTGCCACATTTTGCCATTGCTCTTTCATGCTCCAGAGCAGGAGCAGCAAAGAGTTAATTGGCTTTAAGACCAAGAGAAGATCCGGCTGCTCTAGCATGTCCTAGCTGGCTGCTTTTTATTTCTGTTCTTGCAAGCTGTGCTGCTTCAGCCACCATTTCTGAAAACAGTTGCCTCCCACAACTGCCAAGCCCATTAAACCATTTCTCAATAGGGCGGGGTGGGGGGAATGCAGCCCTCCAAAGTGAAGGGTAAAAATTGTGAAGAACAGCTCATTTCAACCCTCAATGTAGGCACTGAACGGAAATTCATCTAAATAGGATATTATAGTCATTCCAACATCCTAAATTGTTCCTGCTTCATATAATAGGATACAGCAGTTCCGCTTCATTGCTCCCAGTTATCTGGAATTCCCCTGCAGAACAGCTATGTTGAATTAGAGGTCTCCTCTATTCAAGTTTTTCGTGAAGTCTTTATCCCACATTAGCCTCCCTTTCCCAAATGATCTTTCCCGCCCCCTCCCCCCCCCAGTATCCCTTACTGTGAAGCTGTATTCCTCCCTATTAGAACATAGCTCTATCTTGGCTTGTTTGCTTACAAAACTTGGCAAAATGAGCAATGAGGGCACTGTTTCAATAATAAACAACAATTTCTGCCTAGATATGTCTGGGTACAAATAGCACTAAGGCATCCAAACACAGAAAGAATCACATGCCAGTATGATACCATTCTGGCCCTTCCAAGGATGCACTTAAGTATAGATGGTCAAATTATGCTTTCCATAATCCTAAAGCAAACAATTTCGATAAATCTGATGGATAACTAATGACAACAATAAAGGAACAAGGTCTGTAGCCCAACAACAACTACCCTGCCTTTAACCAGAGTTCATATTACTGCCAACACCTATTTTCAACTATGACTGGAGAAAGGAAAGTATATCATGAGTGAAGGCAAGTGAGAGCATGAGTCCCTTACGTTCCCTATTATTTAACTAAGAAAAACGACGAGGTAGCTTTTAAGAAACTGTTGGAAATAATTCGGATTTTGTGTCTGCGCCAGTTCATACATATGCATTTAAATTACACATAATTAGTTTCACAGTTGCTCTGTCTCTCACAAGCAGACATATAGCATAGAGTTTAGGTATAAACATTTTCATTTTTTTCTCACAAGACTGCCATCACATGCCTTCCATTTTAGACAGAGGACATTCCTTTCCTCTCAGTTTGTGCCTTAATATAAACTAAACTCTTTCACCCGCTGTTAAGTTTGCATGAAGAGTCAGACGCGAAGAGCTTCAGTGAAGAGTTTATTAAGTGACTACAGCTCGAATGGACCCAACTTGACTGGGCTGCGGCTGCTACTTATAGCCAGCAGCCGTAGTTGCCAGCCAATCAGAGTGCAGGGTTTTTCCCGCACTATTTAAACCAATCCCATTTGACATTTTACAAGAACAGTTCAAAATAAACCAATAACATTCAAACCTACATACATAACACCCCCCCACTAGTGCAATGGATTCCTGCTCTTGGGGGGGGGGGAATTGCCTGCATGTGCTGTGCAGGTCTATAAACTGTACACAGGCCTTGAAGCATGTGGTTTGCATACTCCACAAAGAAGAATGTGAAATCTAGACTTAGGAGGGACACAGATATGCTCATGGTAGTGCTAACATTCAGATAACTGTACGACAGAGAGAGGGAGAGGGAAGGAGAGGGAAGAGGGAGAGAATTGCATATTTAAAATACAATTATTCCAAGGAAACATTTTTATTTCTGGATGTAAGTCCATCAACAGTTTTATCTCCTAGAAAAATCCACATAAACAGATGGTTAAAAGTCCTACTGAGTTTTTTTTTCCAAGAATACAAATGTTAAAACAATCCACTTTTTTGGTCTTTTTTGGTACATTAAAGCAAATTTTATTTTATTGCTTAATAAAAGGCAATATTTGCCTGCCTCTTAAGATTTTGGGCCTGTTTCTGAAAATAAAAATGTCATATGAGTGTACAGTAAACGTATTCAGAGCTACCTACACATATTATATGCTGTGTAGCTTTGTCACAAGCGTTATGTGCTTTACACTTGCCAGGCATATGCCACTCGTAGCATATGGTTTGAGATAACTTCCTGAAGTACTAGATGTACTCATCCTGCATCCACTGAAAAATTCTACTGTTCTAATGAGAGCTAATTTTAAAAGCACAGAAATAAAACAGAGAGGCTGAATGCAAAAGTACAAAAAAAGGAGATTATTTCAGATTTTGGAAATGGGATAGTGTGGGGCATTTTTAAGAATAGGCTCGCATGTGCATGGGTGGTGAGATTCAAAAAGTTTTACCACCGGTTCGGTGGGCGTGGCTTTGTGGGCGTGCTTTGTGCACATGCACACACTCTGCGTGTGCGCACACACCAAATGCACGCTTTGCACAGGCGCAGAGGCGCTTCAACTCACCTCCTGCAAGCCTGCATTCTCCCGGCCGCTTCAGCAGCTGCTGCACGGCACTCTTCTGTGCTGCACTTCAAAAGCAGAGGATAAAGGTGAGTTTGGGAGCCCGGGCGGGCGGATGGGCCCAACAGCAGAGCGGCGGAGAGAACCGGTTCGGTCTCCGATGCTCATCGCTGCTAACGGCTCGGCAGAACTGGGCCGAACCGGTAGAATACCACCACTGGTGTGCATGCATGTGCGTACATTCGTATATATATGTGGGGGGGGTGTCTCCCCAGATCAGTCTTGGGGACTACACAGATATATCCATGAAATTTTATTGGCAGCATTTTCAGATGTGGCCTGCTATTGCCTTCTTTCTTAGGGTTGAGAGAAAGTGACTGGGCCAATGTCACCCAGCTGGTTTTGTGCCTATGGGAAGACTAGAACTCGGTCTCCTGGTTTCTAGCCTGGCGCCTTCAACCACTGCACCAAATTGGCTCTCATATGCCCTTGAATACTCTGTCTGTGTGTGTGTGTGTGTGTGTGATATGCTCTTTCATTACACGCACAGAGAGACAGAAACATAGCTGGCAAGATATCAAATCATGATTCAAAACACACTATTCAAATAAGAAACAAGTAAGCCCACCAAAACAGTAACATGGCAAATATTGCAGAAGAATACTGTAAACAGAACAGGAGGGAGAGAGAAGTGCATTTGTTATAGATACTTCATTTGTATCTCATCATATTCACAGCGATGTCAACACTGACTAAACCCTTCTCTCCCCACTCACAAATCATTTTCGGAAAAGACATATGGACATGACGTCACCATTAGCCCTTCCCTCTGGCCCCATTTCTAGCTGGAAAATTTTATCCTGGTTCCCAACAAACTTCCTTTCCAAATTAAAAAAAAAATGATCGTTTTGCCAAGCCTACAGCATGGGAAACACACACACACACACACACAACTTCAAAATATTCACTTCATGGATCACTGAGCATACAATACAGCATCACCCCTCTCTCATTTCTACCCAAGTTTGAAAAGACCAAGAATTCACCCTGACTGATAGAGACCTTTACAAGCCATTATAAACTTCCAAAGTTTAACAATGCTCTCACATATGTGCCAGCTGTATGTGTGTGTGTGAGACACATACAGCTGGCACATATCTTCCTCTTGGTATTGTAGTTGCAAAATGCTTCTCTCTTCCTGCTTTTAGAAAGATAATTGTTCAATTAGAATTGCACTGGATTTTTAAAAAACCATTATATCTTCTCTCCTGCTGCTGTTTTTTTGTTTGTTTTTTTTTGGTCTGTTTGTTTGTTTAACATTTTCATTAATACAAGCCTTTATCTTACAGCACTGTCCAGTCCATGGAACATAAATGGGAGAGAGGGAAAGGCTAGAGATGATTTAAAAATAGTGTGTGTGTTTCCAAGTCAAACTTACTTCTGGTGACTACCTGGTCAGATTCATGAAGTGTCCTCAGTAACAATATTGGAAGTTGTTTTGTCATTGCTTGCTTCCTCTGGGATTGAGAGAGAGAGAAGACTGGCCCCTGGTCACCTAGCTGACTTTATGACTAAGCAGGACTGGAACTCACAATCTCCCAGTTTTTAGCTGGGTGGCTCAACTGCTACGTCAAATTGGCTCTAATACCAACATGGGTAAAACAGTAAAAAAAAAAGAATCATCCAGGTAAAGCTAAAGATTTCCCTGTCCAGTCGTGTATGACCCTAGGGCATGGTGCTCATCTCCGTTTCTTGGCCGAGGGAGTCAGCATTGTCTAAAGACATTGTCCATGGTCATGTTCGCCAGCATGGCTATATGTCAAAAGTGCATGGAATGCTGTACCTTCCCATCAAAGGGATACCTGTCAATCTACTTGCATTTGCATGCTTTCATACTGCTAGATGGGCAGGAGGTAGAGCAAGCAATGGGAGCTCACCCTATTGGGTGATGCTTGGGTCTTGAACCCAGGCTGTCAGCTTTCCAGCTGACAAGCTCAGTGTCTTTAAACACTGATCAATCATGCCAACTCATCCAGGTAAAGACTCCTGCAAATCCTTGGTGGCTCAGGCTGTTAATTGCCTGCACTTAAGTTCCAGCTGCCTACAACTGCTGTAGACTCGAATCCCACCAGGCTCAAGGTTGACTCAGCCTTCCATCCTCTCGGGGTAGGTAAACTGAAGACCCAAGATTGTTGGGGGCAATAAGCTGACTTTGTAAAAATGCCGCTTAGTAATAAGCAGGCATATACAATGGAATGAAGGCTATTGCTGAGCACACTGGGTTGTATCCCAAAAATTGTAAGCTGCCCTGAGTCTCCGGAGAAGGGCGGCATATAAATGTAATTAAAAAAAAAATCCATTCCAGATGACTACACGGAAGCATCTGCATACTTTTCTTAGCAACGATATAGTAGATCTTTGCCACTGACTTCTTTACCCTGGACATTCATGGTGCTATCCAGATCAAGTTCATTTAATAACTACAACAAAGGAATGCTTCTATAAATAAAAATATGTAATACAGGTAGTCCTTGACTTATGACCACAATTGAGCCCAAAATTTCTGCTGCCAAGTGAAACATTTGTTAAGTGACTTTTGCCCCCATTTTACAACCTCTCTTGCCAAAGCTGCAGTGGATAAGTTAGTAACCTGGTTGTTAAGTGAATCTGACTTCCCCACTGACTTTGCTCATCAGAAAGTCGCTAAAGAGGATCACATGACTTTGGGACACAGCAACAGTCATAAATATGGAGCATCTGAACATTGATCACGTTGTCCATGGGGATGCTGCAAAGGTCATAACTGTGAAAAACAGTTGTAAGTCACATTTTTTCAGTATTGTTGTAACTTTGAATGGTCACTAAATGAACTGTTGTAAGTGGAGGACTACCTGTAATATGGAATCTTTTTATCAGTAAATATGATTCCCCAAAGTAAACACTGGACTGTTATTCAATTACCACACACCGCATATCTTAAGTTAATCATCCTGATGTTATGAGATGTTGCACTGTTTTTGTTCTCTCTCCCAGGTAGTGCATGTGCAATTTCCAGATACTCTCTCTACTATAGAACAGTGGTGGTATTCAATTTTTTTTTTACTATGGTTCTGTGGGCATGGCTTGGTGGGCGTGGCTCGGTGGGCATGGCAGGGGAAGGATATTGTAAAATCCCCATTCCCTCCCCACTCCTGGGGGAAGTTTACTGCAAAATCCCATTCCCTCCCCACTCCACTAACCTGCTTTCCAGCTCCGTTCTCCTGTTCAGGGCAACAAAAGAAGACCCAGCCAATCAGCTGGGACTCGGGAGGCAGAGAATAGATGGGGGCGGGGCCAGTCAGAGGTGGCATTTGCCGGTTCTCTGAACTACTCAAAATTTCCACTACCGGTTCTCCAAAACCTGTCAGAACTGGCTGAATACCATCTCTGCTACAGAACCATTAGAGCCTACGAACTTTAGTAGTGCTTTAGGTTGGGTCCAAAAGCAGAAGGATCCCATCCATCTAGCAGAGAACCAAAATCTATTGAGAAGCACACAAATACCCATGATTGTTGGGGGCAATAAGCTGACTTTGTAAAAAATGCCGCTTAGGAATAAGCAGGCATATACAATGGAATGAAGGCTATTGCTGAGCACACTGGGTTGTACCTCAAAAATTGTAAGCCGCCCTGAGTCTTCGGAGAAGGGCGGCATATAAATGTAATTTTAAAAAAATACACATCTGCCATTCAGGAACAAAAAATATCAAAGTGAGGGGGAAAAACCAACCCAGCTAGAAATAAACAGTTGCAACAACTTTACTTCCCCTTACTGTATTGGGAGGGGGGGGTGTTGTG
Source organism: Naja naja (assembly GCA_009733165.1). NCBI lineage: Eukaryota > Metazoa > Chordata > Lepidosauria > Squamata > Elapidae > Naja > Naja naja. Next base: position 208,359,848 of record CM019149.1, read on the forward strand.
TTAAAAGTACTCAGCTATATGGGTTTGATGTTTATTTCATCATAACCTATTGAGCTGCTTTGATATATCAAATGTCACTATTTTTAATTAACTTTAGAAGTGGCTCCTTCATTTTTCCCTCAATAACTATAGTGTTGATAGCTTCTCAGCATGATTAGGACAACCTTGAGTTATTAATTTGGGGAGGAGCTACAGACATTTTCATTTCGATATAACCTAGCTAGGTGAAAAAAACTCCCAAAGGGGAAAGCAGAACAAACTATGATTCACAGATTCTTCTGGTCTCAGAGGAAGAAACACAGTCCAAGTAAAAGGTCTCCCATTATCACAGCAGCGATGCCATCTGGTGGTCCGATGGATAAAGTGAGTCCAGTATGAATCACTGCATCGATAGGAAAAGTAGGAATTGAAAGGCTAGCACAAATTTTGGAGCCCCTTTCTCATCTTTTTTTTTTTTAAGGAAATCGTGATTGATGCCCTTGCTTTATTAAGCTTTGTGAAAAATGCCTCTCAGAAGAGGTAATACACATCTGTTAGCAAACCATTTGCACGCATGCCTCAAGAGAATTTAAAAGCATTGCAGCTGGATTAGGTATACAATGTATACTTAAAATACATCAGACCCACATTCTGTTTCCTACATGGCCAACTCCTTGGGAGCCTACAAGTGGGTTATGAGGGCAACAGTCCTTTCCCACCATTGTCTTCCAGCTGCTAACACTTAAACCACATATTCTGCGTGATCCTAGAGGGAGCAGATAGCTTGCAGAACTAGCAGAGAAGTCTTCTCTTCAGTGAAATCTATCCAACTCCCTCTTCAAGCTGTCAAAATTTATATCCATCACCAAGTCCTGTAACCATGAGTGCTAGAGATTAGCGATGCTCTGTATGATCACTAAGCAATCTCTCTCTCCTGAATCTTTACTCATCTGATTCTGAACATCGACCATTCTATTGTGGCCAACAGAGATAAATGAGGGAGGAACAAGGATTTTTTGCGACAGGTATAATGTGAGAAACCTCACGTATGAAAAAGAATGGAATGGAATGGAATAGAGTGGAACAGAAGAGAACAACAGAGTTGGAAGGGACCTTGGAGGTCTTCTAGTCCAACCCCCTGCTTCGGCAGGAAACCCTACACCACTTCAGACAAAATGGTTATCCAAATTCTTCTTAAAAACTTCCAGTGTTGGAGCATTTACAACTTCTGGAGGCAAGTTGCTCCACTGATTAATTGTTCTAACTGTCAGGAAATTTTTCTTTAGTTCGAAGTTGCTTCTCTCCTTGATTATTTTCCATCCATTGCTTCTTGTCCTGCCTTCAGGTGCTTTGGAGAATGGAGAATGTGCATCACTACTGAAGTTTGTATACCATCAATGCTAGAGCTTCCTAGAGCCCATGGAACCAGCCTGGGAAGCAATCAAATAAAACCTTCCCCATTATACCATCAAGAGCCATAAGGTTCACACACAAAAAAAAAACCCTCAGTTTCTTCCCCAGGTTTAGATAACACAGTAAATCTCATCCAAAGAAGCCTCCACTTTACCCAGATTAACATAAGGGCAGACGATGCAGTCTTTTCTCATTACAGAAAATAAGCTTTACAATGTCACAGGCAAAGACCCTTCTCTTTGCTTTTCAGAAGAGACTCAGAGATCATGCAAAGCAATTTTTATTCTAGTATCAGAGATCTAACAGAACATTATTTCTTTACCTCACAGAGCATCTCAATTTTATAACATTAGTGAGATATTAACACCTGGAGATTGATTCAGCCAATGCAAGTCAGGAATTAGCAATTCTGAGGCCATTTCACTGCACCTGTCTGAGATACTGCTATAAATCAGCTGATTTTTCAGTGTTAAGCAAAGTTAGTTTGGTCATAGACCAACCACAGCCAGTATCCTTCAACACTTTTCAAGACTTCCCATATCGCTAGGTTAGACCAAATATTAAGCAAAAAAAAAAATAGAATCCAGGGTGGGAAGTAGGAGACCAAGCCAATAAATTGAATTCAAAACTGAGCCTTTGGTTCCCAAATGCATCACCATAAATATATAGTTACAGCTTCGTTGTCACCATGGTCTGTTTACCAACAGTAACACCAAAAGGCTAACTTACATTTATAGCTCTGAGATGAGAAAGTTAGCCTTTTGGTGTTACTGTTGGTAAACCGACCATAGTGATGATGATACTGTTGTATATATTTATGGTGATGCATTTGTATAAGCAGTTTGATCTGTTCATAAGGGTAAGCACAATAGAACTTCCACAGTGCCTAAGATAAAGACCCTTAGTCTAAAGCAGGTTTTTCAAACCGTGATTTCAGAGGTTTTTTTAGAAGTTCAGCCAAAGGCAGATAATCTGCGACAACAAATCAAATTCAACCCTGCCACGTAGGAAGGGGAAATGAGTACTGCTTAATTCGCATGGAGTCACTCTTGGAATATCCAACACCTTGTGCAACCAAAATATACCTCCTGGAATATGCTCAGAATCACACAAAAGGGCATATGAAACAGAGACTTCCCAGTAGGCAAATAAAGCAAAACTTATTCGTCCAAGGAAGAGAACTTAAACATCATTTCATTACAGAAACAGATTTTTTAGATTAGTTATATATATAATTCATTTCCCATCCATCATCCACAAAGGTTCAAGCCAACTTCCAGGGAAATTCCAAGCATTTTATTCTCCCAGCCTGCTCTCTAGGCTGTAACTAGAATAATCTTAGAAACAGGAAGATTTTATTTTAATGAAGTCCATTTTCTAGCAAGCATGGAAGGCATATAAGGTACCCCCTGATTCTAACTATGTAAGTTATTTTATTGAGGTGGCACATTAAAAAAGATAGAAAAAAACATCAGCACGTATCTGCTTTTGCTGATGTTAACAGAATTTTAGGCCATAGCTTTATGTGCAGCAAAATCTCATTTAAATTTTTTTCTTTCATGGCAAACCAAACACACTAACAATTAGCACTTTGCTTCCTAAGCAAGCAAATCAGACAAAAGAAAAAGGAATGCTCATATTAGCACCAGTAATGGAAAATGTTCAGTCCCCTAGACCCAAACTTTACCAATTATTCAGAATCAGGTACTGGAACAAAGGGATACATAGGCAAGAGGGCAAAAGCTGCACTTGTGCATATAACATTTTTTGATCTTAAATTATATCTTCCATTCCAATATAAAAACCCAAAGGCACCTTTCTCCTGAAGCACTCTTATAACCTATTACCATAAATATTCATCAGAGAAGTCAGCTTTATCAGAAGTTTGATTTAAAAAAAAAAACAACCCTCGCCAGTTTTTAGCCTTCAATTACCACTCAAGGCACACAATTGTTCCAATCCAGCCAAGGCAATTCATATGGAGAAGCGAACTGCCTATGCAATCCCTGTTGATTGTTGAACCACGTGCACAATTCTTAGCATTCTTGAGGTTCCAGTGTTGCACAGAGGACCTGAAGTGCTGACCAAAATTTAAGGAGCCCGATTCTTTTTCTCCAATTCACTTAACCCGACAAGATGCATTGAAAGGTATGTTTCACTTCAACCCCTGCTGCACATGTCCCAAAGGTGCTGTTTTTTTTCCCCAAGAGGCAACTGGATTTTCTGGTTTTTCTTTGAAGACGTTTCGCATCTCATCCCAGAAGTTTCTTTCACTTCTCTTCCAAGAAACTTCTTCAGAGCTGAAGAAGCTTCTGGGATGAGAAGCGAAACATCTTCAAAGAAAAAACAGAAAGTCCAGTTGCTTCTTGGGGGGAAAAAAAGCACAACCACGACCTGGATGACTGAGAATCTCCACAGACCATGCTGCACGTGTTTCCATTCGTGGTTAACAATGCCAAGGAAGAAAAAAGAGCTATGATCCATTTCCAAATGTATGTGTATGGTGTGATACTAGAGCAGTATTTCTCAATAGTTATAGTTGAGGCGAATATTCAGGATCTATGCACTTAACTCTTCCATTTTATATTTCAAAAGCTGCACTTATGTAGTCTTCAACAATTGTTGCACAAGCTCTTCTTTTATTTATTTTATTTTATTTATTTATTTATTTAATTGGATTTATATGCCGCCCCATCTCCGAGGGGACTCGGGGCGGCTTACACAAATATATAAACAATAAATTCAACTGTATCAAATTCTGTGATCCAATTTCTTTCAATAAGTCAGGATTCAGGGATAATACTGGGCACTGGGATCTCCCAGTACTGACCTCATCGATGAATGTTAATGCATTCACAGGAAAACTTACAAGGTTATGGTCCTTTCTTGGTTGACCACTGCCAAGAAGACATAGATGAATCTAACTTTAACTCTTCTTTCTTGAGCACAGAATTTGAGAATATTTGCTTTAAGAGAAAATCCTTTATACGTTCCTTTACTCTAGAACAATAGTGAGTTAAATAGCTCTTTGAAACTATGGTCTCCACATCATCATGAAAAAAACATAAAACAGAAAATGACAGGCAATTTAGTCAGTTTGACATCAATCTCTTTCAGTTAGTCAGCAGAGGTAGAGTTGACACACTGTATTCCAGTAATAAGAAATAAAAGAGCGCCTCACCTTCAGGAGTTCTCTTGGGAAATCTGCACCCTCATTCATTCCTTGAAGGTTGGCAATGAATTCTTGACAGGACATTTTTTTGCCAATGTTCTGAAATATACAGGACGTAGAGATATGAATGCAAACCAATGGAAAAGAACATGACTGTAGTTTTTAAAGGCCTTATATTCAGTCATTCTAAATAATTTCTTTACTCCTAAATTAAAAACGCAACAGCAACAAACACAAGTTAGAAGCATTCTTTTATAAAGCCGGACAAATCATCTAAAAAATACAAATCAATACTTGAAAGGTAGTGATCAAAGACCAGGTGAAGGACAGATCCTCAGGGAGTAAATCTATCTATGTAGAATTCTTTTATGGGCCAAGTATGATTGGACACACAAGGAATTTGTCTTGGCGCAAATGTTCTCTATACAGGTAAAGTTATCAACTTACATCTGTAAGGGAATCTACCCATAACAATCATGTCGCGACAGATACAAAGCAGGTTGCACACATGTGACCAATTTGATTTTATGTCATTTTTTTGCAGGAGTCATTAAGTGAACCAATTCTTCACTATGGGCCAGTTTTGCTGAAAACCAGGCGTAAATGTCAGGTTTGGGCAAAAATATCGTAAATGCAGTCATGTGACCATGGGATGCTGCAAACAGATATCAATGTGAATGAATGAATGAATGAATTCTTTATTGGCCAAGTATGATTAGACACACAAGGAATTTGTCTTGGTGAATATGCTCTCAGTGTACATAAAAAGAAAAGGTACATTCTTCAAGAGTCGTAAGGTTCAACACTTAATGATAGTCATAGGGTACAAATAAGCAATCAAATCATACTAAGAAACAGTTAATATAAATTGTAAGGATACAAGCAACAAAGTTCCAGTCATACAGTCACAAGTGGGAGGAGATGGGTGATAGGAACGATGAGAAGATTAATAGTAATAAGTAATGCAGACTTAGTAAATAGTTTGACAGTGTTGAGGGAATTATTTGTTTAGCAGAGTGATGGCATTGGGGGAAAAACTGTTTTTGTGTCTAGTTGTTCTGGTGTGCAGTGCTCTATAGTGTTGTTTTGAGGATAGGAGTTGAAACAGTTTATGTCCAGGATGTGGGCTAGTTGCTGAATGCCCAATATGTAGTTACATGACCATGGGAGAGGGCAGCCATTGGAACTTCAGAACTGAGTCCTAAGTACCCCTGGTTATGTCTCTTGTTTGTAAGCAACCTAATCGAGGACTGCCTGTAGTTACTAAGAGTTTGGATAGTACATAATCTGTCAATCATATACAGGAGAGAGGAAAACAATGAGTAATCTCTCCAACAAGGATAATGGCAATCACACAGACTTTTCAATCAAGATTCTCAATGTACTTTAAGAAATTGGTTTGCATTCCCAGAATATGAACGTGTTGTCACAGATTAAAATGGAAATCATTTTGCCAAAGCAACAGCCTGAAGTTGATAAACTGCACAGAAAGTTCTGGGCTTAAAAACATCTCTCCAGCCAAACCCAGTTTCTCTTTTTTTAAAAGAATGGGGGGGAGGGGGAAATACTGCAAAAGGATCATTTTTATTTTTCCCATTCCTGTCTTTAAAAACAGTGGAGATTAATTTTAGTAGCAGTTAAGAGATACAGAGGACAGAATAAATGACCCCTTTTCTAAGAATGAACAGTCATTCTTCCCTCTGTACAAATAAACCTAGCTATTTTTCTCTTTCAGCAAGCCAATTCCAAATTCTGATTAAAGTAGAAACCAAGAAATTTGTCTAGATATATACTCCCATCATTCAAATCCCTTCTTTATTCATGTCAGAAGTGCCTACAAATTATAATCATGTATCATTCAACACTGAGCAAATAAAATAGATATAAAATAGGCCATTGAAATATAGCACGTGTAAAAATATGTAGAATAAATAGGATTAAAACTAAATGACTTTTGCCTAGTATCAGGCCATGTTGGCAAAATTTTCTCTTGCCAGCATGAGGTCTTCCTCCATACATGCTGAAGGACATTGTATGCACTGTAGTATATGATGTAAACCCTGATTCCATTAATATGGAAGTCTACTTCAGATTCTTTTTAAAAAGTAAAAACTGTTTATAGATAGTATTCAGCTTATATCCAATTTTTCAATAACTGTTCAAAGTTACAGTGGTGCTGAAAAAAATGGACACACAATTCCCAGGTTCTGGCCATCAACGCACCCCCATACCAGTCTCATAGAAACTCGGTGAGGCATTTTTTTACATTATTATACATTTCTCCATATCAAAGACAGAAGCAAAGTATATTACCATTGCTATGTGGATGAGCCCTGGAGTAGGCACTTGTGCAGAAAAAGCAACAGAATTTAAGAGAATATTATGCATACCCTTTCTTCCATGGGTTATTTATAACAGGTGGTCCTCAAATTATGACTATTCATTTAGTGAATGTTCCAAGGTACAACAGTCTTGAAAGAAGTCTGAACCTCGCACTTGTGATCTTTGCAACACCCCCATGGTCATATGATTGCAATTTGGGTGCTTGGCAACCAGCATGCATTTACAATGGGTTAGGAATAAAATAGTAATAGAATAACTTTTATTGTCACTTTGAATGTACACTAATCGGCATACATTAAAAATGAAATTTCGTTGCATACAGGTCTCAAAAGGTCACCACCTCCAATGTACACTACATAAACATGACAAAATAAATAAATACAAAATTATGCATATACCCGCATATATTATATGACACAGAGAAACAACACAGTGTAGTCCAGGCAAACTTATTGCTTGTTTTTAGTTGTGAGCTGCCCCGAGTCCTCTCGGAGCGGGGGCGGCATACAAGTCCACTAAAATAAATAAATAAATAAATAAATAAATGAATGAATGAATGAATGAATGAATTGAATGAATGAATGTATACATGTCCATGGCAAGAAAAATGAATCTTGTGAGTTTACCAGACGGATAGCATAGAGAACAAAGGTGTTACAGAATCTGGTAGTCCTACTAGAAATACTTCGATACTACAGTATTCTGCAGTCCTATGTTCACAATTTGTGATTCTTTTTCTCCGTTTACTGCCGCACCATTCACTCAACGACTGCGGATTTGCTTTAACAACCACAGTCACCTGCTTAACAGCCATCATAAAAATGGTCATAAAATCGGATGTGGCTTGACTTATGACCACAACAACTTACAATGGATATTCCAGTCCCAATTTCAGTCATACGTCTAACACTGACCAAAAATGCAACTTGGTAAAATTTCTACTCACAAATCAATCTATGCACCAAGCTGCCTTTTTCCTAGTGAAAAAAGAAGACTGCTCATTAGCCTGTAGAGTGATGGCAGCACTGATCCAGAACTAATAGAGTGTTAATCATGCAGAGGGAACATTGCAATGGGAGGAGAGAATAACCCACGTCCATTTCATCTTAGTAAATTTTAAGCCCTGTCCAAGTGGGATACCACCAAAAGGGAAAAGGGATTTTCTTTTTAAAGACTACATAAGAAGAACCTTTAGTTTCAAAAGAGTGGTTATGAAACTGTGAACCATACTGGACTGTAGCTGGTACATTTCAGCTCTCTCCCATTTAGCATCACTCAACTGGTTTGTAAAAATAGGGAAACTGGTTCACCAAAGCATGCAAGGCATCATAATACAAGTAGCTACAGGAATACTGAAATTAGCTACGGAATACAGAAAACTGATAACGGTCAACAGCTCTTGAGTGCAGTTGCCAGCTGTGAATCCATAATATTGTGCTCTGCAAAATTGAGATCTTGCACAAGCAACCTGAAAAGGCAAGTGTGAATAGGAAATTCAACAATCAATATTGTAAAGTGCTTGTAAGGCCCTGGTATTCAGCAATTACTACTGAAGCATAGGATTGACAAGCCAGTTGTGCTAAGAGCATCTGTTTTTATGACATTGTTTATATGAAATAATTCAAGGGGTAGATCAATATGCAATCTTCAATTAAATTGTTTAGTACAAAATTCAGTTTTAAAAGGCCTTTAAAATTGGAAGACATACACAAATGAAACTATAAATGTGACCTTATTCATCCCCCCAAAAATGAACCTCCAGTTTGCTGAAAAAAAAAAGGTATGGAGGGGATATTTCTTCATTTGGGTTTTCTCTGAATTTTCTGAATCGTTCTGATTTTAATGGTAAAAGCACTGTTTTAAGATAACAGACAACAGATGCTTTTGAAAGTGATCCTCAAAAACCTTTAAAAGATGGGGAGGGATAAGCATCTGAGAGGTATCAAGAAAAATCATAACAGGACTTTGAAACATCTGTGTAGCAACGCACATCTTGTTTCTATAAATTCCTCACAAGTTTTCCAGGGTATAGCTAAAAGCACTATATACAACTAATTTTAACAGAACATTCAGCAAGCTAGGGGAAAAACATGACCATTTGTTTCTTGGACACAAATAGCTCTACAATGTTGCCGTCAAATCTCTGAAAAATTGCCATCTATATATAGTGTCTCTTGATGTCTGTGACAGTCCTGCATTTGGAGTCTGAAGAAAGACTGGCTAACAGGAATGAAGCATATTCATCTATTAAACAAATGTATGTGGCTGTCCATCTAACAAAAGGAGCTGCAAAACGTAAGTATACAGTGTACAAAATATAAACACAGTCCCATAGAACAGGGGTGTCCAACCTTGGCAACTTTAAATCTTGTGGATTTCAACTCTCAGAATTCTGAAAGTTGAAGTTCACAAGTCTTAAAGTTGCCAAGGCTGGACAACCCCGCCATAGAACAAAATAAACTAGGTTGATGGTCTTCATAAAAAATACATCCCTCCACCAACCATTTTGTGTCAGCTCTGTCAACATCTTGGCTCTAGGGCTTGGGATAAAAGCCAATATAAAAGCAAACCCTGCTCCCTACCAATTCTTACGATGTCACCTAGTTTGAGTAATGAAACATCTGCAAGAAAACAACCAAGCTCAGAAAGCACCAAGGACCCCTCATATTCATTTTCCTGAATGCCAGTCATCATGATCAAAAAGGTGTGATTTTGAAGTCCCACCAGTTATACTGCTTCAGCAAGGAGACACACAGCACGTCCATCCTGCCAGATTTAGTAGGGCAAGTAGAAACCACTGGGGATAGAAAGTGCTACAGGTAACCTGACCTCATTTAATATATGGTTTTAACACCACTGTGGGGTGAACTGTACTGCACCCAGAAGACTATTGAGAGCCAGTGCAGCTCACTCTGCACTAATATTACAGGGGAATATTAAGGTGCACTTACTACTAACTGTGTTGCTGCATTATGAACCAGTTGCTGCTTCTGAATGCTTCTTAAGGGTGGTCTCCTATAGAGTGGATTGCAACAACTCAACCATAAGGTGACTAAGTCCTAAGTAACCATGAGCAGTGCCTCCTGATGTAGGAAAGGGCACAACTGGTGCAACAGATGCATTTGTGCAAAGGCCTTCCTGGCCATGGCTACCACTTGCCCTTTGAGCAGGATCAAGTGTCCAAGGAAATCCCTAGACTGCATACCAATTCTGAATGGGTGTCATCCAAACCAAAGGTAAAAGATATCAAATCACCAGATACTGAGGATGTTAAAACCAACAGCCATCCCACTCTTGGTGGGGCTGAAGTGACATGGATTTTTCCTCATCCAGACCCACATAGTGTTTAGGTACTGGGAAAGTGCCTTGACAGTTTGTGCAGCCCTGGGTAGAGAGGTACATTTATTATAATCATACTTATGGTATTTAACTCCATGCTGACAACATGTCCTCACTCAGTGGTTTCATTTAGATGTTTAAAAGGAGCACAGGGAGAGTCCATGTCAAGTCCCCTGGCACCTCATGTTTCCCCTCCTCCCAAACCAGCTGAAACCAGCTTTGGAGGTAGGATGGTGCCACATCTCAATCCCATGCCAGTTCAGGTTACCTGATTAGCAATATCAAGAGCCACCGGGAAATCAGGTAAGGCTAGGATGAATACACTACTTCCATCCCTTCCAGAAGTTATTCCCAAGTATGAACAGGCTGCAAGTCACTGACCAGCACAAACTAAATTAAGGACATCAGGGAATCAAGGAGACCCAATCCCAAAGCTTTTGCCATGCAGCTTTCTGGTGTTTCTGCAATCCATTCTGTGGCGGGACATTCAGACGTTTCCATGACTTTGCCAAATGGTTTTCTTCCATCTTTGCTAAGTGCACTTTTTACGGGCTATTTGGCCTTGTATCTTTTTCTCTTATTCTGTGCGTTCTGAACTACAAATGCTTGCCTTTTTTTTTTACAAATCTCACAGCTACTTTCTGCCTCTGCATAGATGACTTCACAACTCTTTGAAGCTGTTAGAAACTAAGCCTGCAATGTCTGGGCCCACCGAACACAGAAACCCCACTTATGCATCAGAAGACCGTCCTGTAGTTTTTTGAGGGGTGGTGTTAACTTTGCACAATACTCACATGGCCGTGAAGGTCAGTGTTAAGCAGCATCATTGCACATGTGAGGCAATGGACTCCATCTGTAGGATTAAAAACACCCAAAGCATGACATATAGAAAGCAACACAGGAAGAAAAGAAAATCACACTTCCCACTTTTCCCGTCTGTTTATAAAAGAAAGATGCCAATTAAGCTGGAACCCCCTGCAGCCTAATTAACACTCTCCAGAGCAGTTTCCTTATAAAGAAATACATGACATTAATCAAGAAAGAGATATCTCATGAAATTAAATCACTGGTAGGGAGAGGAGACCAGCCTGATTTTGTTTGTCACTGGAGAATCACCATAAGCCATGTTTTGAAGATCCACCACAGAGGTGTTTATGTCTTGTGGTAGCTCAGCTGCAGAATCTGATCTTGATTCTGTTTTTCTTTTTGCAATTGGACCTGCAATCCAGTTTAAACCAGAAGGTTTAGCCAGGCTCCGTCTAATCGAAACCATTTCCTGTGAGACCAGTTGGGCTCCAGCTGAAGTTGAATTTACCTCCAAAGCTTTCATTAAAATGACAAAAGCAGCATCTTGCCATTGTGGCACAATGTCATGATGCATGCAGAAAATGTGCAGAGTTTGCACCGGATAGTATAATACCGCTTTTGTCATATCGGACCCTTTGATGCAGTCTCCATATTAGACACTTCTGCCAGGGACTCATCTCAGAACATCTTCCCTGTTCTCTTTTATTGCTTCCACAAAGTGTGTTGTGTCCATGAAGCTACAAGCTTGAGTGGGCTTTATAAATGTGTACTTGATTACAATCTTTCATGGTCTCTGCTTTTGTCCATCAAGATTCTCAGTCGTCCAGATCGTGGCTGTCCCAAAAGTGCTTTTTCAAAAGGCAACTGGATTTGTTTGTTTTTCCTTGAAGACATCTTGCTTCTCATCCAAGAAACTTCTTCAGTCAGAACTCAGAACTGCAGAAGATTCTTAGATGAGAAGCGAAACGTCTTCAAGGAAAAACAAAGAAAGTCTAGTTGTCTTTTGAAAAAGCACCTTTGGGATTGCCTCTGTTTTTCCTCTTACCTCAATAAGCCTTTGTACAATTCAAGCTATACAAGGAGGAAAACCTTACAAGCAGAATCATAATAGTGATTCCCACCTAACATGCTTGAGTCCTTAATTGGGCAATAAATGATAGAAAGCCTCAGTGAAAGATGTTCTTTATGCAAATACCTGAAAAGGATTCTAGTGGTTCAGCAACAAATGCTGACTGCATTTCGTTGCCTGTGTTTGTGCGCAATGACAATAAAGTTGAATCTAATCTAATCTAAAACTCAGTGAGTACTCAATTCCACAAACGAATGATGGCCATAAATATTTTACAACTGACTGGGCTGTATTTTTACTCAGCTAGTTTGGGTTTATTGACATGCTGGGTTGGGAACGGTTTGTCTTGGGTTTCCGGTGTGGTCTAGTGCAGTGGTGGCTAACCTTTTTGGGCTCCTGTGCCAAAAATTGCGCTCGTGCTCGTGCTCACGCACTCGTGTGCCACCACCCAGAAGGCAATGTGTGTGGGGCCCCCACGCCCGTGCATGTGCGCACGATCCCCCCCACACCACCCCCTTACCTGCACTGTGCATGTGCATGCCTCCCAGCTGATTTTCGGCCTGTTTGAGGCCTTTTTCAGCCTCCCAGAGGCTCGGGGGAAGCCTCTGCAGCCTTTGGAGGCCGAAAAATGGGCCCGTTTCATCACTTCCAGTATTCCTCGAGCCTCTGGAGGCTGAAAATCAGCTGGGAAGCACGCACATGCACAGTGCAGGTAAGTTCAGCTGGGGCTCGCGTGCCATAGGTTCGGCATCATGGGTCTAGTGTGATTATAATATTAAAATAGCCATTACAAAGTCTGCTTGAGTAAAAGTGACAATAAGACACACATATCTTAAAACTGTGGAAGGATGGTTACCTTGTGTGGAAATAGCACTGGGATTGCATTGGTGGTATCTGCTGGAGAAATGAACTAGAACTCTCTCTCTTTCCTGAGTTTCTCCGATGAGGGAAAAGGCTTTAAAAAATGTCCTAAAAAGAAACGTAAAGGGGGGGGAAAGTCAAATATTGCTGTATTAGGGTTATAAATTAAAGATAACTTTTTTCAGAATTGAAGACAGCTTGAATAAAGTATGTATCCCATGTGTGTATTGCTGCAGTTATCACCGTGTATGATACAATACAAAAAACACTGTATTGTTTATCTGTATAATAGTTATTATTGCCATGAACACAAGCACAGTTGCCTTAAGTATCAATGACCTTACAGCTCAGTTTTTATTGTTTTGTAAAATCATGTTAAAGTCTGTGCTGGTCTAGCTCTGGGGGGGCAGTGGGGTAGTCATACTATACTGCATTTTTAATAAGTATACTATAAATAAAAAGAGTATTATTATTACTACTCAGTCACTACTAGTACTGCTTAGCAATTAATCATATTTGAAAAGAAAGCTGAGATGTATATTTTAAGACTCTTAAAAATCTACTGCCTATCTATAAAATAGATGCTAGTGTTACACTAGCAAATATTTGCTAGAAATATCTGTAGGTATAGCAAACATACTGGAACCTTTGTTATAATTCCTGGGACTAAGGAACTGGGTGAAAATAAGAGGGAAAGGGAGAGATAGGATTAGCTATTTTCTTAAACATGATTACATAAAATTTCTATGTTGACATATGATTCCTTAGGCACTGGGTTTACTTTAAATGTGTCCTCCAGCAGAGAGCGTGCATCCTGCAAAAAACATGCCTTCAAGTCTATCAACCTACAGCATTTGTGTGTGTGTGTTTTAAATGATGCAGCTGTCATCACTTTTCAGCTTTCTCTTCTAACTTCCTTATATCTCTTTCACAGCCCTGCTGTTACTTCTTGTTCTTTCTCTTGCCACTACCTCATACAACTACACAATCAACTTTTTTACAAAACCATTTAAAATAAATACATTTCTTTTGATGAAGCTGTGCTGTATATTTCCAACCCTGTCCAAAAAAAAAAATTAAATGCAAACAAGTTACACAGAAGGTTCATCCTAATTTGTGGCTATTTTAAAGTGGGCACATGCGGAGGCAGGACCACATCCGACACAAATCCTACTCCAATTCAACTGTGACGGCTGTTTTCCAAGGCCCATGCCACATTCATTTCTCTCTGGATGTAACTGGAGAAAATATTGCTTTGTAGTAAAACAGGTGCGTTGTATATAGAAGGTCTCTCCTATAATTTTTGGAATCTCCAGTTGGAATGATCTAGTAACAGGAGATGAGAAATACTTCTGCCTGGACAGTTGCTAGCAGTTAAAATAAATAATTCAGAAAATGGATGGAGAAGAAGAAGAAACGGATCTCTTTATTAGTCTAGAATTCATTTTGAATCAAAGTAATACTAAAAAAAAATCATAGACAGCTTGAGTGCAGACTTTTAATGGGATACACGCATTGAATTATCCATAGAATCCTTCACAGGAAAGGTTAATAAGAACAATTTCCTCTGATGCCCCCCAAAATACAGTTCAGTACATAAGACTATCTGATGGATAATTATTGCTCAAGTTAGGTAGTAAAACTAGTACTTTACATAGAAATCTGAATTAGCTCAATACGTTGAATTTTTACCAGAAATGATTCCAAATACTTCTCACCATAGCTATGAATTTTATGGTTTTTATAGTTTTATATACTTTTTATTGTTTTAAATTGTTGTAATGTTTTGCTGTTTTCAACTGTTTGAGAGACACCCAGAGCCATACATTCAGCTAGGTGGCTAGCTTCCTGCCAGCATCACACTCCGATCGCCCCGTGCGCTCCCACAGGAGGGGCTTCCTTGGGATACCGTCGGTTAGACATTGTTGGCTGGCGGTTCCCAGGGCTAGGGCCTTTTCTGTGGGAGCGCCCGCCCTATGGAATCAGCACCCCGTGGATCTCCGTTTGGCCCCTGATCTCCGCTCCTTTCGCAGAGACCTGAAGACCTAGTTGTTTCAGCAGGCTGGTCTGGATTGACCCGGGGTTGGGTTATTTTAGTTGTTTTAATTTAATTTTAACTTTTTAATTGATTACTAGACTTGTAGTTGTTTAATTTAGTTTTATTGTAATTTGTATGTTTTTTTTAAATGTTCGCCGCCCTGAGTCCTTAGGGAGAAGGGGGGCATACAAATCTAATAAATTATTATTATTATTAATTATATAGTACATATGTCTTTTTAAATATTTATTGTTCTATGTTTTTAGCTGTGAGCCGCCCCGAGTCTTCGGAGATGGGGCGGCATACAAGTTCAAATATAAATAAATAAATAAATATGATAAATGAATAAACCAGTGTTCCCCAACATTGGCAACTTTAAGATATGTGGAGGTCAACTCCCAGAATTGGTTGGGAATTCTGAAAGTTGAAGCCAACACAACTTAAGGTTGCCATGGGTTGGAAACACTGATATAAATAAATAAAACTATTTTTTTCTGGAAAGGTATAGACATGATGTATATATGCGTATGTATGTATATATGTACACACGCGCACACACACACACACATGCATATACATTAGAGGGACGCGGTGACTCAGTGGCTAAGACGCTGAGCTTGTCAATCAGAAAGGTTGGCAGTTCGGTGGTTCGAATCCCTAGCACTGCATAACTGAGTGAGCTCCCGTTACTTGTCCCAGCTTCTGGCAACCTAGCAGTTTGAAAGCATGTAAAAATGCAAGTAGAAAAATAAGGACCACTTTGGTGGGAAGGTAACAGTGTTCCCTGTGCCTTGGGTGTTTAGACATGCCAGCCACATGACCACAGAGACATCTTCGGACACCACTGGCTCTTCGGTTTTGTAATGGAGATGAGCACTGCCCCCTAGAGCTGGAAACGACTAGCACATATGTGCGAGGGGAACCTTTACGTTTACCTTATACATACATATACACATATACACATACACATATGTAAATATATGCATATGCATAGACACATAAACTGTATGTCTGTGTGTTTATATATGTGTATGAATAAATAAATGAATAAATAAATATTCTCTTCCCAGGCATTTAAAAGTCTTAAAATGGATGTAATTACATTCTGGTTAAATGTATGCAAATGAAGTGGATGTTGGCACAAGTTTAGCACTGCTTTACCCATGGTACAGATCTAGACACACAACTTAGGTATAGCATTTTCTTTGGATGAGAAATGATACATGAAAATACATGGGGAAGATGGCTTCTTACCTGAGAGAGTAATCCAAAGACATATCCGTGAAATCAAAGAACTTGAGGTATTCTTCAGCTACAAGCTTACTAAACTCGTTGCTTCAACAGAAAAAGAAGACAGATCAGTTTATTAGGAAATGAAACTCAGGTGTATTCATAACATTCTAAAGATTCAAGGCAGAAAATTGGAACATACTTTTTCCCCAAATGCTTTGCCACATCAGATCGTTTGAATCTATCCAGATGATAGAGGCGCTTTGCCAGCCTCCGCGCAGCCTCCACATTGCCGCTGGCCGTACCATTGATGAAGTCATGGCTCAGGTTTTCATGTCCCTCTTTTTCCAGAATATCATGGCTGCCCATATCCCCTGTGACATCTAATGGTGTAGTATATTCCAGTCTTGCATTGCTATGAAACAGGAGAGAATATTAACAGGAGGAACAAGAGGAGAAAATAAAATTAATGCTTTTGTAAGTACAAATCATTCATGGCAACAAACAAGTAACAGATGATTAGAAAGCTTTCATTACATTTTATGCACAAATTAAAATGGACATAGTACATTTCCCTTAAAACTCTATGGAAGTGAATGGAATTTTCTGTTTTATTTTAAGTAGACTTTCTGAGAAAAACTTCCTACACTTCTGCTGTTTTTTCCATCCATCTCTCAATTCAGACCTTAATGTTAATTCAGAGATCTTAATAGAATTGCTGCCCAAATTTTAGTGCAGCATATGTTCAAAAACCCGGAAACCTTTTTTTAGGTCTCAAAACTGTAAGAGAAGGCAGGCAGAATAGTTGTGAAGAAAGCAGATATGTGTATATGTTCAAAATTTTTATAAATAGATTTTATAGAAATTTATAAAAATTTCTATAACTTTTAATGAAAGCCAAAAAAGTTTAAATACAGTCTGAAAAAGAAAATTCTTTAGGGTTCCTGTTGTAATTCACATTTGAAATCCAAAACTTTGTAAATTATAAACAGTTTGATAAGGTATGATCACCATGTTTGGTCACCATGCGCACGGTCACTCATGCACTCCCAACTCGACTACTGCAACGCTCTCTATTTAGAACTGCCTTTGCATATCATCCGGAGGCTTCAGCTGGTGTAGAATGCGGCCGCACAGGTTGTGATGGGAATTTCCTGGTACTCCCATGTTACGCCCCTCCTGCGTGACCTGCATTGACTACCGGTTGCCCTCCAGGTGAGATTCAAGGTGTTGGTGTTAACATTCAAAGTCCTGCAAGGCATGGGTCTGGGACATTTATGGGAACGTCTCCTGCCGGCATCGAATACCAACCGCCCTGTGCAAGCACACAGGCAGGGACTACTCGGGATACCATCTGCAAGCCAGTGACGGCTGGCGGTGCCCCGGGAAAGTGGCGGTTCCTGCCTTGTGGAACCAGCTGCCCCTGGAGCTCCATCGCAATTTGAAAACCTGGCTGTTCGAACAGGCCGGGCTGGGCTGACCTCTCGGGGGGGAGGTTAAATTTTTATAATTACTGGGTAGTCTAGACTAATTGGGCTTGTCATGTTTAATATTGTTTTAATTAATGAATTATTTATATTTGTTTTAGATGTGAGCCGCCCCGAGTCCTTTTGGAGAGGGGGCGGCATACAAGTCCAATCAAATAAATAAATAAATAGAATGTGTTTTGGGTGATAAAATTCTGTGCAGCTATTTTCATTATAACATGGAACTACTTTCATTTCAAAGTTCTTTAAAAAAAGAGCAAAATGCAAGAATTAAAATTAGGAATATGTGAAACATTTCATTTTGACCTATTTGAAGTGTGAAATTTTGTGACATCCCATTTTGAGCACAAAATTAATATTTTTCAAACAAAATGTGGCTTCATGTTTGAAATGTGATGTTTCACAAAATCATCTTGAAATGGTTGCAAACATTTTGCACATTCCAAATTACAAAGCCTTTAATTAAGTAAATAGTGCCATTAAACTAAATTTAGTAAACTCTTCCCAGTAAGATAACTTTATTTAATGTATTAAATTTAAAGTATTTATTTAGAGCATTTATACCTAAGGGTTCCAAAAACAGCTTGTGCAACCAAGGAAATACAAAAGAGACATCATAGAAGACATGGGCAGGAACAAGATAGCAAAATAACTCAGGGACACGTTATTTAGATTTCATTATTACTATAACGGCCAACTATGATGAAAACGATTTGTTCAGGGAAGCCCAGATGATATTATCACCCTTATGATAAGAAGTCATCTTGTTTTACTACAGCACCACTCAGCATTTTTTTCCAGTTAAACACACATTTATATACTACTCCATTTAAACTTATATACTGCTCCATTTCTAAAGGATTCTAGGTTTTATGCACTACAAAGATACCATTACCCTCAAGATGGTCTCAAATGAAGGAACACTTTCCGATTAAATATAATATAAACTAAGACTTTTCTGGTTCCAATATGGAACCCTATGTATGCAAATAGCATTATTTGAAATAGTTGAGAAGACCTCATTTTAAAACACCTCATACTGTAGTAAAAACAAATACGATGCAACAGTCTCTATTAAACATTACAACACAGGAAGAAGGACTGTGATGGCACACTGTGAAAAAGCCATCTGAATGGTAGCTGCAATGAATCCATCAGATGTGCTGCTGTTATGAAGTATTTTTCACAACCCATGTTTCATCCTCTCATTGGCATAACTACTTGATAAGTGTGAATCATATGAGCTTCTTTCGTGATAATACAACGACTAGTTTTGAAACATAACCAAGCACCCTGTCTGGAAAGTGTTCTAAACAAGGCACCACCACACCACATTTTTGATGTGTCACAACATTCAGACATACGGTCAACAGCATATCAACATATGCATTTTTCTGCAACCAACTTGATGGCCTCAGGGCTGTAAGGAGAGCTGGTTTATCATGGCACAGCCCCACACTATTCCTTTATTAGATATATGGGGAAAAGAAAATACAAAATACATATGTCATGGCTTAAGGCTCCCATTTGCCTCTTAAGAACTCCCAAGCACCAGAATTTGATAATTTTGTTTTCTCATTTGGAAGGAATCAAGGAGTCAAGGACTATCTTAAGCCTCTCTGTATAAACCCTTTTATCTCCCATATTTGCAAACCTGGGATATTTGGTCCCACCCACTTCAGTGACATTATGACATCACTAACTCTATACCCAGCAGCTGTCAGGCAGAAAAAGCCTGCTCACCTTCCGTTTTCAAGTCAGCAAAACATCCTTGCCAAATAGTTCATTCTGAGTACTAAACCAGCATTAACAGTAACAATGGTTAATCATGTGTTTAGGACGTCAACTTTATGAAAAGCTTCTAGAGAGAAAAGCAACTCAAACTCTGTGTTGGGGATGACAAATATAAATATTCCTATTTGTATTGTAGCACAATCCATTCCAGTCACTATCTTAAAATGAGGAAATGTCATGTTTCAGTATACTGCTGATTGGATATGCCGATAGTAGAAAAGAAGGAAGCAAGACAATGAGCAGGCGGATGAGGTGAAAGTCTGTTGCTAAAGGAGGAAGATTTTTTTTAAAAAGAGGCAAATAACCTAAGGAAAATATTGCAAATAAAATTAAGGAAGAAATTCAATGAGAATTGAATATTTCAGAAAGAGGTATCAAGGCTCAACATATTCAGATGTAGTATTCCAAAACATATTGATGAATTCTTAAGCTTCAGCTTTATTAATTTGGTTAGGAAATGCCACAGACTAGTGGAAATTAGTTTGATACTTTTTAAAACAATTCTCTTAAAGGTTAATGTTGATCGTTTGATACCCAGATCTTTTGCCCTAAAGCAGTCTAAGAAAGCTTGCACAAGGATAACGGATATATTCCTAGTCTTCATTTGGCTACCAAATCTCTTTACAATGTACTTCTCTAAATTATTTTTTTTGAGAATTAGTTCTTATATTTCCATCACATAAGCCTTAAGATTAATCTAAGAGGAAAACTGAGCAATGGTATGGTAGAATTGTTAAATCTAAGTTAGTGCCTGGTTGCAAAACCACCAAAAATTCCAAATAAATATACAATCCAATTCAACTTTAGCAGAATTTAGTAGTAGTAGAGCACATGTATTCCATTAGATCCATTTCAAAGAAGTTAGAGATATATGTCTCAGAGATTTCATCACAATTGGCCCTAGCCAATTGTGAACCAAACTCCATGAAGGACTATGTGTCTGGCATGTTACAGAAGAATTTCCATTACAGTTCCCAAATTTTTCTCATAGTATTGAACATTATGAAAACTAGACCCAAAAAGACATTAGGCTGGAAGAGGCTGGCATAGACAGAATTCTTTATACTGTCATTTCTTTGCTTCAGATTTCTTTGTCCTCTCATCTGCAAAAATAATTTGGTGTATTTACCATTGATATCAAAGAAAAATGCCAATACATTGATGGTAGCATTTGTTATCAGCAGTCCAATTATATCAACTGCAGTCTTTACCCAACGCCAACATTTAACATACCTGTTTAATTCCACATTATAGCTTGGTGCAATGCCAATTTTGTCATGTTTTTGCATCTCCCTAAAACAGAAGCTGCTTGTTCAGTCAGCAACAGAAGCTACCAGCAGCAAGCAGACCGCTCTTGGCAAAATCCTTTACAGTATCCTTCACAGGAATCCTAGATAGATATTTCCTGTCTTACTTTGAGCCAAGGAAAAGATCTCCCTCATCTTCTTATGTTAAGGATGACTGGAATGTATACATCTGCCATTTGGACATCCATGTGACTTAAGAAAAATATCCCTAGACATTCCAGATCTTTGTCATGATGCAAGAATTACATCATAAGTGACTTGTATTCTTTACAGGGAGTGGCATTTGTAGATCATACTACATATTTTACCTAAAACCTTCTGGATTTGGTTTACCATTGGGGAAAGTGAAGTAATTGTAACACAGGGAGGGAGGGAGGGAGGGAGGGAGGGAATAATGTTATCTATCATTGGAAAAAGAATTTGGGAAGTCAGCAGTTATATTTCTTTAACAAAACATTTGCCATGCATACATAAAACAATGTAAAACAAACAAAATATGCTAGGAAGGAGGTATATAAGAAAAGGAATGAATCTGAAAGCAAGTATTAGCAAAGGGAAGGTTGCATTAAACAGAGAAACTATATTTATGATAATATTTCATGTTCATTTCAGTCTACCTTGACAAAATAATAGGCTACAAACCACCTATTAACAAATGTTTGCAAATTATTAAATTGAATAATCAAAATACGCTATTTAAATTAGACATAAAAGCAAAGCATCGATACAGAAAGCATCACTTGCAGTAACCAATATTAGAAGGCACTATAGATGGTCCTTGTTTAAAAAAAAACACAACGCTTTCAAGCAGTGGTGGGTTGCTGCCAGTTTAACAACCAGTTCAGTGATTGCGCGCTTCGCGTGTGTGAACAGCTTTCCGAAAAAACTTACCTGCTATGTTACTTCTGGGCAGTAACACATCTGAGGAGCAACAATCCACTCTGCTGCGCGAATCAGTTGAGAGAATATATGTAAGTACAGCACAGAGGCAGGCAGGCGGAGCGAAACGGTTCACTGCCAGCTGATTGTCAAAGCTAGGGGTTCGCCCGAACCGGTTCAAACTGGGAGAATCCCACCTCTGCTTTCAAGTCTAGATAGTCCAATTATAGATTCCTGAGCATACTTCAATATTACTCAAACTAGTAGAACATATATTAGAGATCAGGAGTCCTTTCTAGATCACAATTCCTGCTCACCGAAATTATACTCCATATTTGGAATACTTTGCATGATTATATGCATGAATTCAGTTTAGTGAACATTTGACTTTCCATTAATCCTTCCTTTTTTGTGTATGTCAAATTTACTTCCATTTAGATTATTTTCTGACACTTCTTTCCTTGGGATCTTATCAACATTCTAGTAATATTGTATTTGTAATTAATGTGATGGTTTAAACTCAAAGCAGGCTGAATCCATCAAATATTCTTTCTTTGGATGTTGAAAATGCCTATTATTTCTTGGACATTTTTGAGAGGGTACAGATTTACAGTGGTTTCGCCAAACCTAGAGCGACATGTTTATTAACTCTGAAGGACAAGTAATTATTAATAGTTGTTATTTCTTTGGTTAGTTATGACACGTTATATATCAGAACATATAAATTGCCACAATTTGTTTTTCTGTTTAATTTGACTTTACAACTTCTTGCTTCAGGATTAGAAATCCTGAAAAAGAACACAGATGAAGGCAGAAGTTTTTGAAAAATTTGCTATATGTAAAATACATGTTATATCGACAAACAAGAAACCTCTACCTCTCATCATATTTCAGTGACATGAGTCTGATATTCAGTCTGGTTATCGTATGAACTGATTTCCCTGGGTGTCATAATGAACTTGAGAACTATAGGTTTGTGAGTTTAGGTCTTGTTCTGATTCCTTTATGTTAATATAAGAATTCCTAGGACTTTTTTATCAATCAGTAAATTTAACATTATCTCCAATTTTGGTACAAATGAACTTCATAAAGATATAGATGATCTAGTATTTGTAAGTATTTGTGATAAGATAAACATGACTAGTTGAATTCTGAGGCTGATCCATATTTTAAGATTGATTTACAGAATTACAGAATAACAGATTGGAAAGGACTTTGGAAAGCTATCTAATCCAACCCTTTACTCAGGCCTATACCATTTCAGACAAATGGCTGTCCAATCTCTTCTTCAAAACCTCCAGTGATGAAGCATCTGAATCTTGATCATGTATTGATGGGAATGCTGCCGTGTTCATAAGTGTGAAAACAGTCATAAATCCCTTTTTTTAGTGCCATTTTAACTTTGAATGGTCACTAAAAATGAAATGTTGTAAGTCGAAGACTACCTGTGTTTCCTATTGTCCCCTTTGGCAGAAGCAACTTCAAGCAGGCTTTTCTTATAACAGGCCACCAGTCTCTGATATCGACTGGAGAGAATTCCCCCACACAACCTATGCAGAATTTTTTTTCCAGCTGTGTGATATTTGAGTGGCTGTTTCAAATCACCCTGCAGCCTTTCAATGGGATCTAGATCCTGTCTTTTATGTGACCATTCCAGAGCTCTATACCTCTATTTTATTTTTATTTTTGCAGCCATTCCTTGGAGCATTTACTGAACTACTTAAAGTCACTGTCATGTTGCAAGGTCCAATTTCAGTTGAGCTTCAGTGTTCTGACATACCGTCTCACTTACTGTATCCACAAGAACCCTCTGGTAGAATGAAGAACTCATATTGGTTTTTGTGGTGGTGAGCTGCCCTGATAAGCAAAGCAGTGTCAAACCATAAGATGTTCTCCACCATGCTTTATAGTTGATCTCAGGTCCTTTGAGTGAAATGCTGCCTTTAGTTTTCAACAAGCATGTCTTCTGATACTGAAGTCCAATATCCTTGCCTTATGTGTCCAGAGCACATTGTTCCACAACTCCTGGTCTTTGCTAGATACTCATGAGCAAGCATTAGTGTTACTCGAATCCCACATTGGGCAGAGCCAAGGAGCTGAACTATAAGACCTCCAAGGTTCCTTTTAACACTATGGTTCTGATTCTCTGTGGACAGGAAAGTCTTCCCCCTAGCACATTTCCTATGTAAATCTAATTTATGCAGTTTATTTCTCATAGTAGACTCATACAACTTGACATAGTGATAAGTGTTAAGTTTGCATGAAGAGTCAGACGCGAAGAGCTTCAGTGAAGAGTTTATTAAGTGACTACAGCTCGAATGGACCCGACTTGGCTGGGCTACGGCTGCTTCTTATAGCCTGCAGCCGTAGTTGCCAGCCAATGGGAGTGCAGGGTTTTTCCCGCACTATTTAAACCAATACCATTTGACATTTTACAAGAACAATTCAAAATAAACCAATAACATTCAAACCTACATACATAACAGTAAGAGTTATCCAGAGTTATCCATTTCATGTGATGAAATTCTGGGGTACTTAAGAGTTTTTCAACATCTGCTCTGGGACTGAACTTGCTGGGACAGCCTGACCTTGGCAAACTGGCAGATGTTTGGTAATGTGAGGATTATCTCCAATGGTTTGGCAATTCTTTTAAATCCTTCCTAGACTCACAGGCATCTATAACCTTCTTTCTGAAGGCCTCAGAGAATTCCTTTGACCTAGGCATGGTGATATCACATACTTCAACAATAAAGAGCAAATCAAACTACATGTTCCCAATTTAAATAAGACAAATTCATCAGAGACCCTCTCTATTATTTGCACTTGATTCTAATTTTAGCTATTTGAGAGAGTGATAAATGTAAAGGTGCATTTACCTTTTCCACATGCTAAATTTCCATTTACTTAAATTCCACAATGGCCTACAAAATATAAATGGTGCAAGATATTTGCTATTAATGTAGCTGAAATGAAGATCAAAAATGTGTGTACAGTATCTTGAAATGTGTTGGAAAAAATCAAAAATTTCACTGGGGTATACTTATTTTTTCATATTTTAGACAGTTCCAGGTCCAAGGACAGTGCATTTGAAACAGCTGCACTTTGTACTAAATCCGCATGTTTTGGGGAAAAAAACTGCATTCCTCAAGGGGGAATAATTTGACAGTGTGCTGGGTACGACTGAAGCAGATGGTGAGTAAAACTAAAAACAAAAATGGGCCAAGAACTCTTTCTCCCTAATATCTTCTTTCACCAGTCTTCCTAGTATCCTTTTCTCTCCCTTCTAACTAATACATTATAAAGAAATAACTAATTCTCATCAGAGAATCTGAGCTGACCTGAACTGTTTTGAAGCAGAATGTTGACATTCGACTTAGAGATATCCTGAGATCCTAGGCTGCACACCCCAATATCATATTGTTATCAAATCGCACTTATTTTCATTTAGGCAGGCATGTCCAGCTTTAGCAACTGCAAGACTTGTGGACTTCAACTCCCAGAATTCCTCAGTTAGCCACAAAACAGATTCTGGAATACTGTAGTTAAATTGATCAGTGTTGCGAGAATGCCTGCTCTAAAGCTGAAACCTAAATTACAAAACTGGAAGGCAACCAGGTGGAAGCACTGCCAGGTTCAAATAAAGAGTAATATTATTTCAACAAATACACTGAAATTCTTAACGCTGACTCAAATTCATGAGTTACTTACAACATAATAAAGGTGGGACAAAATCAAAATAAATACATACCACAATTTTTCCAAGAGCCTAACTTACTACTATTTTTGTGAAACAAAAATCTGTATTCTCCTTTAGCAGCCAAGAAACTGTATTTTCAGACTCTATCAGAAATCTATGGAAAGAAAAGGATGCCAGAACTCAACTTTCCTCTTTTATCCAACAGTTTTTTGAAAGTTGTTGGATTTGGACAAGAAAGAGGGTCTTTTGGAACATTCCTTCTAAAAGGAATTCACCTCACGTCTTTGATAACAGCATTTTAGAAGCTGTTCAGAATCTTGTTCTTCAAGAAGGTCTCAAACTACAAGCTTATCTCATTTAACCAAACACTTATTTCAATATATTGAGTATATTTTATTGCTGCAATATTAATCCTCTACAATTCTGTTGTTCTAGATTTCCATGTGTTTTACTGCTGTAAATCTCCCAGAATTCTACAAAGAATTTCTGCGAAGAAATATAACTCTTTTCAATGAATAAATATTAAGAGATTAACAAATTACAGACCAATCAGTTTCTGAAGTCATTGCATATATGATAAGTCCTTACCAAAAGCATGTCAAGTCGCAAGAAGAATTTATATTTTCCTAATGTCCAAATAAGTACAAAAGTTTCAAGATTGCCAAGGCAATCAGTTTTCTCAAAATATTGCTGAATATTAGATCAGTAATTTCCTGTCAGCTTTCTAAGGAAGAGATTCTTAATAGTAAAAAAAAAGACCTGCAGTTAGTAAGCATTCCGCTTAAATTCCCCTTTCTTAATTTTTCAGACCAACCCCTATATTTTAGAGGAAGATTTAAAGTACTGTATAAGAAATGCAAAATTAGTACAGGCTATAAAGTTTGTCCATCGAATTTTCACACCAATGATTTCTTACCTTTGTAATCTAAGCAGAAGTTTTCTATAATCATGGCAATTAAAAAATATTGGGGAAATATTTTAAAAAATCTTCCAGATTAACATAATTGTTTCATGAATAAATTTAATTTTAAAAAGATGAATTGACTGCAAAAGGTTTATCACTCCTGAAATAATTTATCTTTTATTTTCTTCCAAACAATAATATAATGTGTAGCTATATCTGAAAGTATTAACTCAACTCCAAAATAATTAAATTAAAAGAAGCAGAAGAGCCAGATCTTCCAAAATAGTTATATGATAGTTTTCAAGGATAGAACTATTAAGTAGAAAAATAATAATACAGGTAGTCCTCAATTTACAACCACAATGAGGCCAAAATTTCAGTTGTTAAGCAGGACAGTTGTTAAATGAGTTTTGCCCCATTTTATGATCTATTTACACAGATAAGTGAACCACTGCAGTTATTAAGTGAAAATTGTGGTCTTAATGAAAATCCGTCTTCCCCACTGACTTTGCTTGTCAGAAGATCACACAAGATGGACACACAACGCCAGGACACTGCAACAGTCATAAATACATGCCAGTTACCAATCATCCAAACTTTGATCACATGACCTTAAGGATGCTGCAACGTCACAAGTGTGAAAATTGATCATTCACTTTTTTCGGTGTCACTGTAAATGCAAACAGTCATTAAAGGAATGATTGTAAGTCAAGGTCTATCTGTATTTGATTGCATTTTCCCAATTTAAATTATTTCTGAAGGTAAGAAAGTCTGAAATCCTACACAAGTCCGAAATTTAAGAATGCCTGAAGTTTTCAAAAGTTGTTTGAAAAAGCTCAGTTATCTAATATATATGGCTCATCAGCACCTACAAACAATTCCAGAAACAATGCTGCATAGCCATTCTATCTCCATGAGTGAGTTCATGGAAACTTAGCAAAGAATCATTAGTAGTAATAGTAGTTGCAGCAGCAATAATATAGTTTGATTAAAAACTAAAGGCTGGTATCTCAAATTTATTTAAGAAAAAAAAAGAAATCAAACACACACAAATCTAATTCTTATTTCTCTGAACAATGCCCTCATTACCAGTCATGGAATGGAATTATGCCTGTAAGTACATAAAAGAATTTCAAAATTATACATTATATAATGTATACTGTCACCCAGAGTCACCTTGTAGGAAAAATGGGCGGCATGGAAATTTAATACATACATACATACATACATACATACATACATACATACCAAGAATAAACACTGTATCAGACATGTAAGAAGAGCGAGCTATGGTCTTATTTAATGTACAATTGCAAGGGAAATAAAAGTCTTTATAATCCTTTTGGGTCAGGAAACAAGTTTAATGGGGATTGTAATCAGGTTACAGGAATTCTGCAAAACTGTCTCAAAATTCACAACATCTGTGGTCCAAGTGAAATTTTTATTGAAAAGAATCATGGGACAACAAGATCGGTGATAAAGAATAAATTACTATCTGAGAGATGGTGATAGAAAAAATAGACTTGGAGAAGAATCCTATATTCTTTGCAGATTGCTCTAACACCCAAATGAGTTATGCTGTCTGTCACCAGTAAGACCCTAAATGAATATAGATCTACCGTCTTGATAAATGCAGGCAAACGTGTGATTATTTTTATCATACAAATGCACTGCTAGCATGCAACCACCTGTTACAGAAACAATTTAACTTCCGATTCTACCTTGATTCTCCAAACTTGATCACGTTGATTAGCACTGGGACACTCTGGAATCTTTCTCACAAATCATAATAAGGAGGGTGGTGGTGGTGTAAAGATCAGTAAGAAGACAAGAAGTATCAAATTACCTGACTTTGGAAACGGTCAGCCCATAATTACACTCGTAATGGCAGCATTTTCTATCCCTTCAGCTATTCTCTTCTTTCCACCGATAGCTTGTCAGACTGTTTGTTGCTTCAGAAAGACACACAAACAATAGATAAGGGTTTCAAGGTTTCTAGACGGCGGGTGGACTGTAGGGCAGAAATCCTAACTTGAAACAATTTTAAGGGTTTCTTCCTGTGCTTGTGGGCAGGGCAGTTCCCTACAACTTTCCAACAGACCTGCCTCAAAAAAGTACAATATACAATGAAGTCACTCTTCTCCACAGACATTCCTTTAAACATTTGCAGACGGCCCGAAAGAACACTTTTTGCCTGACTTTCTGTCATCTAGAGGAGAAAGGAGCTGCTCCCAAAGCATGCTCACCCAAAATAGTTTCCATGAGAAATAGGGAATATAATGTAGCTCATACTTTACAGATTTGCAAACTACTGCTTTAAAGAACTCACTTGCTGCAGCAAAATAGTCCTTCCCTTTTAATCCAGACTTATCCATCAACCTAATTTAGCACATATAATGATCACCGTTTCTGCCAAGGGAAGGTAGATCCCTCTATTTAGATGCAATTGTTTGTTCTTGTCTTTTTTTTTACAGCAAAGAGCTAGAAAAATCCAAATGAATCAAGAAGAAATAAAGGATAGAGTTGGGACAGAATGGGACAACTTGCCACAGCCATCTCGCTGTGGCCTCACCACAGCCAACTCTCCATGGCCAACACCATGGGACAACTCGCCCCGGTCAACTCACTGCAGGATAATTTATCAATTCAATTTGCTTATTTAAAATAAATTAAAAATGTTTTATTTTTTGTCACTCAGATTTAATTTTGTCCCTCCTTTTGCATCCTTTCTTTAATGATTCTATTCCATCATTTCTTTTGATTGTCCTGCAGTGAGTTGTCTCGCAGAGAGTGGGCCATGGCAAGTTGTTCCATGGCAAGTTGGCTTCAGCAAGTTGGCCATGGCAAATTAGCTGTGGTGAGTTGGCCATGGCGTGTTGGCCTCAGCAAATAATCATAGAACCGGGGGGGGGGAGTCTGATTGACAGACCAGCATGTAGGATTAATAGATTAGTGAAAATGCTATTAAAGTTGCAGTCAGAATGTTGCATTACTGCAAGAATGAGCTACACTGTAAAAGTTGAAAAAGTCTAGGCCAGCTGGCTGGGGACTTCTGGGAATTAAAGTCCACACATTTTAAAGTTGCCAAATTTGAAAAACACTGCACTAAATTGAACAAAGCTGTGGAGTTTAGCCATACTAAAATCTCACAATTTTGTAACTACTTGAGCTGCTTTTGCTAATTTTACCAGCTGCAAAAAAAATGAACAGTTGATTTTCATTTTCTCCTGTTTTTAAACTGTTCCAGTTTTGATGCATCTTTTGACTTAAACAGACTTCTCAAATACCAACATCGCATTCGTTGTCTCTATTCGTTCAATGTCCAACTTGAAGCTCTCATTTGCTGATTTTATTGCACCCTCTCTCAAATAAAGCCAAAGGTTTAGACATAAATTTCCTCCATCAGTATTATCCTCACAAGAACGCTTTGAAATTACAATTAAATACATATGCTAATAATTCAAGATCTATTTCAGTCTAAATATCCTCACATAATTCGATTTGAATGAAAATGTTTAATGCCCCATGTAAAATCCCAGAAATTGCAGCAAGGACTTGGTATTAACTGAAACATATTTAACTCATCTGCTCTTGATCAATAGAGGTAGAAGAAAACAGGAAAGGAGATAACCCCACTTCTAACCTGAAGCAAGAACTTCAGGCTTCTTCCAGTTCTATGGAAAAAAATCTACTTCCTTCAGACTTAAACTCTGCTATTCAAAAATAATAATAATAAAACACAGTGACTTTCCATCAACTCCATCTTTAGACATAGAGCAAAAACAGCAGAGCCCAGCACTTCCTCCATTGTGCAAAAGTGCCTGCTGGTAGGCCAAAAGTGCACTAACAGCAGAATGTAGCCAAGAAGGCCTTGCGGCCAAGAGAGGGGAACAATACGAGAAATGGTAGAAATTGTATTACGGGAAAAGCCCACAGATCTCCAGAGGTAATGGAACATGGCCGAAGCAAGTGGCAGCACCAGCTTCAAGCTTGCCTACAAAGCAGCTTGGCTGAAGACTACTCTGAAAATCTGACATATCTTTACAAATTAGGAATCAGACAATACAATACAGGTAGTCCTTGACTTATGAACCATAACTGACCCCAAAATTTATGTTTGTTAAGTGAGTTGCACCCCATTTTATGACCTTCCTTGCCACAGTTGTTAAGTGAATCTCTGCAGTTGTTAAGTTAATAACACAGTTATGAAGTGAATCTGGCTTCCCCATGGACTTTGCTTGTCACGAGGTCTCAAAAGTCTGATCACGTGATTCTGGGATAGTGCAACTGTCATAAATATGAGTCAGTTGCCAAACATCTAAATTTTGATCGCATGACCATGGGTTTGCTACAAGGGTCATAAGTGTGAAAAACGGTCACTTTTTCAGTGCCGCTGTAACTTAGAGGGGTCACTAAATGAACTGTTGTAAGTTGAGGACTACCTGTATATTGCTTAGCAGATTTGACAGAAGACCCCTTCCATACCTCGGCGAGAATCAACACTCGGAAAGAAAGTCTGCCTGGCAAACCAGAGAACTGAGGCTGATCATGGAGAAGTCACTGCCAGAAGAGACAGGCAAGAAAGCAGAAGGTAAACAGACTAGGACTTGAGCTCTCTCCAAGCTCTTCTCACCACACTGACTGAGATACCGCGTGACCTGAATTTCAGTAGACAAAGCCAGGATGGAAACTGGGAGGACCAACACACAATTTCTCAAGGCTTATGGACTGAGGATGGCTTCTTATTTTTACACTCTAACCATCCCCAAGTAGAGAAGAGCTTTCTCCCTAGCTCGTTTCAACGTCTTGCCCTCAGCACTACTGGACGGGCGATTCAAGAGGGTCCCGATTAGCGAGCGGCTATGCCCCCATGATAGAGCTGAGGTTGAAACTGTGGAGCATGTCTTTTTATACTGCCCTATATGTATAACGCAGGCAGAACTAAGTTACTGTCTCTCCTTGAAATAGACCCCTCCAGACCCAACGCTAGTAATTTGTTCTTATATTGTCTAGGGGATGGCTCTTCATACATCACTTCTCGGGTTTCCAAATATTTTTTAAGAGCTGTAACCATCAGGGGAGAACACTGTAATTCCCCTCAGTCAAAGTTTCTGGTGACCAATTGTTCATGATTTTATTTTTCCCATGTTCTTCTTTTATTATACTTGCATTTTGGTCTGTGACCGCAAGAAATTAAATAATAATAATAATTTCTCAAGGCCACAGTGGGAGTTAAACTCACAAGATCTCTCTTTATCAACAGGATGTGTTACTAATCTTATGATGTGTTATTATATTTCTATACTGTCATAACCAAGGACTGGTTGTCAGTAGTTTATTTTACAGGTAGTGCTTGGTTAATGACCATTCGTTCAGCGAATGTTCAAAGCTACAAGGTAGTGAAGGAGAAGACTTACAGCTGGTCCCTGAAGCTGCAGCTGTGGCAGCATCCCCATGGTTACATGATCACTATTTGGGTGCTAAGCAACCAGCCTACAATTACATCACAGCATCACATGGTCATGAGATGACCATTTGCAACCTTCACTGCCAGCTTCCAACGAGCAAAGTGGATGGGGAAGCTAGAGATTGCAAATGGCAATCAAGTGATATCACACTTAACAACTGCACTGGAACTGCTATCGTAAGTCAGCACAATCATGTGCTGACCATGTTGCTTAGTGACAGATTTCCCACTCCCAATTATTGTTAACCAAAGATTACCTGCAATAAAAAGCACTGTCATAACATTCCAAGGAAAATCAACTTAATAAACTGCTATAAGCTCGATAGCAATTAAAATTAACCCTCATGACATTGGAAGAGTTGGAGAATGCTGGATGTGGAGTTACATCACAAGGAGCGGCTCCAAGAGAAGAACTTGAGGGAGAATAGTTAAGATTTGTTTGAATTCTAACTCTGGGCTTAGGAAGTCAGTTCTTTAGCCTAGTGTGATAAAAGACGGGCCCTTCCAAAATGTCTGGAAGCCCTAGTTCAAGATTCAGGGTTCAACAGTTTTATTCAGAGCCATAATTATTACACCAATGCTCCTGGAAATGAGATAGAACAAAACTTCAAACTGGATCTACCAGGTTCACCTGTTGAGGCCTTTCAGCCCCCAAGGCAGTTGGTCACCATCAAGATTGTTCTGTTTGCCTTGGCACTCCTTCAAATGGTGGTGCAAATGTCAGAAATTTGTGACAAAGGCAACAGGGAACCTGAAATATTGAGCTCTCTATAACTATGGCCAGAGTATTCTAGAAGCAATAGGACTGTACAGGCACTATTGTGTTGTTTTCTGCAACTAGATATCTAGAAGGCTCTGAGGAGATACCTCAAACATATATTCGAGGGTGAAAGTCTGATACTTTAGCTTATCTTCTACCAGCAGAAGATCAGGGGAGATGAATCCACAATTGACAGGTTGAATGTACTGCCTTAGTCTCACAGCCAACAAGTTGCTGTCCTCTGTGAATTGGCTTAATGACAGGAGTGCTATTAATAGGCATTTGTAGGGTGGTTTCAAGGCCCAGCTGCCTATTATTATAAAACATTACAAAATTGAGTTTACCTCCTCAGACACTTACTTTGGCTCCACTAGATCACATAGATTTAATAAACTATTACACTGACCTTCCCTGGGAATACATATACTTTTCCTGACAGCTCTATCTACAGGGACCATAATTGGTAGCTGGACTTAACATAAAGTATCTTTCTGGTCACCAGAAGATGGATCTGATAGTCTTTCCCTATTTAGGAGGGAAAACTTCTGAAACCTGTAAAAAGACTTTGCTACATTATCAATTCAAAAAAGAAGAGCTTCATGTGAGCATTCTTCATTTGTTCCAAAGCAACTTTTACTGAGTTTTCACAGCTCTAGCAAAGAGGACGATAAAAATTCCTGCTCATGCTGCAATTGGTTCTATGTGCTGCACAATGTCAACACTGGTTACTCTTTATCCTTTCTAATCCAAAGGAATGTTCGAAAGGAATTATGTAAAGGGAGTCAAGACACCTGTCCATCAATAAAATAACTCTCTGAAAACTGAAGGCATAGGGCCAAATTCAGTGTGGAGGGAGGAGCCAGCAAAAAAGGTCAGGTTAAAAAATGGTCTATATCACACTGAAGGCTGTGTAGAAAATTATTCCTACAGTGTATCCGTATGGGAGTGCCCATTGGATAATGTTTTTGACCTCGTTTTAAGGTTTGTTTTTTAATTCATATTTATATGCCGCCCTTCTCCAGAGACTCAGGGCGGCTTACAATGTTTAGAGCACAACCCAATGTGCTCAGCAATAGCCTTCATTCCATTGTATATGCCTGCTTATTACTAAGTGG
This sequence comes from Naja naja, assembly GCA_009733165.1. Classification (NCBI taxonomy): domain Eukaryota; kingdom Metazoa; phylum Chordata; class Lepidosauria; order Squamata; family Elapidae; genus Naja; species Naja naja. The sequence goes on from CM019149.1 coordinate 208,393,509, forward strand.
CATTTTTACAAAGTCAGCTTATTGCCCCCAACAATCTTGGGTCCTCAATTTACCTACCCCGAGAGGATGGAAGGCTGAGTCAACCTTGAGCCTGGTGGGATTCGAGCCTGCACTAACTGCAGGCAGCTGGAACTAAGTGTTAGGCGTTTAATAGCCTGCATCACCAAGGCTCTCTCTCTGCCCACCTACTCACATTATCCACAGCAGAGCATAGGTAGCTATCAATTTTTTCCACAACACACATATACATAAAACTACTAGTACAAAGTTGGAGATAATTCCAGCATCTGTGCTCTGCATGCTTTCCTATCTTGTTTTAGTGGAAAACAATTACCTCAGTGTATTTATTTAACTGTGTATGCACACAGTATTTTTCCATTGTATCTGAACCAGACTAGAAAAGAAGAAGTAGCTAATAAGTTTACCAACTTTCATTCAGACACAGTTTTTGGGTTTACTTCCCTGATTCACGGAACTCTTAAACTAGGGGTGTCAAACACAAGGGCCGTGGGCCAGATCCAGCCCATGATGTTCTCAGATCCAGCCCATGGGACATCCTGGAAAATGTAAGGGGCCGGACTGTGTGGCTTCGGCCCGGTCTACCCAATACGAAGAGGAAACAGGCCAGCAGTTTTGGGAGTGGCATCAAGCTGGTCACGCCCACCCAGCTGGCCATATCCATCCAGTCGGCCACACCTACCTGGGCCCCGGAAGTCAGCCACAGCCCTCAATGAAATTGAGTTTGACACCTTTGTCTTAAATTCTCCATGGCACTCTAGCCATCCAACTCACGCAGTGACTCCAGGTGACGTACAGCATTACCTAAGCAAGCATATCTGCCATATGATTCTAGAGGGAAGCTGAGATATAAATCTAACAAATAAAAAATAAACAATCCTAAAGTCAATTATCTATAAATACCCAATTATGTACATCTACATTCATCCTGTAGGATGGATTTGATAGAGAATACCGGAGATTCAAGTAATTCAAAGTTTCTGATTATATGACTTCACTCCAAATCCTGGCCAAGATCAAGTGTAGTATCTGTACTCATTGGTTCCGTCAGATTATCTGAACTATTCCACAAAAGACAAGACAATGAACGTTACGTGCTTTTCATCAAAGGTTATATGTTGCCACCTATCAGGGATGCTGCAATGGAAGATTTCCCACATCAGTAGGAAATTAAGCCACAGAGTTCTCTGAGGCTTTTTTCAATCTCTGATTCTAAAAGGAAATTCCAAAAATTAACCAAATTCACCGAAAATTCATGCTGTTATAGTCACACTAAGACTATTTTAATGAGATTGACAGAGTTGGATGTATCATTTGGTGTTTTTTTTACCTTAGACATTTATTTGTTTGTTTGTTTGTCCGTCCATCCCACCTTTATTATTTTTACACGGTGCCAAAGGCAGCACCCTGTAAAAATAATAAAGGCAGGATATAAATAAATATATTTAAATCGAACATATAAATATCCAACACACTTTCCTCCTCCTATTTTTCCCACAACCACCACCCTGTGAGGAGGGTTGGGATAAAAGAGAGAGAGAATGGCCTACGTCACCTAGCTGGCTTTCATAAGATGGGACTTGAACTCACAGCCTCTTGCTTTATAGCCTGGTGCCTTAACCACTAGACAAACTAGTAAATATTTTGGGTTTGTTTTAAGTATGGTCCCCATAAATCCTAATGCCATAGCTATCATTCCTTCAGTATGTTTTAATCTCTTTAAAAAACCCAATGTGGTCATTTTATTCTACAGTCCAATTTGCTGAGCTGTAAAATATTCCCATCCAGCTTGCTTACAACGCCCAGAATTCTGCAATCAAAATCCGGAGCTCCACTCTTCCTTTTCAAGGTCTCTCTAATGATCCTCATTGCAAACAGAGTAGAAACCTTCCTGAAATAGCAGGTTTTCAATTCTCTAACTCCACCCAATGCTTTTGTTGGATGTTGATGCTGCATATTTGGAAGCGAGATCACATAAGAACTGAACTATGTTTAGGGAAGTTCCTTCTTTTCAAAAATAGCCGTCCTTTCACTGAAAACACAGGCGAGAGTACAGAAAGCTCACATGCTGATTTCAAAACAGGCAAGGCCCCATCCGACTTGTCCCTCTCCACCAATCCAGCGGGAGAATGCTGCTTTTCTAATGTCACAGCAAATACACTGAAGCCATGCAGTCTGGTTTTAGACTTACTGAATGCTGCCAAGGTCAATAGCTGATCGGCTGGCTGGAGAGAAGCACCCAGACACAGAGGAGCCCATAGGAACTCCTGGACATAACTTATTGCCTGTTTTAATTTCAAAGCCATGTGAGACACAACGTGGTTTCGAGCCCCCACTCCCCGAACTCAGCCCATAGCAGCTGTACTAGGCAGCACAAGGTTGGCCCCCTTCTGCTCATTCATTAGAAGGATTGGATCACATTACTGTCAGGCATCATTCCCTTGTGGATCAGCTGACCTTCCCCGCACAGCTAGAGCCTGGCTCTTGTTTGCACCAGAACCTCTACGGCTTTGTGATAAATTCCCAGGAGGAAAGTGGGAAGCTGGCACCTTGCCTACAACTTAAAATTATTTAGTTCATCAGCCCCTGGCAAAAGAAGAAGAAAACAAAACAGGATTGTGATGGACTTCTGTGATGGAAAAAGACAGTTCAACTCTTCCCTGAAAAGCTCTGGTTGCTTTGCTCACTTACCAGATTTCAAAGGACCAGCTGGTTTTGCCATACTGTTCCTCCCTATGTCAGTACTATCAGTCAGTGCTGACAAGCTTCCCGCCCTAGTTAGCTTGCAGAGTCCAGATTTTGCAGAAAAGAAAGAGAGTAATTTAGACTTCATCTCTGCGGTTTATTAAACCCTGGCACAGCATTAGACTGAGGGAAACCTCTATCTGAAACCATGCACAGCAATTTCTCTATTGAAGACAATTCTGAGCAACAGATATTATACTGCTCAGGACACTTCAGAGCAGCAGAGACAACCCTGCCCTTGCATCATGAATGTTAGTGTATATTAAAGACCCAGAGATTCCTCAGTTTTAAAAACCAACCATCTAAGAGAGTAAATCTGATTTTCAAAGCTGATTTTCTTTTTAATAGGTATATTTTACCTGAAAGATGGATAGAATGAAATATCTCAGGGGGAAAAATGGTAAAGGTAAAGGTTCCCCTCACACATATGTGCTAGTCATTTCTGGCTCTAGGGGGCAGTGCTCATCTCTGTTACAAAGCCAAGGAGTCAGAGCTGTCCGAAGACATCTCTGTGGTCATGTGGCCAACATGACTAAATACCGAAGTCTCACGGAACGCTGTTACCTCCCCACCAAAGTGGTCCTTATTTTTCTACTTGCACTTTTACATGCTTTCAAACTGCTAGGTTGACAGAAGCTGGGACAAGTAAGGTGAGCTCACTCCGTTACGCGGTGCTAGGGATTCAAACCGCCAAGCTGCCGACCTTTGTGATCGACAAGCTCAGTGTCTTAGTCACTGAGCCACCGCGTCCCATATACAAGTAGAGAGCAGCTAACCAAAATCGTTTAGGAATCAGGAACATTCAGGCATTTTAATCATTACTTAATCATGGATTCTCATTCAGTAGCCTTAGACATATAGCTAAACCACAGCGTTCAAATCTGAAACGGATAAAATGCTTTGGATTTGATATGGACAACTTCACTACACAATAGGTGGATAAAAATGCCAAATTCAGTCGAACAATCTAGCAACCAGCCATAATAATAACAACCCCCAGTGAAGCATGACCTCTGAGGAAGATATGCATGACAAAGAATGTCTCAGCCATATGCAATATGGTGAGATATGATTTAGAGAAACCCATTGCTGGGATCAACTAGGACTGCTCTAGGTGTTGGAGTTCCTGGACATCTGGGGACAAATGATCTACAACAGGGGTTCCCAACCCCCCAAGATGCAGCCCATTAGATTATGTCAGCCTTTTGGAATTGGGCCTTGGAAGCTGCTGGCAAGTGCATGCGCTTCATTTGCGCAAGAGGCGGGTGTGCATGCCTAACATTTGCATAAATGGAGCTGTGTGCATGCACTTGCTGGCCACTCAAACAGAACAATCCCCCCCACTATGCAAAGCTGTAAAGATTGGGGAACTTTGGGCTACAGGAATGTTGGTTGAGCAACCAGGGCCAGTAGCTGCAGGTGCATTATCCGTCACAAATATACAAAGGTTGAAAAGAAATAAATAATGATCTATTATTATAAATCAAATCCAAGGAGAATATCCCAAAAGAACATCCAGAATCAAAAATAACAGAACAAAGGCTAGCAGATCTATGTTGATTTATAATACGAAATAAATTGTTCAGAGAAGCAGAAGTGGAAGAACTGCAAAGATCTATCCAGGGCAAAGAAATCAAAGTCTTGCCACAAAAATTAGCTCAGACTGTAGACGCAAGCCAGGAAGAATTGGTTAGAAGAAGCTAGTATAGCTACTGAATAATTTTCATTCCCAAACCAGGCACCCTGTCCTCTGCCTTCCCCTCAGAAAGAACAAAGCTCTCTCACAAAAAAAGAATCAAAACAAACAATAACTAAGCATTCATAACAGCACAAAACAACAAATAAAGTTTCCTGCATTGAAGCCTGTTCCAAAGAAACAGCTAGCATAAGTATTAAAAATGCAATACTGTAACATCAAATATTAGCACCAGCTCAGTGCAAGAAACAAATCAACTAATGTACAACATGGCTGCAGTTATAAGTGAGTATCTGGGGTGCAAAAATAACAAGCAAAAAAAAAAATCACAAACAGTGCACCATCAAAAGGAAAGATCAGGTTGGAAAATAAAATCAGCATGTTAAGATCTAATGCAAGCAAACCAGAACAAAGAAGCTGAAGAACAAGAAGATCAAAGAATACCTGAATACGTCCCCTAGAAACAGGGAAGTTTAAGGAAGCACTGGAAATAATAAAGCAGCAAACAACTATAGTCAAGAAGATAAGCTAATACGAAGCTTGAATTGCACACCATAGGAAGAATCTCCAATTTCAGTTGAATCAGAAATGTTTCTGCCAACTCATCAATGAAGTGACTATGATGAATCAGTAAACAAAGAAAAAAATGCAATTCTGGATGCAGACACGGGACAAGCCACAGAAAAACAGTAAGAACCCAGCTTAGATAAAGGAGAGAGGGAAGAATTTAAAAAAAGGTGAAATGAAAGAACTTGTAATAACAGCTGTGATCATGGAGAAAAGGGCAAGGAAAATCAAGCAATTGGCCAGCATCAGATGAAAAACTGCATTGTTTTTGGTGAAACAATTTTTTTTTAATTCATATTTATATGCCGCCCTTCTCCGGAGACTCAGGGCAGCTTACAATTTTTGGGATACAACCCAATGCGCTCAGCAATAGCCTTCATTCCATTGTATATGCCTGCTTATTACTAAGCGGCATTTTTTACAAAGTCAGCTTATTGCCCCCAACAATCTTGGGTCCTCAGTTTACCTACTCCGAGAGGATGGAAGGCTGAGTCAACCTTGAGCCTGGTGGGATTTGAGTCTGCAATAATTACAGGCAACTGGAACTAAGTGCTAGGCTATTAACAGCCTGCACCACCAAGGCTTACACACCAGATTTAACTGTGGTTGAAAAGGAAGTGTGAATAATTGATGTGGGAATACCTGGAGACAGTAAAAAACAAAGAGTTGGATAAGATCACGAAGTATCACGATCTGAAATTCAAAAATTGAAATATTATGGCAGAAACCAGCCATGGGGTCTCATTGGTTGTCAGCACACTGGGTGCTCTACCAAAAAAGTCTTACACGGCACTTAGAAAATCGCACATCGATGAAATTTCCAGTGGTCAATTAGCAAAGGCTACACTGTTTGAGCCTATATAGCTGATACATTACAACAAGGTTCTTGGGAAGAACTAGATACGTATAAAATAAAATAAATAAAATAAAATAAAATAAAAATAAAACAGATAAAAGAATAGTCATTAAAAACTGGTAACTAGCACCAGAATGAAATAGGCTCCAAAGACCTACTGCTCTTCCCAGACCATTGTGACGGTTTTTAGGACTCACAGAGTAATCTATCATTGATCTACCAAATCAGGAGCCAAGCTTACCTTACAGCAGTTGCAAAAATTAGTGCTTCTCCCATCTTTTGGATATGGAGCAAGGCTTTTACTATTCTCCAAGAAACGCATAAGGCTCCTCAAAACTCCTCCATGATCAACTTTTCATATGATAGAAGAGAAAAATACACGAAGAGTAATCATATTAACTATGTGTAATTTAAATTAATTCTAGCTTTGGTCCTAGCCTCATCTTCTTTGAGGGACTGTAGACTCAAAAGCACACCAGTCAAGTTAACAAACAGTTCTTGGTTCAAAAAGGGGTGAACATTGTTCCTCTATAGATTATGGAATTGGATACAGAGTAGTCTTCAGCTAAAATCCCTTGGAGTTACAACCACAGATTCAATAGATATCTCTCTTGCTCCCGGCAATTCAACATTCATTACGTTTATTTCTGGAGCTGCCATCTTGGCTAAATGAATCTTGAAATCCTCTTACATTCACAAGCCCACTTACTCTCTTGAGCAAGTATTTCTACCACAAGAGTGAGCCACTTATGGCCTGCATGTATTGTTGGACTACATCATTTATCCTACCATACCACTACTTTTCCTGACTGGGGACAGACAGAATGGGATGAGCAAGAACAAAGTCAGGGCTAAATATATCCTTGTGAAATAGGAAATTGGTACAGTCCCTTAATAATGCCCACATGCACCTTATCACTTTCTACCCAATCATTTTACCTTATCTTAGAAGAATATGAGGGCCAAATTGCCTCCTATTCATCCTTGAATATAAATGGGTCAGGCTTCACTAAAGATGAATATTATAAAGAAATGCAATATGTCTCTCTTCGCAGGGCAAATAAGGACAGAATGCTATTAGTCCAAAACAACTGAAACAAACAAACCACTTTATTTCTATGCAGACCTGGCTAGGTACCAGTGCATATTTTGCCAGTGAGTGTATATCCTAGTCCAGCTTTAGCATTTTAAATGTGTTGTATAACACCGCCTAACGTGGACAGAATGTCAGTGAATGTGAATTAATTCATCTGGAGTCATCACTCGGAGAACGTCATATGTGTTACAACTTGGGCTGAAGAAAAGAGACCATTCATTGATTCAAACCTAGTTGTGACATTCAGCCCTTATGTTGACTCCTTGTTCCTTCTCTTTTTTAGTTATGAGATCATTTCGGTGGCATTAGAAGTTGAAGTCCAAACTGAAGCTTCAACATAGCAGAGCATTTTAACCACTTGACAGGTTAAAATATCTGGGAGGCAACATTGGGTGTGCAGCCTTGGGACTTCCTATACACTCTGCTACAGAGAAATGCCACTAGCATTCTGGGGAGTATCACTGGGGAGGAAGACTTGAAGGGCAGGGAGTGATCTAGTCTTAGAAAAGTTATTTGCATCTAACTTCCTTCCCTCGCCTCCCCACTCCATTCTAACCAGAAATGTGCATTTTTATTTCTAAGCTGCACGACCATTCTGCATCATTTTTCTATGTATTCGCTTTCATGCCTCCTTCAGCCGTTGCTTCCTTGGGTTTCTGCTCACAAGATCACTGTCTACTCTGCTCCACTTCTTTTTACCACCTCATTTCTTGTTCAGCTTTTTTCAGCCATTTTCTCCCACCCACTCACTCAAGGACTCGATCCCTTCTTCCTCTTAAAGCACCAAAACATTTCTCCTCCCACTGCTCCACATTCAGCAGTTTTGTACTTCTTTTACTGATGGGATGGGATGGAATGGGATGGGATGGGAAGGGATGGGATGGGATGGGATGGGATGGGATGGGAGGGAGGGAGGGAAGGAAGGAAGGAAGGAAGGAAGGAAGGAAGGAAGGAAGGAAGGAAGGAAGGAAGCCTAAATTTATTCAGAACCACTATCCCCATCAACATGTGGCAGCCATTTCCAACTCAACACCCATAATGCCGCTTGGGGGGCGCAAAAGCCCTAGTAATAAGCAGGCATATACAATAGAATGAAGACCATTGCTGAGCACATTAGGTTGTGCTCCAAAGATTGTAAGCCGCCCTGACTCTCCAGAGAAGGGTGGCATATAAATGTGAATTTTTTAAAAAAAGACATGTTGGATTACAACTTCCATCATCCACATTCATAAAAGAAGGTAAAATCCAATCTGAGCAGGAAAATCTAAGCCCGGAGTCCTTGTCCAATTGCCCCAATTCCTTGTCTTCAGCCTCCCAAGTTCTCCACCCTCTCGAGATCTTGTTTCACTTTACCATATACTTCACTATTTTTTCCCAATATTTGCACTTACGCCTCCATTTTTCTGAGCATTTCTTTCCCTCCCCTGGCCACTTCTCAATCTTCACCCATCCTGGGCAAAGTTTTCAGTCTCAGCCAATGTGACTACCGGCCTGTTCCACCCAGAATACAGGCTTCAGATTGCTTCGCTCATCCTATTCCAGTTGCTCAGCCACAAGCCAATTTTTTTAAAAAATAAAAATACATTTAGTTCCTAGGATCTTTGTGTGTCAAACCAAAAGCAGAACTGAGGACGTGGCTGTGCAGACCTAGAAGGCCCAGTCATTCCTACTTAGTACTGAAACTCTGTGATTTTTGCTCAGTCCTGAGCACTGACACAGTAGAGCAAAGAAAGCTGTGCCCCCTACTTGCTGCCTATTTTCTGTCAGTGAAATAAGCCCAAGATTTCCTAGCATTTCCAAGACTCTGCCTTTCTGCACATCTAAGTGGGATTACTAAGAATTAGCATCATCACTTGGAGACTTTTTGTTCCCTGAACAGGAAAAACCACAAGTGTTTCTACTCTGAATTCTGCAGTGAACTCACAGCTCATGGGGGACCTCTGTTGGCTGCTTAATGCATTTCCAAAATAATGCATTTCCAGATTTTACATTTTGCTGTCATGAGAGCATTTCTTGGACTCAAAGCAGGCTAGACCAAGGAATTGTTCATCTATAGTTACACAATCCTATTTTTTTTTCTTTTATTTTCCAATCTTTAAATGGGATCAGCTGTCTGGGAGGCTGCCTGAAAAGTTTCTGAATTTAGAACTGTAATGCAGTTGAATTATACATGTCCAGAGAAAGAAAGGCATGGGAAGAAATGGCTATTCTAGACAAATTTAATTCAGCCTCTCCTATCTGATTCAAAGGAAAGTCTTTTAAATGTTCCACCATCTCTATTTTTATTTTATTCTGTGGCAATCTTGTAGGTCCTTTGTAAACATATTCCAGTCTGCATGTGATATTTTAAGGATTGCTTGCCTCAGGCAGTTATAACACGTAGATGAATGTTTTGCTGTTCACAAGGAAACATAAAGCATTTCTTTGGAGGTATATTTTAGTGGGACAAGAAAGACCTATTCTCCAAAGCACCTGAGGGTAGGACAAGAAGCAATGGGTGGAAACTAATCAAGGAGAGAAGCAACTTAGAACTAAGGAGAAATTTCCTAACAGTTAGAACAATTCATCAGTGGAACAACCTGCCTCCAGAGGTGGTAAATGCTCCAACACTGGAAGTTTTTAAGAAGAGATTGGGTAAGCATTTGTCTGAAATGGTCTAGGGTTTCCTGCCTAGGCAGGGGTTGGACTAGAAGACCTCCAAGGTCCCTTCCAACTCTGTTATTCTATTCTATCCATGGCTCCTGATCTTCTTGAAATCCAGACCTCGACATTAGGGATCCTACCCGCTGAAATGAAATAATTTCACATTAGGAATCTTTCAAATCCCTCTTCCACCCCTAATCTGCCTTATCATGATGGCAGGCTTTTAACAACAACAAGAACAAAAAAGGTTGTAATTACTACAGATATTTATTACTAAGACCATAGATCACAGAATCCTAAACCCTTCAAAACAAAACAAAAGCTGTAATAGCAGATTTGTTTATGTGTACTTTAAAAACAAAATCTCAGCAAAAGCACATTACCAAATAGCGACCACAGCCAAGCCGAAAAGCACATTCACATTAAGTGGGAAAAGCAGGAGATATATTTAGCTTTATGCTCCAGTTTATAACCAAATCTGTTCACCATTTTCCTTAGAGAAGATTAGTTCAGCCATGGCTTTCCATCTGTCATGAAATGCACAAAAAAATGGTCCATTGCTGACACTTCACATGCTTGAGTTAAACACTTTGGATTCTTGCTCATATTTTATTTAAGACATAAGACTTGTTCTTAAAAGTCTCGTATTTTGAAGCAGTATATTGCAGAGCAACTGAAGGTGTACGTGCTTCATCCTAGCAATATTTATTCTCCTTTGAGTTGAAGTTGGCTGATGGCTTCACAGATACATCAGTGTTTTCTTGCAAGAATACCAAAGTAGATTGCCACTACAATACTTTATTCCAAAAAGCATTTTTTTTCCAAATTACCAGACTAGTTTACAACCTTGAGATTTCTTAAATTGTCTCATCCAGCCGTAATTACATCAAATATTGCCTAGTTTTTGACAATCAATTAGGTAACTGCCATCTTTTGTAACTTATTATTATTATTATTATTATTATTATTATTATTATTATTATTATATTCGGATTTATATGCTGCCCCATCTCCGGGAGGACTCAAGGCTCACACAGAGATATATATACAAAATACATAAAAACATCATCCAAATCTTATCCAATCCAAATATATTATAAAATACTAAAATGCCCCATTTAAAATCCCCAATCCCTCTCAATCCAGGCCAGCCTGTAAAAACAGCCAGGTCTTTAGGTCACGGCAGAAGGAACGTAGGTCAGGGGCCAACTGCAGCCCCAGGGGCAGCTGGTTCCAGAGGGTGGGCACCCCCACAGAGAAGGCCATCCCCCGGGGGACTGCCAACTGACATTGTCTGGCCAACGGCACCCCCAGGAGGGCCTGCCTATGGGAGCGTACTGGGCAATTGGACCTCGATGCTGGTAGGAGGCGCTCCTGCAAGTACCCCAGACCCGAGCCATGAAGGGCTTTATAAACCCGATTTGAGTTAAATTCAGTTTCTGCCTGGCATCAAGGTTCATATCATCATACTCTTTTCTTCCAGCAGCACAAAAGTGATCTACCGCTGCCTTCTTTCACATGCTTTTTTCCCCAGCCCAACCTACAATGTTGACATTCCTCATGGTCTCTCATTCAAGTACCAATCAGGCCCAACTTTGCTTAGCTTCTGGGCACAGACAACATCAGTTTGATGATTAAACATGGCTGAAAAGACATTCTAACAGCAATGATAAATGTTGACAGAAATGAAAAAAATGAAGCAAAGACAGATTATAAAAGCCGACCTTTTCTAAAAGTTCCAACTTTACAATTCAAGGCAATTTGGGGATTTCCTAAACTAAAATTAAGGTTTATTCATATAATGAATAGGTTTTTAGAAAGCTTGTCTCTTACCATAGCAATATCTCCTCTTCAGACATCTAACTTAAAGTCAATGTGAAAGAGAAAATCCCAAGTCTGTGCCTTGTTTCATATACAGTACCAGTAATTTACTGGGAGGCACCCATAGCTGACACATCAGTTATGAATACTTGCCAAGATGTTTATGTTGAAAATGATTTGCATTTTGCCATGTAAAATACATGCCAGAAATGGAAGACTGGTTTCTTTTTAAGAACTTTAATGTAAAAGATAGCGTTAAAACATATGGAAAAGGACAAAGCAAGAAATGAAGTTGCACACATTCAAATTCTGTTTTCTGTAGGTGTTCAAGCAAAAATATGGAAAAATATGCAGGGGTGGGGGGAGAGAGACTTGAATGGGTCCCATCCAACAACATGTTGTTCAGTGGTAAAAAATACAAGGTTCCACACTTAAGCAGGAAAAACCAGATGCCCAGGTACAAAATAGGTGATACCTGGCTTAGCAATAGTTCTTGGCAGAAAGGTCTGGAAATATTGACAGTTCACAGGATTAAGATGAGGTAGCAATGTGCCACAGCTGCCAAGAAAGCTAATGCAGTTCAAGCTTCATCAATAGAGATATACAAGGAGTCGTAGACTTACAACCACAATTGAGCCCAAAATTTGTGTTGCTAAGGGAGATAGTCTTTAAGTGAATTTGTCCCATTTTACGACCTTCCTTGCCACCGCTGTTAGGTGAATCACTGCAGTCATTAAGTTAGTAACACGGTTGTTAAGCGATTCCATGTTCCCACTTTGACTTTGCTTGTAAGGTCACAAAAGTTAATCACATGACCCCAGGACACTGCAACCATCATACATAGGAAGGAACCAGTTGCACAAGTGTCTGAATTTTGATCATGTGACCATGGGGAAGCTGCAATGGTCATAAGAGTGAAAAACAGCCATAAGTCACTTTTTTCAGTGTTGTAACTTTGAGTGATCTTTAAATGAACTGTTGTAAATCAAGGACCACTTGTAATGTCAAAATCGCTCTATGCTGCACTGCTCAACCTTCACACTGTGTTTATTGATAAACTCTAATGGTATGTGGGAATGACCTGGGGAAAAAAAGGAAGGGCCGTAGCCAGGGAAGCAGTCAGATAAGCAGCAACTCAGCGATAGAAGGAATTTGGACATGGCAAATGTCTGAAAAGGAACCCTCCCTAGTTGCTTAGGCAGTAAAGGGGTCCATTCTTTAGCCTCTCCTGTTTAATATCTACATGAAACTGAGATCATCCGAGGTTTTGGGGTGAGGTATCATCAATATGCTGATGATACCCAGCTTTACATCTCCACCCCAGACCAGATCAGTGATGCTCTCTTTGTGATGTCCCGGTGCCTGGAGGCGGTACAGGTCTGGATGGGGAGTAATAGGCTCCGGCTCAACCCGACCAAGACTGAGTGGCTGTTCTTACCAGCATCTTGGCTTTCAGTGGATGTACCATCTTTGGTCATGGGGAGAGAGGTGTTGCCCCCCGTGGATAGGGAGAGGAATCTGGGCGTTCTCCTGGATTCACAGCTCAGTTTGGAGGAACAGGTGGGAGCTGTGGCCAGGGGGGCTTTGGCCCAGGTTCGGCTGGTTCGCCAGCTCCACCCTTATCTGAGCCAAGATGCCCTTCGAACAGTCACTCATGCGCTCGTCACCTCTAGAATCGACTACTGTAATGCTCTCTACATGGGGCTGCCCTTGCGGACTACCCGGAGGTTGCAGCTGGTGCAGAATGTAGCCGCGCGGGCTGTGATGGGAGTGTCCCAATACTCCCATGTTACACCCCTCCTGTGTGACCTGCATTGGTTGCCGGTTGCCTTCCGGGTTAGTTTCAAGGTGCTAGTAACAACTTATAAAGCCCTAATGGCTTGGGTCCAGGGTACTTGCGGGAACGCCTCCTGCCAGCATCACATTCCGATTGCCCTGTTCGCTCCCACAGGAGGGGCCTCCTTGGGATACCGTCAGTCAGGCATTGTCGGCTGGCGGTCCCCAGGGCTAGGGCCTTCTCCATGGGAGCGCCCACCCTTTGGAATCAGCTCCCCGTGGATCTCCGTTTGGCCCCTGATCTCCGCTCCTTCCGCCGGGAGCTGAAGACCTGGCTGTTTCAACAGGCCGGCCTGGAATGACCTGGGGGGGGGGGTTAACTGTTTCTTTTAATGGTTATTCTGACTTGTTATGTTTAATCTGCTTTTATTGTAAATTTGTGCTGTTTTAATCTTCGCCGCCCTGAGTCCTTAGGGAGAAGGGCGGCATACAAGTCGAATAAATTATTGTTATTATTGTTGTTGTTGTTGTTGTTGTTGTTATTATTAAAGGCAGCGGGGGAGAGAGATGTGTTTTCATACTTGTAAAATACTGTTAATGTAACCTTACAATATAGTAGTACTAGTTCATCTGGGAGTGCTTCCTGTCTGGATTACCTCACAAGGTTGACATCACCAGAATACAAGAAGGACACTGAGAAATTGGAAAGAGTTCAGAGAAGAGTATTAAGGACGATAAGATGCTTGGAGGCTAAGCATACCAAAAGAGGTCAAAGGAACTTGGTATATTCAGCCTAAAGAAAAGAAGACTGAAGGGAGACATGATAGCAGTCTTCTAATACATGAAGGGATATTACAGTGGATGGGGGGGATATACAAGAACCAATTAACCGAAGCTTAATAAATTCAAATTTGAAATAAGAAGAATTTCCCATGAGAGCTATTAAAAAGTTGAATAGCTCCTTTCCTGATATCACAAGAGCTCCATCACTGGACGTTTTCAACAGCAACAACAACAACAACAAAAACCGCACAACAATTTGTTCAGGATGGTATCAGGATATCTGAACTGGGCAGGAGGTTGGACTAGATGGTCTCCATAGTCCCCTCCAAAACCCAATGATTCTATACATTTCCAACCTGCCGCTGCCCACATAATCACATTTTGCAGCATCTTTCCCATCTATGGGAAATTGCTGTCAGCTTAGAGAGCAGAGGTAGCACATTTTGGTCTTAAAATACACTTCTACCGTGTTTCCCCGAAAATAAGACCTACCCCGAAAGTAAGACCTAGCACTATTTTCTAAACCTGCCCTAATATAAGACCTACCCCGAAAATAAGACCTAGTGTAAATCTCCAGTTCCAGGAAGACTTTTCAGGGAGCAACCGTGCACCCGAAACACCCCCTACACACTCACACCCACTATTTGGCACCATAAATATATAAGACCTACCCCGAAAATAAGACCTAGTGTGTTTTTGGGAGCCAAAAAAAATATAAGACAGTGTCTTATTTTCGGGGAAACACGGTAGTATGCTACATGATCCAAACTTTTCAGCTTCTTTATCATTGTTATGTGGAAAGGTTGTCTCAAATATACTTACTAGCAATATAGTGTTATTCACTTTCTAGCTCTACACTCTTTAGGTACCTAGTATGACAGGACCATAGCATTTTAGCTGATTATCCTCAATAGAAATCAAAATGCCTTTTTTTTTCAAAAAGCACGTCAATTCCTCAAAGAAAACCAAGATGCAGCGGAGAAATTATTGTAAAAGCACAATACTATTTCACAGCAGGAAACTAACAACTACTACACACTCCAAGAATGACACGAGGTAAGTCACTGCAAATTTGTAAAATTAGGAGTATTATCAAGGCACATAAAGGTTAATCCTTTCCATTTCACCCCACTGCCGTTCTTTTTTTTTTTTAAGAAAAAGTAACATACCCAAAGAACAGCACTCATATTGAAGTGTCATATTTGGCCGTTGGATTAAGCACTCTCTATAGGGCTTGTGAACACCATTTCACACTGCAAACAGAGGGTCACAAATGGGAACAAAATCAACAAAATCAAAAACTGGCAGACCCAGTAGCAAGCATTCTCTTCACGTTTTAAAAAGTTGCAACCCTAAAGAGATTCATCAGAACGGGGTGGGGGGTGGAGAAAGGAGGATGAATGAGCAACTCATTATCACCGGCAAGATGCAACCAAAGCCACAAATATTGTGAAAACAATCTGCTTTTGTTACCTTTCCGAAGGACAAGCTGCAGCAAGGTCTGACTCTTTAACGTCTCCATGTCCATTGGCGACTCCATTGCAAGAGTCCTTTCTCATCACCCCTCCGGGAGTCCTTTCTAAAAACTGAGCGTCTTCTTTGATACGTTGCTGGATCATTGGAGTGAGTGGCATTTCAAAGCTGAAGTAGCTGTCAGGCTCAGAATATAACGTTTCTAGTGATTCGGCACTGTAGTATAAAGATGCATTGTCCAGAATGCTTTCAAACTGGGAGCTGTACACATCTGTTGAGATTTCAGAGAGTTGCCCAAGGACATCTTCCATTCTCCCACTGAGACCTTCTTCCTCCTCCATTAGCCTAGGAATCAAAATTGGATTTTTTTTTAAAGTGCTTTAGTTTACTTTATAAGCGTACATGTGGGCATGCTCACATTTTCTCATAACGGTGGGTTTCATACAGACACATACAAACAGCCATTCCTTTTGATCGCTATGTACCAGGGTTTAATGTCTGGTTACAATTGTCTTGATGGAAAACAGACACTTTTGTCTTTCTCTCTGTGACTTCCCATCCCCCTCCCACACATTCAGACCCAGGATGGAGTAGAAACAAAAGTCCCTGCGATGGGATGATGTGTGCTAAGAAACATCAGCTCATTGTGTTCAACAGGGGGGGGGAAAAGCGCATTGTGTATCTCTATTTTACATTACTTTTCCGAGATTCTGGAGCTACTAAATCTTTTCTTCTAACAGCTCAGGCAATTATTTTTTTAAAAAAAAGCAACAACAGGAAAGATTAGTACTAGAGAGAGAATATGTATTTGGAGGCCTGGAAGATAAATGTTACAGTCTTCTTTTTCTTATATTCTACAATTAATGGATTCTCATGGATTTACACTCAAAAAGACTCAAGAAAGCATAATGGTGTTTCTGTGCTGAATAGTTTTTACATTATCACTATTAATATTATATACACACACATGCACATATCTTGCTGCTCTGCTCCACACAGCCACAACGCCATTCCTTTGGTAGGATTGAATCAGGAATTAAAAAGTATTTTTTAAAAAAATTAACCCAGGATCTGTTCTGCTTCTGAATAGACTGGGATTATTCCAGGATCTTTTATCATTTATGGTGGACATGTGACAAAGCAAAGAAATATTGGAGTAGGGTTTACATCTTAATACAGAAGATTCTCAAACTGAATATAACAATGAAACCAGAAACTTTTCTTTTGGGTTTAATGGAAAAAGACCCATGATCACGCAATCAAAATTCAGATTCTTGCCAACTGGTTCATACTTATGACTGTTGCAGCGTCACAGGGTCATGTGATCCCCTTTTGCAACCTTCTGACAAGCAAAGTCAATGGGGAAACCAGGTTCACTTAACAACCAGGTCACTAACTTATCAACTGCATTCACTTAACAACTTGGGCAGGAAATGTCGTAAAATGGGAGAAAACTCACTTAACACATTTTGGGTTCAATTGTGGTCATAAGTCGAGGACTACCTGTATACATTGATGGCAGCAAAATTACTTTATACATAAAAATGGAATGACGGTTTGATTCCTATAATGGATAAATGGCTGCAAAAGTTCATGGAGTTAGCAGAGATGGCTAAATTGACTACTTTGGTTAAAGAAAAGAACACAATTTTGTTTCTACTTGGAAACCGATTCTGAACTTTGTGCTTGAAGTGTGTGGGGGGAAATGAAACTTTGATTAGGGGTTTTATCAATTAGATAAGTTTGTGGCTAGTTTATACTATTATATAAAAACTAAAAAGCTGAGGTTTGATGCTATTATCTTATTTTACTGCACCAAAAGGAGTTGGAAATCAACACCTTTTCTTTCTTTTTCTCCCTTTCCCTACATTTTGCCTTTCTCTTCCCCACCCCCCATTTCCCTACTATTTTCTTTTGTATTTTTCTATTTTATATTATAAACTAATTAAAAAACAGAAACTAGAGCATTAAAAAACTAAAACAGGATCTGTTCTGCTTCTGAATTGATTGAACTTGACAATGTGCAATGGACATCACAGGGAAGAACTCTTGTCCTGTTTGAGAAAGTCCTAAATCTTGGCTAACTAAACTATTTGGTCCTTTCCAAATTAGCACCATCAGCAATCAAGCTAAGGCATGAGAGTGTGTGTAAATGTAAAGTTAATATCTTTTAATCCTTCCATGTCTTCCCCACGCTGCAATTTACCCCACAGAGACCATAATATACAGCTTGCGGAATTTTAAAAATCTCTAAAAGCATTAAGCCCCTGCGCCGTGACATAACATTTTCAATTTCTTAATCATTCTTTAAAAAAATCAAAAAGAAGTCTTTGAAAACAGACACAAGAATGTGCCCTCATTCTTTCATTCCTCCTCTCTGGTGATTGGCCTAAATGTTAAATTGGCCTTGGACTGTTCAGTTATTTATAGTACTTTAAAGAAAACAGGTTTCCTTTTAAATATATGATTCAAAACTAGTTAACTAATGGTATTCAAGAGGTTCTTAGACATTCTAAATAAAACCATCATGAGTGCCAATATTAAACTGCATCACAACTAAGACTACTGGAATACCTTGTTTTTTTCCTCTAATATTTTAACCAAAGTTTAATCATTGGCGTGATTCACACATGAAGCTAAAACTAACCGGTTTAGCTTGACTGCTTATGGTTTATTCAGAAATACCATGACATAATATGTATGACCTCATACTGAGTTCAGAAGTCATACTAAGCCATAATTGAATAGGCTTTGGTTCATGATGTACCATTCATCAACCCAGCCAACTATGGTTCAATTTTTGTAGGACAGGGGTGTCAAACTGGCGGCCCATGGGCTGGATGTGTCATGTGCAGGCCACGCCCACCCCAGCTCCACAAATGGGAAAAACATCATGAAACATCATGTGACGGCAACATGATGCCACAAATTTGACAAATTTGACAAATTTGAGGGAGGGGTCAAGTGCATCATCAGTTTAGAGTCTCTTCACAACCACAGAACTCTAAGTCCATCCTTCCTTGAATTCTGTTGATGCTTATCTTTCACCAATTTGCCTTGTCCATTTGTAGTTCAGATTCTTGTTTAGAGGCAGCATGAAATAAACTTGTATTCATTCTGAATCTAACCCTGTGGCTGACAGTTATGTTAAGTAAATCATTGCCCTATTTTATAAGTGTATCAAATTATTATCCTTACACCAACTATGAATGGTTATTGGGTTAAGTGACTTGAAAAATCCTTTCATCCGTTTAATTATTAGATCAAATAAAAATTACTCTCATGAGATATTCCATGATGGTAAGCAGTATAATCTACATCCCTCGTTTTGAAAAGAAAGGCCAACCCATGCTTAGTCATAGCAGAGCCCACTTAATACTGATAAAGCAGTTGTTATGGCATCAAGAAGGCTAGTTATTAGAACAATTTAACTAAGGTGCATTACAGTCAAGACTCCTGCTGTTGTGTTTACAATTAAATTTATCACATTACTCATTTCTGAATTTTGTTTATATCATTAAGTGTTTACTTACCATGTAAATTAAAACCTATTTATGGAAACTGTGATTAAAGAACATACTAATAAATCATTCATAGTATAAGAATAAACTGACCCTATCTGCTTGTTAGAGCAGCAAAACAGTTTATTTTAGGAAAGAAGAGAGCTTGAGAGGAGTAAAAACTGGAAACACTTCATTAAGGGAACTCCTTAATATGCACATGGACTAAGGATATAATGGAGATTTATTATTCTTGTTGTGAAATAATGTTTTTTGTTTTTCTATAGGAAGCTTGATATTATTCAGCTCTCTAAAACAATTTCCATCAGATCTGGGCACCAGAAACATAGACCAAGAAAAGAATTGTGGGAGTTGAAAGAGGAAAAAAACTATAGATTGGGGAAAAAGACTATAGATTGCCTAATTCTGAAATTAAAGCCAAATGAAGACAAAGTCTAAGTGACCATAAATACCTCCGCTGGCACCAGCTAAGTTCTCTATCCAGTTGTGTTTTTACATTTCTGCAAAAAAAAAAAATTTGTTTTCCAAAAATTGCAAACTGGCATGCTATGAGGCTGGTACGATGCCTTTAGCATCATCTTCATTTATAAAACTTTGAAGTCCCCAAAATGCCCCAGAAATATTCTTAAGAAATAATAGTGATCCACAGCTACAGCTCAAGGTTTAGAAGTACACTTAAACCAAACATAAAGTATGAAGAGCAGAGAGCATCCTCTGTGGAAGAGACAAAAAACAGGTTGTAAGTAATATTCTGGGAAGTCAGTGCTTTGCAATTTGTTGTCTCCCCCATGACATCCCTTTTGTGAATGGACCAGCCTTTCCACGCAACAATCATTTTAGGAGAAAGCCCATATGTTTCCAACATTCCAAATGTTTCTCCAATTGAGATGATGCAGAATATTGTGGATATATAGTGGTTACACGTAGTCTTTGGCTTATGACTGTAATTGACCCCAGAATTACGGCCGTTAAGCCATGTCAGTCCTTAAGCGGATTATCATGTGACAGTCCTGATTTTAGGACTTCCTTGTGGCAGTTGTTAAGTGAATGTGGTGGTCATTACATGAACCCCCTTGTCCATAATGGACTTTTTTTGCCATAAACCAGAAGTAAATGTTGTAAATTGTGGTTGTATTTTTATTTATTTTTATTCATATTTATATGCCGCCCTTCACCGGAGACTCAGGGCAGCTTACAATTTTTGGAGCACAACCCAATGCGCTCAGCAATAGCCTTCCTTCCATTGTATATGCCTGCTTATTACTAGGGCTTTTTGGCCCCCAAGCGCATTTTACAAAGTCAGCTTATTGCCCCCAACAATCTTGGGTCCTCACTTTACCTACCCCCAGAAGATGGAAGGCTGAGTCAACCTTGAGCCTGGTGGGATTCGAGCCTGCATTAATTGCAGGCAGCTGGAATTAAGTGCTAGGTGTTTAACAGCCTGCACCACCAAGGCTCTGGTGGTAACTGTGGCATGCTGCAAACTGCTTTAAATGCTGACTGGTTGCCGAGTACTCAAAATCATGTAATTATCTGATCACAGAGGGGGCAGCTGCCAGAATTTCAAATCCGGATCGTAAATACTTTTGGGGGGATGTATTGTATCTCTGAATGACTTGTTGTACGTTGAAGACTACCTGTACAGCACTGAATGGACTGAAGAACACTTCATGAAGTTCTTGTGAGGTAACCTTAGAATTTTCTGCCTCACAAACAATCCTCACATGCAACATATGCACCTTTTGAGGAAGACTGAAACAGTCATTTTCCTGTCTTAAACTCCCTGAGGCAAATGAAAGTTTAAATCTAAATACAAACACACATGCCTGTGTTCAGGGACTTGCCTATCTCTTTTTTTCTTTTTGTCTATTCGCTTATGGATAACCTTGGGAAGTTCGAAAAGCAGAAATCTTTTAAAATTCAAATCCTCTACCAACCTAAATGGCAGGCTGTGTAGCTTGGCAGATAAAAACTTGCACCAGAAAAATTCCAGGGAGGGAGCAGATGAACAGGAAAGAAAGCTGAGAAAGACAAGCTGCTATATTCAGATGTTTGGGGAAATCACTTGAGAAAAAGTAGGAGAGATTTGCAGAGTAATTCTTGGAACCTACAAACCTTGCCTATTATCTGTAAAGCCTTCAATAGGAGGTAGGGTTGCCCATTTAGATGCTATCTATGTATTATTAGATATCTATTATCTATTATTATTATCTATTATTATATTTATTATTATTTAGATGCTAGCTATCTTTATAACTTAGATGCAGTAAGCATACAGGATTTTCCTGACACAATTTGGTCTAATGGTTAAGGCACCAGGCTAGAAGGCAGGAGACTGTGAGTTCTAGTCCCACCTTAGGTCTTAAAGCCTGGCTAGGTGACTTTAAGCCACTCTCTCTGCCCAAATCACCTCACAGGGTTGTTGTTGTAGAGAAAAATAGAAGGAGGAAGGAGTGCTTCCTTTCTTGTATGTGTTCACTGTCTTGAGTTATTTATAAAAATAACAAAGGATAAATAAATATAAATAAACAAACAACTCCAGCGAGTGCTCAAGCAATGCTAAGATGCCAGTAAGTATCAAGCTAGCATCCAAATCAAGATTTGTCTCAGCTGGGATTTTGTTAGATGATTGTTTATCATTCCCAGCCAATGCTGCCGGCTATACTAGATGGGAAAATGGGAGTTGTTGTCCGATATATTGAAAGAGCTACAACTTGGCCCAAGTTAAACTAAAATGCTTCTAATATAGACTTGCTTCAGCACATAGATTCTCTGAGTTGTCTCAAAAGTCAGGCATAGAAGCCCTTGCCCATATATTCTTGGATGATCGTCATGTTAGTTTCCTCCTTGACTTCTCAATTTCCCAATCTGCTGACAGTAATCCCACGGCTGAACATTTTGACCTGCGCCAAACAGCCAGAACAGCCAAAAATAATTGAAAAGGAGCAACAGCAGTTGTATTTAGCATTTCAAACAGCATCCTGTAGCTGGCATTGGATCAAAAATTTTTGCTGTATTTTGCTCCTTCAAGTTTTACTGTTTCTATGATAGAAGAACCCAAGGATTTTCAAAGCAAAAGCACAAAACAGAAGTTTGACTAAATTTAAGCAAGAATGGCACTCTAGATGTCAGTCTACAAGATAAACTCAGAGAGTATGCTTTTTGAGGGGGAAATAATTGACATAAAAACAGTTATTAAAAGCAATTTCAGTATGATGGCCCAATTGTTAGTTGGATACATTGGGAGAGAATTTGAAACAGTATTATATTGTTTCTACTGATCTTTCTCCTTGTTAAAATTATTTTATTTTTTCCTTTCCTTTCCTTTTTTTTACATGATTATATGCAATTACAGCATTTTTTGAAAAACAAATGATGGTGATATCAATGTTAACATTAATGTTTAGAGTTTTATGGAGATTTTTTTAGTTAAACTGATATAATAAACCTAGTTCTATACATTTAATTAAATAATTAATTTAAGCTTTGTAATAAATGGAAATCCTTCATTTATTGATATTTCATTATTATTCTTCGACCACTTGGTCTTCTCTTTTCCTTTTTTCTCTTATGTAGCATTTACTGTTCTTTAAATGTGTTGATCAAATTATTAATTTAAAAATAAGACAAAGCAAAACCAGTGTTCAGGAAAAAAAATATGCAAAAGGAATTACAGCACAAGTAGTCCTTGAGTTATGACCATAATTGAACTCAAAATGTATGTTGCTAAGTGAAACATTTAAGTGAGTTTGTCC
Source organism: Naja naja (assembly GCA_009733165.1). NCBI lineage: Eukaryota > Metazoa > Chordata > Lepidosauria > Squamata > Elapidae > Naja > Naja naja. Next base: position 208,416,259 of record CM019149.1, read on the forward strand.
CATTTTATGACTTTTCTTGCCATAGTTGTTAAGTGAATCATTGCATTTGTTAAGTTAGTAACATGGTTATTAAGTCAATCTAGATTCCTCAGATTATCAGAAGGTCACAAAAGCTGATCACGTAACCCCAGGACATTGCAACACTGCAACCATTATAAATATGAACCACTTGCTGAGCATCTGAATTTTGATCATGTGACCCTGGGGATGCTACAACAGTCCTAAGTGAAAAACAGTCATAAGACCCTTTTTTCAGAATGGTCACTAAATGAATTGTTGTAGATCGAGGACTATCAGTACTTGTTTTTAAATGCACAAAGCATCCTAACACTTCAGTACATGGTGCAAACACATTTTGTTTTTTCTAAAAAAAACAAGATTTGCTTAAATAGGGAAGAATCGGAGAGGCAATTTCACAAAATAATTTGAAAATTACTGCAATGGTTAAATATGAAGATGATGTGCTACATATTCATCCTCCTAATCAAAATAACTACAAATATTGATTCTCTAATGGTTGGTGTATGAGGCTGCTGTAATGAGCAACTGCCAACTCCCCAATCCTTTTAAGAACTCTACTGGGAATAGACTAGTAGAAAAACACTTGAACTGCTCCTATCTACAATTTTAAAAAAAAGGCTTCTGGAAGTTTGCAGTTCACCTGATTCAGCCGGTCCCCTATGCTACTTCTCTCACTCATGGGAAGGTCTTCAAACTTGCAGGGCCTTCACATTACAAAATATTCCCCTCCTCCATGTATCCATCCTCATGAATATGTAGGAGAAGAACAGGGGGAGGAGTTAAGCAAGTCATCAGCCTAGAACCCCTACATTCCCACAAACAGTCTAAGTCCAACCTCTCTTGAATTCTGCTGACCCTTTATCTGACGCCAACTTAATACTGACCATTTGTTGACTAGATTATTGTCAGGTGGTTTTTATCATGGTTTTATCATGTATTTATGTAATTATATTTCAGTGGGGCTTGTTAGTTTAATTCTTTTTTAATTATTTATTGTTCTTGTTGTTTTAGTTGTGAGCCGCCCCAAGTCTTCGGAGATGGGGCGGCATACAAGCCTCATAAATAAATAAATAAATAAATAAATAAATAAATAAATAAATAGGTGCAAGGAATCAGCACCATAGGTTCAATTGCAGTTAGGAAGATGTACAAGAATCTAATCAACTAAGGTTCAATATTAAATTCTCCTACAGCATGTGACTTTATGGAAGGTTCTTCACTTGAAAGTTACTAGCAGGACCCCATAGAAATTGTGCAATGCCCTCCACCGCTAGAGGCTCAGCCATTGCCCTTGTTTTACACACCTGTATCTCTGGTTTCCATCCAGGGTAAACTAGATCTCTGGTTTCTGATCCGACTACAGTTGTGAAAAGGCTTTGTATGATGTGATTTTCTGATTACTGTTGTTTATTTCACTGGTGCCAGTGTAGTGTGTAATATGTATATATCATGATATAAGATCATACACCAGAGTAATCTACATGTTGCACAGAATATGACATACATATGGAAACGTATGATTAGGTTTTTTCCCCCCTAACTATTTGTATAAGGATTATTCTTTATATTATCCATGTTGTCTTGTATTCTTGTATGGACTGCACCAACTGAGGCTAAACCAATTTCGTTGTATACGTGATGTACAATGACAATAAAGGCTTTGAAGTTTATATGCTGTTGCTATAAATAGTACTTTGCTCCACTTTGCATACTTTGTGTGGAACACCACTACAAAATTTGAAACATTAAAGCAGCCATGCATCTGTCCCCCCTACCCCAGAACAATGATGGTATCAGCAAATTCTTAAATGATTAAACAATGACAATGTCATCCATATGTTCTCCGCTGCCTCTGCATTAAACATTAATACTAGTAATTGTTGTTACCTGTCCTTGTCTGGCACAGCATTTCCTTCCTGATCCCAATCCTCTTCTTTAGTTCCAGAGACTTCGCCTTCTTCACCTTTTGTTGAGGTTGTCACAGATTTGAGGTTTTTCCAGGATACATTCCAAGGGCGATCGGGCAAGCCAATTAATCCTGTTGAAGGAATGTATGATGTATGATGGTTTGGCAAGTTGGAGAAAGTTCTCCTTTCTACACTCTCTATTTCAGAGTGCCCCTTTTCTTTCTGTTCCTCGGCTTTTTGTATCCAAAGAATTTCCACCCCTTGAAATTCCACATGTTTGTTCACTGCTGCCTCTTTTGATATCCTCCTCTCAGGGAATGGTTCTGCTTTTTCTGTATCATCCATGGCAAACTCCCTCTCAAATTCTGCCCAGGCATCTCTGACGCCACCATCAATGCCCAGGTTTTCATCCTTTGGGCCAGCCAAAGGCATGTGACTACTCCTTTCGCATATTTTCTGGGCTTCCTCAGTTCCACCACCAGAAGTTGGCAAGGTCGCAGGCTGAACTTCCATGGTTAAGATCATAGAGTCTTCCTCTGTGATCCAGTACAATTTCCTCTCTGCCATTATCTCAGATGGAAGAGGCATTTCTGAAGGCTTTTCCTGGCCTGCAAGAACCTTCTCCCTGGCTGCCTCTTCAGCTTCTGTCCCAGGCCTTCTCTCACTTTCCATTTGCATCTCTGAACCAGGAACTTTACTGTCTTCATCCTGGGCCTTCTCCAATTCTAAATCTTGAGAAACCACACTCTGTCTGTCAAGACGCTGGGACTGTTCTTCCTCTTTGGACAGGCTTTGCAGTGTTTCAGAAGCTGTTTCCATTCCATCACCAGAACTGCCATTTTCATAAGGTTCGCAGAGCATCTGATCACTCAGATTTCCATCCAAAGCACTTGTTATGTCTTCCCCATGAATCTCAGATGATTTCTCCAGCGTCTGGGCTTCTACAGACCCGTATTCCGGGAATTCATTGATGTCTTGTGGGAGAAGAGCACTACCTCCATGGCTACCTGCAAAAACCAAATAAATAAATAGAGAGCAAAAGAAAAAGGCAACCACTTAATTCCATTAGCAATATTGCTCTCCTAAATGGAAACAGTGATGTGTTTTGGCCTCTTTGGCATGAGGTCATTTCTTATTTAATCTTTCTTTCCAGGCTTGTCTTTAAGGCATGGCGTATTTTGAATAACAAATTTTCCAAGTTGGGATAGCTAAAGCACATATTGAAATATATTCATTTAATGTTAGATCCTATTCACAGGGAACTTTGGGACTCTTAACAGAAGATTCTCAATAGACCAGAATGACGAAGACTCTTTAAAGGAAACTCTAATTCATTAACTAATTTCATAAATCACTCACTTGATGGAAAGAAAGAAGATCCTTTGCCTATAAAGCTCACAGAGTCAGCTCTATGGTAGAGAATTTTACAGCAGAAATGGGTAATTTCATAACTGGGAAGCAATTTATAAGCTGCATGTATGAAGAAGCCAATGGAACATGCTGAGTGTCATCACACTGTAATTATTGAATGTCTTTATCCTAATAAGGCAGAGGCAGGAAACCTTTTCCAAGTCAGAGACTGAAGCTTAATATTTCAACAAATCAGCAATTCAGCCAAAGCCTTCCGGACACATGAACATGTTTCAAAGAACAGGGTTCTTTTACGATTCTGGGGATTTGAGGGAAGTTAAGAGTGGGCTAGGTTGCTGTTCTCCATCACCAAGGGCTTCATCTTCATGCCTATCCTTATTTTAGAATTTTGATCACAGAATATTATTGAAAATTAATCCACTCTCACCACTGCATTTTTGAAGTGCCTATTTTGGGAGTCTTGGGGTTGCAAATGGAATCTGGAAGCCACAACAGACCTCAGGTTGACATCATATTTCCTAATTTATGAAAGTTATTGATCATTTCCATGTAACCACAAAGCTATATCGATTAGAGCCAATCATGTTATCCATTAGTTTCTATCAATACACAATCATTGTATTTAAACTGCAAATGCTCATTTACAACTTATGATTTTCTATGTATGTGCTTCTATGTATGTTCGATATTTTACGAAGCAAATATTTCAGGACAAAATTGTCCCAAGTACTATTTAGACTGTAGGCAGCTTTGTCCTTTTTTGTTTCTGGGACTGGTGAAGGAACCAGCATATCCTGCAGTTTTCTTGGCAAAGTTTTTTTGGAAGTGGTTTGGCATTGCTTCCTTTCTAGGGCTAAGAGAAATGGTCTGGCCCAAGGTCCCCCAGCCTGCTTTGTGGCTAAGGCAAGACTTACAGTGTCTGGGTCTTTAGCATGGTACCTTAAATACTATATCCAAATGGTTCTCATAACATTATTAAGAATGAATACTTATTCATTCACAATGTACAGCTAGATCAGGGGTGTCAAACTTATGGCATCATGTGACATATCACTACTTTTTCCCCCTTCACTAAACTGGGCATGGGCATGGCTAGTGCGTGACACATCTGGGCCGCGGGTTGCAAGTTTGATACCCGTGGCCTAGACATATCTTACCATTCCTAGAGCTCCATCAGCTATTATATTAGAAATAACTTATATTTCGATTCTTCTTTAATTGTCAGAAATTATTATTCTTTATTGGGAGCCTCCTGAATACTGAGAGAAAAGGTTTAATGCTTTCTTTCCATTTTACTTATATATTTTTATGCTTCCTTTATTACTTTATAAGTACCTCAAGGCAGCAAACACAATTCCCTTTTCCCCCTATGAGGTGGCTTGTACTAAAGACAGTGCCTTTGCCAGGTGGAACTAAGTTTAGGGGAAGAATACATCTCCTGTCATCAATAGCTACTTCTTCATGCAGTCCTATAACCAAGTCAGGCAGATGATAACACTGGTAGAGTCAGGTCTCATCAGAGAAGAAATAAGTTCCCTTCAACATCATAAAGAAGAAAAATCAAAAGATAAAATTGCAAAAACCAAAAGACAAAAGTATAGTTGAATTAAAAGAATTATTCTTTGGTAGGATAAGGTAAGATAATAATACCATCAACTTTTAGAGTTCTTATCACCTCTTATTTTTTAGTCAGTAATCTTGCCTTGGAGCCTAAAAAGTAGAAAAGAAATCTAGTATCTCCTTTTCAACTAACATTTTATTAAAAGCATAAGCTCTTTGGTGAGCTGCAGTTTCCTTCATAAAATGCAAGCTGCAGCTAATGGAAACCTGTGTTTGAGTACTATTTATTAGTTGGGGAAAAAAATGCTACCAGACTCCTCTTGATTTTTTTGGGCTACCATAAACTACACTGACTCTCCTCTAACAACAGGTGAAGGTTCATGGGTACATTCATTTACACTATTTGCAGGGCTGATGAAATATATTATCTCTCATTTCCATTATGCTGCTGTTAACAGGAATGTCATGATTGCTAATTACATTGCGTCTTGGCTCTTTTTTTTCTTTTTGATAAAACCTCTCAAGAAGAAACTAATTAGAATCCAGTTTACATCAAAGGACATATTTTGTAATTGATTTTATCCAACCGGAATCTGAAGCAGGTGAAAAGCGAAAGCAATCAAAAAAAAAAGAGCAGCAATGCTTGGCAGATTCCCACATGCATCCCTTTCCAGCCGCAGCGGTCCATCAATACAAGTGAACGGATCAGTCCATTTTCCACTCTTGTTATTTTTCTTTGTCTTCATTCATAAAACCACTCCATCCCATCTGCATTCACCTGCTAGGGTTGGAGGGGGGGGGCGGTGTTCTTTAAAGAATGGTCCACGTGGAAAAACATGCAGTTAAGACTCCAGCCTGCTGTTTTAAAACACCTTTTGCGACATTGCTTAAGCCAAAACTGCAATCAAGCTGCAGGGAGCAGCAAAATACAGAGAACGGCTGCGTGCCAACGAGCAAGGAAGTGTGGTTTCGAAATGCAGAGCATACAAGTATTGCTACCTGATCATCTCAAAATCAAAGTCTCCCATCCCATCCCATCCTTTCCTTGAGGAAATCCTATAGAAGGTCATTGTTAAAGGCCAGCAAAAGGTTTCTCAGCAAATCCAGAGTAGGAAATATATATTTTTATGGTTAAACAGGCCTGTACTTCTGCAGTATTTGGGATGGGAGGGAGTTGTCTATAATCCCCATCTATGCTGAGACTTTTTTGGGGGAAAAGAAAGATAAATGGGCTATCGTGCAAGGAATTTCTTATGGACATACTCTTTCATCCCATTTCTCTCTCCTCTTCCCTGTTCTGTCCTTCCCAAAGGAAAGAAGAGCAAGGCATCCAGACAGGGATGGAACAAGGCAGGGGTGATAAGCTCGATTTCATTCAGGGCTGCATCAGGGTTGTGTTAAACCTCAGGGGGGCTGGGGGTTGGGCGTGGCTGGGGTGGGCATGGCCAGATTGGCATCACTCATGTCAGGGGGCACTTGTGGTGGCCCGGTCGGGGCTGAGGGGATCCTCTCCCAGGCTCCATTTTCGGCCACAAAGGCCTCCTGCAGCCCTCTGCCAGTGAAAACGGAGCCCTCCCAAGCTGCGTTTTTGCTGGCAGAGGTCCTGCGGGCTGGTCCTTCGCTATTTCCAGAGCAGCCCCACGGGCTAGATCTAATCACCCTGTGGGCCGAATCCAGCCCGCAGGCCTTGAGTTTGACATCCCTGGAATAGGGTGAGTAAGGGGTGGCAATGAGATTAGGAATCAGTACGGGTAGCCCTTGACTTACAACCATTTGCTTAAACAATGATTCAAAGTTTTGATGGCCTCAAAAAATGTGACTTACTCACGCCTCCAACCATCGTAACACCCTCATAGTCATGGGATTGCAATTTGGGCACTTAACAACTGGCTCGCATTTACAACTGGTTTTTGCGTCCTGCAACAGTATGACCCAATTTGCAACCTTTCTTGCCAATTTCCAGCAAAAAAAACCCACTCATTGGAGAAGCTGGATTCACTCAACAAATCACATGATTTGCTTAACAATCATGTGATTCACTTAATGACCACTGTAAAAATTGTTGTAAATTCAGGTCCAACTCAAGTTATGACAGAAATTCCAGCCTCAATTGTGGTTGTAAATTGAGTGTCGTCTGTATGGGAGCATCAGGCTCAGAGTGGCCTAGTGCTACCCATTAAAGCATCTTTTCCACATATGCCCAATATTGGCATCTCATTACAGGGAGTCATTTTATTATTTCTACTTTAAATATATGTTATTTATTTCTGTGGTGAAATGGTGCCTTTGCCTAGACAAAGGCACTGTGAACTGTTGTTGTTTTTTTGCTTTGTTTTGTTCTGTTTGCACAAACTGCTTTACTTCTACATTGGTGTTGCTGCTAGAAATTAAGAAGTCGAAATGTTTAATTGTGTAGGCTTGGAGTTTGTCATAACTTGCAAATTTTAGCTCGTTGGACGCAATCAGGAATGTAAGAAGCAATTGAAAAATGTGGAATGACAGTGAGGGGTGTGTGGAATGTTAATTGTGTGCTTAAGGACTGAGGTAATAAACAAGGTTGCCTTAAAAGCAGGATCTTAAGTTCAAGTTGGTTCTGCAACTGTTATGTAGAAAAGCAATTTACTGTGCCACAAGCAAGGCTTGGAATAGAAGGAACCAGCATAGGACTTCTGGCTAATAAATCCTTAAGTTTGAAAGAAGTTTTTGTTTCTATCACATAGTTTAGTATGCACAATAGCTACGAGACATCAAAAAGTGTTTTTTTTTAATATAAATATAACAACTTGTGAGTTATAATTTGAAAAACCCAAAGTTAAGTGAAGCCAAAGCCAAGTCAATACAGGTAGTCCTTGACTTATGAGCACAATTGAGTCCGAAACTTCTGATGCTAAGCAAGACAGTTATTAAGTGAATTTTACGACCTTTCTTGCCACAGTTGTTAAGTGAATCGCTGCAGTTAAGTTAGTGACATGGTTGTTAAGAGAATCTGGCTTCCCCATTGACTTTGCTTCTCAGGAGGTTGCATAAAATGATCAAATGACCCTGGGACACTGCAACAGTCATCAATATGAGTTGCTAAGCATCTGAATTTTGGTCACGTGAACCATGGGGATGAAGCAATATTTGTAAGTGTGAAAAATGGTCATAAGTCACTTTTTTCAGTGCCACAAGTATCAATGGTCACTAAGAGTATGGTTGTAAGGTGAGGACTACCTATATCCTGGTAGCTCTTCATCCCACTGCATCCCTTCATTAATAAAAACAGTGTGGGGCAGTGGTCAGAGAATTAGGATTTGGGGGACAGGTTCATATATTTACGGGGACGTCTACTGCCGGCATCGAATACCAACCACCCTGTACGAGCACACAGGCAGGGACTCCTCGGCGTGCCGTCTGCGACCCAGTGTCATTTGGCGGTATCGCGGGGGAGGGCCTACTCTGTAGCAGCTCCCGCTCTGTGGAACCAACTACCTCTGGGGCTCCGCCTGGCCCCTGACCTCTGCACCTTCTGCCACAATTTAAAAACCTGGTTGTTTGAACAGGCTGGGCTGTGCTGACTCCTCGGGGGGGGGGGGTTGATTTTATTACATAAATTATAAATGAGTTTTTAGTTTAACTTGGCTTGGTTAATTTAATTCTATTTTAGATAATTAATTTATTGTGTTGGGTTTAGTTGTGAGCCGCCCCGAGCCCTTTTTGGAGAGGGGGTGGCATACAAGTCAAATTAATAAATAAATAAATATATGTATAATGATAGAAACTCACCTACTTCTTTGGGCTAATTGCTATCTCTTAGTTCACTCTACCTCCAAGGTTGTGGTCAGAATGAAATGGGAAGAGTTAAATCTAGAGAAACACCATTTGTGCTCCTTGAGAAACATTAAGGAAGGAAGTCTAACAACTAAATTAATAAAAGCGCAACGCAAAGCATTTGGTACATTCAGAAGCACTATGCAGACATTAAGCAGTATTATTATTTCATGCCAGGCCCTGTGGCAAAGACTTTGCTTCTCTAAAGAAGAATTCAAGGACTATTTATCAGCTGGAAACAAAGGCACAAGGCCATCCCACCTGATTATGCACTCACACAAAATGAAATCCACAACAGTATTATTCTATGGCCTGATGATGCAGTGCAGCCAGCCTCACATCACCACTAGCCTTTTCAGCAGCCACCGATGATGATGATTATGATGATAATAATAATGATAATAATAATAATAATTGATTGATTGAAAGGTTCTCTCCAATTGCCAGAGAAGTGTCCAAATGTGGAGTTCCCCTTCAGGCAGCAAAGTTTCAAAAAAAAAAAGCCACCAGCTCTTTAAGGGATGCCCCTCCCCCTCTCCATCAAGCCACAGAGCATCATGTCTGGTTAAAGCAGCGAGCGCATCACGTCAATCCTTCCTTTCCTTCCCCAACCCCCCAACCCACGCAAAATAACTGTCTCCCAAGAAGAGAAACATGATTCAGACGCTAATTCACCACAGAGAAGTAGGGAGGCAGCCGGGTAGTAAAACTGAACTGCGTAAGTTCTTCACTACCCACTTCAGGTAACCATTTTGTTATGATTCCAGCCCCTTCTCTCCCCACCCCCCACACCTGCACACATACATCCTCACCTCTACATTTCCGATTTGATTGTATTGATAATACCGGAGGTCTGCAGCTGCATAAGAAAAGTGAGCCATAAAGCAAACTCAGCTTGGAAGTAGCCACAAGCCTTCCTAATGATGGATATATATATATATATCCTTAAGAATTCATAACTTGACAGAACACTGGAAGGTGTATATTTATATATATATATATATACATATATACAGACTTATATATGTGTATACATGATCCGTTGTGCCTGCAACAATTCCTCCCCTAATTGAACTGTTCAGAAATTGCCGCAGGCCACTTCACTGACAGAGGCATCAACCTGAGGAAGCAAAACATCTGATAAAGCTACAGAGATGAACAAAATGGTTTGACATCTGTGTTGTGAGTGTGCACAGGGGTCTTAGAAAGTCCTACCCCACTCAACAAGAACAAACAGATATCATTTGGCTGAACAGAGGCTGAATCTACTCACAAAGGTTACTGTAGCTCCAGCAGTTACCCATTGGTCAGTGAAATCATCAGTGTATCTAATAAGGATTCCAGCTTATGGTAAACGCTGCCCGTTCTAAATCAACTGGAATCAGCATAGTTTCAAATTTCCTGGCTGAGGCAGCGCCAACAGCCGCACGGGCGCTCTGCAATGCACACAGGCTGATGTAGATGGAAGCCTTCTGAGCATTATGAAATGGGGGAGGGGGGTAGAGAAAGGACCGCAGTCGCATTCCTGCTACAGCTGAAAATGAGCCCACCTAGGCTACCTTAAGGCAGCAGAGCTACCGTAAGCTTCTTTCTTCTTCTTCTTCTTCTTTTTTAATCTAGCAGAGATGATTTTTCTGGCAACAGTATCCGGTGAAAAGAGAGGGAACTGTATTCCATATCTGCAGCAGCAGCGGCACCAGCAGCAAGAGCCGCAGAAGAAGAGAAACAGAATGACATTGGAAAATTCGGTCTTATTCAGCAGCAGAGGCTCCGTGACAGCGTAGGTACTTTATCAGAACTGAGCCTTTTCTTTGAGGAGTGTGCAAAAGCTGAAGGGACAATTTGTCACCCCACAGCCCTCTCCTGTTAGAAAGAAAGAAAGAGAGAGGGGGGAGAGGGAGAAAGAAAGAAAGAAAGAAAGAAAGAAAGAAAGAAAGAAAGAAAGAAAGGGAGGGAGGGAGGAGGAGGAGGGAGGGAGGGGAGGGAGGGAGGAAGGAAGATGAAGGAAGGAAGGAAGGAAGGAGGAAGGAGAGAGGAAGGAGAATGAAAGGAAAGAGAGGATGAAGGAAAAGGAAAATGAAATGAAGGAAGGAAGATGAAGGAGGAAGGAAAAGAAATGAAGGAAGAAAAGAAAGAATGAAGATGAAAGAAAGAGAAAGAGGAAGGAAGGAGGAAAGGAAGGAAGGAAGGAAGGAAAGAAGGAGGAAGGAAGGAAGAGGAGAGGGAGGAGGAAGGAAGGAAGGAAGGGGAAAAGGAAGGAAGGAAGGAAGGAAGATGAAGGAGAGAAGGAAGGAAGGAAGGAGGAGAGGAAGAGGAAGGAAGAAAGGAAGAAAGAAAGAAAGAAAGAAAGAAAGAAAGAAAGAAAGAAAGAAAGAAAGAAAGAAACAAGGTGAACGACAGAATTTTATGTGTATTTGGACTTTGAGAAACTGCATGCAAAGCACAAAACAAAGGATTGTTCTGGGGAGATAATTCAGATATTTGTATAAAAAGAAAAGGGCAGATTTCTAGATCTCATGGTTTTGTCATTAACATCAAATCTCCAGTAGTTGGGCTGGGGTTTTAGTCCAGTGCATTACTGAGTTTCAACTCCTTGTCCAGCTTGATAATGAATGTACAATACTGCTGAAACAGGTAGTCCTTGACTTATAACAGTTTGCTTAGTGACCGTTCAAAGTTTCAACGGCACTGAAACATGTGAGTTGTGACCACTTTTCACAGTTATGACCTTTACAGCATCCCTATGTGATCAAAATTCAGATGCTTGGTAACTTGTTCATATTTATGACCGTTGCTGTGTCCCAGGGTCATGCAATCACCTTTTGCAACTTTCTGACAAGCAAAGTCAATGGGGAAGCCAGATTCACTTAACAACTGGATTACTAACTTATCAACTGCAATGATTCACTTAACAGCTATGTCAAGAAAAGTCATAAAATGGGTCAACGCTCACTTAACAAGTACCTCACTTAACAACAGAAATTTTGGGCTCAATTGTGGTCGTAAGTCGAGGACTACCTGTATTTATAATTATCCTAAAAGAATTACTGTCCCCTTAGTATACAATCTATACAGTGCTGTCAGAGACCATACAGAGCCCATCAAAATATTGTCACTAATGCTTCTCAGAAAATGAGCAGCAAGGTTTGTATGCTACACATGAGAAAGTCTATAGAACACACAAATTAAGACAAGCAAAGGCAGCTGGATTGCAGGATGCAACTGAACAGGGAGTGGCTGCAAATACATCTAAAGTAAGCATATTAGTATTATTTGTAGCAGACAGGACATAGCAATGGTTTATCAGTCCACAAATTGTTTTAACTTTGGCTGCTTCCAATTACCTGGGTTTCATAGGACAGCTTGCACAAAAGACCTACGGAAAGAAATGTTTCTTTGAAACGAAGCAGACATAATAGAGAATATAGTTTCAACAATCACGGACTGCATGTGGGCAGTGCAGTAATTCTAATTCTCTAAGAGTTCAAACTGCACTCAGCCGTTCTCATGGGAAAGTCAAGGACTCAGCTTTAGTAGATAAAATACTTTGATTGCAGAAACTAAACAGCCACAGCAACTACAATCAGCTTCTACAGAACGCAGTCATACACATGTGTGGGAGCCCGAGGTCTAAATCTTCAGTTTCTTTCTCTCTCCCCCTCTTCTTTCTTGTAACAAACTGACTGCAGCTCTTTCGGCAGGCTGGACTGTTGATGGTCCCAACACTGTGTTTATATAATAGTCTGGTGTGGTCTCAGGATTCTCGTTTTCTGCCTTGCCAGTTCCAGCCGTCACAAAAACACAGAAGAGAAGGAGACTGAAGGCCAAATTAAATGTGCGTGTTTGATAAACATAAGGAGCAGGTGGTTCCCTTTTATTCTTTTTAAAGCAGACATGGAAAAAAGTAGAAGGGGCTACCTAGGTACAAGGTTGTGGTATAATGATGGTATTTGAAGCCGATCACACTAGTCTGACAAACTTCTAGGATAAAAGGGGAGCTAAGGTGAAAAAAAAAGGAAGGATGAGGTAGGGAAGAAGGCTGGTTTTACTCCCATCTTCCACCCCAATTCATGAAAGCTGAGGTACTAGGATACTCCAGGTTTTGAACACCAGCATATTCTGGAAAAAATCCAAGGTGAATTTCTAATGGCCACCAAGCATCTAAGGCAGTGGCCCTATTTCCACCCAAACAAGCTTCCCACTTTCCTTTGCCTTCTCTTTCTGTTCCCCCCATCCTCTTTCCCCTGCTATTCCCAAATTCATACAGGTTGTTCTCAACTTACGACCACAACTGGGCCCAAACATTTCTTTTGCTAAGCAAGACTGTTGTTAAGCGAGTTGCACCCATTTTATGACCTTTTTTTGCCACACCTGTTATGGGAACCACTGCAGTTAAATGAATCTTGTGGTTGTTGGCCGAATCTGGCTTCCTGCATTGATTTTGCTTGTCAGAAAGTGACAAAAGGTGATCACATGACCCCGGGGACACAGCAACTGTCATAAATATGCCAGCTGACAAGCACCTAAATTTTGATCCCATGACTCTTGGAATGTTGGAACAGCCATAAGTGTGAGAACCAGTCAGAAGTCACTTTTTTCAGTGCTGTTGTAACTTTGAATGGCCACTAAACGAATGGTTGTATATTGAGGATTACGTATACTTCATTAAATTTGCAATGTGTTTTCTTTTCTTTCCATCCGGTATTCCTCTACACCAGGGCTGTCAAACTCCAGGCCCATGGGCCAGATGCATCACGCTCTGGCCACGCCCAGTTTAGCAAAGTGGAGGAAAGTCCCAATACATCATGTGATGACGCCATGACAACGTGAGTTTGACACCCCTTCTCTACACGGTCAAGGATGGTAGAAGAATAGATTCTAATGAAATGCAGGAAACCTATAGATTTGGATCCTCTGGATGAAATCACACATTACACTAAGACAAAAGGAAGTTAATCTGCCAATGGCTCCTCACAGTGCCTGAATCTAGCCACTGTAATTTCAAAACCCTGGTTTATAGCTCAACATGTACAGCATACCAAGTCTTTGGCACTATGCTACACGTTTGGTTCACAGTTCTCTTGTCAATCTGGTTGTTTACCTCATAAAGGAGGTGGGAAAGGAAATGCAATTAACTCTTTACCTAGTTTACTGTAGATGTTTCCTCAATTAAGTATGATTCCTATATCCAGCAGAAGAATATGCTCTGGAAACAAATCTGCACAGACACATTCCCCAAAGTGTTTCTCAGTTATTATCTCTGTGAGTTATAGTTCTGCTATAGGGGCAAGGCCAGCTGGGTGACTCTAAGCCAAACATTAGTCAGTTACCAAAAATCTTACCAAGATACCTATAGGGACTTGCCTATGTACAGTAGTCACTAAGGATAAAGACAGATTCAGAGGCACCAGGAAAAAAAGTTTTAAGTGATATAACTTTAGGTGGAATTTTCTTTAATTTTCAAACATTAACGAAATAACGTTTATATATTGATAACTATGGAGGTGAAACTGCTTAAAAACTTACTCCAGTTTAATGCAAGCTTGCTTGGGCACAATCTAAGCAAATGTGTTCACTGTTAAATTTTAATAAACAAGGTTTCAAGCTTTAATCAAATAATCATTGTCACCAATAATCTGAAAAATTGAATTGCACTAAAAGACTACAAATATTAGAACAAAAAAAGGTTATAAAACTAAAGGTTTTAGCAAAACCTCTTGGTATAAAGAAAGTAAAAGTATCAATTTTCTTTCCAAAACATGTTGCTTTTCTGAGGAAAATTACTATTCTTTTCCTGCTAACAGTTAGCAGTTTTTGAAGGGCACTATTTCTCCCTATCCTACTAAGATGGCCACTGGTATTATACAGGAGAAAGTCATCTACTTATAAATATTCTCCATTTCAAGCTCTAACTTCTATTTAAGATAATCAGAATAAGAGCCTAATTATTACAAGGCAAGAATCTCAGAACTGGGGGATAAAGAGGACTTGGGGCTGATGGACAAATTGGGGCTTTAGTATAAGTCAATGTTTTTCAAACTTGGCAACTTTAATGTGAGTGGACTTTTACTCTCAGAGTTCCTAAGCCAGATGTCCAGGTCCATACGTCTTAAAAGTTGTCAAGTTCAACCAAATATTGGTATAAACTGATAGGTGGATGATTGTAATGTCTGTATCATTTAGAAAGGACCAACACTTTGAATGTTTTTTTTTGTATACTTTAGACCAGTGTTCCTCAACATTAGCAATGTTAAGATGTGTGGACTTCAACCCCTAGAATTCCCCAGCCAGCATTCTGGGAGTTGAAGACCACACATTTTAAAGTTGCCACGACTGAGAAACCCTGTTTTAGGCTCCAGTATCTGTCTTTATGTAATGAATTGTGCCTGGCATACACACACACATATACACACACATCATTCACGGGACTCTTTAATAACAATAAGAGCTGGTCTGTTAAAATAATTAATTGAATTATAATGTAATTATTTGTTTTAATTAATTTAACCTTGAGATCATCTTTATGGTATTTCAGCTGGCATCACTGCATTTGCTGACTGCTGGTATCATGATAATGGAAATGCAGACAGCTGAACTGGTTGCCAGTTTGCTTCCATGTGCAATTCAAGGGACTGATCATCACCTATAACATCCTTCATGTCATAGGACTTGGTTATCTGAGAGACAAGTGGTTTCTGCACATCCAATGAGATCAGGTTGTGCACAGACACTCCAGGTCCCATCTATTAAATACTGTCACCTGTCAAGGGCCCTGGAAATGCACCTTTTCTGTTGCAGTGTCTGCCCTCTGGAATAGGATCTCCCCGCCCCAGAAATACATATGGCTCCCATCTTACAAGAGTTCATGTAAGGGAAAGTATTTAAACCATGGTTGTGCTCCAAATTCAGTTGCTGAACCTTTGGTGAATACACGTTTGCTCCAGTCATATGGGTAAATTTTATTTTTTACTATATTTGTTTTCTTACTTTTAATTATGTAAGCCACCCAGCACCACTTGGGAGTTGCACAGCCTTTAAAAGTTAATAAATACATATTTACTTTTCAACAGTTTTCTGGATGGTGTAATAGTCTGCATAAAGGATTGGAAAACTACCTGGTTAAGGCATGCATATTTAACCATGCCACATGAAAGGGGTACCTTTACACACATGAGAACCAATTCACTGTCTAGTTTGTATTTTTATCTTGTTTTTAAAAATTCAATTATATATGTATATTATTATTACACATGACGTAATTCACTGTCTTCAACAATATGAGATCCTTAGAATGCTAGATGCAATTTAGACTTTTCTTTCCTCAAAAATTTAGTCCACTTTATCCAGTCTCCTGTCTGACAACCATAATGTGATGTCACCATATATTTTCCCACAGTAAATGGCTTGCTTGATTGTTTCATGCAATGCTGAGGACCTGTGAATAATCTGCTTAGGTATCACAGCCAAGCAATACTATCTAAGATACTATTACATTTAAATGTATGTCAAGCAAGTATGTTTGCAAACTGAGGAAGTCAGATCTAACTCAAAAGAAATTACATTTAGAAAAGAGAAAATTTCAAGAGAAGAAATGAAATGAATTTCTTCATTTGTGCAATTCCCAAATGAAAAGAAGTAAAAAAATAAAAACAAGTAGTATTTTGATGAATACGAAGCTATCTCTGATAAATCAATGACATTTTGGCAGAAGAAAAATCCTTAAAAAAATACTGGTTAGGTGATCAACGAAGCTATTTTTTATCACTGGAGCTATCACTGGTTAGTGATAGCTTGCCGCTGCTAACAAAAAACTTCAAGTAGGCCAATCTGTTAGATTTTCTTCACTGAGACAAAGTTGGTTTATTAAACTTCAGTTTTCTTACAATTCTTTCTATATCTCCAAGAAATGTCCACATTGTTGGGACTGTGCTTATTTGCTTAAGTAAACAGTTAAAAGACAAATGACTGACCAACTACTTTACTTAGTTGCTTTAAAATCCCTACTATTAAGTTGTCTAATCACAGCTGTCTTTCCCTTCCCATCTACACTGATTTGTATCCTCAGCACCACATTTAGAGTGCTATGGTTTCGGAAGAAGAGGTTGAGTTAGTAGAATCATTTCAGGCAAAAGCGTTCCATAAACAAATATCACATTAAAAACTCTGCCTGGCACCAGCCAAGCTCTGAAAATAGGCAAATATTTCTTATGAGGCACTTCAGAGTTTTTTTTTTCACTTGAAAAATCAATGTTTTTACAATCTCCCCAAAGAATCAATGGCGTCTTTCTTCTCCATTTGTTTAGAATAAATGCTCTTTTAGTTTTCATGAGCTAAACTTCTTTCTTCAGTTTTTTTTTTAAAGAATGAGTGGCTTTGTGTGCCTGTGGGAGGTGGTATTAGAAAGTTCATTCCACAAGACTGACAAACTTTGGCAATACTCAAACACAGAAGATAACTAGCAGTTGTAATTATTTCGAGAATTACCCCATAGGTTGCAGAAAGCAGCTATAGACAGAACAAAAGGCCACAACAGTTGTTACTGCAGTGATCCTCTAGATATATGTTCCCAGATCTTTTCAAGCAGCAGTAAATATTCATCAACCATCTCTCAATCATCTACAGTAAATCCTTGATTTACAGCCAATCACTTAGCAACTCTTTGAAGTTAGGACAATACACTCCCCAAAAGGAGGCTGATGACCTGATTTCAAAGTTAAGTGGCCCTCCCATGGTCCTGTCATTGTATTTTGGGCCCTTGGTAACCAGCCCACTTTTACAGCTGTTTGCAGTGTCCTGTGACCACAATTTTCTATATTTTCTGGTGTTTATTTCCAGTTTCCAACAAAAAGAGTACTATTGGATATATTGAATTCGCTTAATGACTGCACTGTTCACTTAATGATTGCTTCATGAATTACTGCGAAGTGTTGTAAAATCAAGTCTGTGACTCACTTAAGAATAACAACTTATGATCATAATTCTTATGATCATAATTCTAAGCTCAATTACGCTTGCAAATTGAGGATTACTGTACCTAGTTTTAAGGCAAAGCAGAAATTCTTTAACTAACTGGAAAAAAATGATAGAATAATGACTGCTCATTCCAGCTTTCCCCAATTCTCTTTTAAGATCAGTATTATGAGAGAAATCAAAAATAAAACTATGCCTTGCAATCCAGAAATCCTGAAAATCCATTGTGAAGGTCAGTGTCCAAATAAAGATTGACACAGTAGACCTATGTTCCTCAACTTTGGGAACTTAAAGATGTATGGATCAACTCCCAGCTACGCTGACTAGGGAATTCTAGGAATTCAAATCCACACATCTCAAAGTTCCCAAGGTTGACAAACACTAGACCACTGCTATTACTATACTAGGAAACTAACAGCTCAGTTAATTCCAAAGTTTCAGAGGGCCCATTTTCATGTTTTCAACTAAATGAAAACTACTTCAGATAAATGGACTTACCTCTCATCCTTCCTTCCTTCCTTGCAGTTTTCTTTGATGTATTTTATTCACAGTTCTTTGTTTCTGTTTATTTAACAAGTGGACCCTTTATTAAAGTTATTAAGGTTGCACATCATTATTGGCAATTTCTACATGCCTTAGGTCTGCGAGCTCAGTTCAGTCCCCCAAATAGATTGATTGATTGATTGAATGTCTGTTAACATTCATTGATAGCACAGTGGTTACATTAACTAGTTTAACTCAGTTGCTGATTCCATCCATATTTGTTTGTGTGTATGTGTGCATATGATGAGATGATGCAGTTTTTAACTGTTGCTAGCCAGACAAGAGCCATGTATTTTAGATGGGTGTCCATATAAATTATAGAGAGAGAGAGAAAGAGAGAGAGAGGGAGGGAGGGAGGGAGGGAGGGAGAGGGAGGGAGAGAGGGAGGGAGAGGGAGAGAGAGGAGAAAGAGAAAACAGAAAAGAGAAACAAAGAGATGGACGAATAATCCCAAATTTTGCACCCTAGACAATTATACTATGAGAATAAAATGAACATGTTTTAATAGGAAATTCTGTAACCTAACAAGTCAACTCTTTCAGTGCTTTGCTTATGTTAGCTAAGGAGTATACCTCTAACAAGGGTCCCTGCTGAATCCAAATCTACAACATTACAGGTAATCCTCAATTTATGGCCAATTACTTAACAACTGCTTAAAGTTATGATACACACACAAAAAGTTAATTACAACTTACCCTCAACATTACAATCAGCGCAACACCCTTACAGCCGCATAATCACATTTTGAGCACTTGGCAACCAGTTCACATTTACAACCGGTTGTAGCATCCAGCATCCAGACGATCATGGGGTTTTTTGCAATGTTTTTTGCCACTTTCCAGCACAAAACACCTATTGGATAAGCTGCATTTGGATTTTAGACCATGCGATTTGTTTAAAAACTATACGATTCACTCAATGACCACAGAAGCTTGTTTAACTATTGTCGTAAACAAAAAAGAGTCATCAAATCAAGTTGGGTCATATGGTGACTCAATTTACGACTGCAACAATTTGCAGCCAAAATTCTGGGCTCCACTGTAGTCATAAGTTGAGGACCATCTGTAGTACAGATGAAAGATGGCAATCATATACATAGTTGAAAGGATTGAAGCTTCTTTTGCCAATTCTTACTTGTTCTCAAAGAAATACATCAGCAATGTTATTCTCCATCTATGCAGAATTCTTAATGCACCTGGTTGCTGTCCAGATGCACAGACTTCAGCAACCAGAGTATCCGACTGCCTGGTCAGTGCCTGGAATTCTGGAAATTGAAATCCACACATCTGAAAGGCACCCAGGTTGGGAAATCTGCACCTTTGCCTCATAAATTCAGAATCAGAATGAGCTCTAAGTTAAAATAACACAATATGTATAAAGAGTAAGGAGATGAAAGTGGCTTCAGAGTAGAAACATTGGTGCTTACCAGATTCTGAAGTAGTTTCATTTTCTGATCCACCAAATAAAAAGTCATATTTGGCCTTGGCAACACTCTGGGAATGAGCTGATGCACCATTAACCCAAACAAATGTTTCTCCCTGCAGACAGAAATAGAATGAAAACATGTTCATTTCACCATGACACCTCCCACTAGAAATCCCCCATCTCAAAGCAACAAAAATAGGATTTGCAAAAATACATATACTGGCTTTAAAAGTATCTAAGAGAGAAAGAGAGAGACAATATTTTGAAGGTTTATTTCCAGCAGCGTGCAACCTCTCTCTCTCTCTTTTTACAGTTTATTGTTTTTCACTAAAACTGCTACAGAATTAACACAGCCATCTTAAATACACTGTCTTGAGAAGGATTCCTCTAGCAAGTCTTCGTCTATGTACCATTAAAAGTCTGTTTGCAACCTTCAACTGGGCGAAAGAGTGCACCAAGGGACAACAATGCTTGAACTGAGGTAACCTATCTTCGGGAAGCCTTTGGAAAGACAGTGCAGCGTTCCAAAGACGGCACAGCTTTTCTGAAGACAGCACAGCTTTCAAAAGGCTCAGGGAGCCACATGTAGGAAACGTTCCCCACAGAAACCAGGTCTGAAAAGGAGACAGTACAGGCAGCAAGGTGCTTCAGCTTCGGCTGGACACAAAATGCAAAAGAGTCCATGTGAGGAAGCGGGAGAGAAAGTAGCTGGGCTATGCTAGCTGGCACTTGCTGAGGTAATTAGCATTGAGCTGAGGCTGAGGCTTCCCGGAGCACGGCAAGCAGTCCCAGGACCACATAGTTCACAAGACTAAGTACAGAGTGTCCAAAAGGCAGAGATGGGTGAGAGACAGGCAAGTGGGAGAAGGTGGAGGCAGTCTCTTACTTTATTGAGGCTCAGGGCTGGGAGGAACTAAGAGTAGAATGGCTTCGACTGGGCTAGGTATTCGCTTAACAACTCATGATTCCCGGTCAACTACTGCAATAGGGAATGCCGAGATTTCTATTTTAAGTTGGCATGGTCACATGACATATTGTTTCATAACCGCTTCACTTAGCAATGGAAATTCCAGTCTCAATTTGTGGTCATAAGTCAAGGACCATCTGAATTGTAAAGTGCTTTTTTTTAATGGTAACGACAGGTTGTTTGTGTCTAGAGGCAAAGCTGCCACCCTTTTTGCCTTACCAACTCTCATTTGCTATAGTAGTAGGATGGTGAACAAGATGTGTATTGGTGCTTCTGGACTTGTCGAGAAGCTCAAGCAGACACTTTCCCAATTCACTGAACTATAAGGAGGAGAAAATATAACATAATCAGACTTGCTAAATTGATTTAGGACTCACTAGGTTGACCAGATCAGGAAATCCACTCCATAGGAAGGCTCAAACTACTTTTATTGAGATTGAGTACAATAACTTTGCAGTCAATTGTGCTGGACCTTCTCCTTTTTTTATATCCAGTGAAACAGAGAGGTCTCTGCATGAGCCGCTTTCAGATATTACCTCATTGCTCTGGACTTAAAGCTGCTTCAGCCCCTAAGATATGGTTCCTGCATATTTCTACCAAAGTCATCTTCATTAGTCTCCTTCCTTTAGAACACCCTGCTTTCTGGCTGGGATCCTCCAGAAGTCCTTTCCTAAAAGTTTGCACAGGAAGAGACGAATCTAAGTTGGAAAAAATGGTCCTGTAGGGACCCAAGTGCCAAGCCATCTAAAGATTTTCAAGGTAACAAACCAAAACCTTGAACTGGACTTAGAAGCACATTGGTTACTAATGACCACAGTGCAGCATTGCCTTATCACTTTTAAATCTGCTACATCCCATTAGTTGATGTCAGCTCCATTATACAGACCAAACCAGGAAATCAGCTCTAGAAGACGGCTAAAACTACCGGTACTTTTATTGTAGTTTTATAGCTACCGTTAACAGAAACCTGCAAGTGTAATTGCTTTATTCCCCACCCCCTTTATACTCATGTGATTTAGGGAGGTGTCTGCCTAGTTGCTTGGGGATTTATTACTCTTTTTTTCTCTTGTCACTTTGGTAACAGAACTGGCCTATCAATATCAAAGTTAACTTCCTTATTCATTTCAGCAGATCAACAGTCACTTTATAGTCCAGTTAAAAATTCCAAGTGATTTTTCAAAGGCAGTTTTATGTGTAAGAGCACAATACAGCGGTCGATGCACAAGAAGATCAGTGCATGAATGACTGTTGCCAAAAATTCCAATCCCTAAATTGGCACACCAGCCAAAGTTGGGCAAAGCCCCTCTCCCACTCAGCCACAACCTCCAGCTACTTCTCTAGAAGGTATCACGGAGCAAAGGAGGACCCACTAATCAAAAAGCCTCCTTTAGGAGGAGTAAGACTCTAGCTTAAAGTAAGAATGGAGCTGTGATTAAGCTAGATCAAGCCCCAACCAACAGTAAGTTCCATCATGCAGTTATTTAATCTGACCTTGTTTATATCTATTCTATTCCTTACAGCCTCCCAATACCAGTCTGGGACTTCGCGTTCTTCAACATCCCTAACTCAGTCTGGGTGGCATTGGATGAATTTTATATCAAAGACTCTTTTTATCTGGGAAAATGTTCCAAAGACCAGGCCGCTTGTCTAAGAATAAACTCTGCTGAACTTAGTACAATTTACTTCTTTTAATTGCCTCCTGGTTGTAGCACAGGGTAATAATGGCATGGCATCAGGCTTCTTTTAAAACAGTCCTTGCTTTGTATTCTACCCCATACAAAAAGATAGTTCGTGGTCAGTTGAAAAAAGTTGAATTAGATATTGGCACAAAAGATTGAGTGGTTGGTTTCCTTCTCAGGGACACTGAATTTCTATTTTTAATCAGTTTTCTAAATTTGCATCAATACATGTTAGTGGATACTATGCAAAATTATGGAGCATCTTGGTCCTAACTACATGTGCTCTTTTTCAGCCATGCTTGCGTGGACACTGTAAACACAGTCTTTCTGCATCATCTTTGTTCGTGTTTCTAAAAGGGGAACACGAGATCCTGGCAGAATCATTGTTTACATTCTCCATGTTCTTCTTGTATGACTCCTCTGCTACTTTGTTTCCTTCAAGCCCAAGACAGGTACAATTATTTTTGTTGTTCCTGAGGTTTGAAAATTGCCTGAGTTATGGTCTAAAGTAAACAAGAAGCTTCAAAGCAATGCTCCAAGTTAACAAAACACAGTGGCATTTTCAAACCACAGTAATTTTTCATTATTGAAGATGTTTTGTTTGAAGTAGGCCATTTTATGCAATCTTATTCCATTCTGCTGTTTCAGTAAGGCTTTTACTAGACTGGAAAGATCTTCTGATATTCCTCCTTCCTTTGTATCAGCTTCTAAGCTGGCAGAATCAGCAATGAGCTGGGACTTTTATCAGAATCTGGCTTTTCTCTTAGAAGTTCCATTAAGTCTTCCAGAATCACAAGATTTCTTCAGGCAGCCAGGCTATTTGACTTCCTGTATTGTTCTGTCATTTTATGAAGAACTTCTGGTTAGAAACTGGTATGCACAATAGAGACAGTAACATAGTTTGATAAGAATGGACATCAGCTAGGATCTCTGGCTATCGTTTTTTTCTTCTACCAATGACTGATTTGAACTTGTAGAGGGGAAAAAATGGCATTTGAGTCAAATACACACTAGAGACATACAGTACTTTCAATCACACAGTTAAACAAACCTTTACATCTTTCGCAAAACAGAAGAGCTATCTGTGAGGAAAAATTCTTCACAATGGAAAGCAGTTTTCCTGATCATTTGCACTGCAAAAACTGCAAACAGAGATTACATTTCTGTTCCCTCATTAAATGTCCTTAAGCATTTTCCATTTTTCACTTTCTATATCATATAGGTACGCCACCCCTTATTTGTGCACTTTTGTTCAGCAATGGTGAAGTTGGCTGGGGAATTATGGGAACTGAAATGTACACATCTTAAAATAATTCAGACTGGGGAAAGATGGCTGCTATATACAAAACAGAATCTAGAAGTACAATCAGGAAATCACTGTGGTGAAGGCATGAAAATGGCACACTTACATACTCAGCCTCAGATCAACATTCAAGCAAATTTATTTCTCAGAAATCTGCGTAAAATTGGGTTACATGAGACAGGGTTGTGAAGCAGGAAATCTAGGTCTGTTGTAGTGGTTAAGGCACCAGGTTAGAAAGCAGGAAACCATGAGTTCAAGTGCTGCCTTAGCTATGAAAGCTGGCTGGGTGACTTTGGGCCAGTCATGATGTCTCAGCCCAACCCGCCTCACAGGGCTGTTGTGGGAAAAAATAGATGGAGGAACGGAGTGTTAGGTATGTTTTGCTGGCTTGTGTTGCTTATAAAGTAATAAAGGTAGAATAAAAATATAATAAATAAATCTTAGACTACAAATAATCCTCGACTTACAACAGTTCACTTAGTGATTGTTTGAAGTTACAATGGCACTTTAAAAAGTGACATGACCATTTTTCACACTTAGGACCATTGTAGCATCCCCCATGGTCATGTGATTTACATTCAGATGCTTGACAACTGACTCACATTTATGACGGTTGCAGTGTCCAGAGTCACGTGTTTACCTTTTGCAATATTCTGACAAGCAAAGTCAATGGGGAAACCAGATTCACTTAACAACCATGTTACTAACTTAACAACTGCAGTGATTCACTTTAGCAAATGTGGCAAGAAACATCGTAAAATGGGGCAAAACCCACTTAACAAATTCCTCACTTGACAATATAAATGTTGGGCTCAATTGTGGTCATAAGTCATGGACTACCTGTACTGCTATAAACTCACAAATGGGCCTCAGACGAGCCTCTTTTTCAGAGATTCAAAATACTTCTGCCAGATCACTTTTAACAGCTGACTCAGACAGTATATGCCAATAGGAGTGAAGCCAAACAAAGCCATCCATATCAAATTATCAAGGGATCAGCTGATTTCAGTGGGATCCAGCCAAGAGGGATGCAAATAGAGATATTTCATATTTTAAAGTCATCATTTTTTTTGCCACAACTATTTTTATGCATCATGCTTGGATTCACTGCCTTACCAGGCACACATGTTCAAACAATTAGATATCTACAACAGGGAGTTATCTCACTCAGCCTTTAGCAGCACCGCCAAGTACTGGAATACCAAACATCTGGCTGGTGGGATATGTTCTATTCAATGGGTTTTATCTTGGATTACTACCTAACCAATGTGCAGTATCCTGAAGATGTCAGTCATAATCAGACCTGGTCAGGACATAGAAAGAAGACCACACAGTCATTCCAGATGTGTAGGACAGACTGAGAAATAAAGAGCATCCTGAAAAAAGAGCAATGGCAACTCACTTTCATGCTATTATCATCTAAAAGTACAATCAGGAAGTCGATGTGGTGAAGTTGTGAAAACTGCACACAGTGCATACTGCCTACCAAAAAATGCAGCTGTTTCTATCTAGGTACCAGAAGGTGATCTTCTGAATGGAAGATGACCTCACCTTTGCTTATATGATAGGGAACACAACTGCAGTAGACAATAAAGATTACATAAATATGCAAGAAGCATTACTTAGGCAAAGGAGGTGGTGCATATTTAAAGACCCAGAACACAAGATAATATTTGGAAGCAGTTCACGCAGATACCGCTCTGATTCACTGATAATCAGACTTGCAAAATTCTATTATTATAGCCAAACTCACTAAAGTATAGTTCTAACCTTCCTGTAGACTTGATTTCATGGTCCGATCTACCTCGTGGGGCTGACAATCATTCTCTAGCTCAGGAGTCTCCAACCTGGGCAACTTTAAGTCTGGCGGACTTCAACTCCCAGAATTCCCCAGCCAGTTCTGCAGGGGAAATTCTGGGAGTTGAAGTCCGCCAGGCTTAAAGTTGTCAAAGTTGGAGGCCCCTACTCTAGCAAATGGATGGACTGCTCCCTGTGAAACGATCCTCTCAAGAAAAGAGCCAAACCATTCCTCCTTTTAATATTGAAGAGAGACTGGAATCCTGCTGGGATAAATCAGACATTCTTTGAACATTTGCTTACAGTCCTGCATTATACATAGAAATAAAATGTCTTTCACAATGCTTGGCCTGATGAGAACTGAACTCCAAAACATCCAGCAGGTACTGGGTTGCCTAATTTAGATGGCACTGTGTAGTATTAGCTCACTGATTTGTGACACACATGCTGTCCTACAATCTGGGGTCTTCCGTTCCCATTTCTTTCTGCAGTGCAGAACCCTAAAGTAGTCCCCCCATAGCCACGTTCAAGAAATCAGCTGAAAACTATGCTTTACTCCCCCTTAGAATAATGACTGTGCCTTAATGCCAAGCAGCTGTGAAAACAGAGCCAAATATCAACATTGCTACCAATGGTTCCCAAGAAGTTTTCCTTTCTTTCAGGAGAAAACTATTGATGAATATTTGAAAGTACCTTGATTAGTCGAACTCCTTTAGTTCATCTCTACAATCTGTTAAACTGAGTTTGATCTCTAAAATTAAAAATAGGAGCCAAACAATCAGATGGAATAGGAAAAAAAGCTCTTTCGCACGCTTCTTTGCATATAAGAACAGCGACAGACAGATGCTCACAATCAAGCAGAAAAAGGAGAAGAGACCATATGTATAAAGACCTGCGAGCGATTACAAGATGTACAGCGTGCGCAAATGCGAGGAGCGGAAATGCGTATTTGCATACGCTCTACATATTAACCATTTTTACAGTGTGTGAATAATTAAAAATTGAGGTGCTGCATAAAGACAGTCAGATCCTGCCCCAATAAGTTTAAAATCTAATTAGCCAGCCCGTCCTCTGCATCTCCACTCACAAGAAAGCTTCCTAAATGCAATGGGATTTGCTCTAAGATGAAAGGGTGAAAGATCAGGAAACGGAGGTGAAGAAAATCAAAGCGACAACCACAGCAAATGAGATGCAAAAAT
Source organism: Naja naja (assembly GCA_009733165.1). Lineage (NCBI taxonomy): Eukaryota > Metazoa > Chordata > Lepidosauria > Squamata > Elapidae > Naja > Naja naja. The sequence goes on from CM019149.1 coordinate 208,442,811, forward strand.
ATGTCAACTTGCAAGTTTGTTTTGGCTGCTGAAGCACTTTCATTGTAAATTTTAGATATCTGTGCACTTTTTAATCCACGGACTATTCTGAAGGGATAGGTAGAAATTAGCCTGATTAAAGTCTGCTTAAAATGCTTTAGGTTAGCATCATAACACTCCAAATTGCAAAACATATTAACAGGACAAAAATAGTTAAGGGCACTGCTTTTTTTTTTTTAATGCACGGTAAGAATGCCCACGTTTTCACACCTGCAATAAACCTGCCAAATACATCAGTATTATTCATTTGATGGAAGTGGGTGGGGGAGGGGAGGGAGGGAGCAGAAACATGTAATGAGTTCTACAGGAAAAAAATAATAATAATCCAAGGTTCCTAAATCCAGGGCTGAGATACAAAGCTGGAAGGATATATCATTACATGATTATAATGGTATTCTTTTGCCAAGGGGAAACTCAGATGAAACCATCCTGACTCGTTCTCCCACCATTCTTCCCCTCACATCAATCCTAATAGGTAGGCGAATCTAAAAGGCGAGGCGAGTTAACTTCGGGCACCTCTGAGCCAAATCGGAATCCGAAGCCGGGTTTCTCTACCTTAGATCGGACTCACTCTTACAGCCAGGCTTGGGTATCTCTTCCCCATCCACCACCACCACCCCTCCGTCACCCTCCACCCAAAAGTAATAAATCTGCTTAAAACGGAGGGAAAGGTGGGGGGGGGAGAGAGGCTGCCACCAGGACGGCGAAGAGACCTAATTCTTGCAAAGCCGGCTCCGTCTTTGTCTCCCATTCATTTGCCCACGGGCACGGGGCGGCGGCGGGGGGACGACACACCGATTCTTGGGGTGGGGTCCGGGGCATTGACGAGGCCTGACATCTGGGCAGTGTGGATGGGCAGAAGCACGCGCCACAGGGGCATCTCGGGTGACAAAGCCAAGCGGGGAGAAGGCATAGGGGGGAGAAAGAGAAAGAGGAGGCGGCGAGTTTTTTGTTTTGGTTTTGGTTTTCCTTACCCCACCGTCGCTTTCTTCCATCTTCCATCTCCCGGACAACTCCCCCACACACCCTTTCCTCTCGCCCGGTGCAACGATAGTCCGAGGAGGGTGGGATGCCCGGGGGTTGCTGCTGCCTCTGGCCGCCCCGCGCGCGGCGGCGTTCTGCTTCTCCCACCTTTCTGCCCGCCGAATCCTTTTGTTAAAGAGGCAGAAGCCGCGAAGCGCCGCTTAGAGCGGCGGCAGCCGAGGCAGTGGGCTGGACTGGGGGGCTCCTCAGGCATTTGCCTCAGCCGCCGCCGCCAGCTCTCTCACACGGGCTTGAAGGATGGCAGCGGCGAGGAGTCGGCATGACAACGCGAGGGGGGGCCATCCGTTCCCGAGGCTGCCGCCTCGCCTGACGCTGCCAGCCGCCCCAGCCTGGAGGGACGGCGACTCGACCCTTCTGAGCATGTGCGAAACCTTTCCCTCGGCCGCCTTCCCTTCGAGGGCCTGCACATGAGCACTGAGGAGGAGCGAAGCCGTGAGAGGAAGCGTTTCCTGCCCGGAGCCGAGCGAGGCTTGGCTCGGGGAACCGAAGCCGGGCGGAGTTCTCACCTTTTGCTACCGCCCGCGTCTTTAGAGACTCCGAGTTTGGCTTTTCGGGAAGGCGGTGCTGTAGCGACGGTGCCCTTCGCTTTGTCAACGGAAAGGATCGGGCGAGTTGCCTGCGAGTCCGAGAGGCAGATGTCTCTGCTGTTTTGGCAAAGAGACGCCCGCGTGGCAAGGAAGTTTTGGGGTCCGTGCAGGGAGCACCTGCGTGGACTTACTTAAAAGGAGGGAAAGGGAGTGTTTCCCTTTCCCTCCTTTTAAGGAAACCCATCCCCCGCCATGAAGCAAAATACAGGGTGAAGGAGCTAATTCTCGGGATAGCGTCCCCTAGACAGGAGCGTACTCAAAAGGAGTAAGGGGTGTATTCAACTAACTACACGTTGAGGCTGCAATTCTGTACAACCTCCTTCCCCAGACTGGAACCTCGCAAAAGGGCTACACATACACATACGTTCCCCAAATGTTCCACCAGGTGAGGTTATGGAAGCCACGTTGCACCTGTCTGGAGTGCACCGCGTTGGAGAAGGCGGCTGTGGGTGCTGTGCTTATCCTAAGTGATGTGTAAGAATCGGCATGAATTGAAGGCTGGATTCCCCCAACAAGTGGGAAATAAATATATTAAGCCTTTTTATATCCCACAGATTTGAATGGAACCAAGCGAAGTTCCCTGAACTGTCAGAGGAGCACAGCATCAAAGCCATTAAAGAGCAAAAAATAACTATTTAGGGATATATATGCAAATAGCCTAGAGTTAGTTTCCCTGAAATTATTCTAGCATACTTTTGACAAGGCTTGAATTTGATTGCACTGTTTTTTTTAATGAGGAACAAAGGAAGTGGCTGGTTTTCCTAGACTTGCTTGGAAATAGTATACCATCTGCAAGAAAAAACACCTCTCTTTAAGTATAAAGTGACTGCCTTTTTAGATCATTATAGTGAAGGTTTCATATGACATTTCTGCCCCAGGCAATAAAAGATAGAATTGCCTTGCCCAGGCAGAATTGCAGGTTCAATCCTTCCCTTTTCCTTGACTATGATGCCTTGTTTAGCTTTTTTCTCCTAAATCTAAAAAAGATTTAAAAGACAGCCTTGGATGTGTGTTCCTGCATTTTGCAAGCCCAGCACACGACATACAGAGAAAGTCATCAGTTTGTTGACTCAAGTGTGACTCACACTTAAGAGGAATCCAGCCTCTGAGCACAAAACAGATTAATCTGGGCCATCTGGGTGTCCAGTTTTTCCCTTTAGTTGTGCTTTCTCTTACTCCCTCTGCATACCAGCTGCTGAAGGAAGAGAAAATCTTCATCAGACTGCTTTGGCACAGTAGGAAACAGGATGCAAGAATATAGGTTCCTTCCCTCCCTCCCCCACTTATAAACATTTCTATTTTTCTCCAGATATCATTGGAAGTTTCTTTTAAGTTAATTGATATTTTCTAATCAGATTTACAGGAAAAACAAAAACAAATGCGCAACCAGGAAATTACTGAGAAGACCCTATGTGGCTGAAGAGTCTGTCAAGAGAAAATCAAGAACCTAAAATCATGACAACAAATTGGAAATCTTGTGGTTTTAAATAGAAGATGGGTAGGTACATACCATTTTCTGGATTCTGGCATGTCACGAGACTGTCTCTTCATAGAGACTTTTTTTTTTCATAAAAATAACTTTCAGGATTTGTTTGCCAGACATATTATTCCAAGAAATGGTGGTAAGGATAGAAACAAATTAAATATAAAAATGGTTTATCCATGGTTTATTGTATAAATCACATTTAATGAGGTTGTAGGGCATGCTTATGCCATAAGCCACAACTAAATTTTAGGAATATAAATCCAACATGTCACATAAAGTGAATGTTATTTTAATATTTCATTTACTGAGTTTTTAAAAGTGAAATATTGAAGCTATTGCCCTGGCTTTCAATAATCCAGATACTAAGAATTTACAATTGTGTATCTGTTAACATCCCATAATGTAGGATGCATTATGTTGTAAATCTACAAACTTAGAAACATTTAGAGCTCATAGCTATAAATTTTAAACAATACTGTAGCAGACAATCAAATTGTCCTCTAGTATCTGTAACCATTGTAAAATTATTACTCCTGAGTTATATGAATAAATTATTTTTATTATGGTATATGACCAGTCATTAAACATGTTTTGTGTGTATTTGTTTGTGTATATGTGTAGGAAATGACCAGGCTGAGCCCAAGGATATGGTCAAAATGTGTCATCAATTTCAAGTTCCTTCTCATCCACAAGAGATCTAAGCTCAGCCTCCCTTGAATTCCATTACCTTATCTATCACCTATTTGCTTTGATCCTTAGTAGTTCAGATTCTTGTAGACAGCCTAAGCTTCCAATAAACCTTTATATTCATTTGAACTACCTGGATTTCCTGATTTTCCCTGTGCTTGACAATAAGTGGCTTCAAGTAAACGTTGATTCCTGGTGATTGCCTAGACAGGCCCCAGTAATTCTCTGGGCAAAATTTCAGAAGTAGATTGCCATTGCCTCCTTCCTTGGGCTGAAACAGAGGGACTGATCCAAAGTCACCCAGTTGGCCTTGTGCCTAAGGCAGAACTAGAATTCACAATCCTCTGATTCTGGGGCCTTAACTACTACACCAAATTGGCTCTATTAAGCACATTATATACATGAACTGATCTTAGCTGCTGCTCAATTATGTTATGTAATAAATCTGTGATTAGGGTTGATATTAGGCTAAGTCAGGATCCAACTTGCTTGGTTTCGCCATAGCTCACATAAACCTTGTTTTTATGGATTGTCCATCATATTTTATGCCTTAGTATAATGTGTGAATAAATAACGTCTAATGAGTGTCTTACTTGTGTTTTATTCAATAAGCCATGGAGTTAATTGTGACTTGAGATATTTTGGTTAATATAAGGAGTGACCCGATGGATAAGATCAAAATCCAGCAACTAGCCCTGCATGATTATGAATGATTTCTCCAGCCAATTACAGGGACCAGATGAACTATCAAAAAGTAACATGGGGATATGTAGTAGCTTTTCCTTCTTCTTTTTTCCTGATACATTACAATACTTGCAGTGTTTGATTTTTTTTAATGACTTCTGTAAGAAAAGCCTTCAGAACTCTTCGTGTGGAATATGGGCAAGAACGTAGCAGTTGTGTACTGTGTACTCTGGCTGCAGGGCAAAGTTTTCAAACCTAGGGTGGAGTCTGCCTCTATCTTGGTTTACAAATCCTGCTGCTAGCCTCCAGCTGTGAATTAGCCACCCGCACGGAGAGAACTGTGGCAAGCTGATCTGGAAACTTTACTGTACACCAAGACATATGGTTGCAATTTGGTTGGCGACAGCGTGTTGTAGAGTACTATATCATATGACAGCTCAGATCAGTTAGCGTGCCAGATGAATGAATAACACTCGAAAAATTGCAGGAGAGAGAGGAATGGGAGAGAGCAGGGTGGAATACATGCTTTGTATCACTTAAATTAAATTATACTAATATTCAGCATTTAGACCACTTGTCTCATACAGCACATAAGTGTTTTTTTTAATGCTTACAGCAGCTTTGTAAATTAAATACTGTTACTGTGAAAATACGTTCTGCAGCAAAATGTTTCTTTTCCAAAAAGGAAAGTTCTACTCCTGGCTTCTAATAGTTATTCCCAACAGGGCAATCCATTTTTTTTCTCCCCTGCCACTTCCCTTTTCTAACTGTAATTCTACCTATGAACTCTCATGTACTGATCCATTTTCAGAAATCTTGCAGTTCTGCCAAGCACGCTGATGCAACCCATGATTCCTGCACGCCGCTTTGGTTCAGTCAAAATGTACCAAACTCAACAGGAGATTTTAACGTTAGGCTGATGTTGCAGGTGAAAAGAGGTTGGTGTTAGTGTAATGTTCCAAAGGGATGTAGAGATAAGTAAGAATCAATATGAAATGCGGAGGTTCATGATGGAATCAAAGAAAGGAAGCTCTTGGTTAGTATCCATTGGAGATACCTATTGTATATTACATTATATTCAAGACACATAATTTAATTACTTAAGGCTTGAATAAGGTTGATCTAGCATTCTGTTCCTGTATTTTTGGGAACATCACAGGTGTAGCATGACAACAATAGCACCTTCACACTTCTTGTCCTAGCAGCCTGTGACATTTTTTCCCCTGGTAATGAAGTGTTATACAACCATCATAATTAAGGCTCATTGGTACCCTTCTTCCCATTCAGTGGTATAGTTCAGGAGACACTGTAAGACAAGTGTGATTATGTATGTTGATATGGTACATCCAGACTATAGAAGCAGACAAAAGATCTGGCAAGAATTATTTAGCAAAGGGGGAAATCCACTGTTTACAGACTGCTGGAAAATACAAAGCTGCATCAAGAAAGGAAGGTTTTTAAGACAAATGACAGAATTTGAAACACATGTATAGAATCAAGATCACCTATCAAGATGTATATATAGATTGCTATTAAAAAATGACAAGGAGGCAATTGGAACAAAATGTTTTACAGATGGTACATAACTCCTTCCATAATTGCAAAAAATAAATCATATAAAAAATGTTGGAGATGTTTTAATATGGAAAGAACATTTTATCATACTGTAGTGATCATGTAGAAAAATTCAAAATTGCTGAAAGGTATATGTATACAAATTATTTTCCTGTATCTGTTCTCAGTCATTTTTCTGTACTACGTCCAGTTGTACAATAATCGTGTAGAGGTACGGCAATCAGAGCTATGTATAACATTCCAAATAATATAGATATACAGAAAGGTACCATTTATGTACACTAACTAAGACTATACTAACCTTAGTTGTCTGTTTCATAATAGTCTCACACTGGTTTTCATTAAGCCATCCTTCATAATCACCAAACCACCTTCAGTCTGCTTCAGCTTCCAAGGGCAAAATCAATGTGAGTGTGAAAGCTCATTGACGTTAATCTGGAATTTTCTAAGTATGTTGGTACTAAAGCTACCAGGACCACATCAGTGAAACGTTTTAACAATACTGGTTCTCCAAAAGCTGGAAAGCATCACACCAGGACTGAAGTACTGGTAGAATTTTATGAGTATTTAGTACTTGTCAAACGAATTTAATTGCAACATGGCTGGGCAAGTCATAAGTCATCAAAAGTTATGCCAAAAACGGGTGTGTACCGACAGATTTAAAGGGGAGATTATCTGAAGGGAGGAGCACCCTGGTCTTAAGTTAATGTCATTAAAATCATCTTATGGAGAAGTAGGTATAATATTTCCTTTTTGTTGTTTTGTTGTTGTTAAATTTAAGACAGTCTTATGGAATGGCAGCCAAATGTACCTATACACTCACCACAAAAGCATTTGATTGCCCGGTGTCAATTTGAAGGGTTATGCTGATCAGATCCTGTTGAAAATAAGAGCAAGGGCCCTGGAGCAATACTGTTGTAGAAGGAAAAATAATATAATTTAGTATGAGATTAGGAGACCCTCATCGGGTAAACTTCACCAGGAAACAGTGTGCTAAACAAATCTAGTCAATCCAAATAAAGGAAAACTTAACGCAATGAGGGGACTCCGTTTCCATCTCTCAAGATAGACCTACCCCTAGAAGTATAAGACCAACTAAGGAGGAAATTGCATTGTGCTTTGTGATTAAAATTCAGTTCAAAATTTAATTTCATAATACCAGAGAGGGGGTCTAAAATACATTTCTCTAGGATACATGAAAAAAGGAACAAATACACTGTGTGCACAATTATTAGGCAAGTGAGTATTTTGATCATACCATCATTTTTATGCATATTTTCCATCTCACAGCTGTACAAATTTGAATGATTATTAGATATAAACATATCAGGTGATGTGTATTTGTGTAATGAAGGAGGGTGTGGCCTAAGAAGATCAACATCCTATATCAGTGATGGCTAACCTTTTCGGCACTGAGGGCCCAAAGTGTGCGTGTGCGCATGCACCCCCAAAATGCAATATGCTCATGTGCCTGCGCATGCACCCCACCCTGTGCATGCGTGCACATCTCCCATGCATGTGCCCCTCCCCCACGCATGCACCCTGCCCCCGCATGCACTCTGCCCCCCCACGCATGCATGGCAGAGACTCTAAGAACAGCTGCCTGGTGGAATCCACCTCAAGCCAAGAAGTATCTTACAATTTTGCACAATTGATACGGCATCAATATCATAGATGAGTAAAATAAAAAGAAAGTAACATTGGAAGACAGTTTGGTATAGTGGTTAAGGCACTAAGCTAGAAACAGGGAGACTGTGAGTTCTAGTCCCTCCTTAATTGTGAAAATCAGCTGGGCACCTTTGGACCAGTCATTCACTCTCAGCTTAACTCACTTCACAGGGTTGTTGTGGGAAAAATAAAAGGTATGTTGGATATGTTCGCCACCTTGAGTTATTTGTAAAAATAATGAAGGCAGAATTTAAACAATAAATAAATAAAAATGTCATCCTGTTGGCTGGGATGACCCAGGAGTGTAGAATTAACCATCCTCTAATTTACCTGGCACACTGGGAGACAGAATGGTACAATGGGTAATGTGCTAGATTAGGATCCTAGAGACCACATTCTAGTCGACTCGGAGCTGTGGACTTTGAGTCAACCTCTCAATTCAAGGGTTATTGTTGAGGAGAAAAATAGAAGGAATAACCTATCATGAACTCCTTAAGAGGGTTATTCATGTTGTATAGTTGTGCAATTCTGCATCATAAGTCATGCAGCTTCTTATCTTCTGGTTTTACCTGCTTCCAGGGTGACATTCTTGACAAAAGTTGACATCTTAACTAAGCTACTACAATCACGGTCATGGACTCTGAAAGGCTTTTACAACTTGAAGCAAGATTGGGTGGACAATTTTTTGGTTGCTGGAAGCTGTACATGGCACAGTATGGGGAGGACTGTCAATCTCTCCGAGTAGGGCAATCGTGCAAAGTAGCTCAGAGTGATGCCACAAAGATAAGAATTTGCTCCCATGTGTTAGACTGGGAAGCATTTTGAGATGTTTCCTTTGCTTCTGAAACTATATTAAGCCAATGTTAAAGTCTACATTACATATTTTATGAGGTTGTTGCTTGAAAATACTGGGAAACTGCATGACTGATTTTGGACAATTGTGATATGAGAGAAGTCATCTGCAAAAAGAGGGTCTGGGGCAGGGTTGCCAGCAGATTTTAATACAGGTAGTCCTAGACTTACAACCAATCCTTTAGTGATCATTCAAAGTTACAACAACAATGAAAAAAGTGACTTACGACTATTTTTCACACTTATGACCTATGGTCACTTGATTTACATTTGGATGCTTGACAACTGGCTCACAATTATGATGGCTGCAATGTCCCAGGGTCACATGATCACTTTTTGCGACCTTCTGACAAGCAAAGTCAATGTGGAAACCAGACTCCCTTAACAGCCATGATATTAATTTAACAATTGAAGTGATTCACTTAACAAACGTGGTAAGAAAAGCCATAAAATGAGACAAAATTCACTTAACTAATTTCTCACTTAGCCACAAAAATTTTGGGCTTAATTGTGGTCATAAGTTGATACCTGTACTTTGAGGGACTGCAGATTCAAGCACATCAGCCAAGTTAATAAACAGTTCTTGGCTCAAAAGGGGTGGAGATTGTTCCTCTATGTGGAATTAGATTTCAGGTAGTTTTTCCACAATTCCAACCTTTGTAGCATCCCCATGGTCACATGATCAAATTCCAGATGATTGACAACTGGTTCATAGTTATGACCATTGTTGTGTCCCAGGGTCATGTGATCACTTTTTGTGCCCTCCTGACAAGCAAAGTCAATGAGGAAGCCAGATTCACTTAACAGCCGGGTTACTAACTTAACAACTGTAGTGATTCATTTAACCACTGTGGCAAAAAAGGTCATAAAATGGGGCAAAATTCACTTAACAACTGTCTCGTTTAGCAACAGAAATTTTGGGCTCGGTTGTGAGAACTACCTCTACTCTGCAATCAAATGTTGTGGCAGTCTCTTCAAATGCAAATCAAATACATATGTTTCCTTAATTTATTGCATCCATACTCAAGCAGAGGTGGGATTCAGCCAGTTCGTACCAATTCGGTCGAACCGGTTGTTAACTTTTTGCGCAATTTGGAAAACCGGCTAATCCCACCACCGACTGGCCCCGCCCACCCCGCCCACCCCCACCCCTCCCAGGAATCCCAGCCACTCCTTATGTCACCTCACCCGTTTGGCCGTGGCATAGCTGCCGCTCCCTAGCTTGCTTGCCTCGACCATGTGGCCCACGTGGCCCAGCCCACTTGCCTGCCTTTGGCCTGGTCTCCCACACAGCCAAGCTCCTTTGCTATTCTCCGCTGCTTCCCATGCAGCCCAGCTCCCTGTCTGCCTGGTGAGCCTTCCTTCGCCTCTTTGCTGGCGTGAACAGCCTGCCCTCGCCACTGTCTCTTTGCCAGCACAAACGGCTTGCTGCTGCCTCTTTGCCGGACCACACTGCCACCGCCACCTTTTTGCTAATGCAAATGGCCTGCTGCCGTCGCCTCTTTGCTGGCCCAAAAGGCCACTGCCACCTCTTTGCTGGCGCGAATGGCCTGTAGCCGCCACCTCTTTGCCAGCCCAAACTACTGCTGCCTCTTTGCTGGCGCAAACGGCCAACCACCACTGCCTCTTGCCAACGCAAACCACCACCAATGCTTCTTTGCTGACATGACAGGCCTGCCACCACTACCTCTTTGCTGGTCCAAACTGAGGCAGCAGTATCTGCAGACTCTTCACACTGGTAAAGTGGTGGCGGCGGCAGCCATTTGCATCAGCAAAGAGGTGGCAGTGGCAGGCCGTTCGTGCCAGCAAAGAGGTGGCAACAGCAAGCTATTTGCGCTGGCAAAGAGGTGGCGGCAGCGGCAGGCCAGTGTCTTGGGGTGGAGTCATGCTCAGATGCACCAACAAAGACTGGAAGTAGCTGCCCGCAGTTTCCTGCTGCAAAAATCTTTTTAAAAATCCCTGACTGTCGGGCAGCGAGACCCAGCAAGAGACGAGGCATCAGAGAATCACTGTTGTTGTTGCTGCACAAAGATAAGTCTAAGGTTACAGCCACCGCCACTTTGGCCCACCTGTGTCTCCCCACGTTGCCGTGAGTGACATCAAGTTGGCCATGCTTACTCAGTCACATGACCTCCCCAGCCACGCCCACCCAGTCATTAGGAAGAACTGGTTGTTAAATTAGTTGAATCCCATCACTGTACTCAAGTAAATGTAACAATGTAGTAGCAGCAGAGGCAATACAGCTCATGCAAACACTGGGTTGTATGACTCTCTGGCTGCTTGTGCAATGAGATGAGAAAATAATTATATGAGACAAGTTCTAATTGCTGGTTCAGGAGATTAAATATGGCCACGTTGTTAACTTTAGCCTCTGTAACTCAAAGAGGTTTTTCATCTAGTACCTATGGATGGAGATGCTAATTCACAGAAATTATGCTTCTCACAGATGTAATCTGATTTTGTAAGCAAGGTTGTCAGATTACCAGAGGCACATCGGTATAGCCAGTGGTGGCAGCTAAGCTAACACTCAACAAACAAGCTTTAAAGAGCTACTAGCATTTCCAAAAACCTACCTATCTTATAGAATGAACTTTGCATTATTGCCAACGCAGGATTCCTGGCAGTAGATCAAGGGAACAACATTTTGAATGCTTCCCAGTGTAAAGGAACAGGAAAGTATTTATACATACATATACATACTTATAAATAGGAAATGTACGCAGGAAAAGACAGAGAAAACAAGTGCTAATTTTCTAGAACGGTTACATAGGAGAACAAAGCTGTTTTAATTGCTTTGTCTCAGCAAGGAGAACAATCTCTACATGACACCCATCAAACCAACCAGCCATCCATTCAATTACGCTTTATGAATTCCAGAAAATAAATTTCTTCCCACATTTTTTTGGAACTAAGCTGCTGCTTCAGGATTTTATTACAAGACCCAAGACTGCTACCTAAAATACAGGAGGCACAATTGTGTGCCAGAGTTTACATTTCATTATCTTCCCCAATTAAGTGCCGTCCAGCTCAAACTGCCCTCCAGTAACACACACCTTTCCCAATTGTTGGATATGCACAAAGAACATAGATAGTCTATTTTTAAGTATTCAATGTACTTGCTCTTCATCTTGCAAAAAAAGCTACAAAAGGGAATTTGTTTTTCTGTTTCAGAAGAGAGAAAGACTGGGGAAAATGGTTAATTCCGTAGCTCTCTATCTTCTCTCCTCATTCTAGAAAGGGTATTTTTTTTATAAAGCTCATTCTCAAATCCCACTTGCCATGATTCAGACAGCTCACTATTTGAGTTTGAGGGACAAGTCCTTGTGATGTTGCCTCCACTTCATCCCCATCCTATTACTCAGGCAGTTAAAACGGTCTTCAATTATTCTGGTGTGAACGTGTTTTCTTTTTTCTTCTAACCCAAAACTTGTCATCTGCACAATTTAGGGCACCTTGATGACGTATTTGAGGATGACACATCAGGATTGACAAGATTCAATTAGTCATGGAAGGATGCTGCAAGAATGGCTCTTCCTGATGAATCTTGGCTTCAAGAGCTTCTTTTTCTGTTTTTATTTAACAGCAAAATCAGCCTACAGGACTATTGATACCTGATACTAGGGCTAACATCTTTGAAAAGCTTTATTTCACAGTCTTACATAACATTTGTCTCACTGCCTTCAAAAGTGGTGTCTATAACTGAAATATTAATTAATTAATTAATATTTCAGTTATAGACACCACTTTTGAAGACAGTGAGACAAATGTTATGCAAGACTGTGAAATAAAGCTTTTAATTAATTAATTAATTAATTAATTAATTAATTAATTAATTCTGTTTTGGTATTGGCAAAACATTCCCCAAACAACTCTGGGCATCTAGCAATGAAAAACAATGAAAACTCCCACTCTTCCTAAAAAAAGGAACTTCTCCCCAACTATTTACATGGATATATTAATTTAATGGAAAACCAAAACTCCGAATATAGGCATATTTTTAAAGGAGACCTCTAGACGATGACTGTGCATCAATGCTTCTTTTGAAGAATACAGAAATGTGATGTTTTAATTATTCGGCGGGATACATTTTGAATTGCTAAAAATAAAAAGTTTTTAATATTGCTCTATCGATCTCCTGATAAGTCATGGTGTTTTAAGTTTATAGAAATATCATAGCACCGATATTCCTATAGAAAACTGAAACAGCTCCCCTCCCGCAATTGGGGTTTAGAACTATTGGAGGGCACAGGATAATCCAGGATAGATTCTAGGATAGATGATTGTTTGTCCTGCCAAGGGGTGACAGTAGATGGGAAGGGAAAGAAAGTTGCAAGACCCGTTAATTTCAGACCTAAAACTGGTCAGCAATTAAAAAACAACAACTACAGGACCAATAGTGTTTACCTAGTCATGTTTGTTAAGCCACACTAAAATTAGGGTGTCTACATACTCACTACTTACATCCACCAACTTTTTGCAGATTTAAAAGCAAGAAGAACGTATGTTAATATATCCAGAGATAAAAATCCACAAATAACACACAATTGAAACTGGACCTCCTTAAAAGCAAACATTATACATTGTAAACTCAGATCAACATCCCTGTCAAGTAGATCAGAGAAGATGCCAACTACTTTGTTGAAGTGCAAGAGGGTCTTTTTTGAGCATTTCCTTAAGCAGCATCATGCCTTATGGAGGAAGAGGAGGGGGGAGGGGGGAGGAGGAAGAAGAGGAGAAGCGGCCAGGCAAAGAGCTGTGTTGCAGAGATGAAATATCCAGTTGATCCTCGATTCCAGAGACCAATTTATCAGGTACAATTGTAATGAGAAGAACCAATTGGAGTTGAATCTCAATGACAGGTGCAGTGCATCCAGGTGCTGACTAAGTTTATGATAAGAATTTTATCAATATGAATCAAAAATAATCTATTAAGGAGATCATAAACATATGTTCCAAAATGGGTGTGCTTTTAACAGATTAGGATTTCTTCGAATAGGTCTATGTTGGGGAAAAGAGCCTGAAGGTATTAAAGACAATCTTAGCACATTTAGGCGATCTTCTTCTCACTTTCTGTTCCCAACCAGCTTCAGTAGCATATCAAAAATGTGGAATCCCTAAATATATAATGATTCTGTATACTTATGTAGCTAAATTATAAAGCAAGAAGTTAAAGCATACAGTATAGCTGCCTTTATTAATTTAAATGGTTCTATAATGAGTTGGTATTAAATTGGAAGATGAAAAACATTATGTACAGGTGAAACTCGAAAAATTAGAATATCATACAAAAGTTCATTTATTTCAGTAATGCAACTTAAAAGGTGAAACTAATATATGAGATAGACTCATTACATGCAAAGCAAGATAGTTCAAGCCATGATTTGTCATAATTGTGATGATTATGGCTTACAGCTCATGAAAACCCCAAATCCATAATCTCAGAAAATTAGAATATTACATGTAATCAATAAAACAAGGATTGTACATAGAACAATATCGGACCTCTGAAAAGTATAAGCATGCATATGTACTCAGTACTTGGTTTGGGCCCCTTTTGCAGCAATTACTGCCTCAATGCGGCGTGGCATGGAAGCTATCAGCCTGTGGCACTGCTGAGGTGTTATGGAAGATCAGGATGCTTCAATAGCGGCCTTCAGCTCTTCTGCATTGTTTGGTCTCATGTCATCTTTCTCTTGGCAATGCCCCATAGATTCTCTATGGGGTTCAGGTCAGGTGAGTTTGCTGGCCAACCAAGCACAGTAATCCCACGGTCATTGAACCAGGTTTTGGCGCTTTTGGCAGTGTGGGCAAGTGCCAGGTCCTGCTGGAAAATGAAGTCAGCATCCCCATAAAGCTCGTCTGTGGAAGGAAGCATGAAGTGCTCCAAAATCTGGTAGATGGCTGCATTGACCCTGGACTTAATGAAGCACAGTGGACCAACACCAGCAGATGACATGACTGCCCAAATCAATACAGACAAACTTCTTTCAAGCATCCAGACTCTGGGTCCTTGGTTTCCAAATTTAGATGCAAAAGTTGCTCTCATCAGAAAAGAGGACTTTGGACCACTGAGCAACAGACCAGGTCTGTTTTTCTTTAGCCCAGGTAAGACACTTCTGATGTTGTTTGTTGTTCAGGAGCAGCTTGACAAGAGGTATACGACATTTGAAGCCCATGTCCAGGATCCATCTGTTTGTGGTGGCTCTTGATGCACTGACTCCAGCCTCAGTCCACTCCTTGTGAAAGTCCCCAACACTTTTGAATGGCCTTTTCCTGACAATCCTCTCCAGGCTGCGGTCATCCCTGCTGCTTGTGCACCTTTTTCTTCCACACTTTTCCCTTCCACATAACTTTCTGTTAATGTGCTTTGATACAGCACTTTGGGAACATCCAACTTCTTTTGCAATTACCTTTTGAGGCTTTCCCTCTTTATGGAGGGTATCAATGATGGTTTTCTGCACAACTGTCAGGTCAGCAGTCTTTCCCATGATTGTGATTCCTACTGAAGCAGACTGAGAGACCATTTAAAGGCTCAGGAACCCTTTGCAGGTGTTATGGCTTAATTAGCTGATTAGAGTGGGACACTTTGAGCCTAGAATATTGCACCTTTTCACAATATTCTAATTTTCTGAGATTGTGGATTTGGGGTTTTCATGAGCTGTAAGCCATAATCATCACAATTATGGCAAATCACAGCTTGAACTATCTTGCTTTGCATGTAATGAGTCAATCTCATATATTAGTTTCACCTTTTAAGTTGCATTACTGAAATAAATGAACTTTTGCACGATATTCTAATTTTTCGAGTTTCACCTGTAGGCTCCTTTTATTTTACAGAAGACTGGCAGAGGATCAGTGGGAAAAAAATAACCCAAGTAGCAGTGTAAATATTCCCTTAATAAATAGTATCACCTCTTTATGAATATGCAATTTCTTTATTAATTCTTACCAGCTATCCCTCGAGAAGAACATCCCTTTTCCTTTGATCTCTGTAAAATACTGGCTTGCGATTACATTACTGAAACATCACATATATAATTTACAAGTCTGTACCTGTATTATTTAAAAGGCTTTGAAGATCTGCAGTTATAGTGAGCCCTTCAATGTTGTGTAGACAAAGAATGTAGAACAAGCTAGAAGGCCTCTTGGTTGAAAAGATTTAATCTATTCAGATACAATGTTGTTAGTCAGCGGAAAGGATTTGCAGGTGGAAATATGCAAAATATTTTGAAAAATCAAGCAGATCAGTATTTATACAACTACTCCTTACTTTGTATAGTAACCCTTTGCATAATATTAGCAACAAAAACATACCATAGTATGTTATGTTTACTGATTGTTGCACTATCAACCTGAACTTTTGCCTCAACTTCCGCAACTTGTGACCTCAGTAGCTATTTTCTGGCATTGGAATTAATAGTGAAGAGAAACTGGGCTATCTTGTGTTATTACCTTCCTTTTGTCAGGGGAGGGAGGGAGGAAGGATTGATTGATTCAGTCAGGCTTTGCCACAAAAAATACTATGGGACTATATTGTGTGGCTGTTGTGTACAACAAACTGTTTACTGCCTAGATAAGAGACCACCAGGAGCTGCCAGGCTTGTAGCTTGGAGTGTTGAAAAACACCAAGGATGAAGGATGGAGTGAACAATTTTCAATTGCTGCCGAGAAAACAACATTAGTATGTCCCTGAAACTACCAGAAATCAAGCCCAATTTTAATTATGTTTTTAAACTGGGTTTGTAATAAGTGTTTATTTTTCTGTTATTATTAATTATCTTAAGCAATATACTCTGGTGGAAAAAGTGGAGTATAAATTCAGTAGACAAATAAATGATTTTAACCTTCTCTTTGCATCTCCTCATTTAACCTTCTGGGTAATCTTGGAATATATAGGACGTCATCTTAACTCCCTGAATTATATTATAGGAGGAACTTCCACTCCTGACCAAGGAAATGTTAGATTCTTATTACCTGAAAGTGTTTGATGATGAAAAGTACAAGGATTGTTCTCATTTGCTTTATGCCTTGTTTGTACTCTCACCCTACCCACTTCATATACCTTCAACATTTTGCAGCATTGATGTAACAATGGGAGCTGATGGATAAGAGAGGGAAGTTACAGAAAAAAGACAGAGGGAACAAGGGAGAGTGATGGGAGATCTCACGGGAAACCTGCTAAATTTAAATTGAAGATTAGCGCCAAGTTCAAGGATAACCTGTACAAGTTTCTGGGCATTATCCACCCTGTCACTGAGTTAAATAGTCACTTAGACTTTTATACCACTTCATAGTGCAGCCTTAGCAGTGGCATCTTTATTTCTCCCAAAGCCAGTAGAATGTGCTGCAAGGAGTCAGCTTAAGACTATACTGTGTCAGTTTCTCAAACTCTATTGAAGATTAACTATCTATTTTAAATTGTCCTTCAGTCCTGCAAACTCAAAAGTTTTGAGGTTGGGGGGGGGACAAAATCAGAGGGAAAGCAGTAGAAAAGTTGGAGGAATGGTTCATGAGTGGGACAACAGGCCAGCTACAACCAATGCAGAGCTAAGTACTCCTAAGTGTAAAGTATAGCTTTGCTGTATTTTCAGATGTTCCACAGCTAAGCCAGTGTTAGATTGATTCATCTCCCAGACAGCTGACTTTGTGCGATCAGACAGGTCCAGGCTTAGTTTGAAATAGCACCAAGATCTCATGTGAAAGTGCCCAAGAGAGGTATCTTTTAAATAGGAAAGCTGGAGTCAGTGGTTCACCTGGTGGAGGAAATCCTTCTATGCTTCTGAGAATGAGGATCTATAGCGAAAGAAACGTGTGCTATCCAGTACTTGAACTAATTCCTGAGTTATCACTAGGCAATCAGTTTTCCTGTTTCTTTTGCTGTTTCCTAGATAGAAAAATCTCTCCGCTTCAATAACAAATGGAAACTTTCTGGAATCCAGAAGATTTATTACAATTCCCTAATAAAAATTGTGGGCGGGTTTGGTACAAATGCAGGGAAGCTGATCTGGCCAACCAGTATGACAACAAACCTTGACGGCGATTTGGTAGTGAAGGACAGTGGCTCTGGGTATGTCCAGATCTACAGCACTGACGGTCGTCCTAAACAACGCTTTTCATATGGATTCGAACCAGTAAAAGGGCTGGGAGATATCACCTGCATGAAAAACGGTGTGTTACTTGTGACCAGTGGGACTAAGATCATCCAGCTCTTCTCTAAGGATGGAGATCTGATCCATGAACTGAAGTCTCCCAAACTCACCTGGCCTTATTCATATGGGATAACAGTCCTGAAGTCCAATAAAATTGCAGTGTCTGACTGGACCAATGGAGGAAAAATCAACATCATTGGAGTGGACTGGAGAATGAATGCTGTCCTGAAGACACAGTCAATAGAGGGATTCTACAGGCCGGTGCGTATGGCTGTCAATGAGGTATGATTGGATGACCCAAAAGGTAAAAAGTTTGCTCAACATTCATAGCGGGATTGGTAGCAGAGAAGGTATAACATCTTAGCATAAAAGTATAACGATAGCAATGTAAGTGACAACCACAAATATTTGAAGACTCAGAAAATGAGACAGAATTTCTATCCAATATGCTTGTGTACTACTGACATCCTTATTTAAATCTGTTGTGGGAGCATCCCAGCTGGGTTTGGTCCTAACTAGTACTATTTTCAATTTCCAATGTGTCACTCCACTAGATGACTGTCAGTGGATTGCAGTGGCAAAGCTACTGAAAAGAACAACCTTACTTTCTATGGAATACTCCATATATATTGGTCATCTCCAGCCAGATACTATAGGTCAGGGGTATCAAACTCAATTTCATTGAGGGCTGCATCAGGGTTGTATTTGACCTTGGGGGCCAGGGTGGGTGCGGCAATTGAGGCCATGGCCAGCTTGACATAACTCTTGTTAGGGGTGTCTGTGGTGGCCCAAGCACACTGCCAGTGAAAATGGGCTCCTGAACTCTGTTTTCCCTGGCAGATGGCGGCATGAGGCTATCATGGCTGAATTAACAGAGTTCGGGAGCCCGTTTTCGCTGGCAGAGGGCAACAGGAGGCCATCATGGCTGAAAACGGAGCCTGGGAGGGTACCACATGGCCCTCCCAAGCTCTGTTTTTACTGGCAGAGGCACTGTGGGCCGGTCCTTTGCTGTTTCTAGGGTGGCCAGATCTAAGCACCCCACAGGCCAGATCCAGCCCCCAGGCCTTGAGTTTGACATCCCTGCTATAGGTAGTCCTCGATTACAACAGTTCATTAGTGACATTTGAAGTTACAATGGCACTGAAAAAAGTGACTTATGACCATTATTCACACTTAAGATGCTTGCAGCTTCCCTACAGTCATGTGATTTACATTTGGGGGCTTGGCAACTGCTTCATATTTATGATGGTTTCAGTGTCCCAGAGTCATGTAATCCCCTTTTGCAACCTTCATAAAAGCAAGGTCAATGGGGAAGCCAGATTCATTTAACAACCATGTTACTAACTTAACAATTGCAATCATTCACTTAATGTATGAGTCAAGAAAAGTCGTAACATGAGGCAAAACTCACTTAACCAATTTCTCACTTAGCAACATAAATTTTGGGCTCAGTTGTGGTCGTATGTCGTGGACTACTTGTATAGATAGCATCTCGTCCCTACTTGGATCAATCTCAGGAAGAAGGATATGCTTTTTTAAAGACTCATGTAAACTTTTTTTTTAATTACATTTATATGCCGCCCTTCTCCGAAGACTCAGGGCGGCTTACGATTTTTGGGATACAACCCAATGCGCTCAGCAATAGCCTTCATTACATTGAATATGCCTGCTTATTACTAAGCGGCATTTTTACAAAGTCAGCTTATTGCCCCCAACAATCTTGGATCCTCAATTTACCTACCCTGAGAGGATGGAAGGCTGAGTCAACCTTGAGCCTGGTGGGATTTGAGCCTGCAATAATTGCAGGCAGCTGGAACTTAAATGCAGGCATTTAACAGCCTGAGCCACCAAGGCTCAGGTAGTTAACCACATAAGTTGTTAACCACATAAGTTTTTTTTTTTAATTTCTCATCATCTACTCAGAATGAAGACATGCTGGTTGCAGAAGGGCAACTGTTTGGAAGGTTTCAAGGCTGCTGCATCAAAATTATTGACAGGGAACGAAGCCTGAGAAAGACCATAGGTCCCCATCATGGGAAAAAATTCAGTTTTGAAAACCCTTCTGGAGTCACCGTGGATGGTCATGGAAATTTCTTAGTTTCCGATCAAGGTCAAAACTGTGTTGTGATGTTTAATCCTGATTCAACCCTCTGTGATGTTGTGGTGAGTGAGGGTTTGCAAGGACCAAGCGATATCACCATATTGGAACACGGGTTGATAGCTGTAGCTGACTGTTATAACCACTGCATTAAACTCTTCAGGTACAAGTAATGGAATAAATACAAGAAACACAGCTGAATAATGGAATAAACAATCATAGCTAAACATACAGTGGCATATTCACATCCCTTAGAAATGTGGGGAGGGATCTAAATAACAAAAGGGGTGGATTGTTCGACAGCTTTTCCCATCTTGCAGTCATAAAGTCCTGGGAAAACAGCACCTTTCCCAGAATGATTTAGGTTATTGATTTAAAGGTTATTGATTTAATGATTTAAGTTATCCTTAAATGATCTATTGACTGCAAGTAGAAAAAAACAAAACAAAAAGTATCACAGATTTGTGAGTTTTATTTGCAACAACTCTAAATTCATCTTCTCTTACAGCTGGAAAGATTCTATCTGTAATCTATCTTTTCTGATCATTTCCTCTCCTCTGTCTCCCCACCACCACCCTGCTCCATTAAGAATTGTGGGATGGAATATTTCGATCACAAACATTAGATGGCCTCCACTCATTGCTCTTAGCATGAACCTTGAAATTTTTGACACTACTTAATACGAGAGGTTGAAAAATAAAATCCCTTAATGTCTCCAAGAGCCACTAGAGTGAATATATACAATGTACATAAGTACCACAACACTATGGGATAGCGTTATGTTTCCCATGCCATTTTCTTTTGGGGAAAAAATCATTTTCTCGTAAGTTTTGCATCCTATTAGATGAAACCTAGAGTAAGTTGTCACTAATAAGATGAAGAACAGTAGGGTGAAGGAAAATCAGGAAGCTGGTTGCACCTTTTCTAATTAACCCAATGTATTAAAGGCATGAACTCTCATAAGCTGGCATTCACTTCATCATATACGGAGAATAATATACCGTGTTTCCCGTGACACCCCGACCTAAAAGTAAGACCTAGCACTATTTTCTAAACCTGCCCTAATATAAGACCTACCCCAAAAATAAGACCTAGTGTAAATCTCCAGTTCCAGGAAGACTTTTCAGGGAGCAACTGTGCACCCGCAAAACACACCCCCTACACACTCACACCCACTATTTGGCACCATAAATATATAAGACCTACCCCAAAAATAAGACCTAGTGTGTTTTTGGGAGCCAAAAAAAATATAAGACAGTGTCTTATTTTCAGGGAAATACGGTAGGTTTCAAAAAGGAAATTAGAAAAAAAAGAGAAGGTGGGGCAGTTTATGCAAATGCACTTCTGTATGAGACAAGTTACAAGTATTTCTGAGGTATGGCTGTAGTGTGGTTATATGTTAAGATACTAACTAGGTAATTTGAACAAAGAATAAACCTTATATAAATGGTATAATATGTCTTTCATAAGCTATATGCTACTCTATAATGTGGAAAATTACAACTTCTTATATTGTACCCCACAAGAGCACCACAGAATTTTCGTTGTATCTCATGGACGTGTATTTGAAAGCACTCCAAAGTTACATCCTGTCCCCATGACCTTCTTGGAACCACTGATTGGATCCTAGATTAATATCATGCTTGGAGTAGTTTAATTAAATATGTAGGACCAACGCCTCCCTGATTTCAATGATAATACTCTTGAGCAGGAGTGGGATTCTACCAGTTCGCACCTATTCTCTAGTACTGGTTGTTAACATTCTAAGCAGTTCGGAGAACAGGTTGTTAGAAGAAATTACTGGTCTAATCCTGTAAGGAAGGCAGGAAGGAAACATTTTGGTGTTGCTTACAGAAACTGCCTCTCCATTGACCCTTATTACATTCTTGGCAGGATTAGATTTCCTGTCTCAGGAACTTCTCTGGAGTTTTCCCCCCCTCCTTTGCTGGTACTTTGCTTGTGTGGAGTGACCATTCAAAGTTACAATGGCACTGAAAAAAGTGACTTATGACCATTTTTCACACTTACGACTGTTGCAGCATCCCCACAGTCATGAGAGGCCAAGCGAGGAGATGCGTGCCTCGATGTGAGTGATATTGAGTTGGCCACGCCCAGCCAATAACATGACCACCAAGCCATGTCCACTCAGTCACATGACCACCAAGCCACGCCCACCACCTAAGCCACGCCCACAGAACCAGTTGTTAAAAATTTTGAATCCCACCCCTGCTCTTGAGTATGAATAATCATTGTTTTTCAACATGTAAACATTGTGTATTATATTTTTATGGTAGGAAGGATGTGTATTATTATGAACTGTAAGAGGAATCTAGGTATTTTAGTGCACAGCCAATTAAATATGAGCCAGCAGTGTGCTGCATCTGCCAAAAAGCCAATACAGTCCTAGGCTGCATCATCAGTGGGATAGTATCACAATCACGTGAAGTGTTAATACTATTTTACACTCCATTGGTAAGACACTGTGTCCAGTTTTGATCACCGTGGTAAGAGGTTGGAGATTCTAGAAAAAGTGCAAAGAAGAGCAACAATGATGATTAGGGGAATTGGAAGCAAAAGCATACAATAAACTGTTGCAGGAACTGGGCATGTCTACCGTGTTTCCCCAAAAATAAGACCTACCCCGAAAGTAAGACCTAGCACTATTTTCTAAACCTGCCCTAATATAAGACCTACCCCGAAAATAAGACCTAGTGTAAATCTCCAGTTCCAGGAAGACTTTTCAGGGAGCAACCGTGCACCCGCGAAACACTCCCCTGTACACACTCACACCCACTATTTGGCATCATAAATATATAAGACCTACCCCGAAAATAAGACCTAGTGTGTTTTTGGGAGCCAAAAAAAAAATAAGACAGTGTCTTATTTTCGGGGAAACATGGTAATATAATAAAGAGAAGGGCTAGGAGTGACATGATAGTAGACTTCCAAATTTTGAGGGGCTCACAGAGAAGAGGGGGTTAACCTATTCTCCAAAGCAGTGGTCACCAACTGGTAGGCCATGTCCCACTGGTGGTCCGCGAGAAAATTTTGGTGGTCCACAGAGAAATGTCATCCCCAGAGCACCCCCCCAAAGCAATTAATCCAGGCTGTGTGGGAACAAGGCTGCTCTGCCCACATGGTCCGCAGGAACACAAGGCTTGCATCGCTTGCATTGCAAACAACACGAGGTAGTAAGGGGAGGGGGGAAAGGGCGGAGGGAGGGAACTTGCCTGGCCACTGGGCTGCTTCTTTCTGCTTCTTTCTTCTTCTGCTTTTGGCTGCATGCAAGGAAAGCAGGAAAAGTCTTTCTCTCCCCCAAACTCCACCAGGAGAGAAAGAAAGACTTCTGCTGCTTCTGCTGCTTTCCTTACATATAGCCAAAAGTCTCTCTCTCTCCCCCCTCTCTGAAAACGGGGCTAGAAATGGTATCCTGTGATCCCAAATAAAGAATGATCGATTGGTAGGACAATGGGTTGAGGAATTTTCCTGCAGACTTTTTTGGGGATTTTCCCAGGGTCTCTGCAGATAGAGACCCTGGGAAAATCCCCAAAAAGTCTGCAGGAAAATCCCCCACCCCGTTTTCCTACCAATCACAGAATACCTCTGTCTGTCTGTCTGTCTGTCTGTCTGTCTGTGTCTCTCGGTCTCTTTCTCCTTGAAAACTAGTGGTCCGCGGGATTTAAAATTATGAGTTTGGTGGTCCCTGAGGTCCAAAAGGTTGGCGACCACTGCTCCAAAGCACCTGAGAGCCGGACAAGAAGTACTGGATGGAAGCTTATCAAAGAGAGATCCGATTAAGGAGAAATTTCCTGACAGTGAGAACAAGTACAGATAGTCCTTGACTTACAGCAGTTCATTTAGTGACCATTCAAAGTTACAACAGCACTGAAAAAAGTGATTTACGAGCGTTGTTTACATTTATGACTGTTGCAGCAACCCCATGGTCATGTGAGCAAAATTCAGACACTTGTAACTGACTCATATTTATTTATGCAGTGTCCTGGGGTCATGTGTGATCACCTTTTGCCACTTTCTGACAAGCAAAGTCAACAGGGAAGCCAGATTCACTTAACAACCATGTAATTAACTTAATAACTGCAGTGATTCACTTAATAATTGTGGCAAGAAAGATCATAAAATGGGGCAAAACTTACTTAACAAATGTCTCACTTAGCAAAAAGAAAATTTTGGCTCAATTATGGATCTAAATCGAGGACTACCTGTAGTCAATGGAACAACTTGCTTCAAGAAGTTGCAGGTGCTCTATCACTGGAGGTTTTTGAAGAGATTGGATAGCCATTTGCCTGGAAGAGTATAGGGCCGTGATGGCGAACCTATGGCACACGTGCCACAGGTGGCATGCAGAGCCATTTGTGCCAGCTGCAGGCAAACTTACCTCACTGCGCATGTGCATGCCTCACAGCTGATTTTAAGCCAGTTTGAAGCCTTTTTCGGCTTCCCAAAGGCTTGAGGAAGGCTTCTGCAAGCTTTGCAGGCCGAAAACTAGCCCCATTTTGTCACTTCCGGTATTTTCGGAAAAACAGGAAGAGACAAAACACAGCTAGTTTTCAGCCTGCAAAGCTTGCAGAAGCCTGCAGAAGCCTTCCTGGGAGGCCAAAAAAGGCCTCAAACTGGCCAAAAATCAGCTGTGAGGTGCAGTGCAGGTAAGGAGACAGCGGGGAGGGATTGCACGTGCATGCGTAGGGGACATGGGGCCGCACATTGCCTTCTGGATGCTGGCACATGAGTGCGAGCATGCGAGCGCATGCACAATTTTTGCCACAGGAGCCCAAAAAGATTAGCCACCACTGGTATAGGGTCTCTTGTTTCAGCAGGGGGTTGGACTAGAATACCTCCAAGGTTGCTTCCAACTCTTATTCTGTAATCTGAAGATGGAGTTTTTCTATCATGATTTCTTCATTACTTCTTCAAAAGAAGTAAACATTAAAGGTAGCTTTTGAAATAAACCCATTTTTTCTTTTAACAAGTCAGTGTTGGATTTATGTTGCAAATCAACATCTTTTTCTGTGCTGAATCCACACTCACAAGTAACTCAGTTCAAGACTGATGCCAATTTGGGAGAAATTCTTTACTCCAATAGGGCTTATTCTTGAGGAGGTGTGGGTATGGATGTAACTGGGTTATATATCTACAAACTAACTACACACACATAGAATGAGTTGTGCTAAATATCATAGAATTGGTTTCTGAATAAACATGCTAAGGATCACTCTGATGACCATCCTAGATCATTTTAAGCTGCTAAACTGCTTCTCAATGAGAGTGACAATTCTCCAAATACAGGTTTGTGCCGATGTCGGATTGTTAGAACTTCAGCCAGCTGTCTGTAGTAAATCTGCTCCTAGGTTATTTTTTCGAGAGTTATATGCACAAGCTTCTCCCATGGTGTATCACTTTTCTTTTATTGCCGGGAACATCAGATGGGGCTGCTTTTCAGAACACCGCTAAAGCTAACAAGCTGCAATGAAAGATGAGTTGGAATGAATCACTCAGGGAAATCATTTTTGTCATTTCTGCAGAAAAGGCACAGCTCACATTCATTCTCGTACATTAATTGCTCCCCAAAAACAGGGTTAATTCTTAAATCCATCCCTAACCATCCCTAAAGGACTATGGAGATTCTCAGTCATCCAGGTCATGGTTGTCCCAAAAGGGGCTTTTTCAAGAGGCAACTTGACTTCCTGGTTTTTCTTTGAAGACGTTTCATTTTTCATCCAAGGAACTTCTTCAGTTCTTCATCTCAGAGCTGAAGAAGCTTCTTGGATGAGAAGCGTAACATCTTCAAAGAAAAACCAGAAAGTACAACTGCCTCTTGAAAAAGCATATTTGGGACATCCCTAAAGGGCTAGCTTTTTGTGACCAGCCCAGTTATGCTGAGGACTCCTACCTCTGACTTCTCAAAATACTTTAAAAATACTTCCTTGTGTAAAAGCACTGCCTAAAATTTATAAAATCAGACTAAAGCAAATCAAAACTGATGTCATTCTAACAACATTTAGCTTTTAGCAAGTTACTTTTTAATAATTTTTAAAACTTATGCATGATGTCCTTTTTTTCCTCAACTCAATGTACAGATTATTTGCTTACTTATGAGTATGTCATCAAACCTCCAAGGATTCTGGCAGTATTTTAAATGCAACATACACCCCATTAATAAAGGAAGTAGTGTGTGTGTGTGTGTGCGCGCCAGATCTAAATCAGCATTTTAATATTTTCCAGGACTCTAGAGCATTTGTGTGTTAGGTAAATTGTATAAAATGCCCATGATTCTAGCTGCAACTGCTCTGAATGCCAGGCCAGTATATTTTCAAAGGACAGCATTGAGTAGATCTAAATGGTGTCATTTGAGTTATCATAGGTAGTTTGAAGCAAGCTCTCTTACTACTGTACAAGGGAACTACAGCAGTATGTGATTTTTTTTTACAGCTCCCTCCTTGTGCTAGACTGTGGATGCAATTCTTTTTAAGTCCTGACAGTATTGTCACATTGAAAATAGCAAAACCTTTTAAGCACATGATCCAGTGTCGATATGGCAGAAACAATAGCGAGCAGTACCCTGAGAAACACTCCAACCTCCCCCCGCCCAGTACCAGCAGCTTCAAAAGAAATAGTAGTTTGTTGTTTATAGTCACCTATTCAATTTTTCATGTAGATTTGACATGCAATTCTCAAGTCTTCTAGCACATTGTTTGATAGAATTCAAATTGATACACCAAGCCCCATGACATTCCAATATGCTTGAAGCTTCCATTTTTAAACAATTTAAGAGTTTCTTTCTGCTAGACTAGAGCAAGCCAAAGACTTACTTAGTCTAAGACCCTGTTCTTCAAAAATGTCAGCCAGATGTTCTGGTGAGCGTACAAGCAAGAGTTTTGCACCGACTTTTGTATTTAGAAGGCATGCTGCCTCGGATCCTGGGAATAGCATTTAGCAATCAGGACTTTACAGTCAGTAATCCATTCTCATTGTTCAAGCTGGGTTTTTTTAGTATGTCTTTTATTTTTTTACTGTTTTATAGTATGATCTTTTATAGTATTTTAAAGTCTGGTTTACTCAACCAGTCTTCCATTCTATATTAAATGTAAGCTTGTCCTTATACTATAATTCTCATTACTCCCTGCCTGTTTTTTTTGAAAACCAAGATGCTGAAAGGTACAAGCAGGGAAACTGTTTTATATGTTCTTTCTTTTTTCATAGTGGCAAATGTGGGAGAGAAGGCTTGTGAGCCCGCCGTTAAATTTTTTTAAAAAATTGTCTGACCAGAGAATAAGAATTTATTAAAGATGTCTGCCACCCAACTCTCAGCAACTCCTGGCAGCTCACAAGTCAGACAAAGAAATTACAATAAAGTCAATAAAACGTAAAAAATAAAGATAAATGATGACAAGTGCAGTGAAGCAAGAGGTCTCATTTCCACTCCCCGAAGGCCTGGGGGACGAGTCAGGCCTTCTGAGCGTTTCTAAACAAGAGCAGAGTGGAGGCCGTCCAGATCCCTTAGGGAACTTGGAGCACGCCAACCCTGCAGGATCAAATTGGCCAGGCAGATGTTATGGGAGACAGGCAGCCCCTCAAGTAACCAAGGTCTCTATCGTGTAATAATTCAATTTGCCAGCTGCTCCCTGCATGGCTCTCCAAGTCTTGTTATCTTGTTAAGATTTCCTTCTTCGCCTTTCAAAGAAGCAGCCCTAAAGCAAAGCTGAAGCTGCACTCAGAAGCAACATGAGAATCCTAAAACTAACAGGATAGAAGCAACATTTAATGAACTACGGAGAGGAGCTAGCACAAATATTTATTAAACTTATATGCCTAACAAAATACAATCCTGTACATCACCCAAACACAGGTATTTATTATTTATTGGAAAGATTGCCAGTCTCCCTTTGAATCTGTCACGCTGATTTGATCTTTTAGGCTTGGTGCTCTGAGTTCCTTCTATCAGGACCCTGGAAGCATACCTTCTCTGGGGCAGCATCCGCTCTTTGGAAAGAGGTCCCTCCCCCCAAGATCTGGATGACATCCCTCCCCCCCCAAGCTGCTGATGTTTCAAAGGGTTTGAAACCCTGGCTCTTCCCCGGCCTTCAAAGAGAGTAACTGAATGTCCCTTTAGGAATTGTGGATTGTTTTCCTTCCTTCTGGTGTCTGGTTTTGCTTTGCCGTTGTTTACTCATACTTTTGTCTGTTTTTCTTCTTTGTAATTTTTTATTTATAAACCCCCAGAGTCAGGCATCGTATAAATTCAATAAATTATTATTATTTATTTATAGACACGAATAACAACAGTAACAACAAAAAAGCTTATGCGTCTTGATAGTTTTCTTTCTCTATAACCTTCTGGGTTCCTCTCCGCAAGAAAACGTATGAAATCAAAAATCCTATATACATTAACTTGTGTAAGCATCACATTGTTGATTCAGCTTTGTAAATCTTTCACCATGGTCCCAAATACAGCAGTACCGACAGTGATGGGCATGACGCACAGTGCTCATGTTGTCAGCCTTACCAGGCAGACCGAATACAAAAGATAACAGAGAAGCTAATTCTAATTTATTGTAAAGCTGCATTAACAGAATGTGGTCTGAAAATACAAATCTCCTGCCATCTCCTTTTCAGCCAAAGAAACTAGGGAGGATTCCACCTGAGCCTCTTGCCCTGCCCCCTATTTAACTGTGGACTATGCTCTACCTTAGTGGTCCACCAGCACCTGGGCTGTGGCCGACTACCGGCCTATTCAGAATCAGGCCCTGTGAGCGATGGGCTGGCACACATGTGTGCACGTGCAGTTCAACTTGCGTGAGTGGCAGACCAACCCGCATGCACACACATGCACAGCTCAACTTGTGCAAGTCAAGTGTACATGCCAGCCTGTTACTCGTGCAAGTTGACCTATAGCCAGGGGTGGGATTCAATTTTTTAACAACCGGTTCTGTGGGCATGGCTTACTTAGTTGGTGGGTGTGGCTTGGTGGTCATGTTATTGGTTGGGTGTGGCCAACTCAATATCACTTGCATCGAGGCACGCATCTCCTCGCCTGGCCTCTCATGACTGTGGGGATGCTGCAACAGTCGTAAGTGTGAAAAATGGTCATAAGTCACTTTTTTCAGTGCTATTGTAACTTTGAATGGTCACTCCACACAAGCAAAGTACCAGCAAAGGAGGGAAAAATAACTTCAGAGACGTTCCTGAGACAGGAAGTCTATTCCTGCGGAGAATGTAATAAGGGTTAACGGAGAGGCAGTTTCTGTAAGCAACACCAGAATGTTTCCTTCCTGCCTTTCTTACAGGATTAGGCCAGTAATTTCTTCTAACAACCGGTTCTCCAAACTGCTTAGAACGTTAACAACCGGTTCTAGCGAATAGGTGCGAACTGGTAGAATCCCACCCCTGAGCCTACAGCTCCTCTTTTCCCCACCAGGCAGCCAAGCTGCAAAGGTTAGGGACTGCTGCTCTACCTCATCTGGCCATTCTTTAGGCAGCATCGCTTCATGCCGTCTCTTTCCCAAGGTCTTTCCCACATACCAATCTACATGTAAAACGCCTGCTCTTCAATTGCCCTGGCTGTCAATTTGCTTCAATGAGCAATTCATAATGGTGGGGGTTACCTGTAAAGCCCTATATGACGGAGGGCACATTTAGATGTAAGATCTCCTCTCTCCCTTGGGTACTGCCCGCCCAATCCAGGCTAACAAAGTTGGCATGGTCCTGGGTCTTTCAATTAAATAATATCATCCATCAGGATCCAGGAAGTGCATCTTCTCTGTTGCATTGCTCGCCCTCTGGAATGGAGTGCCCCCAAGATCCAGATTCACCTACCCTATTGGCATTCCAGGGTGCCATTAAAAAAAGTGGCTGTTCTTCAGGAACCCCTCCACTGGATGCTAGATGCCTCTGGGATTTTTGGGGTATCTGTTGGGTTGCCATCTTATTTTTCCTTGTCTTCCTTCTGTTCGAACTTGTTTTTGCTGTTTGTTGTGTTTTACTTTATAATTATCTGATATACTGTGAGCCACCTACAGTTTGGAGTTGGGCAGCATCGAATAAATAAATAAACAAAAGCTCACATAAAACAGCATTTAGGCAACTATGGTTGTTCTTGAAAAAGCTATAGGGATTTGAATTTGGTTAGTATTTGGATAGGAGACTACCAAGAAATCTAACAGCTATAGGCTAGATTGAGAAGGTAAAAAAACAGCCTGGGAGATGGCAATGGCAAAGCATTTCTATATTGTTGCTCAGAAAATTGCATAACCTTCCTGAATAGTACACAGTACAGGTAGTCTTCAACTTAGGACCACAATTGAGCCCAAAATTTCTGTTGTTAAGTGAGACATTTGTTTAGTGAGCATTGCCCCATTGTACCTTTCTTGCCTCAGTTGTTAAGTCAATCACTGCAATTTATAATTTAGCAACCTAGTTGTTAAGTAATTCTGCTTTCCCAGTGACTTTGCTCATTGGAAGGTAGCAGGTGATCACGTGACCTTGGGACACAGCAAAGGATATAAATATGAACCAATTGCCCAGCATCCGAGTTTTGATCACGTGACCATGGGGATGCTGCAAAGGTCATAACTGTGAAAAACGGTCATCAGTCACTTTTTTCAGTACCGTTGTAACTTTGAACAGTCACCAAAGGAACTGCTGTAAGTCGAGGGCTACCTGCATAGGTGTGATAATGACACTGTTGAAAGAAATATCCTTCTGGGTTCAGTTCCAAGTGGGGAAAAAGACACTGGAAACATGGAGGCTGCTTGGAAAGTTTAATGGTGAACAGGACCACATGGTCTGGAGCTCCAGAGAAAGATGATCACATGCTTGAAGGAGATCAAGAAAAAAAAGGGCTGAGGTGCTGAGAGTATCTGGGTTTTATAACCTTTGTTGGGATTTGAATTGAAGCTTGTTTCTAATTGGTTGTCAGACTCCCATGAGGGGCAACTCTGTAGGCTGTCCTGAGTTCCAAGCTTGGTTGACCCCGCTGGATGATCTATGCCCTTAAAAGGGCTTTTGGCAATTGCTATAGCTTTACCTGGAGACCTTTCTTATGTAAAGTATTCTGGCTCAGGCCTTAATGGCCCACCCATTAACAAAGGTGGGGGTGAGATTCTGCTTCTGGGGTTCTACTCTTTTAGAAGAAATATTCTGCCTTTTAAATATCTACCAGAATACTTCATTTTTCTAGGAGAGTTGGGTGCCAACTTCCTACAATCCCTCATTTTTTTTTTTTCAAAACACGTGAGAGTTTTGACAAAAGATTAAAAGGTGATCAGATCAGGGAGACTTGATGGGTGCTTTTAATTTTTTTCTGATGCAAAGGAAAGGCATTGGAAAAAAAGCAACAGAAAAGGATTCCTTCAGTGGCTCCCAAAAGCTTTCAAAGTCTGGGAAAACTCCTGTTTTTTTTTTTCAAAACAGTATCCAATTTTTTGCCAATTAATTTTCAGGTGTTTTGATGTACTTTTTGTGAGCTTACAGTCAGGTTATAAGCACAAGCCTCTACATTCTTCACAGCCTTTAAATTACAGGCTGCCCATTTCCAAGGTTATGGTTACTACCTGCCTAGCTCTTAGTTTCCAGGGTTTGTGAGGCCAAATTGAGATTAGCCAGTGTGCAATCCAGGCTATTTAGTATTTTTAAAGTTACACACAATGAGCCCTGGGACTTGTACTCATGAGGCCCCCAGTGCAACATATCTTGCTTTACTGGACAACTGGGCAGCATCATTTGTGAGTCACAGTCAGGACTTGGGGTTTGGAGATCTCTTTCTGCTATCTCTTCAGAAATTGCCTGAGGGAGGGTGCCCCTCCCCATGGAATTAGAAAGGAGTTTTGCTTGGGCCTTAGTGCCTCAGAGCAGCAAAATAAAAACAAAACAAAACAAAAAACATTTTCTTTTAAAAAAGCAAGGGACAGCTTTGTGTGGAAGCAGGTGAAAAGATAACCTATCTAATTCTAAATGGGTGTCTCTGTGTATGTGCCTGTGTATGCAGCTAGGTTTACAATACAGATAATACAAACATGCTGGACAATTTCCCTCCCACCAGACAGAAGTATAAGGTGTTCAGAACTTGCTGGGCCAGCTACTCTCAAATACAATCATGGGTACATCAAATTGGTTACAATATAAATGATACAAGAAAGAAAACATTACAATGGGTTTCACATTACAATGAATTTTCAGTTACAATGAATTTCCACCCTCCCCATAGTCTTTCTAACTGTCTTCTGGGGATTGAAAAGAGTCTTTTAGTCTTTTACTGGTCCATCTCAGGATCCTTTCCTTCATGTCTCTGGATGGCATAGGCTTGGCCTGGTGGTATGGGTGGTCAGTCAGGCTTGGGAAGGTCTGCCCCACTCTGGTTTGTTGTAATGACCTTCAGTGGAGGCTGGATCCAAACCCAGTTACTGGTTCCAATGGATAGAATGTCTCTAGGGAGTAGCATCTGCTTCCACATGTGGCAGGGCTGAAAGACAAAGAACAAGGGGTCCCTTCCCCTTTTGCTGGTAATTCTACCAGGAAAGGCATTATAAAAGGATTAGAGAGGGGTTTGGAGATGGCTTGCAGGTATGGTTTCAGGAGAAAGAAAAATAACACATCAGTATTGCAGTTACTAAACAGATAAATCAGTTTCAACAAAGTGGAGACACAACAGATGAGAAAGGAAAAACTGGATTCAAATGCTTCAGGAAAAGGATGAACAGGTAAAATCATTTAAACACACAGTAAATGCAAGGATGAAACTTTTCTTGTAAATGAACTTGAACATTCGTTAATAACCTAGGTTTTTCTTAAAAGCACAGAGAGAGAGAAAATTTAACTCTGTTCCTCATCCAGTCTAATTGGCCAGATCAGACTGGGAGAAGACAATCTCTCAGTGTTTTTAATTCTTAACAATTTAAAATTAATATCCAAGGGATCAGAGACACTTAACAGTTGCAACAGTTACCTCTAGGACACACAAAGTCTTAGACACACACACGCGCGCACACATACCCACACACAAAGACACAGAGGAAAACAAAACTCTGAGGTTTACACACACACACTGATCATTCCCACAATAAATCTCTCAGTTAAATTGGGGAAGGCATAAATCTTAAGGAACAAACCACGTGGTAGCATAGAAGATAGAAAAAGAGACACAGAAAGAAAGAATTTTTAAAAAAATCCCATGTGATCCTGTTTTTTTTTGCCCTTTTAAAGTACCTTTATTTAGCACATTGGTCTTCCTGTATCCCTCAGCAAAGCCCATTCCCTATCTATACATTTTGGTTTTTTTTGCTCATGCCAGCTAGGGTCGGCATCTGCCTCATCCCAAGCCTCCAATAGCTCTCCCAGGGGGTTCCATTCCATTCAGGACCCTCGAACTACCGCTTCCCATGTTTCCCGTCCGATGTGGGGTTTCACACTTTGGCTTAGTCGGGTCAGCGACCAGTTTCAGACACAAGAACTTCAAGAGCAAGAAAAAAAAAAGGTGTCTGAGGGAGACTTTGGTCGTTGCACCTTATGCAACGAAATGAGACACTTAAAAAACTCTCTCTATTCTACAGAATATTTCACAAAGTATCGGCTCCCCTTTTTAAAAACCACGAGAGACTCTCTCTCTCTCTCTTTTAGCCAAGGTTTTGGGACTGGGGTATGCTGCCTGTGCAGACTTCTTTCCTCTCCCAAAAAAACAGCCGTGAGACTCTCTGCCCCCGCAGATAAGTACTGGTACTCCGTGCCTCTTTCCTTCAGGCCCACGTTTAGCGGTTTGGAAGAGCTCAAATCCGGAAAACTTGCCAAATTACACAACTACAAACCCTGGGGTTTGCTTTTGGGATACACTGGACAAAAACCAAATTTTTCTTCCCTCCCTTCAATCATAACCAGCTCGGCTTTTCCTCTTATATACAGAAGGTCTCACATTCTGATGACCTCTCCTTGCTTTTCCTGTCCTGATGGTCATGGCTCTGTAGAGCTAGCAACAGACAAGAGGCTGACTAGAGGCCAAACAAAGGAATGAGATCCAGCTGCTGTCCAAGGGTGTAGCAGCTCACACACACACTCTTCCTCCTTCTCTAACAAAAGGTCCTGTGCTCTGAAACTGTTAAACATAACTTTTCTTTTCAGACAGGAACTTTTTTTTAATTGAGAATAATAAAACCCTCAAAACGACTCTATAGAGCACTCCACACTAGAACAAGTAGACACAAGGACAGTTTTCCCTGAATGCCATCAATCTGCTAAACAAATAATTTCCTCAACACCGTCCAACCATTTACAAAGTCTGCACTACTATTACTATTAATCTTCTCATCACTCCCCATCACCCATCCCCTCCCACTTGTGACTGTATGTTGTAACTTTGTCGCTTGTATCCTTACGATTTACATTCACTGCTTCCTAGTATAATTTGATTGCTTATTGTACCCTATGACTATCATTAAGTGTTGTACGTTATGATTCTTGATTCTTAATGAATGTATCTTTCCTTTTATGTAGACTGAGAGCATATGCACCAAAGACAACTTCCTTGTAAGTCAAATCATGCTTGGCCAATAAAGAGTTATATCTAAGGGGAGATTGTGCTAAGACAAATATATCATTTTACATATAATAACTGCGCCCAGAATTGTGTATGCACAGTACTGGAAACAGGATAATATACCATCTGAGGGGACAGTGATAAGAAAGATTTTGAACTGTGTGGAGATGGACAGGCTGACATTAGAGTTAAAAGATAGAGGTGAAACCAGTATTGTTGGGAAATATTTAATAAAAGTATTTTTTTAAAAAAATGGCCAAGGATTAGAATGCAAATAAGCCAGAAGATGAGAAAGGAACTTTATACTACCAAAATGAGAATAAAAATGATAATTCAAGATTGTTATGAGCAAGAAAAGTTTCAGAAGAGAAAATTAAACAATATTTGGAAAAAGCGGAATTACCTAAAGTACCAGAAAAGGTAAAACTATGTTAAATGAATGAATATCAATGATGGAATTATCAGAAGTGATCAAGAGACAAAAGAATAATAAAACACCAGGACCAGTTGGGCTGCAGGCAGAATTTTACAAATGGTTACAAGATACTTTAGGCCCATCAATGTTAGAAGTCCATAATGAAGTATTGATTGATGCAAAGGTACCAAATTCGTGGATGAAAGCAAATATTACTTTGAT
Source organism: Naja naja (assembly GCA_009733165.1). Taxonomy (NCBI): domain Eukaryota; kingdom Metazoa; phylum Chordata; class Lepidosauria; order Squamata; family Elapidae; genus Naja; species Naja naja. The sequence continues at coordinate 208,477,856 of CM019149.1, forward strand.
TCCAAAAGATTCAGATTTAATGCAGATAAAAACTATAGGCTCATATCTTGACTGAACACTGACTATAAAACATATGCTTCAATAATGGCAGAGAGAGTAAAAATTTCTAAATGAATTTATATATTCAGATCAAAATGGCTTTTTTTGCCTAAGAAATAGATTAAAACACCATGACAATAATTTTAACTTTAAAGGCAATTTGCCATAAACAAATGGCAAAGGTGATAGAAAATGGAAGTAGGACAGAGAATTTTAATATAAAAAGGCACAAGAAAAGGATGTCCACTATCTCCTGTACTATTCATATTGATATTAGAATTGCTAAATATAGATATTAGACAAGAGATAGAAATTAAAGCTATGGAAATAAAAAGGGAACAATATAAATTATAGGCATTTGTAGAAGATTTGCTCTTTATCTTGGAAGACCCACAATAAAATGGACTCAAACTACTTAGGAAAATAGAAGAGTATGGTGAAGTTGCAGGACTGAAAGGTAAAAAAATCAAAATAATTGTTTACAGATATATAGAAAAGGAACTAACAAGGAAAATAGGTATACAGATAGTCAAGAAAGTTATAAATTGGCCAACAAATGAAACAAATTTGGTTAAGTGGAAAAATCTACAACTATCATTGATGGAAAGAGTAGCTACCATAAAATTGAATATCCTGCCAAGATTACTATATTTATTCCAAGCAATACCAATAAAACTAGAAAAATTTTTCTTGGGACTCATCAATGGCTAGCAGACAAACAGGGAAAAAGGAAATATATGAAAGGATTTGTGATATAAGTAATACATAAGTTGGTTAAACAAACAGCATGAATATTATTGTTATAAACAGTAATATAATTGATACTAGCTCTCTTGGTAGAACACACAGAGGAAGAAAGATCTCTTTCTCACACACACACAAAGGCATACACACATTTCCCACATTTTTCTGTGCTTTAAATTTAGAATTTGGAGGTACTCACCTTCTTTCCAAGCAGCCTTTGAGCTCAACACTCAAAACCCCTTTAAAACCTTTGTTCCAACTGGCCCAGGTCCAGGAAAACCCACTCACAGACTCAATGGGTCTGTTTGCCGCAAGGAATCTTACCTGGGCCTGGTCCATTGGTTAGGTTAGCTTGGAGTCCCATCTGGGTCGCCAATTGTTGAAAGAAATATCCTTCTGGGTTCAGTTCCAAGTGGGGAAAAAGACACTGGAAACATGGAGGCTGCTTGGAAAGTTTAATGGTGAACAGGACCACATGGTCTGGAGCTCCAGAGAAAGATGATCACATGCTTGAAGGAGATCAAGAAAAAAAGGGCTGAGGTGCTGAGAGTATCTGGGTTTTATAACCTTTGTTGGGATTTGAATTGAAGCTTGTTTCTAATTGGTTGTCAGACTCCCATGAGGGGCAACTCTGTAGGCTGTCCTGAGTTCCAAGCTTGGTTGACCCCCGCTGGATGATCTATGCCCTTAAAAGGGCTTTTGGCAATTGCTATAGCTTTACCTGGAGACCTTTCTTATGTAAAGTATTCTGGCTCAGGCCTTAATGGCCCACCTATTAACAAAGGTGGGGGTGAGATTCTGCTTCTGGGGTTCTACTCTTTTTAGAAGAAATATTCTGCCTTTTAAATATCTACCAGAATACTTCATTTTTCTAGGAGAGTTGGGTGCCAACTTCCTACAACACTTAGCCATTTGAAAATGAAAGGGAATTCTGGGAGTTGAAGTCCACACATCTTAGCGTTACTAATGTTCAGAAACACTTGTATATACAAGTAGGAACAGAGCTTCACACAAGGGAGTCTTTATCATTTACAATTTGATTAAATTATTTTAAAATAAGCAAATTCAAGAGTTTCCCCTCATCCTAATTTTTAAAAAAATCACATATCCATTCCTACAGAAGTTTCAATCTCTTCTCTAAAGAGCAAAAGAGAGCTGAGAGCAATTCCCTCAAGATTTTTTTTTTAAATAATCAGTGACAAGCGGACCATCAGCTGCAAATCCCAGGCATAAATTAAAACAGCATGGATATTTACTGCTTGTCTAAATTCAGTTTTATATTCCAGACTGTCATTCTTCATTCTTCACATATATGGGCCCCAATCTTGTAAGGAAATTTATATAATGATTGGTATTACTGAATGAAGATTGACGTGAATTTGTTTTATAGCTGTGGTACTTTTACTTTCAAATAGTATTACTTCTTGTCAAGCAAACTTATCTCCCTGGATATCCCTTTGTGATTCTAAACACATGGTCAATGAAATAAAAACATCACCATTGTACAATTACCACCTACTGTGTGAACATAGCTGAAAGCATTTATTTGTATATGGGCCAATTCTTCATATTATTCTTTTCAAGCCAGGCATAAAAGGAACCAGTTTTATCTAACATTTTAATAAGGGAACTTAGAATTAGAATTCTTTTATTGGCCAAGTGTGATTGGACACACAAGGAATTTGTCTTGGTGCAAATGCTCTCTGTATACATAAAAGAAAAGACACATTCATCAAGAATCATAAAGTACAACACTTAATAGTAGTCATATGGATGTAAAACTTCATATGGATCTTATAATTAGTTTTCTTTGTAGAAGCCAATCTACACAATGTTAAATTCAATTATTCCTAAAAATGTTTTTTAAAAAAGATTAATCATTTAATATTAATATTTAATATAACCTGACATTTCAAAATTTACATTGCTGTATACTAATTGCTGCAAGATAAATTTTGCACGGTAATAATACAAAATGAGGAACAACTGTAAGTTATAATTATAGTCTACTTTTATACTGGCCTTTACAGCTATTATTTATTCAATTTATTATATAGCCACCCATCTCATCTTATTGTCTCATCTTTAGTTTTATTACAATAAAATAAAGAAAATACATAATGATGGAAAAAGAAAATAAATGCTAGAACATTACCCCACATCCTTCACAATCAGGAAGCAACATGGCCTTTTCTTATGTTCACATCTTGAACTGGAACATGTTATCACATTTTTTGTGAAAGAAACCGCCTGACTACGGTATATTAAAGATTCTTCTTCTATTTAAGATTTGTATAGTAAATACTGCTAAAGATCAGCATTCTCAAGAAAATCCAGATGGCCCCAATCCTACTGCTATTTTATAATGTTTTGAAGACCTGGCTGTTTCTCCAGATGTTTGGGCCAGGATGTTAGGCTAACTCAGGTGTGGCTGGTATGTTTTTATGGGTTATTTATTTATTAAATTTATTGGACGCCCATCTTATCACACGGCAACTCAATTATTGTTTTAATTCTTCAGTTTTAATCTTTGTATCCAGAGTTAGGTTGCCAGACATATAAATTCTGGATTCTGTTTTCTGAACAGACCTAAAATAGCCTCCTATGATTTTTACAGTTACAATTTGAGAAGCATATTTACATTATACATTTTAAAAGCTGGCAGCAAAGATGCAATCATTGGGCTACATGTCTAAGCATTAGCAATCCCTCATTTCAGTAAAGAAATGTGCTTAAAAACACAGTGGATAGATATATATATAATTAAATAATACTCTGATTTAAAATAATGGCAAAGTTACAGTGACATTTGGCAATCCATGCTTTATGACTGTGATTCAAATGGAATATTACAGTGAAGATTATAATAACAGGTAAATTGACCAATTTTATGACACAAATGTGTAGTCCTTTATAAAATGTCCTGAATATATGTAGAAAAAATAAAGAGGTAATAGCAGTAGAAGCTGAGCAAAAGAGTTAAAAGTGTGATCCATTTAAGGATTTAGTATTAGGTATTTTGTCACATTTATACTAGCCGTCTCTTCCAAAATCCAGTGCCCAGATATCATTGGACTATAATTTCCATTATGCTTACTCAGCATGGTTATCGATAAGGGATTTTATAATGTAACTTCTGTGGAGACAAGATTGTCTTATCAGCCTTTTCCAGGCTAAAATAATCCCCAGTATGACAGCATTTAAAAACTCCAGGACTTACCAATCAAAACAGTGAAATACAGGCAGAAGAATATAGTCATTTAATATTCATTGCTGAAGGTGACCAGATTAACTTAAATTTATTTTTAATATTGTTTTAGTATAGCTATTAGATGCATTTTCCTCAAGAAAAAATACACAATGACTAGAGGCACAGAAATTACGCATTTTTGATTTTTTTTAACCATTACATTTCCCATTGGCTGAACAACATGAGCAGTTTGCCACTTTTGAAGAAATGGAACTGTTTAAGACTGAATTTTCTTGAGCCTTAGTTCACTCCTCACTGAATATAAATTTTAAAGCTTCTTAGTGAGCTTTCCTTCAGCTAAAGCTGAATATAAATTTAAGCATCCTTTTTCAGACTTACATGTGGCCTGTTTGGTGTCACCTTAGCATGTTGTATGAATCACTGTTGGACACTTTACACACTTCTAATGGGTGGATTAAATGAAGGCTTCATTTAAGGTGAGAATCCAACTTTAAGTTGTTAAATGAGCTAAAGAGTTTCATTCTTTGGCTGTTCATGCCAAAGAAAAACTTCTGTTTGGTACAATACCTTTCCATCAAAGTAAGCAGAAGATGGAAACATCCTAACCTTTGGGACTAACTGACAGTTATCATAACATGACAGTTATCTTAGCAACTCAGTAATATACATCAGTTGAGACACTGTGATTCAAGTAATCACAATAAAGTTATCTGTGATTACTTAAATCACAGTTTCTCAATCGATCTACATTACTGAATTCAGAGTATACCTTAAACTCAGTGTTTCTCAATTTTGGCAACTCTAAGATGTACAGACTTCAACTCCCAGAATTCCTGAGCTAACATGACTGGAGGAGGAATTCTGGGAGTTGGTCCACAAGTCTTAAACTAGCCAAGTTTGAAGACTCCTGATCCAGGTCATAGTTGTCCCAAAGGTGCTTTTTCAGGAGGCAGCCGGACTGCCTTGTTTTTTCTTTGAAGATGTTTCACTTCTCGTCCAAGAAGCTTCTTCAGCTCTGACAGGATAGTGGGGAATGGAAGGGTTTATATTCTCTGCAGACAGCTGGTAATTTGCATTCTTTTAGAGCAAGGGTCTTAAAACGTGGCAAGTTTAAGACTTGTGGACTTCAACTCCCAGAATTCCTGAGCTAACATGACTGGAGGAGGAATTATGGGAGTTGAAGTCCACAAGTCTTAAAGCTGTCAAGTTTGAAGACCCCTGTTTTAGAGGCTCATTGAAGCATTTGGAGGTTTATCTGTATCCTCAGGGTCACCTGAGTAGTAGCACCTTTGGGACAACAGTAGATGCGTTCCCATGTTTCTTAACAGCAGCAGGTAAAACGGGGGGAGGGGGAACCTCATTAGTCTCAGTAGACAAGCATATAGCAGCGCGGGTTAAAAGAGATTTCGAACGTGTGAAAGCAAAGCGAAAGAGGCGCAACAACGAAGCACTTGCGTTTCCCGCCGCTGGGAAGAGTCGCCTCGGAATATGCCAGCCAGCCCACACTCCCGCCCTTTGTTTTTGGTCCCCTAAGGCCTCCGTACGTGAAAGAGGAGGTTAGTGCGGTGCCCTCTCGTCCTTCAACGTGGGCTCTGGGCGCTTGCGGATTTCCTTACCATGTTGGGTCTCCGCGCGGGCTCCGTCCTTGGCCGCTTCCTAAGACGAGCAGCAGCGGCAGACCCTTTCCGCGCCCAGGTAAATGGCCTGGGAAACCCACCTGTCCCTTTCTCCCAGGCTGCGGATCGTTAGGTGCCTGCTCCGCGTTGTTACATGTTTCCATAGGGGATTCCGGGCTGGGCTGGAGACGGGGCTACTGGCGGGAGCGCACCCCACTCCGTACAAACCCCTCCCCCTCCCCCAATTCCCCCTTTGCTAAGATGCTGAGGTCTCCAACCTTGGCAACTTTAAGCCTGGCGGACTTCAACTCCCAGAATTCCCCAGCCGGCTGGGGAATTCTGGGAGTTGAAGTCCGCCAGGCTTAAAGTTGCCAAGGTTGGAGACCCCTGCAATAAGATGCCAGCACCCAGAGCAATAAGATGCAGCCTTTAAAAATAGGCCTGGATTTGTTGTGATTTCAGTTAGAAGGAAGATAACAAACCTGCAATTCTTATGTTCTGTTTCTCCTAGATGGGTGGGGTGCCTTTGCCTGCCTTTGGCTATTGCTCCAAACCCTGCCCCGTCTGGCTTCCTCCCAAAATGTGAAGCTACTCGCCTCCAAGAAAATTGCCCAGCAAGCAGGTGACAGCACCTAGTAGCCGGATCTCGAGTGATCTCAAAAACATTGAGCCTGGAAGAGGGCAATGGCAAACAGCTTCCATTGTATATAATACAGTCTTTGGTATACAGTCCTTGACTTATGACCACAGTTGAGCCCCAAATTTCTGTTGCTAAGTGAGAAGTGAGTTTTACCCCATTTTATGACCTTTCTTGCCACAGTTGTTAAGTGTCTCACTGGAGTTGATCAGTCAGTAAGTGAAGGTTCCGAAAGGGGATCACATGACCTTGGGACCCAGCAACTGTCATGAGTATGAGTCAGTTGTCAAGCGTCTGAAGTGTTTGAATGTTGATCACGTGATCATGGGGATTCTAAAAGGTTGTAAGTGTGAAAAACCATCATGTCATTTTTTCAGTGCTGTTGTAACTTTAAACGGTCACTAAATGAACTGTCGTAAGTCGAGGACTACCTGTAATATGATTCCATATGATAATACCCTCTTGATTCCTTCCTGCCTTCCTCTTTTTACCTACCTCGATATCTGTCTGCTTCCCAGATTTCACTAGGAATCAAGTCCACTTGGAAGGAGATTTTAATTTTACAATGTGCTTCCTGTTCTGAAGCTTAGATACCATTTCATTTCATTTGTCCCAAGTCAAACTATTCAGTTCATCAGGAATATTTTCTGAATATTCATTTTTTTGGAGTATCAATAAATGTACTATGAATGTATCACAGTTCAAATAATGTTTTTTTTAAAAAAGAACAGTGTGAGTGTGGCACTACGGAAAAAGCCAAATCACATTTCTGTATCGTTGCCAAGAAAACAAATGGGCATATCATGGAATTATCAGAAATCGAGCTCAATTAGACAGAAATCATGGTGAAAAAACTGCTTGCTGATTGAAGGATAATTGAGAAATGAACTCTTTAGAACATATAAGTAGAAGCTGACAGTGTATAAAGAGAAATGTAGCAGTTTGGATGCATTATTCTGAAGGGTTCTCTGTATAGAGCTGTATAACAAATCAAATGTGTGTGCTTCTGCTATCATTATTTTTGCAAGTAAATTTACATGGATGTTACAGAGGCAGGGTCTGATATAAGAGAGAACAACAAAATATGAAAATTCTGGAAGAAGTAAATAATCATCAATAAATTACAAGTATGAATCTGATTCCATTTTCACTTCTTCACTGGATGGCCCATTTTTACTGAATCACTTTTTCTCCTGAGAGAGGCATATGATACTGTTTTTCCCCATGCAATAAAAAAGCATTATTTGATGACTTTTCTTCCTGCCACAATGGGCAAGTTTTAGTAGTACATTTCTAACATAGTTTTCTTCTCTTCAGATGACTTTACCAATCCTAGACAATTTCAGATAAAATATCATTAAGACGTTAGTAGCATTGGAGGTTTGGTACAATTATGGTACAGCAAATGGATTTTTCTGTAACGTCATGTTTAATGCTAATGCTATGTTGAAAAAACAAATTCTTCTTATATGCTGTATGTGTAGGGATGTCCAGCTGCATCACTGTTATCTTTTGCTGCAAGAGATCTTAATGCCAATGTCTAAATTTTGTTTAGGATTATGAGTATTTGTTTACTTTGTAATTTACCATTAATCTCTAGTGATTTCTCCTTACAGATAATATTTTTACTGACTGAACATTTTTATTGACATATCAGAAATTTAAAAAGACAGATGGTGGATCAAAATACAGGTAGTCCTTGACTTACGACAATAGAGGCCAAAATGTTGTTAAGGGAGACATTGTACGACCTTTCTTGCCTCAGTTGTTAAATGAATCAGGGCAATTGATAAGTTAGTAACCTGGTTGTTAAGTGAATCTGGCTTCCCCATTGACTTTGTTTGTCAAAAGTTTGCAAAAGGCATCACATGACCTCGGGACACAGCAATGGTCATAAGTATGAACCATTTGCCAAGTGTCTGAATTTTGATCACATGATCATGGGGATGCTGGAAATGTAGTAACTCTGAAAAATGGTCAAAAGTCACTTTTTTCAGTGCTGTTGTAACTTTGAATGGCCACTAAGTGAACTGTAGTAAGTCGAGGACTACCTGTAAAACAAATCTCTGCAACGTTAGTGGTACATTTTGAGTTTCATATTATGAAAGAGATGTGAAAGAAAATGGAAAGAGTTTTAATTGAACTGAGATTTCCAATATATGTATGTATTAATTTCTAGACATCTTTGAAGAAATGCTACCTACGAAAAATGCAACGCTTTTGTCTGTGGCTTGAAGTGTACGGCTTGGAAAACATGTTATGAACTAACGCCAGAGATGAGCACTGGTGCATGAAGCTATGAAAAATGCACTGTCGGTTCCTAAGTGAAACAAATTATGATACTTTACCATAGATTGCTGACATGCACATATTTTGCTGTGCTTCTGGTTATTGATTTGCACACTAGTTTCTAAACTATGTTAGAAATCTTGCACTTCCTTGGAAGATATCAGTGCTTTTTCTGTTGAAAAATTAGTAAAGGAGGAAAAAGTTTGTGAAAGACAGTGCCACAAATCTCAATATTCTCAGCCCTGTACGGCCAGAATATTGTTATTTATTATTTATTCAGGCATCTATGCCACCACAGTCCAAAGAATATTGGATGTATGCCTATTTTATAAAATCAAGCAGTTGTAGATTCTCATGTAAAGTGATGCAGAAAGAATTTCTATTTTATAGGGTATGTGAAATGTGTTGATTTCTTTAGCTGTCAATTGTCTAACTTGACAAAAAGTTAAACTGTAATACAGTTTGATCTGGGTTTATCGTGTTGTATATACCATGCTATAATCCATAGTCTGTAATCCATAGTTTATGGATATTGTGATGTATATAATGGCATCAAGGTTGACTCAGCCTTCCATCCTTCCGAGGTCAGTAAAATGAGGATCCAGATTGTTGGGGGAAATATGTTGATTCTGTAAACCACTTAGAAGCACTCTGTAAACCACTGTAAAGCAGTATATAAATCTAAGTGCTATTGCTTTCATGGAACATCATGACAAGGAGATAGTGCCGTGAATTACTTTAACCCTTTGCACATATAAGGTATCTGAGTAATTTTCAGCCAGTCACTCAGTTACTAGCCGAGACAAAATTCTGGGGATTAAAGCCTACATATTTTCAAGTTGCCAAGATTAAGAAATACTGTTCTTGAGCCTTTAATATGTACTCCCCCTGTGTTCAGAGAAAAAGGACAGCATGGTTTTTCCAACTTGATCCCTGCTTCCAGATGGAGGAGCAATAGCTGCACACTGGAAAAAATGTTTCCCATAAAAATAATTAACAGATAGTCAATTATCAAGTTATTGACAAGATACTCTTAAGACTAACCATGAAGTTATTTACTAGGATCTATTTCTTTAAAAAATATCTCTGGTCAGGGTCAATTGGAACCAAATCACTGATAAAATGTGCTGCCAAGGCTTCAGCAGATGCTTTTGTTTATAGTCACTTTCATTTCTAGTATAAAAAGGTAGCAAAAGCCCCCAAACAGTTTGAACCTTACCATAAACCTAAAATCCTAAGAGAGTACTGTGCAACTCCTGGAACCTCCACTGGATTCATCTGCTGCCATTTCTGGGGTTTCTGCAAGTTGAAGAGATGTGAATTGGTATAAGTTTTTGTTTGGAATACTCTCCTTTTTAGCATTTCACCTTGATTTTAGCCAATGGTCTCTGAATCCTAATCAGTTCCTGGCTGGTCATTGAGATGGCAACAAAATGTGTGAACCCAGGCAATCAGTTTATTCAATAAACCATGCATGAGGTAATCATGTGAAGCAATTCAGTATATTTTCATGGGTACCCCTTTCTCACTATGATTCAGTTTTGATCTAGAATCTGACTGATAAAAAAAGATTTACTAAAAGTAAAAATTACTCCATTTCATAGGTACATCTTATTTATTTCAATGCATTTTTTATAGATAAATGTTTACAATTATAACTTACATTAATGTCACTTTAATTCACGATATTTCTGAGAGCATCTTACTTCCATGTAGGACTTGGCAAATGGAAACCCTCTGCATATTGTTCTTTCTGATTCTGAGCTCATTGATGTGTGTCTGCCATTTTCTGTATGTATCTTAGGTCTTGAAAAAATTATTTGGAAAGAATGCTTCAGATGTTGGACAGCAGCATCACCTCTCTGTCCTTTTTTTCAAAGCAGCTTGATTTTTTTCAAGTCTTCCTGTGAGCTTGGGGGAAAAAAAGAAAAATGCGAGTGCTTTAAGAATAGCTTTGAAGATTCTTAATATGTTTTTAAAAGCTGCTTTGGAGATTTCAAGCTTTAAAAAAAATCCTTAAAGCCTCAGCATCTCATTTTTTTTAGATTTAGGCATAAGCTTGAAAAAAAATCAGGTTGCGTTAATGAAAGATGTGGTGCTTGAATAGAGTCCGAAGTACTCTCTACTTTTGGGAGTGTGTGCATCCTTTGTGAATGTGACACATATATAAGAAAATTTGGAACTAACAATGTCTTCTTCTCCATGAACAATTGAAGGAACTATTGCAACTCACAGTGGTAGACCAAAGTTTCCTTAGACATCACCACCTGTATCTTTTTATGAGCTCTTGTGTATTACTGAAAATGTTCTGTCATAATGCCATCTGCACTTCAGGTTCAGGAAATGATTGCTTAAGCAGACATTTAATTACAGAATTTCTCCTTGTGAACTTCTGGAGCAGTGGTGGGATTCAAAGATTTTTACCACTGGTTTGGTTGGTGTGGCTTGGTGGGCGCGCTTTGCGTGCGTGGACACACTTTCCATGCGCACGTGCCCCAAACGCGCACTTTGCACAGGCACAGAGGCGTTCGAATTCACCTCCTGCAAGCCTGCACTCTCCCTGTTGCTTCAGCAGTTGCCGTGCAGCACTCTGCTGTGCCGCGCAAAGAAGCTGTGCTTCAAAAGCAGGGAATAAAGGTGAATAAAGGTGAACCAAGGGCCTTGGTGGTGCAGGCTGTTAATAGCCTAGCACTTAGCTCCAGCTGCCTATAATTATTGCAGGCTCGAATCCCACCAGGCTCAAGGTTGACTCAGCCTTCCATCCTCTCGGGGTAGGTAAAGTGAGGACCCAAGATTGTTGGGGGCAATAAGCTGACTTTGTAAAAAATGCCGCTTAGTAATAAGCAGGCATATACAATGGAATGAAGGCTATTGCTGAGCGCATTGGGTTGTATCCCAAAAACTGTAAGCCGCCCTGAGTCTCCGGAGAAGGGTGGGATATAAATATGAATAAAAATAAAAATAAATAAAATAAAATATGGGAGCCTGACAGTGGAGGGATTCAATTTTTTTTTACTGTGGGTTTTGTGGGCATGGCTTGGTAGACATGGCATGGCTTGGTGGGCGTGGCTTGGTGGGCGTGACAGGGGAAGGATACTGCAAAATCCCCATTCCCTCCCCACCCCACTAACCTGTTTCCAGCTCTGTTCTCCTATGCAGGGCAACAAAAGAAGACCCAGCCAATCAGCTGAGACTGTGGAGACAGAGACTAGATGGGGGCGGGGCCAGTCAGAGGTGGTTTTTGCTGGTTCTCCAAACTACTCAAACTTTCCGCTACCGGTTCTCCAGAACTGGTTAGAACCTGCTGAATACCACCTCTGGAGCCTGGGCAGGCAAGTGGGCCCAACAGCAGAGCAGCAGAGAGAACCAGTTCAGTCTCAGCTGCTCATCGGCGCTACTGGCTCGGCAAAACTGGGCTGAACTGGTAGAATATCACCACTGTTCCGGAGCATTTTTTCATGCACATTACCTCCTCCTTTATAATGGATTTTGGGAATTTAGGAAGATACAGATCATTAACTGAATGAACTCTTTCTCAGTTTTTTTCTTATTTCCTTTCTCCCTGTCTTGAATTTTTCTATAAGTCTTCAAGACAAATGGCATCACATGTGCTAAAGCACTGGAACTGTATTTGCTCTCAGTGAATTACAAGTAGTCCTCAACTTACAACAGTTCAAGGTTGCACTGAAAAAAAGTAGCTTAAAACTGTTTTTCACACTTACAAGCATTGCGGCATCCCCACAGCCATGTGATCAAAATTCAGACGCTTGGAACTGAGTCATATTTATGATAGTTGCAGCATCCCAGGATCATGTGATCATCTTTTGCGACCATCTGACAAGCAAAGTCAATGGGCAAGCCAGATTCACTTAACTGTATTACTAACTTAAGAACTTCACTTAATTGTGGCAAGAAAAGTCGTACAGTGAGGCAAAACTCACTTAACAAATGTCTCACTTAGCACCATAAATGTTGAACTCAATTGTGGTCATAAGTCGAACATGAATGAAGCTTTAGTATTTTATTTATTAAAATTCCCAGGTAGTATTTCACTGATCAAATAATATATTCCATGATTACAAACCTGGAAACTATCATTTCCACCAATTATTTTTACGCTTTTGTCTCTTTAAAGCTAAATGTGTTTCAAGCTTGTTCATCTTTTGCTACCGGACCCAGACAGGAACTTGGCACTATCTATGAACTTCGCACTTATGACATTAAGCCAGCAAAGACAAAAGAGTTTCTTGAATTGGTCAATAAATCTATTAAGATTCGTACGGTTCACTCACCGATGACTGGATTCTGGACAGCTGAATTTGGGGCAATGAATAAAGCATTTCATATTTGGAAATATGGTATGAATTGCATGGTGGTGTTTCAAAGAGGCTGAATGTACCTTTTTAAAGTTATTCCTATGAAGTTTGTTAGCAGGTTATATGGTTACCATCCTGGGGTTACAAATAACAAGGTCCAAAAGAGTTTCAGGACCTTATGGGGTTAATGAAGACAGTTTAGAAGTACTATTTTGCTAAATAAGCAATAGGAAAAGGTGAGAGTATTCACCCTTCTGCTTGCCGATGCACATCAAATTGCCTGCCAGTGAGAAAAGTTGGTAATGGACATTTCCATTGCTGCCTGGAAAATTCTTGAGGCATCAGGGCTCACAATCTATAACTGCTAAAAGAGGCCCAGGTCTCTCTCGCTCATCATCTGGAGTCCCTGTCATTTGCAGAAACCATTTGGAGTTTAATTCACAATTTTCATAAGTATTGGGGATTATGCAACAGTGCATGGCCCAGCAAAACAGCATGTGAGATTCTTGAAGAGAAAATAGGATGGAGCAGACTGTATGTAGGCCACATTTTAGAAAGTTCTGTTCTCTAATAGTAATATGAAGTTAAAACTTTTTATGAAATGTTAATTTTATTTCTCTATAGTTTTGTACACCAATCATGGAAGCAAATATAACATGGCTCTAAGAAGTTCAATCTCTCTGTCCTTTCACAGATAATTTTGCACACAGAGCAGCTGTAAGGAAAGCTGTAATCAATGATAAAGAATGGCAGGAAAAACTAGCTGAAATTCTTCCACTTCTAGATAAGCAGCATATGGAAATTGCTTACATGGTTCCCTGGTGTGAGTTGGGAACCCCACCAAAAGAAGGTCAGTTCTCTTGCTCCTCAACCTGTTGCACTGATTTCGTAGTCAGTGAATGGAATTTCACAGAAACTCAGAAATTATTTGAGGAGATGGTCTAGGGAAGATAGTAATATTGCTGGGTTTGGAATCACACGTGTTCGCTAAAATTATGGAGCACACCTGATTAGTAATATTCATTAGCTTCTTATGGAGGAATAAGGGGAGGACCCAAGATTAGCAGCTTCTGAAATAAACTTGCAGAAGTTTATTTCAAGAAGCCGCTTCACCATTTGCAACAGGCCTTACCACTTCTGGTTTAACTTGATACCCCCAAAATGGCTCCCACAGGCAAAAAAAGGACCTTAGTTACTGAAACCCATAAATCTTACTGAGGTAATAAGCTTTAGCTCCTTTTCTTTTTTACAAGCTGTTTCCCACCACTTGCCTCTAACCATCCTGTAAAGATATACATATGCCAAAAAAAACCATAAGTGACTGCTGGAAACCAAATTGGGCATTGTCATATTTATACTTCTTTCCACAGCAACCAAAACAATACTTCAAAATATTCATTCTTTTAATCTCCTTTTAAAAGGGATCATATTTTCCAAGTCCTTATTTATATTTGTGTATGTGTGTGTGTGAGAAAGATTACTATGTCTATTCCTGTCTCTTAAAATGATTTAATGCATTGGTAAAAGGGGTTTTTTAAGTGGTCACATTATATTTAAATCTTTTCTGTTTGAGAGAGGCATGGAATCTGTGGAGTGATGGGCATACCTACACAAATATAATTCTGAATTATGAACTGAAAGTAAATTTAAACCCAAGAAGGCATAGTTAGAGCAAAAAGTAAAATGAAATTGAATTTATATCAGTGGTGAAGATGTAGAAATAATGTACTGTAAGAAATGAGTTGCTTGTTTTTGCCTCACTGCCGATAACAACCTGAAAATGATTTTTTTTTGCTCCTAGGAGTTTATGAGTTGGTGACTTATCAGCTGAAACCAGGTGGACCAGCTTTATGGGGAAATTCATTCAAAGCAGCTATTGATGCACATGTTAGTAAAGGCTATGCAAAACTGATTGGCTTTTTCCACACAGAATATGGATTTCTTAATACAGGTACAGGCTCAAGATTTTTCTTGTTTCAAATACAAAATCATGCTCCAATATATATATTTATATTCCTATAATTTATAACTTTACACATGCTCAGATATATGTACAGTATAGCATAGAAACAAGAAAAATGGTATCAGGTGGGCCCAGATTTAGTCATATTTAAAAGATAAAACTTTTGGAACATTATTGTTTTGCCCATTAAACAAGTTCTGTTCATAGCAAATGGCAATGCATCAGTTATATCATTGCACTATTGAAAACAGGATCCCCACTTCTATCATAAGAATATTGTCTAAATATTTGGAGAAAAACCTAGGAGTACAGCTGTCTTACAGTGTGCCAGATTGTTGATTCATCTGTTTCATGTTTACACTAATTGGCAGTGGCTTTCTGAAGTTTTGGAAAAAGTTTACCTACTTTTTGGGAGGAAATGCCAGGACTATACCTGAAATTTTAGAACACAGAACATGGGATACAGTTATTTAACTCTAGAACAGGGGTGGCCATCTTTGCAACTTTATGACTACTGAACTTCAGTTCCCAAAATTCCCCAGTCAGCCATGCTGACAGGGGAATTCTGGGAATTGAAGTCAAGTCTTAAAGTTGGCAAGGTTGGACATCCCTGATCTAGAACAACACCGTGCCTCTATATAATATCTGATATACTTCGTTTTCCATAGCTCTGTGACTAGTCGTTTATAGAATTGTACAGAGGTCTCAGGGGCAGAAAATTGTTAGTGGACATTGGAACTTGAATGTCATAATTTGTCCTATAGATTTGTATGCACACCGTGTGCTAGTATTGTGTTCTTACTTTTACTTTCACAGTTCATGTGCTTTGGTGGTTTGAGAACCCAGATATCCGGGCAGCTGGGAGGCATATAGCCCATGAAGATGCCAGAGTGGTAGCAGCTGGTAAGATATTAATGTGCATCTTGGAATGTCTATCAAGCTTTTATATAAGTTTGAGAGAGTGTATTTTCTCATTTTCAGTTCGGGAGAATATTCAGTTCTTGGAAACCCAGCAAAACATGCTCCTGATTCCTGCATCATTTTCACCTTTGAAATAGTTTTATTCCAGTTGAATGGCATCACATAAAAAAATTATTTTCTGCAATCCTCATCTGTAGTTTTTATCCATAAAGGCAGATTGAGGGTAGTTTGGAATAATAATCATTATATGTGGAAAATCATGTTACCTTCTCAAATATTGTAGATACTTTTCTAATCATCTGCATAAAAATAGATTCAAATTATATGAGTAAATAAGGACTAGTACAGAATATTTATGCTGAATTGTTTAGAACTGAGAATAAAAATATGGAGGATATATCTAAAATAATTTCATTCTGGTGTTACACTCATATTTAAATATCTTAACTTATAAATAAAACTAAAAACTAATTATAAAATATAATAAACTAAAACTGCTCAAACTTATGGTGTCACAATATTTAATCAGGAAAGTGTGATTAATATATAGATTGCAGTGAGATCAAGAAAATTATAGCTGAAATGTATTTATTCTTGAATATTTGGTGATGGATCTGAACTTTTTATGGTATTTATCATTGCATTATGATTGAGATTGTTAAATGCAAAATTAAATACATTTTCTGGATTGTGTGTATGCAATTCTATCATTTCCTATCCAGCCCCTTGGCAATTTCATTCATTCTGTTTATGCTATGTATCTCTGCAGGCTTAACTGGCAGATTGTAGATTCCATATATCCCATCCTTTAAAATTCTGAACGATATGATGTTCTTCAATCTAAAAAAGTCATCAACACATTGCAGAATTTTGAAATATTGTATATTTTCATGGATTACATAAAATATTTTACATTCATTTTTTAAAAGTTTCATATATCCCAGAAATAATTCTAATTCTTATATCTTTGCTTGAAAACTGAACTTGACTTGATTCTTCCAATCATCTTTGCTATTATGTGTACTTTTGTGGGAATAAACATGCATGGAACTTTTATCTAAGTTGGTGAGAAAGGGCTACAACTGAAGCTGCTTTATTTTCATTCACCTTCCTCTTAATATTTTAATTCAAAGTCTTTGATTCTGCAGTTCCGTAAGTTTGAAAACAGATGAGTTGGACAATTCCAATTCCTCCAAATTTGAAGTCCACCACATCTGAAGGACATCCAGTAGAAGGCTGCCAGACCAGAACAAAGCATGTTACTCCTTGAAGCTGTTTTGTTTCATTTTGCCTTAGCCTGAATGTGTAAACACAGGGCGATTTGCTATGTGCTGCTGCATAGGTGAGCCAAAATATAGATAAGTACTTAAATGTGGATTCACCTTTTCATGATTTTATCTTTATACTGTAATGCCTTAGTCATATAGTAAAATTCAAATAGTAAAATTCCAGTTTTCAGTACAGTATCAGAGAACACACTACAGTACCATATTCACAAGACAGGCATTTCTACAACTTTGCGACAGTCGTCCCAGAAGCCCCGGGGAGAAATTTTAATTGAGGATCTATACAAGTATAATGAGTAAATAATGCTAGAAATAATAATTCTGGAACTGAGAAGCCAGAAATCCCACTGAGAACTCCCACTTCCCTCGCGTGTAATATTCGTTTCACTTTGCAAAACCAAATCCTTCGCACAAGCGCGTCCCCTGAAATTTCGCCGGGGAAACGTTTGAACTAGTTAAAATACAAGAAACCCCCAAGAGCGGCTGGATTGCAATCTTATCGGCTCCAGCAATCCCGGCCCAGGATCAAGGATGGCCAGAGTTGTAATTTAACCCACATCTCAGATCCAGAAGTAGGACTTCCGCGTCCCGCTGGGGAGATTGTATCTTCCTCATCCCTCACGGGTCGTAGTGAGGAGAGGGATGGGAAGAGGCAGATCGCTTTCGCTGCGCTTAGTGAGGAGGCGGCCACGAGGTTCGCCTCGGCCAATGCTTCGCCTCGATGCGGCGGCGGCGGCGGGCGGGCCAGGCGCTGTAGGAAGTGGCCGTTCCCCGCCCTTAGCTGGGCTACGTGCAGTGGCTGTTGTTGCAGCGCTATTATCTTTGTGGCGTCCGGGCAATCAGACCATGAGGGGCCCTCGGGCTCTCCTCAGAGGAGTCGCGGCAGCGGCGCGAGTGGTGGGTGCCCAGGTAAAAGGGAGGGAGCGAAGGGAGACGCTTGGGGTGGAGGACAGAGGCAGGGGTCGAGCGTCGTCGCCTTCCTGTTCTTGTGTGCCGTGCAGGCAGGCAGAGGTCCAACAGGTGGGGCCGGCCCTGCAAGAGATGCTCGGCAGGATGGCTGCTGCTGCTGCTTAATCTTTGCCCGCTCGCTGTTAATGGCAGAGAAAGACAAAAGAGCCGAGGAAGCTATAGGAGGAAAGTCCGCTGGAAGGAAATTTCTATTGGATGCAAAAGGACTTGATCCCCAAATCAGATCTGGACTTGAGTTTGGGTTGGAAAAGGGTTTTGAAGAAAGAAAGCAGATCAAAGCTTCTCTGTCTTGCCTTGCCTTTTCTAGTGTTTGAAACAAAGCACTAGCAGTTAAGGAAGCCAAAAAATGGGGAAAAGTATTTTTCCACACATTCTTTAAGGCAGGGGTCTCCAACCTTGGCAACTTGAAGACTTGTGGACTTCAACTCCCAGGGAGTTGAAGCTCACAAGTCTTCAAGTTGCCAAGGTTGGTGACCCCGCTTTAAGACATGCATCCCTTCCTATTCTCCTTTGTTGCCTGTCCACTGATGTTGTCGTCCATTGTACCATCGTCCTCTTTACAGGCAGTCTTTGATTTACCACCCACAACTGAGTCCAAAATTTATGTTGCTAAGTGAGACATTGGTTAAGTGAGCTTTGCTCCATTTTACCACCTTTCTTGCCGCAGTTGCTAAGTGAATCATGCAGTTCGGCAGTTCAGTCCTCATGGGCACAAGGTGGACTCAGCCTTCCATCCTTCCGAGGTGGGTAAAATGAGAACCCAGAATGTTGGGGACAATAGGCTGATTCTCTAAACTGCTTAGAAAGGGCTGGAAAGCACTATAAAGTGGTATATACGTCTATTGCTATTTCAGGTTAGTAACAGTTGTATGAAAAATGGTCATAAGTCACTTTTTCAGTCCCATTCTAACTTTAAATGGTCAGTAAATGAACTGTTACAAGTCGAGGACTACCTGTATTCATTCTGAACCATCATCTCCCATGTACTCCGAAATACAGGTTTGGGCTGAGGATTAGGAAATCACTTTTATACTAACAAAAGTGATGAGGAAACTGTAGAGACTCTTTCCATGTGTTTAGAGTAGGCCAGATGCAGATCAGAGAATAGGAATCCTCTACCTACGCAAGACAGCAGCACCTACGCAAGACACTTGCTAAATCCACTCTTCTGTAAATATGGAGCCTTAAATGTTCTTTAACATTTGCTGTGTTAGTGTCAAAAGAATCCTTATTTGTAAAGGAATAAGTACTACTGCACACAAGATGACATTTATTTGATTTTTTTATATGCCTATTGCTGTAGAAGTAATTCAAGACAGCAAACATATTCCTTCCTCCTTATTTTTATCACAATAACAACAACCGTGTGAGGTGGATTGGAATGAGAGAGAGCCGCTTTCATGTCTAAAGCAGAACTAGAACTCACAGTATCCTGATTTCTAGGCCAGCTCCTTAACCACTACACCAAACACATTTCTATTGCAGAACCAATGTAGGGCTGATCTAGCTGTGAATGTATGTATGCATGTAAACTCCCACCCTGATTTGTTTTTATTTCTTAAAAAATAAAAGTGTTACACGTGCATTTCCCCCACCTGCTTCTGCAGTATTTTTTTCTGTTGCTTATTCGTTGATATGTCATTAAGTGCATTATAACTGTCTTTGTCATCAAATAATTTGTTAGTTATGTTAACACAATTAACAAAAAGCCAAAGGCCATCCAGTAATTTTTGCATATGTAAGCAGATTTGAACTGATTTTTCTGCTTTCTGTGTTCTAACTAGTTCAGCTCTGTAATCTTTGTTATATTTCCCTGGTTTTCCTGAACTTGATTTAATAAAAATATATGCATTGTTCTAAAACTGCTTTTTTATAACTGTGGGGCATTTGGCTAGCTTGATACAAAGCATTTTTTCCAGAAGTGCCACATCTGATATGTAAAGTGAAATGTAAAATATTGCTTTGTGGCTGTGATGAAACTATGGGAGGAATACTTCAGGACAGTTGAAGACTTCTTCTAACAGAAGGGCTATTCAGTCTGGCCTGCAAAATCAAGATGACCACTAGGTGGCAGCAACAGATAAATACAAGATACAAGTTTATCTCTTCTGCCATGTAGTGGTCATTTCAAATGTTGCAGTCCAAATTCACTACCCTTTCTATTGCTCCTTTTGCTCTGAAGGCTCTATATCTCACCTGTAATGCTCAGTTGCCAGCAACTTTTAAGAAGGCAAAATACAGCAATAAAACTAAAGGGAAATAATGTGATTAAAATGTTTTCATTTGTTAAAAAGCACTGTTTACATCCTTGAGACTCAAAAGTAATTAGTGAATAATCTAGCTCCACTATTGTATACATTTTGTTTTATCTAATTTACTGAAATTAATTTTATCACTCTCATTTTTTGTTTTTGTTTTTTTCTATCTTTAGTCAGATCAGGTAGAGCAATCAGTGCTTTGCATTGAGTGATCGCTAGTGTACTACTACCAGCTTGAACAGAAATGAGAGAAAATGTTTAGAGAATAAAGATGACCTTATTGCTCCATAGATTTTATTTAATTGCAAAATAAATCCAGTTTAGTGATATCAGTGCAGTGGCTTCTCTGGTGTTTGTACAGCAATGATACCTGTAAGATTAAAAGGGGCCAAAGTACAACTCTAAAATTACAGGCTTGTACAAAGTCCTATAGAACTATAGTTTGTTGAAATCATTGGCAGGGTTTGTAATTGTGCGAAGCTGTGGTTGATCGATGACAGTGGCTTTTTTTCACCCATTGCAGCAACAAAAATGGAACATATTGCCTTTTGGACTAGTGCAATGTTTGCATCCAGTGAGATAAGAACAGAGCACTTTTGTACAAAAGCTGAAATTAATAAATGTAGCTTTTTATTGAAGGGTCAAAAATCAAGGCTGACATTGGTAACCAGGGAATAAGATGGTCTAAGAATCTAATAATAAAAAACACCATAGACTTGTTTAATCCAGCAATCTGTGTTACCCCCACAGCCATTCAGATTGTTACAAGAATGTATAAACGTACAAGAATCTCTTCTCAGCTTCTGTTACTCAGTATCCTACTTGTATTCAGCATATAACCATTAACACTACTGTCCATTGATACTAATATTTTTTTTCCCTTTTAAACCATTTTCAACCATTCATTGGTGCCATATCTGTTGACAGTGATTTTCACAGTTTATCTGATTCTTTTGTATTAAAAAACCGAATGTGTCTTCATTTGGGAATTCAGGCCACTATTATTATTATAGCAATCCAGCTTTCCCTAGTCTTCCCTAGTCCCTTGCCTCAAAATGGGTTTAATTTTAGATTCTATATTTTGTGGCACCAGGTTGGAAAAGACTGTGATAGTCTTTTGCTTATTTTTTTCACATCACATTGCAAATGTGAAAGAAAACAATATTGTGGGTTATTTGCATTCATTCATATTTATTTGAATAAATAATTTATTACTATTATTCATCAACATTTATGTATGTTTCTTTTGTTTATTTTCAGGCTTCATCTTTTGCCACAGGGCCACGACAGGCAGATAGCACATTTTATGAGTTTCGTACTTACACAATTAAGCCAAACAAGATGAAAGATTTTTTGGACCTCACCAGTAAAAGCATTCACCTTCGCACTGCTCATTCCCCAATGGTTGGATACTGGACTCTAGAATTTGGGGAACTGAATAAAGTTTTCCACATTTGGAAATATGGTACTGTACACATCATTTTATATTATTTATGAAATTTCTGCACTGCTCATCGTATTTTTCTGCCTCTGAGTGCTTTATAAATAAAAAGCAAAAATCATATTAAAAGTCATAGTTAAAAACAGAATTACAGAGTTAAGAACAATAATTGCAAAGTTAAAAGGCCTTCAAACCTACCAACCACCCCAAGGATTGCATGACATCTTAGGCTCCCGTACCAGTAGGCAGAACCAGGTGTGGAAGCTCTTCTGAAAGGCTAAGAGAATGACTTGTCTCACTTTGGCGGTGGCGGGGGAGTGTTTACGATGTTTCCATAGGTGTATTATAGTACTTATCATGTAGTGGATTAAGTAATAAGATTGCTATTCTGGGTTCCCATGGGATATGGGATGTCTTCAGATTATTCAACCAGTATGAAAAGATTCACTGCAGAAAACTCCTGTACCACCAGGGCAATTTAAATAAGAAGCCTTAGAAACAGGTAAGGAACCAAACATTATCCCTCAGGAGCCAAAATCTCACTTAACAACCACTAGTTCATGACTTGTTTATTGTAATCCAGTAGGAAGCTGTTACTCACAATTTAGTTGCTTTAAAGTTGACAAAATGCTTTTCTGTCAGAGTGCGCACAGAAGTTTGGAATCAATATGGCTTCAAAATTATGGAGAATGCTATCAGGCTCATTTGATTTTGTAAGCAGCTTTCAAGCCCCCATCAGCCCCCTTTCTTGTTGGAACTTTTGTATTCTCTGGTTCTGTGGGCAGCACAGACTGCTCTCTTACATACCAAAATAGTAAACTCCCAAACAAAGAACATGTCTCCTTTTTAGTCTAGGAAATGGTATTGGTTGTAGTCTGAAAATAAGAGTGAAAGATTATACATTCATTAATATTGTAAATCTGATTTATTAACTAAGGAGTTACATTTTGATTAAGGGTAAGGAATCTGGGGCTTACGCTGAATTCTAAAGAGGGAAAATAATATAGATGCTCAGATTAATGTCAGGTTCTTGACTGTTCTACTTCTGTAGAAAGTAGGCATCTTCCCAATTTTCTTTAGCAAAATTTATTGAAGTTGTCTAGGACACTGTTTCTCAACCTTGGCATGTTTAAGCTGTGCCGGCTTCAACTCCCAGAATTCCCCAGCTAGCCAGCTGACTTGGAAATTCTGGGAGTTGAAGTCCACATAGTTTAAACTTGCCAAAGTTGAGAAACACTTGTTTAAGATAAGGTTACAGAGATTTCAGCAACTGCACTGAATTAAATATTTTTCTCAGATTTTAAGATGAAGACTTTCTCCATCTCTTAATCATGATTCCCAGGTGAATTGGTGAAGGAGCTGTCATTGTCTTAAATGATAAGGTAGGACTATCCAGCTGGTTAGAATGTGAATGGCTCCCTGGTTGTACACATGGTGTTAAAGGGCATTGCCTATAATACTCTAATTAGAATTTGAAATCAAGACTTTGAGTGGATAGGAAAGTTGAGTGGTATCTTAAGACCTTCATTAATTAATCTTTTATTCAGTTCTTAGTGTGCCTGCTTGGTTCAGTAGTTCACAGAGCCCATCTAGGCCTTGCCTGGTCTGAGAGGCTAAGCAGAGGAGACCACTAGAGAATGCCAGGGTAGTGGTAAGCTGGACTGGGAAGTTAAAAAGCATAGAAGAAGCCAGTGGCCAATATTTTGATTCTGCTGTGAAACAACAACAAAGCAGCAGCAGCAACAACAGGAGGGTTTTATAGAAACACTAGAAGTCAAGCTTGTCTTAAAAGAAGATGCATATCCACAGCAGATCTCCCAGTGTCAAATATCCCAGCATTTTAATAATCACAGTCAAACTGGTGAGATTGATTTAGAATATTTTTTTAGAGTTCAATCAGAAGCACAAGAATTTATCATAGGTACATTTTGTTTTCTTGTTTGACATATTTTTATTAGATGTTAAGGAAAGTATGTAGAGAACCACAAAAAAGAGGCAAGAAGAGCAGGCAGTAATAATAATAAAATACATATGACTAAACAAAGGTTGTTAACATACCAAGGACATCATATACTAATATATTATTAGTTGTAAATAACTAAATTTATTATGTTCCTTTAAAAAGTTTTTTAAAATGTAAGGCTCTAAGCAAGAATGAATGTTAAAAAACAAGATAAACCTGTCATGGGAATATAACAAACAGTGGCTTTAATAAAATCTGAAATCTAAAAAAAATAGCTGATTTTAGATGGACAAGAAGTAATGACAATGAAAGAGCAACAGGTTTGATGTTCTGAAAAACAACAAACTAGATGGCTAAATGCGGATGTCTAACTTTACTGTATCTTTCCTCGTTTATAGAGAGCTTTGCGCAAAGGGCTGCGGTCCGTACAGCATTAAGCAAAGATCAAGAATGGCAGGAAAAATACATCTCTCACATGCTGCCTTTATTGGACAAACAAGAGAATGAGATTACTTACCTGGTCCCCTGGTGTGAACTTGGCAGCTCTGAAAAAGATGGTACATTGAATGTTCATGTACTGTAAATGAGACACTGGGTATTTTGGCATTTTTAAATGTGTAGACTGGCTGGTTTTCTCGAGTGCAGTTCTGTCACGTAGTGAGTAAACTTTGTGCTTAAAGTCAATCACCCTGTGGCTATTTAATTATAGTAGTTGTTTGTGGTTCCTTTTGAAAACCTTTGGAAGGCTACTGAAGGTGTGTGCTTACTTCTGTCCCTGTTAATTATTGTGCAGCTTAAAATATCGTTTTAGTTCATGAAGGAAAAATTTGCATTTGCACATCTGGCAAGTACAACGTACACAATACATAATCACACTTTAGAACAGCAACTCAGAAATCTCAGTAACTTTAGTCTGTGTGGGGAATTCTGGGGGTTGAAGTCCACACAGCTTTAAAGTTGTTGAGCAGTCTATAGAGGTCCTCTGACAGCCTATTAGAATTCCTAAATGGGCAAATAGGAAGCTGAGCTGGAAAAACTACCATTTCAACTGAAAAATAATAATAGCACGTAAGATTTCCATGTAACAGATAACAGATAATCAGAGTTGGAAGGGACCTTGTAGGTCATCTAGTCCAAACCCCTGCCCAAGCAGTAGACCCTACACCATTTCTGACAGATGGCAGTCCAACCTCTTCTTGAAAGTCTCAAGTGATGATGCTCCCACAACTTCCAAGGGCAAGCTGTTCCATTGGTTGATTGTTCTCACTGTCAGAAAGTTTCTCCTTATTTCCAGGTTAAATCTCTCCTTGTTCAGTTTCCATCCATTATTCCTCATCTGGCTTTCGGGTGCTTTATAAAATAGCTTGACCTCTTCCTCTCTGTGGCAGCCCCTCAAATATTGGAAGACTGCTATCATGTCTCCCATGGTCCTTCTCTTTACTAGACTTGCCACGCCCAGTTCCTGTAACTGTTCTTCATATGTTTTAGTCTCCAGTCCCCTAATCATCCATTTTTCTAGAGTCTCAACATCTTTTTTTTTAAAGAAAAACTTTTATTAACTTTTATTACCTTAAAAACACACAAATAAACCCACACCAAACACAAACTGTCAGACACACCAGCATAAACCATTAAAAGGCTATTGCTGAGCGCATTGGGTTGTGCTCCAAAAATTGTAAGCCACCCTGAGTCTTCGGAGAAGGCATATAAATGTAATTAAAAAAAAAACATTAAAAATATTGTGTTCAGAACAACCTGTGGCGATATTTACTTAGCAATCTTTTATATATTCTATCAAGTATTAACTCCTACTTAAATGTATTATACTCCATCTATGCCTCTATTGATAATTCCTATTCCTTCTTCTATCTCTCTAGCCATTTGTACCAACGTTCCCACACCATATAGAATATTGAGTCTTCTTTATCTTTAAGACTTAGCGATAATTTATCCATTTCCACACAGTTCATTGTCTTTTGTATAATCATTTGATCTTTTGGGATGTCAGGCTGTTTCCATCATTGCGCAAATGTGATTCTTGCGGCCGTTAAAATATGTATTAATAAATATTTTATACTCTTTACGTATCTTTTCCTGAGAATTCCCAGCAAAAAGAGCTCTGGTTCTAAATCTACTTTTTCCTCGATAATTTCTTGTAGCCAAATTTGAATTTTACGCCAATATTTCCAAGCCTCTGGGCAGGTCCACCACATATGATAGTATGTTCCTTCTTTCTCCTTACACTCCTTACACCAGAGTCTCAACATCTTTTTTATAGGCTTTATAGAGTGGTATTAGTACCTCAGTATTTCTGCCAACACTTTTATTATTTTCTTGTTTAAATATACTCGATGTTTTCATAATTTTTCAACTGTCCCATTTTATCAAGGACCAGAAATTTTAAAAAATGAACGCTTCAGATATTCTCGGTACTGAATTCCATTCTTGTACAAAATCTCTATTCATTTCCAAGAATATGTGCATAATATATTGAGAGGATGTTAACAAATTCTGAACCTTTTTCTTCTGGTGTTGCTATTCCCTTCCCCTCCCAGGAATCTGTGAGTTGGTCACCTTCCAGATGAAACCTGGTGGACCAGCAGTGTGGGGACAGTCCTTTAAAGCTGCAATTAAAGCTCATATAAACAGTGGATATACTAAGCTGATTGGGGTCTTCCATACTGAATATGGACTACTCAACCGAGGTATGATTGCTTATCAGATTTCAGTACAACATAGGACTTCTATCTTTTAGGCAAGGTAAAGAAACACACACATGGCAGATGTCATCTGGGCTTGAAGCTAAGCAAAATTTGATCTGATTCATACTTCGATCGGAGACTTGCCAGGGAATCTTGGGGCTAAAGGTTAGTGTGGAAAATTGAAAGATCCCTTCAAACAAGGCATAGTGTTGCCGAAAGGTCTAGATGGATGTGTTTAGAAAGCTGCCAGGAATCAGACTTGGCTCAGAGGAAAAGTTTACCTGTAAGGGAAATATACTACAGGTAGTCCTGGTTTATTGACCACCATTGAGGTTGGTTTTGGGACTGGGACTCCATCGGTAAGTGCCACTGTCATTCAATGAAAAATTGAGTGATGGTGCCGAAATCAGGCTAGTGTCTTTTACCCTTTTGTAGAGGAATAATCAGTTTCTTTGCCCCTTAAGAGAAATTTTGTTTTAGTCCATGCTTAGAATTTGAGCACTGATAAAATGATTAGGAACAAAGTCAGAAGACACAGGTTCTCTTATTTGACAAGAATAAGTTGACTCTGTTCATTGGTTTATCACCATAACTAATAATTATGATTGAAACATTTGGTTTCAGTCTTTAATAATTTAATCCATTCGATTATTTAAATATTTGATGTAATTAATAATTTAACTTCATTAATATTTAATTCAATTAACAGTTTAATCCCTTCAGTCATTTCATTATTGAATACATGAGAACCATAATAATTAATGCTATTGCATATGCCAGTACCCTATGCTTATAGTCATGCATTTGCCGTGACTATCAGTAGTGTTCCAGTGGTGTGTGTGAATTGAAAGGATTTCTTTGAAATACAATATCAGTGAGTACCATCCATAACAAGGGGTATGATGTTCCAAATAAAGATTATTCAGCAAAACCTATTTTAATAAACACATTGCCTATTTAATTCATACTGTTATTGAGTTGCAGTTTTCTGTCTTCTTAGTTCACGTGCTTTGGTGGAATGAGAGTCCAGATAGTCGGGCAGCTGGAAGACATTATGCCCATGAGGATCCTCGGTTAGTAGCAGCTGGTGAGTGAAAGATTTCTCATTTTTTCCCTTTCCCTTTGGGATTCTTTATTTGAAAATATAGATGGATGGATGGATGGATGGATGGATGGATGGATGGATGGATGGATGGATGGACGGACAGACACATATACCACTATTAACCTTTTAATTGCCTGTGTGATTTACTTTTAGTTCGAGAAAGTGTTCGATTCCTGGAATCCCAGCAGAACAGTCTCCTGCTTCCTACAGCGTTCTCGCCATTAAAATAAATACAGTGCTTAATGGGACAAAAATTATTTTTCATTCCACTGTTAAGGGCATCTAAGGATTTTAATAGTCCAGCTATATTTTCCCCTGTTTATAAAATATGATACAAACCTAATCTCTCTTTCTGGTAGCAATCACATACCTATTTCTCTTGCTGGAAATGGGAAGTTTAATCTCCCGCCCAGTGAAATGAAAATTCAAGATTCACTAAATTATGTTAGTTGAAAACAAACTTCCATAAATTCTTTGTATTAGGCTCCTTCCTTGTATAGTTATAAAGCTGTGAAAATAAGTCTGTAAAAGGCAAAAATACAGTCCAGAGTGATTTAAAAAAAAGCATTTTGTTAATTTTTCTGAACTACTGTACATATCATGAAGGATCTTTTCTAAATGGCCTTCACCGTTCCAAAACACTATTGTCAAGTTTTTTAATCTACATTTTGCTTGTCTTAAACCCCAGTGCTGCATTACATGGCCTTAAGCACACAATGTTAACATTTATGTTTGTTTACTTGTCACTGTACTAGAACTGAACCAAAAAAGCCTTTGCAGTGGAACTTTAGTTGAATGAAAAGTGCTCAAGAAACCATAAACATTTTCTTTCATTTTTATTTTTTGTTATAAATGGCACGTATGTCAGTTTCAGGTCCCTACTGACTTTCCTTTCCTTTTCAATGCATGGGGATGGTGGGGAATCAAGTAAAAAATTCCATGTATTCAGAGTCTGGCATGTTCAAATGCAGAAATGGAATAACTGATTTATTCTGAGTCACTCACAGTAGTAGCATATTATGTAGCATACACATTTTTGCATTTTTGAAGCAATCATTCAAATTGCAGTGCCTGAAATGTAATTGTTGAAATTGAAACAATAAAATGGCTTTTTGAAATACATATATTTTGCGTTTCTATTTGAAATAACAGGTGTGGCTTCCGATTTTAGTCATGACACCCATATTGAAGTTTTCTTAAAACAAGAGCCTGGGTGGTTGACATTTTTCAAGTTAGTTAGTGGGGAATCAAATGTTTTTCTAGTAGGATTCATTCCCTTCTAGCACAGCCCAGAGAACTAGTGTGATGTTAGGGTTAATGAGATCCAGGATCTAGTTTCCCCTTAAGGCACAGAAGCCAGCTGGATGGCCTTGGCCAGTCATGGTCTTTCAGCTCTAATTATGGATACGCTCTGTGACAAGCCAGCTGGTAAGCAAAACCCTTGTTGCATCATGCTTTGATAGCTTTGCTGGGAGATCAATGCATGCACAATGGAAAACAGAAACATCCTGCAGCCAACGGTGACAAACATGAAGAACAATTCTTTTTCCAGCACAGCACATAGCACCCAGGATAGTGAATCCATTTTTATGCCACACAAAACTCCACTCATTTGGGCTGTGCAAAATATTTTAAAGAAGTGCTTTGCCTAGCACTTCAGCATCTCTTTTCAAAGCATTAAAGCAGGTAAGGATTTATTTTGGGGTGGGAGGGGAAGGGAAGCTTGCTTTGAAGGGTGTTCCTGGCTCTGAGTGTATATGTAAAACCCAGCCGATTTGAACAACTTCCGTTATAGCGAAGGTTGTTGAGAGCGTGGTGGCCCAACAGGTTCCGGCTTTCCTGGAGGAAACTGAGTACCTAGATCCGTATCAATTGGGCTTCAGGCCCAGCTACAGCACAGAGACGGCATTGGTCACGCTGATGGATGATCTCTGGAGGGCTCAGGATAGGCGATGTTCCTCTATCCTGGTCCTATTAGATCTCTCGGCGGCTTTTGATACCATCGACCATGGTATCCTATTGCGGCGCCTTCGGGGGTTGGGAGGCACCGTTTTATGGTGGTTCTCCTACCTCTCAGGGCGCACGCAGTCGGTGTTGGCAGGGGGACAGAGATTGGCCCCGAGGCCCCTCACTTGTGGGGTGCCTCAGGGGCTGGTTCTTTCTCCCCTCCTGTTCAACATCTACATGAAACCGCTGGGTGAGATCATCCGCGGTTTCAGGGTGAGGTATCATCAATATGCTGATGATACCCAGCTTTTCATCTCCACCCCGGACTATTTCAGTGATACCCTCCCCGTGATGTCCCGGTGCCTGGAGGCGGTACGGATCTGGATGGGGAGGAACAGGCTCCAGCTCAACCCAGACAAGAATGAGTGGCTGGGCGTACCGGCATCTCGGGTCCAAGAAATTCCATCTTTGGTCATGGGGGGAGAGGTGTTGCCCCCCGTGGATAGGGCGCACAACTTGGGTGTCCTCCTGGATGCATGGCTCAATATGAAGGAGCAGGTGGGAGCCGTCGCCAGGGGGGCATTTGCCCAGGTTCGCCTGGTGCGCCAGTTGTGCCCCTACCTGGACCGAGATGCCCTACGCATGGTCACCCATGTGCTTGTTGCTTCCCGTCTTGACTACTGCAATGCTCTCTATTTGGGGCTGCCCTTGTGGACTATACGGAGGTTTCAGCTGGTGCAAAATGCGGCCGCACGGGTGGTGATGGGAGCGGCCCGATTCTCCCATGTGACACCCCTCCTGCGCGGTCTGCATTGGTTGCCGGTTGCCCTCCGTATAAGATTGAAGGTGCTAGTATTAACCTATAAAGCCCTTCATGGCTTGGGTCCGGGGTACTTGCAGGAGCGCCTCCTACCAGCATCGAGGTCCAATCGCCCAGTACGCTCCCACCGGCAGGCCCTCCTGGGGGTGCCGTCGGCCAGACAATGTCGATTGGCGGTCCCCCAGGGGAGGGCCTTCTCTGTGGGGGCGCCCACCCTGTGGAACCAGCTGCCCCTGGGGCTGCGGTTGGCTCCTGACTTATGCTCCTTCCGCCGCGATCTAAAGACCTGGCTGTTTTTACAGGCCAGCCTGGATTGGGAGGGATTGGGGGTGTTTAATTGGGTATTTTAGTATAATTGAATTTTCATTTGGATTAGATTAATATTTTTACCTATTTTTGTATTTATATCTTTGTGTGAGCAGCCCAGAGATGTTACTTTGCTTTACTGGCCTATGTATTTTAACTAAACTCTGTTCCACAGTAAATTAGGCCATCAGAAGGAAAATGTAATGTCCTATTGAGGGTCATGCTTTAGTGCATGCAGGTATTTATTTTAGATGTTAGAAACTATTTACTGTATTTAAAAGATATTGCTTGTTTAATCTTTCAGTATTGAAACTGGAATTCATTACATGGTGCCTTCTTTTGTTATGGCTATATAAGAGGAAGTCTGTGGTTAGCACAACTAAATTTTCCTGAAGTGAAAGGGCAAGCATGGCAGAGATATATTCCAAAAAACTCAGATGGAAAATGACTAGTCAACTGGACCCAAAGAAAGCATTCGATGCTATTAAACAAGAAATTGTTTTGCCAAGGGAACGTGGCCATGAACAAAAAAAATGTGGAAGAGACGGAGGAGCAAAGCAGCAAAGGCCAAATGAATAAATTATAGCATCTGGGACTACACAGTGACTCTACAATCCCATGTAATATTTGGACTTTAGCAAAAGAGATCAGAACAGGCTATGTATGGCTCTGGTGGCATCAGAGTCATAATTCCTGTGATCTCCAGAACCCTCTTTATCCCAGCTGGTGAAGATAATAGCACAATTTCCCACAGTTTTCAGATGGAGCATCACCAGATGAAAAGCTAATTTATGCCCTAAAATTGACACACCGCAACCAAGCCTCATAGCCACCACAACTTATAATAAGAGCTTTGGTGGCTCAGGCTGTTAAATGCCTGCTCTTAAGATCCAGCTGTCTACAATTACTGTAGGCTCGAATCCCACCAGGCTCAAGGTTGACTCAGCCTTCCATCCTCTCGGGGTAGGTAAATTGAGGACCCAAGATTGTTGGGGGCAATTAGCTGACCTTGTAAAAATGCCGCTTAGTAATAAGCAGGCATATACAATGGAATGAAGGCTATTGCTGAGCGCATTGGGTTGTGCTCCAAAAATTGTAAGCCGCACTGAGTCTCCGGAGAAGGGCAGCATATAAATGTAATTTAAAAAAAAAAAAACCTTACAACCATAATTCTGAACTCTCTTACGGTTGTAAGTCCAGGACTAGCTGTAAAACCAATAATCTGAACCACACTCATAAAGTTTTCATTTAGTATTATACAGACCTCTTCAGGTTACAATGCAATTGCTTCTTCAGGAATATCTTTGTTCTTAGACTGGAATTCAGTTAATCGGTGAATTTCATTTTTTATAAAGCATACACTGCATATTCTAATTCTGCATTAGCCAGCTACTTTAAATCTACAATACATTGTTATTGAGAAATAGAGAACCGTATCATTTCCTACCTACAATTTCTATATTAACAAAAATCTCACAAACTTCATGATTTGTAGACCAGCAACGGTTTTATTCTTTACTTGATACAAGGCAATTAACAGATGCCTATTAATAGTTCACAAATAGTTATTAGCAATACAAATATATATTTGTTTTTCCATGAAAATGTCCATTGAAAGATTTTTAACTTAAAAGATTGTTTTTGCGTATATGTGAAACTGCTCTATTGTTTTGCAAAGTTTATAAGAGATTCCAGTGCAAAAATAGATCCCATTACAGCCAGTGCTTGGAATGAAGGACCAATCATACTAGAGGAGAGAGGGGACTGGGACAGAACTGGGAGGAAAAGCACAGCAATAGGGACTTACTATACATGTTAACTTCTGTAAGAAATATACTCATATGAAACTACCTTTACAGTATCACAAATACTGCAGAAGGATAACAGCAATTTTAATCACATAACATGAAGTAAATATTCTTGCTCAGCTCCTTGACCAGTGGTTTTATGTCATACCACAGAGACCAATGAGGATAATTTTGGCTAACTTATCTGATACAGAGGAAAATTTATATGCAGTGATTTACTAGTATTTTGTGTGGAACAAACCTAGCCTGGATCTCCACTCTTAGCAAGAAGCCCTTCTAGAAACCATTATTTCTAATGAAACCAGATAAGTAAGGATTTCAATGCTCCCCACTGAAAGCAATGGGAATACAATGCAATTATTCCTGTACTGAAGTCCCATTGTGATCAGTAGAGCTAACTGCCAGGTCACCCTGCCTAGAATTTCAGCCTTACATTGCAAATTTACACAGTTGTCATTTAACTCTAAGGCAGTTATTTTGAGTTACTGTTGCATCAAGGGATTGTACAATTAATGTTTACCTCCGTTTGAATTGTGTTAAATTTGCAAATGTGTTTTAAAATTATACTAAAATAGAGCATTTGTATTTGTAGAAAAACATAGAGAACATAGAGAAACTAAGTCATTGAAAGTTGGGTGCAAAAAGATGCGCAGGATTCAGATATCCTGCTGACTTCAGCAGGACTTAATGCAACTAATCATTTCAGAATTTTACCTTGCTTGGGACATGTCTGAAATATTAGTATATATATGCCAGCAGTGTTGGTTTGTTATCCAGTACTACGAAAAGATGTTTAACTATTTTGTTTCTCCTAGTTTTTTTATTTAAAGATACTGTCTGATCTGACGGAAAAAAAGATTCCATATAAATTTCCAAATAAACAGTTGCTGAAAAATGGACCATATTTTTTTAAAAAATTACATATTAGTTGCTTGTCATCCACATATCCAACTTTCAATGCCTAAGTTCAGTCCATATCTGGAGTAGGAGATCAGTGTATGTGCCACATAATAGCCATGGAGTAGGAGAAATGGAAGGACTATGGAAACTCAAGACTTCCAAGACCACCAGCTGTTTTTTTCTGGAGAGCTTTCTCCAACCCTGAAACATCATCTCTGCTATGCAAAGTAGGAGATCACCATTGTATGATTTAAAATTATATGAAAACAGGACAGAGGTGATGGTGTAACTGAAAAATTTTCCAATATGGACGGAAATAATGCTATATGTAATTAGATATTTGTGGTCAGCAGGAAAACAGATACTCTGATATGGGTGATAATAGAGAGTTCTTCAGAGATTGCTGAGTCTCTCCTGCAGATAGTACTTTTACAAGAAAATAGACATATCAACAATCAAGCTTAACGAAAGAAATTTAAAAACAGCAACAGTTCCACAACAAAAGCAAAAGGAAGAAAAACAAGCAATTGGTCACCAAAACATTAGACAGAAATTGTCTCAGATCTTTGATGGTTAATAGTTGATTACTCCTACAAGCCATTAAGAAACATTGACTTCAAAGTAGCCTCTCTGATGGTGTGCTTCATGGCCCACTACTAAGACCCCTAATGGCTGTCATACTAGTCCCCTCAAGCATGTATGGGTCAACCAGGCCAATAGCTAATACTTAAATAAGGCCACAATAGCGCACTGGGTGTGACTGCTGGACACTGGTTTTGTTGATGCATTCATTGCCAGCAATGATGTAGTGCCCAAGTAATTCCTTTCCCTGTGCTGAGGGGGCTGTGCCTACCTTAGTATGGTGAATAAATAAATCACTGGCCACAAATCTCTTGTTGAACTATTGTTACGTAATTCTTAACACAAAACATACTAAGTAGAAACAACTTGGGAGTATGGCAGAAGACAGCGTAGCAGCAAGTGGCACCATATTAGAGTTTCACAGAATTATAATGTAAGAATAGCTAAATTCAAGTCTTTCACTAGAGAACAGTACAACAAGGCAACATCTCACAGAGGCGCTGCCTCTGTAATGGAATATTGTTTTGTTTGCATTGAGTTGCATTGCATTGAATGATTACCAGTACAACGTCCCATTTATTATTTCTATCTCCATCTCCTCGGTCTTGATCTGTTTCCACTTGGGAAGATCCCCTCTGTAATATAGAAAGGACGAACGTTTTCCTCTTCTGCTCAGTGCGACCACTGCGTCCTTCTGAGAAAGGTTCTTCATACACAGCTTTCCTTCATCTTCTCATCTTGCAAAAAGGAACTCAAAACAGCTACATCTACCACAGTCTGGTTTTTGTGCAATGACAAGTCTTTTGTGTGGTCGTCATCACTTTGGTCCTTGGCGAAGTTTACAAATACCTGAGAGAACAAAAATGTGGGCATCAATAATGAGATCATTGCAGGGAAATGTTGATTCCTCTTTGTCTCCTGTTGTGACTGGGGTGAATATCAACCAACAGAGAAAGAACCAAGGTACTAATGGAAGCGTGAAAGTCAATAAAGTACAGCTCAGGATGACAATCAAGGAACGAGATCTTACTTTGAGACGCATTTGTTTTTCCCCCTCCTTCCCCAAATTTCATGCTATCAACTTACTTGGTCAAGTGTGGTCTGGGAAACGGAGTAGTCTTCTATGTGGAGTCTCTTTTTGTTCTGGGAGAGAATGCTAAATATCCTAGCCAGAGAGGATGGAGAGGATGGGAGCTGATATTGCAGCATGTTGCGATGCTTCTCCTTCAGCACGCTTCCTGGAAAAGCAAGCTTGAAGAAGTTCTCAACAGGGGTTAGGTCAGGGTTAGCCCCTGCTATTCTTACAATTATTGTGTATCCATCTCCAAATCTGAAACATAAGGAAAGCAAGGACACTCAGCAGGCTTATCCTAAGTTTCAAAAAAAGGACATCATAGTTGTAATGTCTTCTGACTTTCTCACAGATCTTTGAATGATCCTGGATAAACATGCCACTGATTTCAAAGGTGCCACATAATCATAGTCCTGGCGGTTAATGAGAAAAGCCTCAACATGCTCATTGATCCGTGATAAATCAAATTTCGACAACCATTTTTCTTTGATCTAATATATGATTACGGCTCCATGTACTTTCAAGTATTAACTATTTTGGCATGAATGCCAAACAGTCCACGCAACTTACAATTAAACATAAAAAGGAAAAGTACCATAAACAACAAGGTCCTGATGTGTCTTTATTTGGACAAGCACAGGAAAGGGATGTATCTGTGATTTTGAAATAATTTCACTTTTCAAAACAAGCTTATTTCATTTTCACTGATTTATAAGTGATCCAGAAAACGTTAAGCTTACAAGTCTTTATATCCTACATGTTTTACAGGGAATTCTATGCCAGGAATGAGTTATTTTATAGTCATCACATTAATAAACAAAAAGGACAGCAATGCCAGTATCTGTATATGATCAGCTAACACCTGATTAAATTTATTAGGCAAGTGCTTAGATATTGTAATCTTAAATGTTCTTCTTCAATGAGAGTTAAATGATGTAATAGTAACTACTCTTTCTTAACTTTCTGACATCCTTTCAATTCCCCTT
This sequence comes from Naja naja, assembly GCA_009733165.1. Classification (NCBI taxonomy): domain Eukaryota; kingdom Metazoa; phylum Chordata; class Lepidosauria; order Squamata; family Elapidae; genus Naja; species Naja naja. Next base: position 208,513,737 of record CM019149.1, read on the forward strand.
ATATTACCAGGAAGATAGCTAAAATTTAATATTAAACTTGCCCTTTTTTCACACTGTCTTCCTTAAGTATAAATGTGAGTACATTCAACCAATAAATTGGTGAATTGGAAAACTGGGCAGTTGCCTAAAAAGAATGATTTTCTGTGACCACAGGACGTAGGATAAAAAGGAATGGGTATAAATTGCAGCTGCCTAAATTTTGCTTGAATAAGGAAAGGAATAAGGAAAAATTTCTGATCATAAGATATGTATGTACATAAATAAAACAGTCTATCTACAGTCTACCTCTCTGAAGGACATATCCAAAGGTTTTTAAAAAGCAATTTCAGGCTTTTAAGAAGAGCTTGGACAGCCTCACTCATAAATGTTTTAACTGTATTTTTCCCCTCTGCATATTGCAGAAGATTCCTCCAAATCCTATAAATAAATCTATTGCTGACTTCATGCAAAAAGCCTATAGAGATTCTCAGTCATCCAGGTCATGGTTTGCCCAAAGCTGCTTTTTCAGGAGGCCAGTGGACTTGGTTTTTTTCTCTGAAGGCATTTTGCTTCTCATCCAAGGAGCTTCTTCAACTCTGACTGGATAGTGGGGAATGGAAGGATTCATATTCTTTGCAGGCAGCTGGTCATTTGCATCCTTTAGAAGGCCGTAGAAAGGATGTAAATGACCAGCTGTCTGCAAGGAATATACATCCTTCCTGTTGTGGCCCCACCTCATGAGCCTGTGCTGACAGAGGAAGAGGACCTGAATGATGAAGAAGAGGAGGAACGGGCAATGCCTTCCTCACCAGGGCCTTCCTCACCAGGACCTTCCTCCCTGGCAAGGCCTCCCTCCCCAGGACCTTCCTCCCTGGCAATGCCTCAGGTTTCTTCAGAAAGCCAAGAGGAACAGCCTGAGAGACGCGTATCAGTACGGCCATGGCGAGGGAGGGAGGAGGAGGATTCCTGGCTTGATCCCAGGCAACGTCAGAGGGAGAAACGTCAGCAGCAACGTAGGGGGCATGGGAGGGCCAGAGATTGAGCTGGACCACACCCCACCAGGTATAAAAGTGGGTGTGCCTATGTTACAAACTGTACATGACAAGTGTGGAATAAGCCGAGAATTCCGTCTGTGTTGTGCCTGCTTTGAACTTTGGGAATAAATCATTCCTTCTGTGAGTACTTCATTTCTTGTCAGCTCCAAATTTGGCAGTGAGAGCCTGGGTGACTGCCAACACTCTTATCGGGAGAGATAACTTGGATTTTGGAGACAGGCCAGCGTGACTCTCTGTGCTAGTGTTGCTGCCAAGTTCCTTACCTTCTGGGGAAGGGAAGGGGAGACAGAACACTTCCATTCCCCACCATCCAGTTAGAGGTGAAGTAGCTTCTTGGATGAGAAGAGAAACATCTTCAAAGAAAAAAACAAGAAGTCCAGTTGCCTGAAAAAGCACCTTTGGGACTTCATGCAAAGTTCTTTTTTTGTTTTTGAAGTGATTATAAAAACCTTACCATGAGCTACCCATCTTTCAAAATTGGTATTAACCTACAAAGCCCTTCATGGCTTAGGACCGGGGTACTTGTGGGAGACCCTGCTGCCTCCCAACGTCCCGTGCGCTCTCACAGACGGGGCCTCCTTGGGGTACCGTCAGCCAGACAATGTCGGCTGACGACCCCCAGGGGTAGGGCCTTCTCTGTGGGAGCACCCACCCTATGGAACCAACTGCCCCCCGAGCTTCGGACGGCCCCTGACCTCCGCTCCTTCCGTCGTGGCTTGAGGACATGGTTATTCCAACTTGTCAACCTGGACTGAGGGGGGCGGGGGATGGGAGTTTTAACTATTTGTCTTCACGATTTTAAATTTGATTGGGTTTCCAGTTAGTTTTTAACTGTGTGATATTTGTATTGTATTGTTTTTATATGGTTGTACGCCGCCCCGAGTCCTTCGTGAGATGGGGCGGCCTAGAAATCCAATTAATTAATTAATTAATTAATAAAATAGAAGCGCGTATATTTGCATAAAAATATGAGGGCCCACGCAGTTTTACCTGTTCTTCAAGTGTTGGACACTGCCAAGGCACCTGAACCGCCCATTCACCATGATTGCCATTCTAGTGCAGAGGGCCTCACATTCTTCCATGCTGTTTGGGGATGAAAACCAGATTCATTATACATCTTCATGATATATTACAACTATTCAGCGTTTTTTTTTAAAAGGATGTATTATAACAAAGGAAACGAGTAATTACATAAAAGGAAAAAGAAATGTAAAGACACACAGCGGATAACAAGTAAAAAGGGGAAATAGTTTAGAATTGTCAGAATTTAAAATTCAGCATTTCATTCATTCATTCCTTACTAGAACTAAGTTCGTTACATCATCGTGAAAAATAACTAAAAATGGGTACAAATTTGCCCTTGTTTGTCATTGTTCCAAACACAGATGCTATAATCACATGAAGGAAAAGGAAACAGAAAAAACAACAATGAAAAAGGAGAAAAGCCAGTAAAAATGTTATTAAAACAATATAGTTTATAATTCTCTCCCATTGTACACAACTCCTAATTATATTAATCTATTTAGAAACTTTGGAGTCACTTTTTACTACCTTCATACTGGTAATTTTCCCTTTAACAACCATACATATTGAGTGATTTTTGGAAATCACATCTGTTTTAATTCCTCAAGAAATGGGAAGCTCTGGATATGCATAGTTTTGGAATATATGTTAAAGGTATTAAAATGTTGTAAGTGAGAGAACCAGCCCTTTCCCACTGTTAGCCCATCTAGCAGGGACCTGTATCATACAGATCCAAGCCTTTTCATCGAGAAAAACCTTCCCTTTTTCCCCCAAGTGCTTTCCTTGGTCTCACACACACACAGAAAAGCTTAGATCTACAGGAAGCATACTGTGTATGTAATAACAAGGACCATAAGAAAGAAATAGCTGTGGAGGAGGATATGCTGCCTTCTGCTGGTCTAAGCAAGCCTCACTATCTAAAATAAAATAAAAATTCAGAAAATGCATCTTCTGCTTTATTACCAAGTGGTTACATGTAAAAAAAAAGAAAAGATGATTAGCCTGCTCTGCCCTATTTTGTTTTATGTTTGCTCGGGTAGCTGGATCTGTTGTGCCATTAAACTTCTGTGCGTTTTCCCCCTGGCAAAATTTACATCAAAAACATTCTGTTACGTTTCTAACATATGTCACAATTAAAGGGAGAATAAATGGGCTCTCAGTTGAAAATCATGCAAAGCAGTTTTTGTATGCCGTATCACTTGCCTGTGAGACGTAAGGACCACGGACCTTCCCTCTTTGATGATGCTCAAGGCACAATTCCAAAGGAAGCGCCGGGCCTTGGGATCCATTCCTGTAGTTGGCTCATCCTTCAATTGACACAAAATAAACGCAGTGGTGTCACATTACTGCCATAGTAGAGTGCTTATTGTCAACCAGGTTTAACTACAGAAGACAAGGGCTTAATATTCAATTGTACTGTACATTTCCCGGAATAAGTGCCAAATGCAATTAGTGAAAATCCCAACTATTCATAAATCTGAGTGCAACTGGCACTTGGAATTTTTCTTATTTAAAAATATATATACAGGTATACTCTGCAAATAGTGTGGTAGGGAGAAAGGATGATAGAAGCTGCCTCTTTCATTTGCCAACATGCAGAAGGAGATATACTCCATAAAGCACTGCTAAATGACACCTGCTGTATGACTCATGATGAAGGACAAGAGATGTTAACCAGCCTCTGGAGAGACAATGATTCTAGAAATAGAATATTGAATATTGAAAAAATGAAATTTATCAACTATCTCAACTGAATTATGAGATATCATATCAATTTTAATGAGCTAAAATGTTAGTGAATTGTATTTATTATGGTATGTGTCAAGTGCCAAGATAACACTCTGATTTAATTCCAGTATAAGAGGTTGGGGGATGGGGTGCAATTCATAATCTGTTTCTGACAGCAAAGTAGTTTTGGTTGACACACTTCTTGGTGTCTTCATAGTTTTAATGAGATGTTTTATTTTGATCATGCCTATACTTACCAGGAAGAGCACAGGAGGCCCCCCAATTAAGGCCATTGCAGTAGACAGCTTGCGCTTGTTCCCACCACTGTAGGTGCCAGCATATTTTTCAGCATATTTTACAAGGCCTAGTTTACGGATAGCCCATTCACCAACCTGCCAGATGGGAAAGCAACAAGAGAATTGAAATACAGTCTCCGCAATTTAGAACAGAGAATACTTCAACTCCTGTTCATTAATCTGCTATCTAATAAGACTGGGCAGTACTTCCATTTCAAAGTAAAAATGTTGCGAATATGGAGGTTGCCCACATTGCATCTGCCTGCAACTCTTTAAAGCAGCTGCATCTTTCCTAAATCTCATGGCTGCCCTTTGAAGCTGCTGTGTGATCCTGGAAAAAGAAGCACCTGATTCAAAGTGTAGGCAATGCAATGTGCATATCCCCTTGTGTTTCAAATCACCTTTCTTTTTTTGAAACCGCATAGGCTTATTATATATCCTAAGTCAACTTAGTATGGTTTATATCCACAAATAGACAATATTGAAGAACTTTTGGATTTTTTGAGGATTCATGATAGGTTGTAGATTCATACGAAAGTTAAAAATAATTTTAACAAATTAGATTCAATTTCCCTTTCTTCGAGAATGGAAAATACAAGAAGCAATCTAAGAAAGACCCTTCTCTTCTCTTCTCTTCCCCTTCCTTCCTTTCTTCCCCTTCCCTTCCCTTTCCTTCCTTTCCCTTTCTCCTGAACAAGTGACTCTGGAGGGCGCACATTAAATTAATAAAACTACAACAAAAAAACAGGACTGTGAAGCAATCAGAAGTTCCCCTGCAGTAAGGGAACTACAATTCCCAGAGACCAGATTGTAAAACACCCCACATTTAGGAAGGAATTTAACTTACAAAGGCTTGGAAATGATGTGGGATGTGGTACAAATGAATTTGATAACAGCCGGATCTTTCTATCTTCTCTGTTTTATTTAATTTCTCTTATAATTTTGTATTATTTTTTCTAAGCCACAATAAGAATATATGGTGAAACATACAAAGCATGTATGCCATGTCTCTCTTAAGAGACAGGAAGTATATGCTTGTTTTTGTATGTTCCATTTAATTACCAGGCAAAGAGAATTTGTGATGGCCATTAATTTGTGTAGTTCTTCTTCTGCTTGAATAATTTTACCTTGCAGACTTCTTTCTCGGGAACTCCCCTTAAGACCGCCAAGAATTCCAGGTGCTCTCGCCCAGTCATCAATTCCTGAATGGCATCAAACTGAGGACAGTAGCCCATGTTCTGATGGACTTCTTCGATGTTAGACAAAATACTGTGAAGAAATGAAACCACTTCTTAAAGACTCGCCAGTTTTGCTCCGACTGTCTGACAGAATTCCCAGACTTGAACATCTAAGACAGAAGTAGAGCTACGTGCTAAGTAGAGCTATGGGCTACTACTGGGCCGTGGCCTCTTGGCCACCAGGCAGCATGAATGGCCGGCCGGTGTAGTGCATGTGCATGCACGCACGCACACACACACACACACACACCCCACTCGTGCTAGCGTTGCCAAGCGCTCACGGTCCCATTTGCATGCACACATGCGTGCATAAAAGCACCTGCCCTCCCCCCCTCTGGGCTGCCAACCCAGAAAGGTTGGGGAACTCTGTGCTAAGTTATAATTGTGAATGGGTGAGTAGATAAAGCCACAGGTAGTTCTCATTTAGTGATCACTTGTGATGAGACAGTAATTTTGTAACCAATCCTCATATTTATGACCTTTGTATATAGCCAAGGAAAGCTGAAGTAAGAACATAAATACAACTGCAATCTCAATGATTGCTTCACTTGACAACCTAGTTTCTGTTCCCAATTGTGGTTGCTAAATGAGTTCTACCTGTAAAGTTTTCTTCATACCTATTTCCCTTCAGAAAAGCATCTCCTCCTGTAACATCAGTGTCTCCAGTCAACATCTTGAAAGTGGAAGATTTCCCTGCGCCATTCACGCCCAGGAGCCCAAAGCACTGTAAACGATTACCAGTTACAACATCAGCACACCATGTCCCATCTTTCCCCACAGATCTCTTACATAGATCCCGACAGTAATGCCGGGATCTGAGAACCATTTAATTGGTTCTGAAATGTAGAAAGAATCCAAGCATTGTGAGTGTCCTTCTGTAGTGCAGTAACAAAGAGACTCAGTTTTATATCTAAATTTATCGTATAAAATCCCCAAATTCATGAGGGGGCCCTTAAGCCAGCAGCGTCTATTATATAAAACATGGTGATAATTTTAAATGCTCTTGCACAATTCTTATGTGGATTACAAAAAAAACTCCATACAGAATGCTATGAAAACATTAAAAACATAGCTTTAAGGGTTTAAAAAAACCTGCACCAATTTAATGTGTAGAAAATCAAAGCAAAAAATATTAAGGAGTCATTCCACATCACTACCATGATGTAGCCATGTACTTAAGTCTTTCCATTACTACAGGATTCCACGTGACTTTTTAAGTAATTGCTTTATTTATTTACCATTTAGTCCTTGAGTAATATTACATTAAATTTACAAGCAGAAAGACTGGAAAACTTTACCTCTCCGGGAGGGATTCCAACACAGATCCTATCCACAGCAGGTTTCTGTTTCATTCTGTACCTCTGAAAAGAGTAACAGAAATTGGTTTGTAGATGACAACAATTCAGTTTTACAAACTGTACTCCTTCACCTCTCTTTCCAGGCAAGGTTTTCCAGATTTTTATCTTCCTTTCTATTAGTTTTTTCCATTTGCTTCAACTACAAGCCTCTTTAGGAAAACCACACACAAGTTAACATGAGCAATTCTATTCTGCCCTTTTATATCCAGTGAAACCCTGAAAGGGGTTTCAATTCAATTTACACATTGAACGATTTATAGTTACTCCCTCATGGGAGAAATTTTCTTCAGCAGCAATATTGGGGTGACAATCCACAGCAGGTTTCAGAATCAAGTCTTTGGTATGAAGTATAAATGTTCAAAGAGAAATGCCATTTTCCTACACGCACAACTTAAGTTGTTGTTTCCCTCACCTTGGTTAATTCTTTGATTTCTAAGATGTCACTTTGCCCACCACCACCAATAATCCTCTGCCTTTCTCTAACCACATCCTCATCCTCTTCATTCACAGGTGGAAGCTTTGCACTGATAGGCCTTTGGGAAACAGGATGAAAAAGAAATATATTGCGTTAAAACTTACTTCAGCATTGGAACTTCAAATTGTGCTACATAAGAGATATGCTACTGGACACCTTCACATACATGGAACATTTAGTTGACTCTCCCAATTTATGAAAGTGAAAACTCACACTTAGTTAAAGGCAAGCCCAAGGCACATCCCAGAAACTACCATTTAAACAGTTCATTTGAACAGTTCATTTGAATGATTAAAGCATCTTAGGAGTTCATTTTAACATTTTAAAATGTTAACATTTTAAAATGTTTAACATTTTAAAATGAACTCCCAAGATGCTTTAATCATTCGCCTAAATGTCTAGGGGTAGTAAACATCTATGCCACATTGTAAAAACAGAATGCTTCCCAATTAAGATTTGGCTGTTGACAAATCTAGGTTTGCTTACATGAGTTATATGAAATAACTGACAGATCGGGGTGAAGCATTGCATTGGCTAATTGAAATATTTGAAATTGAAAAGTTGGATTTGGTACGTTAGCATAGGAAGAGTAGAATGAGCAGAAAATAAGGACAAAATGGATGGGGTGTGTGGGGAGAGGCAAAAAAGTGAAGGTCTTTGAAGTTCTAGGAGTATTACTGAAACCAGGTCTGTGGTAACTTCTAAAATAAATTTGAGTTATTAGTATAAAAAAATGAAGGTACAGTTTTTTATCTTAACACTAATTCTTCATTTCTCCTCTTCTAACCCTTTCAGGGGGAACATTTGTTGTTCTTCTGTAACAGGCATTACACGTAGGCCTCAGGTTACAATGACAATGGGGACCAGAATTTCTGTTGCTAAGCAATAAGGTTATAAAGTGCAATATCATGTGACTGCATTGCTTATCGACAGCAATACCAGCAGTCCTGGGTGTCATTGTAATCCAAGGAGCGCAGAAGTCTTTAAGCAAGGAACTCATGTGACTGCAACATGGGAAGAGGTGAGAGTCCTAGGCCGGCAGGCAAGAGCTGCAGGTGGATGGATGTCACAGAGCATGGGTGGGCAAAAAAGCAGCGGGAGCAACTTGTGACCTTCTACACCTGCATTTGACTTGCTTGTAGGAAGCCAATAGGAAAGTTTGCAAATGACAAATCACGTGACTATGGGATGCCGCAACTGTTGTAATTGCAACCGAGCTGCGAAGTGCCCGTATCATAATCACATGACTGCGGGGACATGGAATAGCCCTAATTCCAAGGACTGGTCGTAAATTCCCCTCAATCGATATCATAACTATGAACAGTTGCTGAAGGAGGGTTCATAACCCAAGAATTACCTACAGTAAGATGCTCCCCTCTAGAGGTTTAGTGCTATAACCTTTTTATAATTCTTTATATTTGGCTGCATGAACTGGAAATGAACAAGAGTTAAACATTCACCCACCCAAAATACTTGGGAAGGCACTAGATTGTTGGTGTCTGATTTAGGTCCTCATGCCTCAGCCTAACGCTAAAATATTGATGCATCCTTCCCATGCTAGGAATTGATTGCTACAGAGGATTTCTTACCTGGACTTGATAAAGAACCTGTACTGGATCAGCACCGTGATGAGAAAGAAGACAACTCCTTCTATAGCCATGGCAAAAAGATTCCTCCCAACTAGATTCCAGGAGAGAGGGGAGATGAAGCGATTCTCACCTGGTCAGAGAGAGCAGATAAATTGGTTCAGCCTTCACAAAGTTCCCCAAGAAGCCACTGCTGTGTATCTCCACCATTTATGTGGATGTTTCAAGTACAACGCGCCAAAATGAAGTGATAAATTAATATTGATTGGGATGGAGAAAGCATAATTCTATTCCTCTTTTCATGGCTAGAAAAACTTAAGACACGCATTACAAAACAGACATTGTAGGAGGAGAAGTCTGTTAGCCTATGATAGCCAAACATCAGAAGGAGCTCAGCAGTACTTTTTCAGACTAAAAAAGAGATTTCAGGCTACAATTTTTTAATATATTAAAAGGATTAATTGGTGGAGTTGTAATCTATCATACATGTAACCCATATCTACCTAATCACCCCACCTTATTTTCTCTTTTGCTGTTCCCCTCCGCCCAAATTTCATCAGTTTAGCTGGCTGAGGAATTCTGGGAGTTGAAGACCACAATTCTTAAAGTTGCCAAGTTTGGAGACCTCTCCAGGCATCTAATGAACTGAGCTGTAGTCCACAAAAGTCTCTGCCTTTTTGATAAAACATTAACCTAAAAGGATACTTCTGCTTTGGGGCTTAAAAAATAGGAAGAAAGACAGAATGGAATACACTCTGGGCCAAGGCAGTGAAATCCTAAACTGTGAGCAACATCTTACTTACCAAACCTTTCGAGGGCATCTGCCATTGCTTGGTTTTTCACCATGTCAATTAGACCCCTCCCCAAACAGAAGTGTGGAAAGATGAGGAACACGGACTTCAGGATGTCATTGATGTTGTTGAATTTCTAAAGAACAACAAAAGCCAAGGCAATCAGCGGCTTGAACATTTACAAACAGAACAGATGTCAAAGGCAGCAGATCTACAGCTCAGAAAGCATTGAAAGAATTAAACAACCATTAAGACTTAAACGATTTAAACTAGTCCCTTAGCTTTGGCTTAAAATGTAAAAGGTTTAGGGCAAAAGGATAAATCTCCCCCTTCCTTTGGTTTTTTTTTCCCTTTTAAATCAATCAATCATCTGGATAAAAAGGAACAAAGTGGTGTTTTTCTTTGCTTTTCAAAATTAAAAAGGATAGTTTGGCTTGGGACAGGATTGGCAAATCTAACCACAAAGTTAGGATCCATTTGTTTTGATTCTACTATTTCAGTGGTGAATGGACATAAGTCCAGGCTCACAGTTTAAATGTAAGCTCCGTTTCACAATTTATGCTCGCTCACTCAAAAGTACAGATTTTAGACAGTGGTCTCTATAGGATGCTTCTACCAATAGAGAGGATAATTCAACCTTTCTCTGAAGCTCTCTAAACAACTTAAGAATTGAGAAGGACAACTACTGAGGGAGATACCAATTTCTTCCCTCATTCTTCTGTTGGAAAAGACTTCTATTAAAGTCTTCTACTAAACTAACTGGGAAGATTTCTCCTGCTTATGAATTAGCATCCAAGCAAAGCCTGCATCTTCTAATATCCATCTCAGTTGTGCTATGTTCTACTTTTCTCCAATAGTACAAAAGTATATATCTCCCACTGCATTCATAAATTCAGATTCTCCCCTTTCAGTTACACCTTTAGAAAAAATTGGAAGAAGTCCTAAGTGTGGTAACACAAATATGCCTTGCTTCCCACATTCATCTGACCACCGAGACACAACAGAATCAGTTCTGCAGAAAAACCAAATGCCACTGTTGTTTTACTTGGTGAAAACTCACACTGCTGGTGAATAGTTCAAGGACGAAAGTGATTATGCTCGCATTGATGCCAATGAAGAGGTTTACACTAGTCAGCACCACGTATGCCGTGCTAGGAATCTTGAATATAAAAGATGCTGGGTACATGAGAGGAGTTATGGACCACCTGGCAAAGAACACAGACAAGCATTGAGGTCTCTTCACCCATTACATGACTGGTTGCCCACACCTGAATCAAAAGAGCCTTCCTTACCCATAGAACAAAAGTAGAAGTGCCAACACTGGGAGGTTGGTTGAGGACACATAGGATTTCTGCTGGAAGCAGATAAAGATGATAATGACCAATGTTGCTGGAATGATATAGTTGCACTGTAAGTTTCAAAGAAAAGAAGAAATCAGAAGAGCTCCAGATTAAAAGATGCAAATTAATATTACAATTAAGTTACAAAGTAGATGGCCATGGCATGGCATTTTAAGAATTAGTTCTTCTCAAGAGAACTACAATGAGACAAAGGTGATACAAATTGATCATAGTATGAGGACTTGATGGAACCACAGAAAAGGAGAAAGGATGCCTGATATTCTTCAAGATCCAAAGTGTTTGCTTGCAACTCCTTTTTCTTTCCTTTTGATTGGATCAAACCCCACTCTCCACAAAGTCTGCTTGTTACTTTTAATGCAGTTTATGTCAGCTTTCAGATTCAATGCATCCTACAGTACTTGCTATCTCCACAACGGTCACATCAAGTCTGAACCTTCTTACACACACAGGGCTGGGACATGGTTGAAATTGTAATGAAACTGAAACTCATAAGGGTTACTTAGTCTCATTTCTAAATAATCAGTTCTGTGGCACCACCATCCTCTGTATGGTTACTGCAACCTATCCTTGGAAATACAGCTGGCTTCGGATATGTAGAGAATGTGTATTCCTACACCACAATCTACTGTTTCAGATCTTTGACAAGCCAGGATATGATACAGGATCAAAGTTCTGCATGGCAATTGCATTGTTTCAGACTATGCCCAAAAGGAACAGAAACTAAATATGGCCTTACCATATCCCATACAAAATTGGCCACCCAGTAGATCACTGGTTTCACACCACATATGAACTGAAGATGTTTGGCTTTGCTGACCCGCTCCTGGATTAAGAAAACCACAAAGCTGGCTGGAACAAAGGACATGGCGAAGATGACACAGATGGAGACCAAAACATCCACTGAAGTAGTCATCCTAGTAAAATGAAAGATAGAAAGATGGAAAGGTGACAAATTGATGTTTTGACTCCTTCAGCCAGATTCTTAATGAAATATATATTTTAAAAAGAGGACAACTGAAACTGAAATCTTGGTTTATATTGTTGAAACTAAGTGAAGACTTCAGACTTCATGTTCCTTTGATCACGAGAGATACGTTTTCATCTCCCCTCTCTGTTCCTTTCCCTTCCACCCCTCATGCTGTCATTTCAGGACTTACAGGGCAACTTCAGAGAGCTGCTGCTTGGTGAGGTTCAGTGGGTGATTGAAGACTGTAATGCCGTAGTTGCTTGGATTCTCTCCGTCTTGTAGGTTGGCACGGAGAATGGCATTGTTCATCACATTGAGAAAAGCGCCAACTGCATGCCAGCCTTTGTTGTTAAACCATACCTGAAAAGGAAACATCTGGTTTTAACTGAGAGAGCATCAGTCATTGGGTAGGAGATCTCAGATTTGAGGATAAAAATCATAGGCTCCCATTGGCTTCCTTTGTGCATTTCAGGGTGACAAGTAATTTGCATGTGAGAGAGGCTGCACATACCTACAGTTATATGAAATGGGAAGTTCATTTTAATTAATATTTCTAATATACTAATTATTCTTTCCCTTGGGCAAGCTTTTTCTTGGTTTCTGGTATACACAGATATCTAACTGTCTATTGATTTGAAAAAATGCCATGCATGGATATTTCTGGCAGGAAATAAAATTGAGGGGATTGTTTTCAGATAGAACGTGTGATTCTAGCTTAACAGGGTGAGGAAGTTGGGCAATTCAATTGACTGTGTTTATAATTCATATGTTCTGTATATGTTGTTTCTAAATTTTGTTGGAAGACCTATCCTAAATTCAGGATTGTCTTAGATACTTATAACCACCATAGATCTGTTGGACCTGATGAGACCAGCAGAATTATCTGTGTGTCATAGAAGGTCACTTTTTATTACAGCACATTTCTGGCTTGTCTTTTGCTAGACAAGAATCATCTCCAGATTAATAACTCCTGCAGGGACATACAGGTAGTCCTCACTTAACAACAGTAATTGGGACCAGCAACTCCATTGCTAAGTGACATGATCACAAAGCACAACATAACATGATTACACTGATTTACAATGGCAGTAGCCATAGTCCCAGTTGCCAATGTTACGCAATCGCACACAGTGGCAGGGTCCCTAAGTCACATGTTCATCATTTGTGACCTGCTGTTTCTCCCATTCACTTCGTTTGTCAGAAGCCAGCAGTGAAGATCATAAATGGTGATCACAATGACACAGAATACTGCAACATTATACATTCCAAGAGCCGAATCACAATGCCGTGTGACCACAGGGCATGCGATGGCTGCCACTGCGAGGAAGGGTTGTAAGTCCACTCATTCAGTGTCATGGTAACTTCAAACAGCAGCTGAACAAGGGGCTTTTTGGAAATAAAATCTTACATCACGAAAGTAAACCGTGTGGATATCACAATGAATTATGTTTTTAATTTTAATTCCAGACCAGAGGTGGTATTCAGCAGGTTCTGACCAGTTCTGGAGAACTGGTAACGGAAGTTTTCAGTAGTTTGGAGAACCGGCGGTAACTTTCCCCCAGGAGTCGGGAGGGAATGGAGATTTTTCAGTATCCTTCCTCTGCCACGCCCACCAAGCCGCACCAATCAAGCCACGCCCACAGAACTGGTAGTAAAAATGTTTTAATCCCACCGTTCCAGACATTTTTCCCTCTAAATTTGGGGAAACGCTATGTGGTGGTTCAAGATGTCTAAGCAATATGGTCCTGAAATCAGCCAAGTGGAATTGATACCTTAATATTTTTACTTGTGTCCAGTCCTTTCATGAAGTTCTGGAAGCTGTTTAGAAACCGTTCAGCGGCACTCCCCTAAAAATAAAAAAGAAACTTTAATCCACTTTTTAAAAAAATAACCCCACTGACCTCCCCACTGACTTCTTAATAATCATATCAGCGAGGATGCTATCTATGTGCTTATTTTATTTTATTTTGCTATATCCCCAATGATGGATATATGGATTCAAAAAGGAGCAGAAATTCCAAACATCCTCCTGAAGTAACTTTTACTCTAACAGTGAAATTCCTTAGCTATTTACCTTGGTAATTTGCAAGATTTTCTTGACATAATTGATGGCATGATTGACCTCATCATTTCGAGGAAGCACAACAGACCCACTGGCTCCCAATGAAAAGCCACCATATCTATGAACAGACGAAAGAAGAAGTTGTAGAAGGCTATTTTTGTAAATGTTTCTTACCCAATGACTTTGTATTTTTGGTAAGATTTACAGCTTTCTAAAGTCATGTATTGAGCAAGACAATAAAACAAAATGCTGCAACCTTCAGCAAAGGTATGTGTGCTTGTTTATATATAACACAGAGGGGGAACCCTGATTATAGATAAATCAGGAGATAAGGTCTCCATCACACATGAACAAAAAGAAGAGCAGCCACATAGATATTTCTCACAGCTACCACACTCTCCTCCTTCATTAAAGTGAGATTCGTATAGAACCAATGGTGAGCTATGAAATTGCATTTGGGTATTATTCATTTATTGGCCTCACTCCAATTTGGAATGTCCAACCTAGCAAGTTACAGAATAGCTGGTTATAGTATTATAAGTGTTGATTATAAGTGTTTTAACTGATTCACACATTTTTTTTCAATTTCTACCCTCAACTTTGCCTCAACAACAATGTTTCTTACCCATCTACATACAATCAATGGTTTTTTTAATATATACACAAAATAAATTAAACCAAATAATAATAAATAGGTTTGGGTTTGGCACATTGTATGAATCCAGCTATTTTTGCTTGTAAACTATGGTTTATGGCTCAGAATTACATATGAGTCTGGACATTACAACTCATTCAATCAGTTATGGATAAAATAAAACAAATGTAATTGCAATGTGTGAACACTCATTTCATGCGTTCTAGTGAGTGACTATCGCCTCTCAAAGTGCAGCTACATCGCATTATTGGTTGAGTAAATGACGGTAAGGAATGGCCTAAAAATAAAGCCAAACTAGTAAAACCCATAAAAAATAATTGCAGATTTGAGTAGAGCTCTTAAGATTGGATGACACTCACAAAAGAAGAGGGAAAAAGATATTTACCTGAACTCATTGACCCAATGCTTATTCTTCAAACTGTGGATATAAAAACCAAAGAAAAGCTCATTATGTTAGGTCTAAGTCAACCAGTTCCAATATTTATAAGATAGGGAGAAACACATTTCATTTAAAACCTTCTCAATAGAAAGGTGCAGAGTAACATATACTGTATCCCTTAAAATAAACCCTTTAATTGTTGTTTCCTCTGACAGGGAATAGTGAGAATATTTATTTGAAAGTTCAGGCAGAAAAAGAGTCTGTGGATTTTCAACGTATTTAGCATATAGCCATAATGCTTTTGAGATGCAGCGATTGTTAAACTGGCTTTCATTTTATAAATAAGATCTAAGTCTGTCATCCACAGCACCCTGGGCTACACAAAAAGGTCCGTTCAACTGGGTTTTGATCAGTGTTACTTTCTGAAATCCACCTCAGCAGAAGCATATCAAGTGATACTGTAAAATAGGCTTTGGAAAAAACCAAGATGGCTTTGAAAGAATATAAAGGGACAGTGGGAAATATACCAAAAATGACAATTTTTTTGAAATCATTTCATCAGTTTTTAGAAGAGAAAATGCCACTGTAGAAAAAAAGCTGACCTGAGGAAACATGTTGCGTGACAGACTGATATTCCCTGTGTTAAACTTAATTGCAGGAGGAGTCATAACATAGCTCCTCCTTCACTACAAAGGGCTGAAGCAATTGTTAGAATAAATATTGATCTTTAAAAAAAAAGAATGTATGAATTGATCTCAATATCTTAAAGCCACAAGGGTCAACCTGCAAGCCACATATGGCCTCACCACCAGCTGGGCTGCCCGCCAAAACTGCTGCCTCTCCCCATTGCTTGGCTGTCGAATAAGCATCAAATTAGCAAGGTGTCATCACTTTCTTGATAGGAAAAGGAACACTCTGCTCACAACCTATCAATCAGCTGGTTGCTTGAATACAGTAAGCTTGCACTACTGCACTTGGGAATGAAGCTGGGCCACATGAAGTGGAGAAATGGTTTATTAGATATTTAAGTATACATATTCCTGGTTACTTGGCAGCCAGTGGAGTCATTGAGATAAAAGGGCATCCATGTGCATTAATTCTCCCCTTGTACATAACTGCCAACCACCAAACCAAACCAAACCAAACCAAATTTCACTTAAATAGCAATCACAAGCATTTTGATAAGACATCAATTTTGCTATGTTCCTCAGAATGGCACCACCGTGTAAACAACAGCTTGATAATCAGAGTAAAAGTTGCTATAAAGGAAGAAGCGTAGCAACAATAAGCAAGATGAAGCACCTTGTTCCAATGAACTGTACATAAGTCTTCACCAAATAATCAGAAATGTTGCGCCCCGTCAGATTCTGCAGAATATCGGTGGTTTTCTGGGTTCTCTGTAGACAGTGCAGGAGGAGACAAATAGAACACTGAATAAGCCAGGATATGATTGGTCCTCAACTACCCCTATTGTCATTAATTATAGAAATCAATAATCCAAATCCTCTGTGAAATAGTCTACATTTCATCTTCCATCCACACCAGAGGTCATGAAACCTCTGAAATATATTAAATATATTAGCTAACACTAGGTTTTAATTTCAAAGTTTCTTTTTTTCCTCTTCATTCTAATACTTTATATTCCAATGATATAAATGTAGTAGGCCAGGTGGTTACGGGTTCAGTTCATTTTGCCCAAGTGACATCTTTGCTTCGCAAGCAGTACAAGTTGAAGGTTTTGACTGAATCTCTAATGGCCTTCATGGGTGTATATTTACAATCCCTCCTTTCTCCAATTGTCTCTGTTCATCTTGTAAGATTTTGCATAATTGGCTGGCTGCTTTTTTAATACCAATTTTATTTTATTTTAAAAACCATAATTGCAACAATAGAAATGAATGCAAACTAAAAAGGAAAGGAAAAAATTAAAAGTATGGGAAAAAGAATGAGAAAAGAAAATATATAAAGAAATGCCTTTCCCCTTCATCACAGCAAGTGTAAATTTAGTAATTCATCACATCACTTAAAGTACAAGAAATGATCTCTTGTTTCATAACTCATTTTGCTCTATAAATAAAGCTTTAAAGCCTCATTATTCTGTCCTGATAAGCAGAAGTCTATTAAGGTTACCAGAGATAACAACAAGTATATTTTAAACTTGATCAAATAAACCAATTTTAACTCCCCTTTATTTTTAACAACCTTGATCTTTATCTCTTCAAATAATGTCCCAGAACTTGATTTCTTTTCATTTTTTTCTTTTTACTTTCTCACAAAATTCTGCAAACCTTTAACAGGCCTGTTTTGTTTTGTTTTTGTTCCAATATAGAAAAATTATCCAGGTCACTCTCTTGGTTTGTAATTTGTATATCCCCTTTACTACTTAATTTAATTCCGCTTGTTTCTTTTGCATGTCAAGGGTAGCATCTTTTTCCATAAAATTCTTGTAGCTTGTCGCTTTTATATCCATGTTCAGATCAGTTCTCTTCCTTGTAAGGTAAAACTTGTTCCTCTTCCACAACCTCTTTTAAACACAATCTATTTATAGATGCAGATATTCTTACAATGGGCTCATTGTTTAAAAATATCGTTCAATATTTAGAAAAACCCAGGGTCTTCATCTCCTAGAGCTCTGAACCTGCCAGAGACCAGTGTCCTATGATCTCCTCACAAGGAGCAACTGTCTGGTGCACTTGTGGATAAGTTCAAGTCCTCTTCTTGTTTGGAAAGTTATTATGAAAAGGTGGTCTAATCACCAGAACTTCAACCATTTCTTTCCTGGAAGTCTCAATGAAACAATTGAAACAATGCTGCATTATAAGATTCAGAGATAGAGCTATCTATGGTTGATTCTTCTCCTCTGGAACAGCATCATCTCTGAAAACCACATGGCTTTTAAGCAAGTTCCAAAGATCTGGCTGTTCCAGAAGACCTTAACAGGGTTATTTATGACCCTCTTAGCTGAGATTGATATCTGCATTAGGAACTATAGTTTTCCCTTTAAAAAAATGTATTCATTATATGGTTGTGTGCCACCTCAAATGGCCACAGCAGCTTATAAATGGATTACATCAATGAAAAAAATTATAATTATCTACAGTCTATCCATCTACTTCCCTACATCCTAGCAGGAAGTTTTAGCTGCCAGGCATTAGGATTGGAAGAAAGTATATCCCAAGTGTTAACCACATACCTGGGGAGGAGGTAGACCACCAGCCCCAGCAGGGCACACTGGAAGTATTTTCTTGACCTTATTATCGCTACATATGCACGATGGGGAAGGATTCTCCATTGTCCAATTGCCTTTCTGGAAGATTTCAAGGACATTCTCGGGCACTGAAACTTGGCTCCATTCTTCTTCTCCCACAGAACAAGGAGCCTCTCTGTAAAAAAAACCCAGAAGACCAAAAGAAAAGACTTTCATTCAGAAATCTTATACAGAAATCTTAAGAGTTCCACCTTAAAACAAATAAGTAGCAACCTGTGTGGCTGCTAAGATTTTATTGAGCTTTGCCCAAGCCGTTCCAGTTATGTTGTTATAAACTATTATGCTAGAATAGACTTCCTCAATTTGGAGCCTTTGGGGCCTGCAGCTAACCCAAATTTTCCATCAGGTCAACCACTAGTTTATACCAGTTAAGATTTCTGACAGTTGCAGATTCAGTACAAGTTCAGTATACATTCCAGAGCAAGTAATTAAGAACATAAACCACATTCTTGATAGAATTTAACAACATAAATCAAAAAACCACATTAACAGAATTTTAAGAACATAAACCACATTCTGTAGCTGCAATCTGTATTTCTCCCAGAATTACACAACACACAACACAGACATACTAGTAATTGCCAAGAGATCCACAATGAATTTCAAGTGTTCTCTAGTTCTTAACTAGCTTTTGTCATTTTACAAAGTGCTTTGCTAATATTCCACTTACGGAATGGTGTATCCTTCCATGCAACGGGTCCCGAAACCAGGTTTGCTGAGAAGAGCATTGAAAACTTTTTGAGTAGCGGCATCTTCTGGGGCATCATTGCTGTGGGTGCACCAAAAGGAAACTGTCAAGGCTTAAAATTAATTCAAAGGCAGAGGAAACAGAAACAGAGGAATAGGAACAATTCAGGAAGATGAAGCTATTTATTTTAAACAAGATTAATGTCCCTTCACATTAATTCCATGGACCTTCCATGTTTATTTCTATCTCCATTCAGAATTCCAGTAGGATTTCCCAGAAGAATATGACATGATATGTTTATAACCTGGTGTTAAATTGGTCTTGCATTGTTTATCACATCTGATAATCTGTGAGTTTGAGCCTGCACACCGTAAGGTGCTAGGTTACATCAAAGTTCTTGAACTTTGCATGCACAACCCCAGCTCTGAAACCAAAGCCAGAGCCACTGCCCAGGGCACAACCGTAACGAGGCCCCAGATGTGCCACCAATGCATCTCAGAAGGCCCTTCAGGCTGCAGAGGTCCCTCCCCACCCACCTGAAGGGGGAGGGGGTGTTAAGTTTGCATGAAGAGACACGGAGTGCTTCAAGCTCTTTGTTTATTAGTGACTACAGCTCAGAACGGACCCACTTTGGCTGGGCTGCGGCTGCTACTTATAGCCAGCAGCCGCAGTTGCCAGCCAATCAGAGTGCAGGGTTTTCCCGCACTTTTTAAACCAAGCATTTCTTACATTTTACAAAAACAGTTCAAACTAAACCAATGACTTTAAACCTGCATACATAACAGGGGGAACACCAGGCAACGATGACCAGTTGCCGGATTCCTATGACAGCGAGGTTTAATATTTACCTGATAAATGTGTACTGCTGATCATACATCCATGGCTGCAATTCTAGGCCGGGATATTTTCCAAAGGGAGGAACAACCAGACTGAAGACAAGAGCAATGCAAACGAAGATGGGAGGGAGGACAATCTGAAATGAGGAAGGTAGGAGGGAAGAGAACAGGCTCACAAAATTCTTCAAGAATAATGAAGAGGCTTTCCACAACATGTTAAAAATTCAGCTCCTATTATTTCCAATATTTAATCAGCAATGTCAAACTGAACTGCAGATCTCCTTTGTCATACTGCCTTTCAATAGCAAAGGAAGTGAATCATTCAGGTGAAAAAAGCAAATAATAGCACTATTTTGGGGGTGGGAGGAGAATCTTTCCAAAGAACATGGCCTTCCCCGCCCCCCACCACATTTCAAACTTCATCCCACATTAAAACGCTTTAAAATTTTGATGTGATATAATTCATCAGAAAAAAAAAACCCAGAAAAGCATTACTCATCCTGCAAATTAGCATTCTTGTCAATATAGAGTTTAATATATATTGGTGCTGGATGGGAAATAAGAACCTGATTTTAACCCCTTATGTATAAACCACCAGCATTCAAGTTTCCCACTGAGAAAACTAAACCTCCAGGCTTAGTTAGCGATCAGTAGTAATTGATTTACTAAGCATAAAAGGAACTAGTTTTTGAAATTCCTATAGTGGTAGTTCTCGAATTCTGACCATTCATTTAAGGACCATTCAAAGTTAGGCACTGAAGAAAGCTTACACTTACAACTGTTGCAGTGTCCCACATGGTCACATGATCGCCATTTGTGCTCTTCCCAGCTGGCTTCTCACAAACCAAGTCAATGGGGAAGCCAGATTTTTTTTTAATGACCCCATAATTCATTTAACATCTGCAGCCATTTTGCTTAACAACCTTGGTTAAAAAAAATAATTGTAAAATTGGGCATGACTTGGCAATGGAAGTTCCAGTCCCAATTGCAGTTGTAAATTGAGGACTACCTGTAGAATTGAACCCTTCAGAGGGAACCCAACTTACCTGGGCAAAAATGCCCTTTCTGCTGCGCTTGGCAATAAGCAACCGTTTCCAAAGCAGAGCTCCAAACTGTTGCTGGATCAGCTTCCAGCCCTTCATCTGGCTCGATCCTTTGCCATCAATCCCACTCAGAAGGTCAGTTTCCCGAGATTCTGCAGGGAAAATGTTGAGAGTCAATGAAACTTTGATCTATTTCCCTAACCTTCTAAGAAAGAACACCTTGTTTAAGCATCTGCTTGGAGCCTAGAAACCTTTCCTCTCTTACTTAGCATAGGAGAATTGTATGGCTTACTAGATGTAGCTGCACTACAACCACCCAAGAGCTCCATCCAGCATGGTCAATGTTTAAAAAGAGGCTAGAAGTTGCAGTTCAGGAACTTGGGGTTCCAAGGGTTGTTAGAGCTGGTACATTTTCCATCTCTGCAGCAGATAAATTTTCCCTCCAAATGACCTGAAGCAACAGAGAAATTTTGGAACAGGAAGCCATGCTGGAGCTAGAAAAGCACCTTTCCAAAGGAAAACTAGTGGCTGAAACAGCAGCCTGGCACCTGCATTTCCTTGACGCTAACTTTGAAGTTATAAAGTTCCCGTGATAAGGCTCAGGGAACTGTCCTTTCCACAATCAGCTACCAATTTTCCACTGTATTGTTATTGGTTTATTTTGACAAAGGTTGATTCACATGCAGACATGCATATCCCTTGATTATTCACTACCACTTTGTGGGTTGCATCAAGTAGGCTTCAAAGCAAATATATCCGTTCATATTCAAGCTTCGAGAAGGTAAGTGGCTGCCTTGGCCAAGCGCTCCTCGTCAGCAATGGGCACAAGACAATGAAAGGCAGAAGGGGACAGTAAATGGTGGGAATACAGGGCAGCCAGAAGGCAGAAATGGGAGGGAGATAGGCAGGGGCAGGGAGATAAAGTCAAGGCAAGCATGGTAAGGCAGAAGAAGCATGAGGTCCTCGCCAAACGAATGCCACAGGGACTACATAGAACTGCCATTGCTAAGCAGTATGGTTATATCATATTTCACCTCAGCTCTGCTTAGCAACAGAAATTCTGGTTAGTAAGGAAGGACTACCAGTAAATTAACTCTGGTGTCAATCTGGGGTAGCCTCTTGTTTCTTAGGTCTAAAGTTATATACATTGGGTTTTATGTGGATGCGTGAAGTTTATCCAAATTCTTCCAAACATGAGTGTGTTGGGAGATGATATTCCCAGGGATGGGATTCTACCGGTTTGGACCAGGTGAATGGGATGTTAAATTTGCATCTGGTTCGCCAAACCAGTAGTTGAACCAAGCGGCTGGTCCCGCCCCTCCTGCCCATCCCCTCCCAGGAGTCTCCATACGGCCCATTTTCAATGCAGGTTAAGTGCAGGGTCTGAGCAGACGCTCTGGGTGGGGGAAAAATGGGCCTTCCGGAAGTACCAGAAGTCTGGAAATGGGCCTGTTTCCAGCTTCCGGAGGCTTCCAGAGCCTGGAAGAGGCCATTTTTGCCCTCCCACAGGCCTGAGGGAAGCCTCCAGACCCTTGGGAAGGCGAAAAATGGCCCTCCCGGAAGTTCCTGTAGGCCACACCCACCATGGCCATGCCCATGCCCACCCAGCAACTGGGCAGTGAACCAGTTGCTGGCATTTTTGAATCCCACCCCTGGATATTCCCCTGAATTACAACGACCTATCCATAACTTCAAAGTCCTTATTTGAAATATAATCAACAAATCATGCACAGCAAATGAACCTCAGCTTACAGTTGGCCATCAGGTATACGTACAGCATACTTTTAAATCTCATACATGCGGAGAAACATGGAAACTTTCCCACTCTACCTGGATCTATGTCAGAATCATTGGGATCAAAAGCATCATCCTCTGTGAATGGACGAAGGCAGCTTTGTCGGTCTCCAAAGATTCGGTTTCTTCTAGCGGGTATTGTGCCGTCTGAAAAGAAAAGTTTATTTTCTATCAATACTGAAGTCACGCTGCCCTAATTATTATATTTGTATGTCCCAAAGGTGCTTTTCCCCCCAAGAGGCAACTGGACTTTCTGGTTTTTTTTTTTTGAAGATGTTTCACTTCCCATCCAAGAAGCTTCTTCAGCTCTGACTGGATGGTGGACCATCCAATTGGAGTTGAAGAAGCTTCTTGGATGAGAAGCAAAATGTCTTCAAAGAAAAACAAAGAAAGTCTAGTTGCCTCTTGAAAAAAGCACCTTGGGGACAACTGTGACCTGGACGACTGTATAGAAACTGTTTTTATCCTTTTGTACGCCGCCTCGAGTTCCCCATTGGGGGAAGTGAGGCGGGATATAAATTTAATAAATAATAATGACTGAGAATCTCCATAGACATTATACTTGTATGTTTTCTTCTCTGCTTTCCTTTTATTTTTAAGAGTCTTGCCCAGCCAGGAATTTCCCAGAAAAGAAATAAAAGCTGCTTCAAGGAAGCAACACTTCTATCCCAGGGCAATGGGATAGAAGCACATGTGGGTGCAGGTTTGGTTCAGAACTGGGCATCCAAAGGCCAATCTCATCAACATTTGCTGAGTGGTTTCATTTCACGGTTCTTTGATTCTAGGGCTTGTACATCTTCTCAGCAGACTCTCAGATGGTACCAGCTTTTAGCACACATCAAAAAATTTTCATATGGAAGCCGTAACATTTGAAAGATGCTGACAGATATATCAATCCAATTCACATTATGAATCACCTCATTACTGACAGATCTTTCTGGAAATCCCCATTGCTGGCATAAACCTTTCTTGCTCCATAATTTTCAAATACAATAGCTAGACATTAAGGGCTACCACATGAAAAGAACATTTAATGTACGTACAACAGTACAGATTTTAGGGCAGCATGTTATATTAATAATATTGTTTATTGTTATAATTATTTAAGGAGAAGTAGTTTATTTCTTCCTTTTACAATGTCATGCAGTTGCATTTACATAATTCCAAGATACATTTAAAAAAAAGGAATATAAAAATATTTTAAAAATCCATCACCTAAATAAAATTAGGTACTATACATGTGAAAAGTTATTATAAATAAATGATATACCAGATTATAATCTATTGTTATTAAGGTAAATCATAAAAACCAGCCAACCAAGTAATACAATTGTGGTTTCTCTTCTGAAATTTCATTAACTTTTTTCTAATGTGGCAATTGAACAAGTTTTACTAATCCACAACTCAGTTGTTACATTATCTAAAGTTTTCCAGTTTTGCACAATTATTGCTGTTTACCTGAAGTCTCTGCATCCACACCCTTATCATCTGCCACCTTGAGAAAAATCTGAAAGACAAAAGAGATGGCTTTCATCTATGCTGCTTTATGCTAAACTACCTTGCAGGAACTATCTTAGAGGCTCTACAGAATAGCAATAGCAATAGACTTATATACTGCTTCACAGTGCTTTACGGCCCTCTTTAAGCAGTTTACAGAGTCAGCATAGTTCCCCCAACAATCTGGGTCCTCATTTTACAGACCTCAGAAGGATGGAAGGCTGAGTCAACCTTGAGCCTGGTGAGATTCAAACTGCCAAACTGCAGGCAGCCAGCAGTCAGCAGAAGTAGCCTGCAGTACTGCATTCTAACCACTGCCCCACCGTAGCTCTAAGTATGTTTCTATATAAGATGTTCCAGTTTGGTGTTGTGGTGAAGGTACTGGACTAGCAACTGGCAGATTATGAGTTCTAATCCCACTTTAAGTATGAAAGCCAGCAGGACAATTGTAGGCCAGTCACTCATTCTCAGTCTAATCTACCTCACGGGGTTGTTGTTTTGGGAGAAATTGGAAGTGGGAGCATTATTTAACAGCAGTGTTTGTCAACCTTGGCAATTTTAACACGTGTGAAGTTCAATTCCCAGAATTCCTCAGTTGAAGTTGAAGTCTGTCCATCTTAAAGTTGCAAAAGCTGGAAGGAAAGATTAGGTTTTTGCCAACCTCACAGATGGCAGTTCTGATTAGGCCTGTACCGCCATGCATGGATGCCCTGATAAGCGTAAGTAAAATCCAGAGGCAGAACTGCTCTTAGCATATCTCACAGTAACATCCGTGGAAATGAAGTTCCTACCCTCATGTCAGCTCAGCGGAGACATCTGAATATTCCCTGACCGCAGCTCATAGAATTGGAGAATTAAATCCATGAATAGCACAAAATTCTTATGTTGTATTTATTACTATTTATTTCTATTACTATTCCACCCACGAGAAAAGCCAAAACACGGTTTTGCAACACTGCGATTCATTTTATGAGAATGGGTGTTGGTACATTTTAGAAGCATACCCCTCTACCAAGTGCAAGAAGGCTATTATTATTGGACCAGGGGACCTGAGGAGCTGTCTCTTCCCAATTACATTGATCCACGCCACCTGGTTAAGCAGGGGAGGACATGCTGCTTGCTGTATATCCCATTGGTCAAAGAATGTTGACCGGTGGGATCCAGGAGGAAGGCTTTCTCTGCTTTTTGCTTTTGCCCTTTGGGACATCTGACCTTCAGAGTTGAGCCAAACCTCCACTCTGTTGGTCCTCTGGAAGAGTGCTAAGATCTGGCTTTGCTGATTAGCATGGGGTGTGTTGCAACCCTGGGGATGGCTGGTGATTTGAGGGCACTGTCTCCGCCTTATTAAATTTTTTTAGCTTTCTGAATTTTTTTAATTCTGGTTTTCACTGTTAACTGGTAAATTTTAACTTTCTTCTTAACTTGGTTTTTTTTTAATCTGAACTCTTCCTCATATTGATGTATTTATGTTGTTCTAAACAACATAACCAGGGGTGTCAAACTCAAGCCCCGCAGGCTGGATCCGGCCCACAGGTTGCTTAAATCTGGCCCCCAGGGCCAGCCTGGAAATAGCAAAGGACCGGCCCGCACTGCCTCTGGCAGCCAAAACTGGGCATGCAGGGGCTGCATGTGGCTCTCCTCACTCCATTTTCAGCCTGAACGGCCTCCTGCTGCACCCTGCCAGGCAACATGGGGCATGGGGGGAGCCACATGCAGCCCCCCATGCCCCATTTTGGCTGGCAGGGTGCTGCTGCAGGAGGCATCTGTTCCATCTTCACCCCCACCCCAGCTGGCCCGCAGAGTAGAACTACAATGCTGATCCAGCCCTTGAAGAAAATCTAGTTTGAAACCCCTGTTCTAAACCATCCAGAGTCCCTTAGGTGAGGTTGGCAGTGTAGGGATTTAATAATAAAAATAAGTAATTAATAAATAAATACATCTCAGCCACACCTCACTGGGAGCAAACCAAGCTAGGGATGATTTCAGAATAGCTGCTGTCATCTGCATGGTTCACATACCTCTTCCAAGGTAGTCTCAGAAATGCCATAGCTGGAAATTCCCAGGTCAGAGAGGCGGTCATCAATCTCATGAAACAGCTCCACAAAAGCTCCTTCTCGGGCAGCTTCATAGGGCAAAACATAACTTAACTCGTGGCCTATGTCCTCCACCAGCTTTGCTTCTGGGACGTGCTTCATAATCAGATTAGAAATTGCAGATACATCTAGAAGAATGCAACGAGTCATCAGATGCTGTTGTTGCTACTGTTATGTTATGCTGTACCAACTGAATATTATCCTTGTATCAGATATTGCTAATGATTAAAGTGCTTATCTTGGGAAGTTGAAGCAATATAAGATAACAACTTCTTATTCATTGCACAATAATAGGGAGGAGGAGAGAGGAGGTTCTGAAGTATTTCTAGCAGGATGACTAGATTCTGTAACAGGCTAGTTCCCTATGCCATGCATCTGGTAAACTCATAGGATTCGTTTTTCTCGCCATGCACATCCTAACTAGACTATGTTGTTTCTCCATGTCATATAATATATGTGGGTATATGCATAATTTTGTATTCATTTATTTAGTCATGTTTATGTAGTGTATATTGGAGGTGGAGACCCTTTGAGAGCTGTATGCAACAAAATTTCATTTTAACGTATGCCAATTAGCATACATTCAAAGTGACAATGAAGTTATTATTCTTCTCTATTCTACTCTATTCTATTCTTACCCAACTCTTGGATGCTTCAGAGATTGTTACTTAATTCTCTATAATTGGATGGGTTGGATGCAATAATGGAACATACAGTTTAAGGACGGATGAAGGACGAGATTTCATTTTAATGTATGCCAATTAGTATATATTCTAAGTGTTCAATAAAATTATTCTAAGTCTAATAATTGAATTCACAATAGAAAATTAGACACTCTTTGATTTCCATGAATAGAAGAAGGGTTTCATCTGTCCATGGAAAGATTCTCAAGGAGCAGAGAAAGTCCCCTTGGGCCATGAGGGTAGGGTGTGCTACCTATGTTCTTCCCAGATCTATTCTAAGGGGAGAGACCCTCTTTAAAAGAGCAGATGTTATGGGATGTAGGAGGAGAGAAGAATCTTGCCACCACATTAACCAGCAACAAAAGCCCATCAAGGAGAGGCAACTGCCAGAAGCCAAGCCTACATTTTTAACCTGCTTTGCTTAGATTAATAGTCTATCAACGCTGCAGACTTTGGATTTTTTTTCCAATGCCAAGAAAATTAATATCAACATTCTGTCACACTGGGAATTAAGAACTCCCCATCTAGCCAAACAAAGTGCAGACGTTCAGTATGCAAGAAACAACCTTACCTACTGTCGGGGTGTCACTTTCATGATCACTCCCAAGGCCCGCATCAGAGCTACTCTGTGAAACGCTGTCATCCTAGTTAAAGAAGAAAAAGTAATGGAAAGATCTTTTAGCCCAAGTAGATCAAGAGGAAGTATATTTTATGAACACTGCAACTGTAACACAAGAGCAACCAAGGCAAGCATTGAAATCAAACCGATCAGAAATCAGAATATTGCTATGTCTTTAGACTGTCCCATTGCGCGCCTGAATATTTTGCATGATTACAGACCCCAAGAAAGAAGTTATTACACTTCAGAAGCCCATCTATTTAGATTGTTTAAGCCTGTACTGGCAACAGCTCCTACCTTTTTCAGGTAAGATATTGTGCTGCTGCTGTTTCTACAGGAGCTGAGTGAGGAATCCACATCCTTCTTGACTAAGGTCAGGTAGTATCCTGTGCCCAGCTGGTTCTTCAGGAATAAAGAAGAGCCAACGCAACAAAGTTTGCCATTAGATATAATGGCAATTCGGTCTCCAAGGATGTCTGCCTCATCCATGTGGTGGGTGGAGAGAATGATAGTGCGACCTACAATTCAAAAGAAACATACATCTATTAGGGAAGCTTAGAGATCATGTGATTTCTGTTTTCCTTACGTGAGCAAAGAACAGCTCGGGGACAGTAAATGGACACCAGGAAAATAGGAACAAATTAACTTTCCCACACAATCGTGGCAGTCCCACGCTTATCCAAAGAGCCTTGCAGATGTTCTCACAAAAGCCATAGCAAGAAGATATAGAAAATCAAGATCTGCCATTCAAGCTGGCTGAAATCTGATGTCAGTGTTATTATTGCCCATTGATTAAAGCACAGAAATGTTGCCAGTAGCATCAAGTTCTTTCTCCTATGCACAACATTACAAATAACCGAAGGTTCAACTGGAGGACCACAGCCTATTCAAACACCACCTCATGAGGAATATCCATAGCTCAGTGGAAGAGAACACCTGTAGCACTGCAGAAAGTCCCACTTTCAAACCTTAGCATCTCTAGTTTAAAAGATTGCAGGTTGTTGGGCTGGGAGACATCTTAACTTGAAACATCAGAAAAGTAATAGTGATCGATTGTTCTGACCAAAATATTAGCAAGACTAAAAAGGTTTCATCTGGAAGATCTTGAAGAGCCAGCGTAGACTTAATTTAAGTTGTTTTAGGTCTGCCCAATCTTTTTCTGAGCCTTGGTGGCGAGTGGTTAGAGTGCAGTACTGCAGGCTACTTGTGATGATTGCCAGCTGCCTGCAACTTGGCAGTTTGAATCTCACCAGGCTCAAGGTTGACTCAGCCTTCCATCTTTACAAGGTGGATAAAATGAGGACCCAGTTTGCTGGAGGCCATATGCTGACTCCGTAAACTGCTTAGAGAGGGCTGAAAAGCACTGTGAAGCGGTATATAAGTCTAAGTGCTGTTGCTATTGCTATTCTGCCTAGAAATCTTTGGCAAACATTCCTTGAGAGTTCAGCTACAGTTACATTAAGTGGAATATTGAATGAAATTAGTGATCTTCTTATTGCATATAATTAGGTGTTTCATTTTTGCAGGCAAAGAAGGGAAACAAAAATACACAACATAGATCTAAATTGTATAGAATAAGATCACTGTCTGAGCAAGCTTAATACTGCATGCGTTAGCTAGCGATTGCTTTCTGGGATTCAGATAGGACTCTTTCCTAGCTCAAACGGAGGTAACAGAAATTGGAACCTTCTGCAGACTCTGCCATTAAACCTTTGCTCTTTTCTATCTAAATATTTTGCTTCTGACAATCACCACCCAATATAAGCATCCAAAATTTCATTGATCCGCAAGATTAAGAATACCTTGTCGATATTTCAAGAGCAGCTCCCAGATGCCTCTTCGGGAGTATGGATCCACTCCAGCTGTTGGCTCATCAAGAATGACAACTTTAGAACCACCTACAAAGGCCAGGGCTATTGAAAGTTTTCTCTGCATGCCACCTAGGAGACAAGTTTGGACAGATTTAGGCTCTCTGGGGATACTTTAATGTTTTAACGTTTTTATATTCTCATAACGATTCTTTTATATGTGTGTGGTTTCATCTGGTTGTTGTACACCATTTTTTATGAGATGGGTGGCCATGTACATTTGATTAATAAATAAATATGAAGAACTAACCATTATGCACGTATGTGATTATATCCCAATGGGAAAGCAAGTGGGCAGGCATGTTATGACTGAAACAGACTTTCCCAATTAAATATTTAAGGGCCTTGGTGGCTCAGGCTGTTAAATGCCTGCATTTAAGTTCCAGCTGCCTGCAATTATTGCAGGCTCGAATCCCACCAGGATCAAGGTTGACTCAGCCTTCCATCCTCTCAGGGTAGCTAAATCGAGGACCCAAGATTGTTGGGGGCAATAAGCTGACTTTGTAAAAATGCCGCTTAGTAATAAGCAGGCATATACAATGGAAGGAAGGCTATTGCTGAGCGCATTGGGTTGTATCCCAAAAATTGTAAGCCGCCCTGAGTCTTCGGAGAAGGGCGGCATATAAATGTAATTTAAAAAAAAAATTAAATATCCTTCAGATGAGCTATATCACCAGTAATTGTGTAATTTGAGGAAGGACACATCCATGCCTTTAGGAGACAAATTAAAAAAAAAATACTTCCAGACTGACACCATTGGATTTTCCTTGCCATTCTATAGCAATGATTTCTCAAATATGGATGGGCCATTTTGAAATGAGAGCTTGGTTTTCTTTTTCTTTAATTCACTAAATTCCTCAAGGAGGATCCTGTGTAAATTCACAGGATATAGAGGAGAAGAGCAATTCTCTTCTCTGAATCTTTCTGACTGTCCAGAAAGAATCTTCATATTTGCTGCTCAACTGACACCACCCTCCATGCATTTTTCTTCCCATTTTCTTCTCCATCTACCACCCACAATTAAACAGAATGTGGTGTACAAAGAGTTTGAAAGTCCCCTTGTAGTTTACAAAAGAAGAGCAATGGATTTATCAGCCCAGAGAGCTCTCAACATCTTACATTCTACAGGGATGTAGATAAGCAACACTAAATAACTGAATAATAGCAATTTACCAGAGAGTTGGCTTGTCTTAGATTTGAGTTTGTGAGGCAAGCCAACATCGGTAGCCATTTGTTCCATTTCCATTCTCACCAACTTTTTCGGCAGCCCCTTCAGGCGTGCGTAAAACCAAATGTGTTCTTCCACTGTCAGCCTGGGCAAAAGGGAGAAACGGATGAGAAAAAAGACATTATATACAATATGTGTTGTTTAGTTCTGTTAATCTATTTTGAAAATTGAGGCTATGCGTAGCATAGGCCATTTGCCCAGTTATAGTTTTGACACCCACCCATAGTTGACATGATATAAAATCTGATGTCTAGATGCTTTAAAACAGCCTAAAAGTGGGGGAAATTAAAAGGACATCTATACACAGATCAAAGGTTTCTTACAGCTTATCCAACCATTTATTATCTATCCCAATATTTCCTAATTAATTCTCTCGCAGACAGGTGCTTTTCTTCCTTGACTACAGCTTCTAGAAGACCAATCAACTTGGGTACAATAAGAATATCCCAGGGGCGATAATGGAACCTTAGGAGGCCATGGTTGTTTTATGTATTCATTAGATTTCAAGAGGGAGAGAGAGAGAGAGAGAGAGAGGGAGGGAGGGACGGAGGGAGGGACGGACGGACGGACAGACAGACAGACAGACAGACAGACAGACAGACAGACAGACAGAGAAACAGAGAAACAGAGAGAGTCAGAGAGAGAGAGACTTTCTGACTGCCCAAAGTCACCCAGCTGGCTTTCATGTCCAAGGAAGAACTAGAATAGACTCCTCCCATCCCTTGTTTTCCTTTCTCTTATACAAAGTCTTAAGCACAATCCAAATATGTAATAGGCAGCACGACTGAAGGGTTACAGGGCAAAAAGCCATTTTAAGAAAACTGTATGAGCATCTGGGGGAGTCAGAGCTTCTGAAGAAAGTTGCCAACAATCTCATTTATTTACACAGTCAGCAAATGAAAACAAAAGGGCTCTATCTTGTAAATATAAACGAGTTCTTGCACAAAACTCTCTTTGCCAAGAGGAAAAAATCATTATTCCTCCCCTTCACTTCCCATGCTTCAGTGGGCAGTAAATCTATTTACAGGGAGCAAATGGGGCTGACACACACACACAAAAGCCAAAATATGGCTTATCAATGCTTTAATCCTGCCTGCTAATATTCCCTACAAGCAGATACATCTAATCATCCATGGATGGTGATATCAGATAATTGTGTAATATACAGCATGAATCATGGTTGGAGAATTGTTCCTCTCAAAATGAACTTGGGGTTGAAGCCACTGCTTAGCCTAGCCTTTTATCTTCTTGGTTTCCTCCAAAGGTTCCAAGCACTGGTATTTACGGAAAACAATAAATGTACTATAGATGAAAACTACCCATGATTTATTGTCTGGACCCAGTTCCAGGAACAGTCAATAAAAATAACCTAAACATGCATTAGAAAGCCTTTATTTGCTTTATTTATTGTGTCACAACACAGTACACAACTGGTCTCTTTGAAAAAACAAATGTGATTCTGGTATGTTTTCTATTTAGTGCTGTTCCTACATAAATACTCCATCATGTTTTTTTCTCAAGCAGCTCAAGAATTTGAGGACATTTTTGAAACAAAATAATACATCCTACCAACATGAACGTGAACTTGGTGGACTAGCTAACATTAACACAGATGCTATTCATACAGCAGTAGCACGCAGACTTATATACAACCCCATAGTGCTTCACAGCACTCTCAAATGGTTTACAGAGTCAGCATATTTCCCCCAAACAATCTGGGTCCTCATTTTACCCACCTCATAAGGATGGAAGGCTGAGTCAACCTTGAGCCCATCAGGATCGAATTGCAGACTGTGAGCAGAGTTAGCCTGCAATATGGCATTCCAACCCCTGTGCCACCAGACATATAGGCAAATGTATACTCTCTCCCCACCACCATGTCCCATCATAACCCTATGCATTTTCCTAACGAGGAAATAAATGAGTAGATATACAAGGGAACTGTGATTGTAATGTGACTCACTCATCAAACAAGACATTGTGTTGAGGACAAACACCCAGATGCTTTCGGATAGTGTTGAGTTCAGAACGGATATCTTTACCCAGGATGAAGGCTGTGCCTGAGGTTGGGGGGAATAAGCCAGTCAAAATGGACCTAAACATAATAGAGAAGGAGTTAGTTTCCAACATGATAGAGT
Organism: Naja naja; assembly: GCA_009733165.1. Classification (NCBI taxonomy): domain Eukaryota; kingdom Metazoa; phylum Chordata; class Lepidosauria; order Squamata; family Elapidae; genus Naja; species Naja naja. The sequence goes on from CM019149.1 coordinate 208,546,445, forward strand.
CAACTATGTATCAAGATGTCATTTCTTCTTCTTTAACAAATTTCCCTCTTACATTGTGGTAGTTTTTCCTGCTCCATTGTGCCCTAAGAAGGAGGTAATTTGCCCTTCATAGAAATTCAGTGTAAGTCCATCTACAGCCAGCTTCTTGCTATCACGGTAAACTTTCACTAAGTTCTTAATGGAGACTCCAAGGGGAAGATGGCTTGGCTCTTCTTCCATACAAACTATAAAAAGAGAAAGGAAGTCCAATTAAGCAGGCAATCAGGTTTTTATTGGTATTGTGTGCAGTCTTTTTGAACAGTAATGTAGGTAGCGAAAATAATGGAGATCATAGGGCACATTGGGATATGATGTAGATGTAGTCACTTTATGAATCCCAGGGAATATGACTGTTGGCAATCTAACTGATCCCAAATGGAAATGTCAGAAGACTTCCATAAAAAAAAATCGGGGAAGAATTATCTGACCTAGGTTTGATCAAACATGCTGCTGTTTCTGAACAGGCCTTGGTTGGGTTTGTTTTGGCATCAACGCTACAGCTTCAGATCCAATCATGTTTTTGCAAGATTAGCCCATGTTCCATCTGATCCAATCTTTCTGAATTGCAAGAAATCCCAACATTACTCCTTAACTACCCCACTTCCTGAGAAAAATCCTCCATGTCTCATATCATGACTGCATCACTAATGAAAAGGTACTGCAAAGATCAGATTTAGAACACCTATCGAGAACTGTGAATAAACGTCGAATGTTGGCCATATCTTATGTATGCCTAAAGACCAGCATCCAAAAATTGCACTATGTTGGATACCTTCTGGAGGAAAGAAGAAACAAGATCAGCCTCAAAAAACCTGACATCAAACATTAAAGGTACATCTTAAGATCATTAATGTCCCTTGGAATGATGCCAAAGGTGATGTGAATGATCAGAACTGCTGGAAAACACTTGCTGCCCAATGTGCTCTGTACGGGATCTAATGATGATGATGATGATGACCCCGCCTCCTTATTTCAGCAAGCATCTAAGATTGCAAACGAGTCACTTACTTTCTGATGATCCTGTAGCATCAGAAGGGAGCCACTGTCCCCCAGATTCCTCACCAAACCAATAGGATTTCATAAAGGGGAAGTACCAAGGTCTGGGAATGCCATATTGACCTAAACAGAATGCAATTTTTTTTTCATGAAACAAAAGAATCGATCACAGCATTTGAGATATGAAAAGATGCTTTCCAAATGGTTGGAGAAGGTTTGTTTTACCCACATTCTAGAACCAGAACACAGGTCCTAGCCACATCAACCTATTTGATTTGGGAAGCGCCACGTATATGATTTAACACTAAGTACTAAAACTGCTTGAAACAAATTCTAGGTTCTTTCCATTTGTAAATCACACATACCAATGCATTCTTTTAACCGGCATACACATTGGTTTTGATTGCCTCCTAGAATTTCTACTTGTAGCCATGTAGTTCAATTTTCTTTAACTTTATTTCTATTTATTAGACTGGATGATATCGTGGGATTCTTTGTATCTCTACAGTAAGATCAATTCAGAAAGACTCTGAATGCTTGTAATTAATTTTTCTAGAAATATATCCAGCAGGCAACATTGAAAGCAGTATATAATATTGGTATGCATGTATCCTCCAAAAACGATTTTCTTCACTGAGCTGAACTAACTGTTAAAATATCTTTTCTTTCGATTTGAGAAATCTGCTTGCAAGTTTAGAGCCTCTGTTTTTTGCACATGCAACTCTGAGTAACTTAATCACACAATTAGGGGGTTACATATAGGAAAGCAGACTTTCCACATGTAGGGATTGTTCCCGTTTGGTATTCCTGTCCCACAATACTTCAGATCTTTGGAAGCATTTATGCAACTGAACCAATTAGTCTGGATTTTTGCTGCTTCTCCAGAGGAAATGCTATGAAGTCAGTATTGCCAAATGGACACTTCTCATTATGGGAATTATCTTCTGATCAGGGTTCCTTAGATCAACCCTCCCATCCACACTTCCTGAAAGACTATTCTGCTTTCTCCCCTGCAGAGGAGCAGCTATGCTCCCATCCTCCACAGGGCCGTGGCTTTCACTGGGGCAATGGTTTTATTGGGGGAAGAAGATGAGGCTATAGAAACTATCAGGGGAGGAGGAGGAGGCGAAGAAGAAGAAGAAGAAGAAGAAGAAGAAGAAGAAGAAGAAGAAGAAGAAGAAGAAGAAGAAGAAGAAGAAGAAGAAGAAGAAGAAGAAGAAAGAGGAGGAAAAGGATCAGGAGGACAAGAAGGATTACTCACCTGGAAAAACAGATTCAATGTACCAAGTCATAAGGCCATACAAGAAGCTATCCAGCACCATCATGAACACAGCAATGGTCAAGTTGAAGTCATCTTTTTCCATAGGCCTTTCAAAGAAACTGTCCCACTGCAAACCAATCCCCTGTTCTTCAAACAGTGAAACATACTCGCAGCCATATCCAAAGGCAACAGGAGAAAGTAGGCTCTGGTGAAGAAAGACCATCAATTAATACTCCTATTATATTTACTATTTACATTTTTAATGTGAGGAAAGCGAACGGGTCAGATTAGACCAGTCACTGTTACATACACTAAGTAAAAGGGACCCAAAGTTAAAAATGATGCAGATCAGTACTTCAATCACTGCCCATGGTTAATTTAAAGTATATATGCCCAGTGGTGATAATCATTCAACAGAAACATAACTCTTTGTATCTTTGCCCCAATCATGTCTCCTTGCTCCTGAAGATGATGGGAAGGTTTTATAGAAAAATGTTTTCTGTGCAAAGGGAAGTAAATATTACGACTACCATTTCCAGTCAGAGATCAGCAAAATAGATTAAAAGGCATTGGGAAGCCATGTAATTTGGTGGATCTGAAAGCTTTACAAAGAGTTGAAATGTAACTTAGATTTTGTTACACATTAGTCATGGATTTAAGGAAGTGGTGTAAAAAAAATACTCAGAAAAATCTCTTCTCCTGACTTTCCAGAAGCACATGGTTAAAATTTTCCATCCAAGTTGCAGAAATTGTACTAAGCATCTTAAAAATACCAGACTCTGGAAAATCTCTTTTGCAAAAAGATCTGCCTGCTTACTGCCAATACTCACTGTAAATACTCTGACAGAGAAACTGACATAGTTCTGCCAGGCTTCAAGTAAGACGTAAGGCAAATAAAGAATAAAATAGATAATTCCTCCACAGGCAGCTGCTATGTTGGCCCTGGAGAAGAAGGTGCTGATGAGGAAGCACTGTGAGATGGTTACTACACCAAAGAGAGACAGGAAGACGAATATCACGACGGGGTCACTGTAGGGCAACAGGTTTCCTTTCTGGATAAAAAAGAAGAGAAAGAGGAAATAAGTTTGTGTTGCACCAAACACTGTACCATTAAAAAAAATACAACTACTACAAATGACTTCAGAGTTTTGTCGAGGATACTTTCAACATCCAAGTTCAGTTTTTCCCTCCAGGTAAGAGGTGAAGAAGAGTAGTAACCTTACACTAGTGCATATTCTTCTACAGACATGCTAGATGTCTACACCGATCTGTTACTGGCTATCTTTTTTATCATCATTTTTCAAGAATTCAAAGAAATATTTTTGTGGCATCCAACTTTGTGAAGCATGCTTGAGCAAAGGCTGGGATCACACACTACACTGGGCCATAATATGATCTGGCCGGTTCTGACTTGCCATGATGTGTGAAATATGTGGAGTCAGCTAAAGTTTTAGCCAAGGCCAATCCTTACTATCAATGACTGGAAAATTCTGGGAGCTGAAGTCCATTGTTCTTCGTGTTCCCAAGGTTGAGAGACACTGATATTGAGGAAATAGATTCATATTCTGCATCAGACTTCCAGGCCAGCACTTTCTAGATAGCTTGGCCTATTCCCTTTAACCATAATTGTCCTGTGCCAACTGAGAATTAAATTGGCTGGTTGTCTACTGTATTCTGAGATGCAACTTTGGGGAAGAGTTCTTAATATATTTTTAACTGCAACATTAATCGATCAAGACAGGAGGGGGGCGAAGCCATTCTCACCTTTAGGATTAATGTCAGCAGCCCTGCGCTCATGAGAATGGGGATTAAGCTACTAATGAACCAGCTAAGCCAGAGGATGCCATTATTGAGGCCCATGATCTTCATTGTCTCTTTCAGCCGAGCTTCCTTCTCATACACAATCCCCTTGATGATCACCGCTACTGAGTAGATCCACGCCAAAGTCATGAAAAGAGGCATTGACCGGCTCAAGATACGCAAGAATCTAAAAAGGGAACAGCAGGCAAACAAAGGTTCGGGAGGATATTTTCAGAGGCAGCTGCTACTGTTTCTAAAGACTCTTGGACTCAGGGAATTAAAAACTATGCTAGGAAGCATCCTTGTCACCACCTTGAAGATACCCACTTCCTTCTAGATGGGTGAAGGAGGCTTCTTACAGCACCTTCCTCTCGGGGGACGGTACTAGTGACTTTGTAAAGCAGAAATCCTAATTATATCCTCCAGCTAAGATAAGGTGTGATTTTAAATTTGTCACAATATGGCTGGTTGTCCATTAAGGGGGAGCCAGAAGCGTCAACAGGACATTCATCTAGTAAGTCTTACGTGTCGTCCACATAACAGGGATAAGGCATCTGCTGAACATAGATGCCAGTCTTCGTCTCAGAGCCTGTCAAAGTCCGAATGATGGCTTGCTCTATTATATCTTGCAAGTAGGTGAAGCCTCCCCAAATGTAGCGCATGTCTTCAAAAGGATCAGCTCGGGGACCCGGGTCCCAAAATCTGCAAAAACAGGTAAGAACAATTTACTGATTATAAATTAAAGTTCTCAAGTCTAAGACTAGTCAGAATCTTAACAAAGGATGCTCACTTGTCCTTAATTTTGTTGGTCCTTTCCACACTGTCGATATCCATCCGTATCTTATATTTGACATGATGGGGCAAATCCACACTCTTGGGAGCAATTTCAGGGAAAATTATGCCAGCCCAGAATCGTCTCTGGTCCAGCAGTTCCAAGGATTTGCTGATAAGCCGCCCTTCGTCAGGCACAGCTTCCAACTTGTCCAAATTGACGCACTAAAATGGCAACCAAGGATTGAGTTAGAAGCTGAAGTTTATTTTACTTGAGGGGAGGGAGGGAAGGAATGGAAAACCAAAATGTCAATTTTTGCCTAGGAAGTTGTTTTTCTAACTTTGATTCAGGGTGAAACTTTGTTTATTTTGCTATATATCATAGTTTGTGGTGCTTAAAGAGCCTTAATTGACAGCATGTTTCTAGAACCGAGCCTGTTCTTATCTCACTAGTCAAAAGTCCTATTTGACTTCTCACAACTTAATTTGAAGAATAGGAAACTTTCCAGACATTTCAGACTGCAGTTTCTAAAATATTAAGACAAAATGATCAATAGTTAGGGATAATCAAAGCTGGAATCCAAAACTTATAAGGAACCAGGTTGTCTAACCTATTGTCAACGATTGTGACAATAGGTTAGTGCCTTTCATATACATCACTTTTCCTACACAAAACAAAACAAAGAACTTCAGGGATCTGGTTCGGGTCCCTTGAATAATTTTTTTAAAAATTCATATTTATATGCCGCCCTTCTCCGGAGACTCAGGGCGGCTTACAATTTTTGGAGCGCAACCCAATGCGCTCAGCAATAGCCTTCATTCCATTGTATATGCCTGCTTATTACTAAGCGGCATTTTTACAAAGTCAGCTTACTGCCCGCAACAATCTTGGGTCCTCAATTTACCTACCCCGAGAGGATGAAAGGCTGAGTCAACCTTGAGTCTGGTGGGATTTGAGCCTGCAGTAATTTCAGACAGCTGGAATTAAGTGCTAGGCATTTAACAGCCTGCACCACCAAGGCTCTTTTTGATGTGACAGAGCACTGATGGGTCACTATTTTCCCTTTAGGAGCCTTAATCTCTCTGTGAGGGACAGATACATAACAATAAAAGAGAATGATATAGCTCAGGGTTGAAATAAGGGGTCCTTGGTGCTCTCTGAGCTTGGTTGTTTCTACGCAGACATTTCATTACCCAAACTATCAGTATTAGCATTGATAATGTTACCTAGTTTGATAATGAATTGTCTGTAAAAAACAACAACCAAGCTCAGAGAGGACCAAGGTCCCCTCACAGATAAATAAGGATCACAGATAACTTCCAGGCTAACGGGGGAAAAACAACAACCTAAAAATATGGTTGTTCCAACTTGCTGACCTGGACTGAGGGGTGGGTGGGGGATGGGTGTTTTAAGGATTGTTTTTATCGTTTTAATTCTAAATTGGGTTTCTTATTTAATCTCTTTTTAATTGTATACTTTGTAATTGTTTTTATGTTGTACGCCGCCCCAAGTCCTTAGGGAGATGGGGCGGCCTAGAAATCAAATAAATAAATAAACAAACAAACAAACAAACAAATTTTTTAAAAAACTCCAAAACTCAACTACCACCATAATCTCTAATTCAACAATTCATTCTACATATCTTTGGAAACAGTTTCCCTTCCTTTCTTCTTCTACAAATCACTTTTTACTTTGGAATCAATCATCCTAACAACACACAGAAAATAAAATAAATAATCCTCCATCAAGCACAGGAGACTCACTTCCATAAAATAGGAAATAATCATAATAGTTCGATCGGTTTCATTGAACGCATCCCTCCAGGTGTAAATAGAGCCATTCACCGGACCAACATCCTCAGGGTGTTTTGCCAGGAATTGGGCAACTTCCTCCCTGCTCCATCTTGAACCAACCGTGTATTGGTTCCAAAGCTGCTCACTCTTCAGCAAAGCCTACAGTAACCAAAAGAGCAAAAGGGTTTAGTTAAACTCGCCCTGAAAAGGGGGGGGGAGGGGGGGAGAAGAGCTATTGTCATTCATTCATTCATCATTCACTCATTCATCCATTCCACTTGAAAGTACAGCTTGTTGTTAAAGAATAGGGAATCCAAACTTCTGTAAGCTATCATATAGCAGTTTGCTATATAAGAAGAAAACAATGAAATTGCTACTTCTATCAATGTTTATCGATAACTTGGAACAGATGTTCACAGCAACCTTCCCCAGGCTACTAAAAGTTTTTGGCCAATGTGGTTCCAGGGAACGGAGACAGGGAATGATGGGGAATTGCACTCCAATATGTTTGCCAGATAGAGAAGGCTGTTGGCATGCAGAAGCCCAATAGCAAAATTCATTTCTTTTTATGGCTGTGAACATGTTAAAACTGCTTGTAATTTAATTCTCCTCTGGTCTTTTCCTAAGAACTTAGATTATTGGAAAACTTGGAACTTGGAATATTGGTTAGGTCAGTTGCCAATTCTGTTTCCTTTCCACCGCTCCTGAACCTGCCATGTTGACTGCCTTGTGGATCTTAGTAAGTAAAAGATTTAGGCAGGAGTTCTGGAGCGAGGCCTTCACTTACGAATCACAGGAACCTTGTATACTTAGGGGATGAGGTAAAAATCAGTGCCTCATCCGTGAAGGTTCAGGGCATGCTTTCAATGCTGGTACCACCAGGTGGCAACCTCGTATAGGATCTCCAGAAAACCAAGTCGCATTGAACACAGTAAACAAGCATTTCTCAAGCCAGAAGGACAGGATGGAAAGGAAGAAATTGTTTCCATTTGTATGACAAAATGGGTCAATGGGTTTTTTTTTCCCTCTCTCTAAAAGCTCAGGATTGCACACTGGCCATTTCAATCCTTGTGTATGGAGTAAAACTGCTAAGAATATTCATGGAGCAGTTCTTCCATCTTTACCTAGAAACAAGTCCTGCTCAATTCTTAGGTACTGGGTACAAAATTACAACTCAATTTTTCCAGGACTGGTTTCAAGTGCCAAAGATTATTTCTGCCAGCAAAAAAAGTTGTGATTCCATGTGGGCAGGATAAAGTCTGGGGTGGCTTGGTATCAAACAGTGCTATCCTCATGGGGATGCAGCCTAAGAAAGACTTGCCTCCCTTCCTCACCCCAAACTGTAACCTCTTTTGCATGGCTACTGTACCTACTATCTCCCTTTTAGACTATGATCCAGATAATCATCAATTTACAACCATAACTGAGCCCAGAATTACGGTCATAAATCATGCAGATTGTTAAATGTGTCAGCAAGTAACTGCACCCGATTTTACAACCTTTTTATGGCAATTGTTAAGTTATATGAACTTAACCGTGGTTGTTATGTGAATTTGACTGCAGCAGGCTTAATAAACCAAAAATATCACAAATTGCATGATCGTGGGATGCTGCAGATAGTTGTAATTGCAGGCTGGTTGCCGAATACCCAAATGTGATCAGATGACTGCGTGGGAGGGGATTGTCCATCAGAGCTTTAAATCCAGATCACAAGTAGCCTTTTGGAGGGGGGTGTCATAACTTTAAATGGTTGCTAAGCAACCAGTCGTAAGTTGAGGACTACCTGTATTTTTGCACACTTTTGGTTTTGGGCAAATCCAGCTTCACTTTCTGTTTCTTTTTCCTTTTCCTGCTTTTATTTTAGGGTTCACATAGCTAATTCGACTCAAACATTGAATTAGAAGGCAAATTGATTACATGGCCTTTGCAGAAGGCCCCTGACGTCAACAAAAAGCCTTTGAGCAGTTGGGATCTTTTTATTTCTCCCCTCTGGATTCCTCAACTTTGCCCTTCATTTCTTTGTGAAATTATCCTTTTTCACAGAAAGCTAACAGTGTGTAGCACGGATTGCAGGTGAAAAACAAGTGAACTGGGAAGGTCACAGGACTGCATATAGTTAAATATCCTATTATATTTTTTAAGGTAAGGAGCACACACAAAAATCTAACAGTGAGAGCAATTGCTAGAAAAGAATGGCCGGCAGCAAAGAGAAAGCAGTGTAATTCTGCCACTGGTTACACTTACTGCAGCTGTGAAAACACCCCAAAAGCCGGTCACATTGACTGGTTGCCCTGAAGATACTGAAAAGCAGTACAGATTTTACATATTTGTTGCCCTGATAATTTCAGTGGCAACAACTAGATCCAGAACATGAAGTGACAACCAAAGACTGACGATTATGTCCCAGTCTTGAAACTAGAAACTAAAATCAAGGTCACATAATACAATGTTATGAGACTATTATGAGACTGGCTAGGAAATATTATGAGACTGCTAGGGGAAGCAGGCAGCAATCAGAACCAAGAACCTACGTTTTCAACAGAATAAAACCTGTACAGATTTTGCACTGAAGATAAGAAGAATAGTGAACAGCAATAAGAAAGTGAACAACAAACAAAGAAAAGTATTCCAAGAAGATTTTTTTTATAACTAAAAGCCAGCATGGGTTTGTTAAAAACAGATCATCCCAAATCAATCTTATTTCATTCTTTGACAAAATTAGTAGACTAGCGAAATGCTGTAGACATAATAAACTTCAGTAAGGCATTTGACAAAGTAGACCACAGCCAGCCAGAAAAATGTGGGATAGACAGCATCACTACCAGATAAATTTGTAACCGGCTGACAAACTGTACTCAACGAGTCCTTCTTAATGGTGCTACACAGTGGTGGGATTCAAATTGTTTTACCACCGGTTCGGTGGGTGTGGCTTGGTGGGCGTGCGTTGCCTAATGCCGGCGTGCAGCTTTCCCCATACCAGCTGAGACCTGCAGCATCAATCAACTGAGAGGATAAAGAAGAGGAAAGCAAAGGGCAGGTGGGAGGGCAGATCCTGCACTTTTTTCTTCTTTTTCCTCTCAGCTGATGGTCTGAGGATTTTTTTCCCTCCTCTCAGCTGATCCTAGGCTTTTTTTACTACCTGTTCGGCCAAACTAGTCCGAACCGGTAAGCATATCACCACTGGTACGACATCTTCATGGAGGGAAGTAAGCAGTGGGCTAACACAAGTTTCCATTCTAGACTCACTATCTTCATATATTATTATTATTATTATTATTATTATTATTATTATTATTATTATTATTAGATTTATAGGCCGCCCTCTCTCCTGAGGGACTCAGGGCGGCTTACAATAAAAACAAGAATACAAATATTAAAATACAATTAAACTAATCAAGTAAGCCCAATAAAATTTAAAATCCAATTAAAATCTAAAAATGATAAAACCCCACCCCACCCCACCCCATTCAGTCCAGGCTGGCCTCTTGAAACAACCAAGTCTTTAGGTCGTGGTGAAAGGAACAGAGGTCAGGGGCCAGCCGGAGCTCCAAGGGGAGTTGATTCCACAGGGTGGGTGCTCCCACAGAGAAGGCCCTACCCCTGGGTGCCGCCAACCAACAGTGTCTGGCCGACAGCACCCCCAGGAGGCCCTGCCTGTGGGAGCGTACCGGGCGATTGGAGGTCAACGCTGGCAGGAGACACTCAAGCAAGTACCCCGGACCCAAGCCATGTAGGACTTTATATATGATGACTAATACTTGAATCTCACCCGGTGGGCAACCGGCAGCCAATGCAGATGAGGGAATAGAAGGGGAACTCATCAGATTTGCAGATGACACTAAGCTGGCAGGAATAGCCAACACCCTGAAGACAAGCTCAGGATCCAAAAAGATATTGAGAGACTTGAACAATGGCCCTATCCAAAAACACACTGATATTTCAGGGCTTGTTCATTTTGTGACCCAGGATGTCATTTCATCAATATACCATTTACAATTACAGCCTCTTCCCGCTCTCAAAAGCTGCCCATCAGCTAGACGGCACCCATTCAAATATGTATCTATTTTTGTGATTTAGGAGTGTTTTCCTTTTCTATGTTATCAGATTGCAGCTTTCTGTGACTAGGTGATTTTTCTCTGTTCTAGGTTTTGTTCTGGGTCTTATTTGATTTCTTATATATTACACTGGTGTTTTATGGCTCCTCTGTTTTCATTTGTTAAATGATTCATGTGCTTTAATGATCCCTTAAAAAAATCAGGAGTCTTGGATTAAAGCATTTTGTTTTACTACAGGCTCCACAGCTGACTCCTTGAAGACAAGACTTCATCTCCCTCCCCCAGTTAAATGTGTGAGTTGCCACAACATATGCTGATGCCCATTTATCTCCGCTGTCAAGCTGAGCAGAGGTAGGGAGCAGAAGGAAGATATAAACAACAGACCATAGCCAGTGAGAAGAAAAGAAAACCTGACCCTTCCCTTTACTATAAATAGGGTTTGTATCTTACATTATGTCCTTGACTCTCTGCCTGCAAGGTTTCTAGTTCTAGCATCAGCCAGGAAAAGCTTGACCACTTGGCACTTCCCATATCTGTTAGGACTCTGCATTTGAGCATTTTCAGCCAGCAGAGTCACAACTAAATAAAACCATTACATTGTCCATCTGTTTTAGGTAAGCTCTTAGATCCTTGGGAAAGGTAGTTTAATCAGTGAAACAGATGCCTTTTAGAAACACCAAAGAGTTATTTTTTTTCCTCTCTTTTTCCAGAAAGCTTCACACAAGGAAGAAATATGAACCCAAGATCTCAAATCAATGTCTGGCAGTCTGGCCATTAGAAAACACGGAGTCTCCCAATACTAGACAGAAATGCTCATGAAAATGAAATGGAATGAAAGCCTTTTAGTAATATCCAAAGAATGAAACTTCAGATTATTTGCTGTTATGATCCCCTGTAGCTAATTAAATGTCCTGCTCCAGTTGGGAAGTTGGGAAGTGCAAAAGAGAGGCCTGGGCTTGTTGCCCGCCTTACAGGTTTGGGAAGTAAAAGCAGAGTAAGTGCTCCCTAGTGAAATGTATTTGTTAGCTCCACTCAGCATAGCAGAAAATGAAGCTTGAATACCCCTCATTTTGCATACTTCTCAGCCGTATCCTTGGCAGATGTTCTTCATGCAGAACAGCTTGATTTATGGACCAGTCAGAATCTGTCTAATGTCCAACAAATCATCCCATGGCAACACAACAGGGAGAGGCACTGTCTATATAGCTCTGCACCTTTCTTCTCTGTCCCAGCATACGTTCACACTGCACAGGCAAGAAAGCTACCAGACAAAGGAGGCTTGGCAAAAAGAATCAGCTACTCTACTTCCAACATGTGCAGAAACACTCAAGGCCAAATTGTCGACCACGATACTGAAATAAACAAATCTCTTGTAAAATTTATTATCGGAGAGAAAAGGGAGTTTGGGCATACTAACCCGAATCAGATCCATCTCCTGGCTTTCTTCCATGAATTTTTTTATTTTGGGTCTAGTCTCTTCCCACATGCCTCCAATTTCATGGAAGACACTTAGCTCTTGGAATGTCTTGTTGACCTGAAACAACAGCAAAAAAGGGTTTTAAAATCACTGAATGTAAGGTATTGGCTTCCAGATGTTTCGTTGCCCTAAGAACTGATGTTTTACTGAGAGGAAGAAAAGGGAGAAAAGGAGACGCTTCAAAATTAATGTCCTAATACATTCCATATGTGCTGGGCAACAGCCTCCATCACTCCAGGTAGTAGGGGCAATAGATTTCTAGGCATCAAGCAAAAGATACCGTAGCTTCTTAGGCTATAGCAATAGCAATAGCACTTAAGATTTATATACTGCTTCACAATGCTTTGCAGCCCTCTCTAAGCGGTTTATAGAGTCAGCCTATTGCCATCCCCAACAATCTGGGTCCTCATTTTACCGACCGCAGAAGGATGGAAGGCTGACCCAACCTTGAGCCTGGTGGGATTCGAGCTGCCAAACGGCAGGCAGCCGGCAGGCAGCAGAAGTAGCCTGCACTACTGCACTCTAACCACTGCGCCACCGTGGCTCATGGAACTTGGAATTTAGTAAGTGAGCTAGAAGCTTATAGAAGTGAATCACCCTTAAATATATGAGTAGAATGGTCTAGGACAGTATACAGACATCAAATTTGTGATGAAAAGAATACCCGGGTATAGAATTTAATCTGGACTTTGGCCACCAAGACTTTGAAAGGGACAATGCAGACCAGTCCATCTTGCGACAACTAAAAATAAAGTGGCCAAAACATTGTGCATAGATTGAAAGATCTCAATTAACCGATGAACTCTACATGGGGCTTTCCTTGAAGACTGTCTGGAAGTTACAACTGGTCTGGAATGCAGAAGCACACGCAGTGCTGGGCAATTCTTTTGTTTATTTATTTTACAGTAGCTTACTGAGAGGGACTCTGGACAGCATTTCCCACAAAGGGGGAAAATAATAATAGTAAAAAATGATCTAAATTAATGTGGAAAACAGAACCAAAATCAGAGACCCAGGTCCTCAGTCAATAAGCTGAGGTCAACATACACTGAACTAAAACAGATTGAAACTTGTTTACTGAGCTAGAATAAGGTGGGAGCTACGTGTACTTCTGGAACAAAGATGTTCTATTAAGGCCTCCACAATACGCTATTGGACTATTGCTAAATCAAGAGCAGTTTGGCCCGCTCTGACTGGCAGCTCTCCAGCATTCTACTTAGTGCTAAACAAAAAAAAAATCTTCCCCAAATGTAGGAAGGCTGGAGAGATCGTTATCCTGTAAGTAAATTATAATAATTTACAGCAATGAACTGCGGTGTTCCTATTTTCTAATTTCTGTTACAGCAATCGCTGATGGCACAGTTTCTCTCCAAGCTGTTGGCTGGGAGCTGTGCTTTTTCCCAACAATCCTCATCAGAATGATGCTAAATCCTGAGGGAACAAAAGAAGGTAGCTATTAACAGGTGCTCCAAAGAAGAATCTTGTTTCAATGAACACCTTCAGCAGCTAAGAAAGAAAGATTTGAAAGGAAATGATTGCTTCTGCCACAATTAATAAAGGTAAAGGTTCCCCTCGCACATACGTGCTAGTCGTTTCCGGCTCCAGGGGGCGGTGCTCATCTCCGTTACAAAGCCAAAGAGTCAGCGCTGTCCGAAGACGTCTCCGTGGTCATGTGGCTGGCATGACTAAACGCCGAAGGCGCATGGAACGCTGTTACCTTCCCACCAAAGTGGCCCCTATTTTTCTACTTGCATTTTTACATGTTTTCGAACTGCTAGGTTGGCAGAAGCTGGGGCAAGTAACGGGAGCTCACTCCGTTATGTGGTGCTAGGGATTCGAACCGCCGAACTGCCGACCTTCCTGATCGACAAGCTCAGCGTCTTAGCCACTGAGCCACCGGGTCCCAATACCACAATTAATAAAGCTTGTGTAATTTCAATTGTTCTGATACAGGTGGTCTTCGACGTACAACAGTTCATTTAGTGACCGTTCAAAGTTGCAACGGCACTGAAAGAAGTGACTGATGACCACTTTTCACACTTACGACCACTGCGGCATTCCCGTGGTCACATGATCAAAATTCAGCCACTTGGCAACTGGTTCATACTTATGAACATTGCTGCATCCCAAGAGCCCATGATTCCCCTTTTGGGACCTTTGGGCAAGCAAAATCAATGGGGTAGCCGGCTTCACTTAACAACCATGTCACTAACTTATCAACTGCAGGGATTCACTTAACAACTGTGGCAAGAGAGGTTGTAAAAGGGGGCACTTGAGAAATGCCTCGCTTAGCAACAGAAAATTTGGGGTTCAATTGTGGACATTTGTCAAGGACTACCTGTACAGCCTGGGAGCCTTTTCCAATTCTTTCCCTTATATGCACATAAACACCCCATTTCAAGACAAAGTCTCAACATTCAATCCAAATTCAAGATAAAGTCTCAACATTCAAGCCAAAGTTGCAGCCTGAGATTCCAAACTGTTATACGAGCACAAGCCTGATTCCCTTTTGTTTAATCCTTAGGCCTGGCCTATCTCTGACTTTTCCATTCCTCTGGGACTTCAGTTGAGAACATTCTACAGCTGAAACACCAACATGACCCTTTGCTGGGTGGACAAGAGTTAAGGTTAAGGTTCTTACCTCCGACATAACTGTCCTTGTTGCTGGCGTATCAGGGCTAAACAGGACTTTTCCAACCAGCAAAGGCTTCAGGGCCCTCCAGATAATCCTGGAAAGTGGGCTGGATTCCAGATTCTTAATTAAGTTATTGCAGAAAGGTGCTTTAAAAAAAAGGGAAACAATTGTGGGTGATAAATCCAATGCCCAGAATATTCCCAGCTTGGAAGCACACCCAGGTTCAGGAGTAGGCTTCAAACAATTTAGCAAAGGGTTCTCTGTTCGGTTGCTGGGTGGGCGTGGCCATGGTGGGCATGGCCTAGTCGGCCTCCTGCACCACGGCGGGGAGGGGGTGTTTTTGCCCTCCCCAGGCTCCGGAGGCTTTGCTCAAGCCTCCGGGAGGGCAAAACCAGCCTCCCCGGGCTCTGGAGACTCTCTGGAGGCCAGAAATGGGCCCATTTCCAGCCTTCCCGAACATCCGGGAGGCCTGTTTTTCACCATTCCCGAGCCTCCACGCATGCCCTGCACTTACCTGCATCCAAAATGGGCCATGTGGGAACTCCTGGGAGGGTTGGGGTGGGGTGAGCGGGGCCAGCCAAGAGGGGGATTTGAGGGTTCTCTGAACTGTGCAGAATCTTAGCTAGAAGGTCTCCCGAACCTTTGCGAAACCCCAGCAGCCCACCCCTCTGCCCAGGTTAATACAAAATTATCCACCCTTTCTTTCTTCTCTAGCTTCTGCATGGTCCTCTTAATGATTTGTCAGACAGAAAACATCTGCAAGTGTTCCTGGATTCATATTACTTACTGCTGTAGTTGTCATAGAAATTCATGCCATCATCTTCAGAGCTGTTGCTTTTAAAAAATGCTTTGTAGTTATGGTCTTCGTACCAGTTGAAGGACTTGATCTGCAGTCCCCCTCCCTCAGGGTGGCCACAAACAATCCGAGATACTGACTGGTAGATATCAGCAGAAGAACTTGTGGAATTCATGTTGGTCAGGAACATCACCTCTTGTCTCATGTCACTCCAACTTGTCATGCTCATGAACTGCAATTCACAACACACAAGGAAAGGAGGATATGATCTGTCAATGATATTATTTTTTTCAAAAAATCTGAAAACCCAGTCCGTTGTTTTACAGAATTGGAGCTATAAAAAAGTTTGCCATTGGTGTTTTTCCCAGTTTAGCTTATTAGCCCTGAGACGTCAAAAGGCTTCCTGCTCAAATACTGCCCAGATCTATTTCTGCTCAGTATTTCTTGAGAGCAGCTTAAGTTAAGCTAACTTTTACAATCTCAGCTGAGAAATATATTATTACTCAAAAATGATGCTAATCGCTATTTATTCATTGAACATTTTCCAACAAAATACTATGCCAGTCCTGATTTCAACCAATTAACTAATTTTAAAAGCCACCTTTTTGTTATTATGTTTATTGTGGTTGCAAAACAGGTAGTCCTCGACTTACAATGGAGCCCAAAATTTCTATTGTTAAATGAGACATTTGTTAAGTGAGTTTTGCCCCATTTTATGACCTTTCTTGCCACAGTTGGTTAAGTGAATCATTGGGTAATTTGGATATTTGGCGAATTTGACTTCCCCATTGACTTTGCTTGTCAGATCATAAAAGGTGATCATGTGACCTCAAGACCCTGCAATTGTGGAAAACAGTCACAAGTCACATTTTTCAGTGCCACTGTAATTTTGAACAGTCACTAAATGAATTGTTATAAGTTAAGGACCACCTGTATTCTATTCTCTGGGTGCCCAATTTTCCTCCTTAAACATTCATATTAGTTTACAATGAATGTTTTGTCTCCCTCACTCTTTTCATCCTTATTGTTGATTCACCATAGAATGTACACTAATTGAATCTTTTTTTAATATCTTACTGAAAGAAACAGAAATTCCTTCGAAGTATAGACACCTAATACAACAATTCAAGTCAATAACGTAATAATCATGCATAAATTCCGATCCAATTGGGGCAATCGGTGTTGTGATACATAAGCTGACCCTAATTTTTTTTAATAAAATGCCATGTAAAATGTACCATCCATGAATAAGCCAACCCTCTTTTTTTAATGGTATTTTGATTAGAAATTTGAGGGTCATGGATGCTCATATACTCATGTGTATAGGAGTACTTTAAGAAAATATTACCATATATACTTGTGGATAAGCCCATCCATATGTAAGCTGAACCCAACTTTTAGGGCTGTATTTTGGTACGCAAAATTGTTGGGATTATCCGCATGTATACTGTATACAATAGCTTTAGAGCACATAGGAGTACAAAGGTAGCATGTGGCAGTAACTAATTAAATCAGCTGCAGCAACTTTTCAGAACTGAATCAGAAGTATGTCAGTGCCCAAGCACTAATTATAGACAATCCTCTTGTCAATTACACTTTGGGGCAGTAAAAGCATATTTACTTATATTTACAATCCACAACAGTAACCACACAAACCACACAGTACAGAAACACAAGGAACATCAGCACCGAACAGACTCTGTTTCGCTTAGGAGATTACCAGGAGGCAGCTGGTGCAGCCATTGGCAGGGATGTCTGATAGCTCTTTGCCTTCCAGCAAAATGGAAAAATTGCCAGTGGAACTGATAAAAAGGCCTGAAATGCCACATGCGAAGCCAGTGTTTCCCAACCTGGACAACGTTGAAATGTATGGATTTCAGCTCCTAGATTTCTTAGCAATAACCCACATGGAGACCAATGGCACCATCTCCTTTTGGGAGAGGCTGTAATTCATTGTGGTCTCTCCAAAATGGCACTAGCTTCTGGGATGGCTGCCTTTATATTAGAGAGAGAGAGAAAGAGAGAGAGAGAGACCGATGGGCACTTCAGCTGCCTCTCCATCCTGAAAGCGATCTCCAAAATCTGGGAGAAGAGCCAGCCAATCCACTCCTCAAGTCTCGCTGTACAATACAAAGGCCACACAGTGCCATCCTGGAAGTACGCCCCGTTTTGGCAGCGGCCACAATTCATTCCCAAAACTGATCTCTTGAGTAGGAAACCCATGTAGCAGCTTGACTGCTCCTAAAGGAGAGCCATGGAAAAGGTACATGGACCTAGCCATGATGGTATAAGGGGGGGAGGAGAGGAGATGAGGGTATGAGGGGGGAGGAGGGTATGAAACCCAGCAGAGTAGGAAGCAGACCCAGGTTTGCAGGGACCCAATGCAGTGGAAAGCATAGCATAGAGCAGGGATCCCCAAACATAGCTGGCTGGACAATTCTGGGAGTTGAAGTCCACAAGTCTTAAAGTTGCCAAGTTTTAGAGACCTCTGGCATAGAGTGCCTCAAGAGGTGGGGGAGGACATGTGTGAACTGGGGAGGGTGCTGTAATGTAGGCCTGGGTTTGGACTACAGCCTCTCCCCTTCGAGGCACTCTGTTAAGGCACCTCCGCTTAACAATCACAATGGTCTAGAGCAGGGATTGTGGTTGTTCAGCATGGTAATCACATGGATGCCTTGCTTAACAACCGCCATGACTTATGACCATAATGGGCAGGCTCCATTACTGTCGTAAGTCGAGGACTACCTGCAAATACTCTCATATCGCACTACACAACTCTTGCAATCCACTACCCACGCTTGTTGCCAGTGCTGGAAGTTATAATTGGGAATCATTCACAGTGCTTCCTTGCTTTTAATATGGGGAAAAAAACAGATAGTTCCCTGAGTAAGAATTTAGAACCAGGTTTCTTTCCTTCGAAGTCTGATCGTCTGTGTTTTAAACACCTGGCCTCAATCCACAGTTGTAAACAGCTTGGCCCCATTCCACAGAAACTGATTGACATTACTCCTTCAAATGATTTCTCAACAGCTGCAAATGGCTGGGTTTAAAATTTGCATGTATTGAAATAGGCCAG
Organism: Naja naja; assembly: GCA_009733165.1. Classification (NCBI taxonomy): domain Eukaryota; kingdom Metazoa; phylum Chordata; class Lepidosauria; order Squamata; family Elapidae; genus Naja; species Naja naja. The sequence continues at coordinate 208,565,145 of CM019149.1, forward strand.
GATATTCCCACCTTCACAGAAAAAGGCAACCTAACAAACGTGATGTCTCCCTTGTTTGTAAGGAAATAAAAGAGACTATAACATTCATTCCTGTAATGTATTTGTCACAAATAGACAGAAAGTCAGGCTATGAAAAGCAAGCCTCATGCTGCTCTCCCACAGCACAATGCCACCCAAAAGGGGCCTTTGTTTTGAACTTAAATAGAAACAGAAAAACTGCTGTTTGCTCCTTGGAACAACTGCCAAGGAGAAATCACATCCCTCAGCCAGACCTATTTTACATCCACATCAGCAAAGAGAAGATTGTATGACTAAAAGAAAAGAAGAAGAAAAAGACCAAAAGAAAACAAAATACAGGAAACTACATCAATGGTCTGATGATGCAAGAGGAAAGAGTTACACATTGATCAGTAACCCTCAGGCAAACTTTCAAGGCAATGCTGTCGACTGTACTTCATTCTGACTTCACCCAGATTCTTCTGTTACTGTAATTCCCATTTTCCACCTAAAAAGGGTTGATGTGGGTTCTAGGATTCAAGAACCATTTCCTCCAATGAACAATAACTAATATGGAAATTGTGAAGAAAGGACAAATGCGTGCATGCACACACACACACACACACACACACACACACACACAGAGGATGCAAGTCCTCCACTAAAGCAATGTGCTCAAAAAAACCCAACAACCTCAAGTGACCTCAGCCAGCTCAGCTCAGCTTAGAGGTTATTATAGTTCAGAGTTTTAACATTCCAAAGCTGTGGAGCCGGAAAGAAAAATGGGAATACAGTACTTGGGTGGAACTTTTTTTTCCTTCACGTTTTGCTTAAAGCAGCGAAGTTGCAAAAGTAGGCAAAAGCATTTTTAACACTAAAAAACCTTAATGCTTTACACAGATTAGCCAGAACGGAGTATTTATTTGCTCAGAGGAAAAAAAGAACAAGTACTCCATAATGTCGGTTCATGCAAAAAAGAAGAAAAGAAAAAAAGGGAAGGCAGGATTCAGGCTTACAAATTGAGGTAGTGTGGATTATCACACCATTAACTTAACCCATCAATCCACATTTCACAATCCACATTTCACATGATTTCCAGTCTCAGATTTCACTTTTGCTCCCCCTTACACATAATACATGCCTCATATTCAGGGTTACCCGCCAGGATCCAGCTACTTTGGTCAAAGGGAAAATATCCAAAAGCCATTTGAAGCAACGCCTATATTAGCTCAACCAAAGTTATTTTTATAACCTTGAGATAGCCTAATAAATATATCGCATTATTGGACTTAATACAACTCCCTCCCCAAACTGCCCCCAAAAAACTGCCTAAGTAATTCATCCCAATTAATTATTATAGTGAATTCCTGATATTCATGTTTCCAGAATGTTCCACTTGGCAAAGACAGGGGGAAAAATAGGGGGGAAAAAAACCCCTGTATTGACTTCCCAGTTTGACTTGGCCACATTGGCTAGATCACATGGGTAATTTCTGCCTGGTCTCTGGCATACAAACGAAAGGAGGTGGTAACTTTACACTAGTATGATGATGATTAGGACTTCCAATGCTTTAGATTATAATCTATCACATCCTTATATGCTATTAATGTTTGTCCCAGCAAAAGTTTTTGCACAGAGGGAATATAATTGTATATTTAAGAATAAACTGTGGTGATTCTGTGGTTATTCTGATACAGTCCAGTTGTAGCTAAAGTTAGGTCTGCTCACTTCCTTTTCTTTGCCCACTTCCTATGAAGTCAAGCTGATAACTCGTTTGACTAAGACTTCTTGTTTCATCTGAACCAAGAATTGTAGTTTCTTTCATTATTGGAACTAAGCAAAATTTGAAACAGATATGTTAAATGAATAAAGTGATTAATACAACTGGTTGTATTAACCCCAGTTTAGGTGCTTCAAGAAACTCAGACTTGCTAAAAGTAAATGAAAAATTTCCAAGATCTTGCTCTTAGCACGCCACAAACTAGTAGGAGAATGGCAAATGAGGGCCCAACAGCTCATCCACATGGTTCTCAATGGGTGAATGCATCTAAGAGCTATATAAGGTACTTAAATGAGGACCCAAGATTGTTGGGGGCAATAAGCTGACTTTGTAAAAATGCCGCTTAGTAATAAGCAGGCATATACAATGGAATGAAGGCTATTGCTGAGCACACTGGGTTGTATCCCAAAAATTGTAAGCTGCCCTGAGTCTCCGGAGAAGGGCGGCATATAAATGTAATTAAAAATAAAAAATAAATAAATAGAGGCATCCTTCTTAGCCAGCCTGACAAAGCATGCATTGTGAGGTCACAAACAAGTTCAGTTCTTAAGTGTTTGCATGGCAACACTGTACATAAGGGGTATAATTTCCATCACAAAGAAAATTTGTCACTTATCCCCCACCCTTTCTATTCATGAACACCAACATGCCCAAGATCACAACTCAAGTTGGCTATCTCAACTGACATCATGACTTGAATTAAATGGCCTGAAACAAAGAGGTGGAAGACACACCCTACCTCTTTAAAAACATTCCCCACGCTCTGCGTCAGTGTCTCCAAAGTTTCCTTAACATCCTCCGGGATTGAATTGAAGGGGATCCCTTTCTAGAAGAACAAAAGGAAGCTTACAATTAACTGAAAGTTACTGCATCCTAGAGGGAGAAGAGAACAGTTAGACCATTACATTTAAAGAAAAATGAATATGGATGTATTGAATCAACAGGCCCAGTTAGGGAAAAACAAATCCAAATCTGAACCAACATCTATCTCTCAAAAAGGATATCACTGGAATCCCATTGGGCTGCTGCTTCTTCTTTGTGTGCTTCCTATTATCCTCATATTTATATCTCTAGACATCTCACATGACATGACTATTGGTATGGATAATTACCTCACACTAACCAACAGGATAGCTTAGATCTGATGGTGGTCCTATCTTTCCTGTTGCCAAACATAATCAAGACTCAAATCTATTTGCTTCATCTAGTTTCCAGAAACATTTCTAATCAGCTATGATTCTTTATACTCAATAGTTGCTAACACCTATGGTAGATAGAATAATACAGAAATTATTTAGAGATGGCAGACTTTATATCCCCTGTAACTTGATTTTTGCATTAAAATGAGCCATGTCTAAATACAAAGGGACAAATGAACAATGGTGTACAATTTTTTTAAAGAGCTTTACATCAGAGATCAGCAACTGCCCCTTCCCCAAGTCATAACTGGCCTCTGTTTTCCAACAAAAGGTGAAACCACCATTTTATGAGAGACAGCATCATAGACAGAAGGGCGGCAGCAGCAAATGGAATTTAGAATGACTAAGATTGGGAACTGAAATACCACTCCAGTGTTTTTCTGAGTCAAACCACTAAGCCATACTTATTGAAGTTTCAGTGAGGAAAACTCCATCAAAAAGACAGCTGTGGCTTTTTGGGCCAATCTGTGGCAGTTACATGCCAATAATACATGATGAATTTTAATTATCTGAAGACATTTTGGGAAGTAGCATCATCTGAAAAGCAGACAACGAATAAGCATACTAACACAGTATAAGAACAAGGAAAATGATGTAGAATTAATATAGCTTACTCCCAAGATGGCCTGTGTACTATGTTGACAACGCAAGGTTAGGAAATGACACAAACTATTACTGAGAAGAACTTTCTACCATGCCTTACTCAAACTGTGTTTCATGACACACTTCTAATGAAAAACATCCTCAAATGCTGACAGAAGACCATAAAGTTGACTCTGTAAAATTGTTCCCCCTGGTTTAAATATCTCTCTTCCTTCCTTACCTTTTATAGCAAAACAGCTTTCTCCAACCAGGGGCCCACTAGTTGTGCTGTTATCTAATCCATCTGAAGGCATCATGCTGGGACAGATGGATTAGAGACAGAGGGCATGTCTTTTTTAATTCTCTTACTCCAACAAAACAAAAGACAAAACTCCAGATTAAATTGAGCGCCTTTATTGTCTATGGATCTTATTACCTAGGACGGGATCCCCAAACTTGGCAACTTTAAGACTTCTGGTCTTCAACTCCCAGAATTCCTCAGCCAGCTATGTTGGCTGAGGAATTCTGGGAGTTGAAGTCCATAAGTCTTAAAGTTGCCAAGTTTGGAGACCTCTACCCTCGGATGTTGATCAAGATAACTGCATATTAAGCCATTTCTCATTTCTGAAGCTATTGGATCACATATTTCTAGAATGATGGCACTGAATGATAGTAACTGATGAAGCTTTGATGGTGGAGAAATAGTAGGAGCTTTGATGATAGACAAAAAAATGATGCTCTGAACTGAGCCTCAACTTTACAGTGTATTAGAAGCACAACTTTGGTACAGTGATGTTTATGAAGACTTTATGACTGGCTGAACAGTCTTGCTGCAACAGACAGATGAAGTTGGAGAATAGTGGCTGGACCCATGGACCTTCTTGAGCCAAGCTTGTTCAACCATGAAGTCTTGAATGAGACATAGCATTCTTCAGGGCTAACCACCAGTGAGAAGGTTCAAAGATTGCCCTTTTTTACGTGCCTTAAAGTCAGTGTTGATTTCTGCCACCTGCCTGAACAAGTTTCTGAGTTTCTTGGCAATATTTAGGAAGTGGTTTGCCATTTCTTTCTTCCTAGGGCTGAGAGAGAGGGACTGGCCCAAATTCTCCCAGCTGGCCTTGTGCCTAAGGTAGAATTAGAATCCCAGTTTCTAGCTTGGTGCCTTAACCACTGAACTCACGCACCCAAATCAACACGATAGCCAAGGGCAATATAAAGTCCAGCCAGGCTCTCTGGGTGCCATGGACTAAACTATCTGAGCCACAAAGACAACCAAAAAGATATGAAAGCTTAGAAAAGGATAGGTGAAAGACCAAGTGACTCATCACTGATCAGTCAGGAGGCTGAGAAAACTGCATGATAAAGTGATCCCAAGAAGCTTGCAGAAAAGGGCTTGAAACTTGGGGAAAACATGGTTCCTGCAAGGAAGAACCAGAAGAAAAAGCTGCAGGGAGAAGCCTGAGAGGAGAAAGAAAAACAGATCACCGAGTAAATAAACAAAAAAGTTGGACTTGGCCAGGTTAGATTGCAGAGCAGCAGAATCACAAAACGAAGGACATCAAGCAACCAAATCTATGAGACAAGAAGCAATGAAGAAATGCATTATATGTAACTTAGATGTACCATTCCCCATATCCTTGCAGTGTTAAAAAAAGAGATTGTACCTCCAGCAACATTGAAAGCATCATACTCACCAGCAGTGGCTTTATGAAGTCCACATTATTATGAAACACTCTTTCTAGAGAAGCAAGTTGTTCTTTCGGCATAGAGCAAATTAAGGCATGGCTGCCATTTTTGATTGCAACCAGCTCTGGCAGCTTGGTTAAATTGCACAAGTCTTCCATGCTTATCCAGTAACCAGATGTAATGATCTAGAAATATTGGCCAGATGTTACGTCATTGGGAAATCAGCTTTTCTGCTTCTTCATCACAGTTCAAAATACTAAAATTATATCATGCCTGCCTTACATTTTTCTCGCCATGTACAGGTATACATCTGGACTAGACTGTGTTGTTTCTCTGTGTCATATATGTGGCTATATGCAGTTCTGTATTTATTTATATTATGTAGTGTATATTGGAGGTGGTGACCCTTTGAGAGCTGTATGCAACAAAATTTCACTTTAATGTATGCTGATTAGTGTACATTCAAAGTGACAATAAAGTTATTATTCTATGCTATTCTATTCTGTTCTGTTCTGTTCTATTCTATTCTGTTCTATTCTGCTCTGCTCTGCTCTGCTCTACTGTGCTCTACTCACTCTATACTTACCCAACTCTTGGATGCTCCAGAGATTATTACTTAATTCCCTATAATTGGGTGGTTGGATGTGATAATGGAACATACAGAACATACAGATGGATATTTCTTACCTGATGGAGATTGACCTCAGCATTCAGGATTTCATCTATATCAGGTTGCGATAGGGAAGTATTGTGGTGGAGAAATTCAGAGAACGTCTCATTGACAACCAGTAAATCCTGAACTTTGACACCTGCAGGCAATTATGAAATAAAATCCATGACAAAATAAAACAATGAATTTTTAAATGACATCAAAGTCATTTTAAAAAGATGTCTTCATTAATATAGTTCACTAGGTTAACAGCCATGCACTCATCTTGAATAATCCTGGAATCTATCATCTCTGGCAAGGAACGAAAGGAAAATATAGGGAAGAAAATCAATATTAGATCAGCTGGTTGGGGTGATGAGTGGGAAATGCTTCTGTAATGTATACAGAAAGGAAAGAGAATGTTTTGTTCCCATCTATCCGTGTCAGATACTGCTAACGGTTCTCATGCAGTGCAGCCAGCTCAACACAAGAAGGTATCAAATACACTGTACAGGTAGTCCTTGATTTATGATCATTTGTTCAGCAATTGAAGTTATAACAGTACTGAATGAATGGTGGTTATGCCGGGTCCTTGGAATGGCCCCCGTGGTGACATGATCGTGATCAGGGCGTTTGGCAATCTGCTGTCACGTATGACTAGTTGAGAAATAGCCCACAATCACATGTTCCTGCTGGCTTTCACAGAAAGTCAGTGGGGAAGCTGGCAAATCATTGGGTTGAGTTTCTTCCACCCACACATTTGTCCAGCCACTATATGATCATGCTACACTGGCTATTCACACACTCCCATGCACTCTCCTCATTCCACACTGCACCCCACAACCCTGACCTGAGCAGCACCTTTCATGCACCCTTCTTGACCTGTGCATCTCTTATGTACCCCCACCTGCACCCCTTCCCCCTCTCTCACTCCCTACCCCACCTGGCAGTAGAGAGTTACCAGCCTGCTAGCCTGGTCCTGCCAGTATTCTCACTAACTTTGGTTGTGAGAAGCCATCAGAAAGTTGCCTCAGCTAACAACTGTGGGATTCAGTTAATAAAGGCAGGAATTGCCTTCTCTAAGTGGTGAGGTTGTGCTAACCGCATCAATTAGTGATGGAAATTTTAATCCATTTGTGGTTGTAAGTCAAGGGTTACCTGTAATACTAAAAAGCAGAGAAAAGAAAAATAGGCATAGTCCTGACTTACATTAAAGATTGGCTTGCACCACTTAACTTTTGGGATGGATTCAGAAAGCTCTGTGGAACAATCAAGGTTCTTCCATTGCCTCTGGCCTGAATCACTCTATTATGTCTGCTTGTAACTGTAGCTCTGGTTAAGGAAGACAGTCTAATCTCTAACTCAGTACTGTGGCTTTTAAGAGCCTTCCAGCTGGCAATTCAGCTAGAGGGCTCTTAAAACCTTTTGTAATGGCCTACCTAATAACTGTTTTTAGAAAGTTAATTAGGGCATGATAGGTATAAAATTCAAAAGAATCAGGGGGTAATTTACGGGTTTTATAAACCTCTTTCCCAATTTTTTAACCACTTTTTTAACCTGGAATTACTCCTGGCCCCTGATCTCCGCTCCTTCCGCCGTGACCTTAAAACATGGTTATTTTCACAATCCGGCCTGGACTGACAGGGGATCGGGTTTTTTTTAACTTGGAATGTTTATTTGGCTGTAATTTAATATTTTTTTAATTGTTTTAATTTTTGTATTGTTCGTTTTTATGTATGCCGCCCTGAGTACTTCGGGAGAGAGGGCGGCCTATAAGTCCAACTAAACTAAACTAAGCTAAACTTCGGCTGGTTACAAGTTACTTTTGGGGAATGACATCTAGCGGGAAAAAAATTAAAACACTTTCAGAATTACAGATAATTAAGAAAGTACATAGGTTCTCCTTTCCTTGAATGTATGAGAAGAAGATCTGTATATCTGAAAAGGATTAAACCCGCCCTTGAAAAACCACCAGGCCCTCTTTGAATGGTTTTATTTGTGTTCTGTTTTGCTTTGCTGTTTTCACTATGGAAAATCCATCTGCTGGTGCTCCTGTCATGAGAAGAGAGGAGGAAGAGGAAGGGATCAGCAGCTTCCACAAGCTTTAAAAAAAAAATCTCTCTTTTTATGCCATTCCAAATTATTCCTGTCTTAGTCAGACCCAATTTGGCAGGCACCAATCCGGTAGAAGATTATGAGGTGAAGAAGAAGGAAAAAAACCCACCACTTTCTAGTCTACAGCTCAAGCATGAAGTTTCCGGGGTTACTATCGGTCAATGCTCTCTCGCCCAGTTAGTTCCTTGTTGCTTTTTTTTTTTTTTTTTGGTTTCTTACAAGCAAAATAATCACTGTCAGCAGATGGTTTGAGACAAAGGCTTGGCTAAAGCGTGTGGGAGGTTACTTGAGGATGAAAAACCCTTTTAGAGCTATTTGACATAGTCTCGAGTCAATTCGATTAGAGAAAATAGAAGAGGAGGGGAAAGAAGATGTCTGGGAAGAAAGTTAAAAAGAAATATTGTGGTGTCACAGAAAAGAATAGATAGGCAACTTGCTACCCTCCAGGTGTTTGGGGCTTCAATTCCTATTATCCCCACAGGCTCAGTAGCCGGGGACTGTTTCTTTCCCACAACTTTAATGGGAGGGATAATCCAATTATGGATCTCTAAAATAAGTTTGATTTTAGTCCTGAAGCATCCTTGCACCACTAGAAACAAGATGTAACCGTTAGTTCCCTTGCCGATACTATTCAGGAGACTGTTAGGTAAACACCCAACTGCAAGCTTCTCTGCTATCAGTGAAAAAGCAACTTCCTCTCCGGATCACAAGAAAGCTGATAGAGGGGGGAAAAAACTTTTAAAAAATTTCCATTCCAATGACATCCCTGCAGGAAGGGGCAAAAGAGAGGAAAATTACAGCAGCATTACACCCATGCAATGCAAGCTCCATTTTTTTGACATCGTGCATGTATTGTTCTTGTATATAACAAAAGACATGGCACTTATTATTTTGACAAAGATGGTGGATCCTTTACTCCATCATAATATATTGGGGATAAACAATTGGTTCTAAGTGGAAATAGTTCAATTGCTCAAATTCCTGTAACCCCATCTCTTAATAAATTTTGCTAAAGAAAACTGCAAAAATCTTGCATGGCTGGAGGCAGCTGCCGAACAGTTTGGTACGAAGAGTTCACTGTGTTCCCCAAAAGAATTGAGATCCATTCTAGCATCCTGCTTCTTATAAACAGATTCCTGATTCCGATATACATATTTAGCAAAACTTCCAAAATGAAAGGAAAACACAGGCAAGCCATACCTAAACATTCATTAAAATAAAAACACACAAAGTCATCTTGGCTAATAGCATTTATCCCAGGGAGAGAATTATTTTAAAAATGAGGCACCACTGTAGAAAACATAGATTCTGGATACTGCCTGCCTTATCTCAGATGTTGAACACACTTAGAAGATTAGCTTTAAAGAAGATCTCAAGCTAAATTAATTTAATTTTCTTTTAATTAATTTATTGTTGTTTGATTTTAGTTGTGAGCCGCCCCAAGTCTTCGGAGATGGGGTGGCATACAAGTCCAAGTAATAAATAAATAATAAATAAATAAATTAGGTTGATGTAGACACAAACGTTCTCCCAGAAGCCTTGGGTTATAAGTCTGATAGGATTTTTGAAAGGTAAGCACCCCATTGTGAAGTTTGGTTGGAAATAGCCCCATGTAATCAATCTGACCTATTACCAAAACATAGACAATGGTAGACAGTCGTTCTCTGCCTAGGAGAAAATGGAGAACATCTAGCAACTTTAGAGCTAGGATTGTTACAGATTTTTCTTGCTAAGTGTTAGAAGAGAAACTCCAAATTGACTTAGCCCTAAGGAAAGCTTATCATTTTCAGACTTGTGACTTGATAAATCTTCTGCTCATATATATTCAACACACAAAGCCTCACTCCCACCCTGGGTGCTCTCTGATCCAGAAATGCAATTTAAAGCCACAGATATAACTGATAGCATCATAAACACAATAGGTGTTGCACGTGTCACTGTTTAATGTCCACTGTTCATCGCTCTTTGGTAGACAATACTGTATATACATCAGATCTGCTACTATAAATTATGGCAGGCTTACAGTTTAAGGTGGAAGGCCAGAAGGGCTGCATTTTACAAGAAGGAAACCAACAGCAAACAGGAATGATATACGTATCTTTTCTACAGAGAAGAAATCACAGAGAATCCCTATGACTGGCAAAATCAGAAATGTCTTTTTCTACAATATGTCACTGTCTTCCGCAAAACGATTGAGATCAAAGTGTGCTCCATTCTAGCGTCTTGTTTTTTATAAACAGATTCCTGATTCTGATATACATATTTAGCAAAGCTCGAAATAGCATATAAATAGTTTTAAAATATTGGTTTATTTTTCAATTATGAATATGTTTAGTCATGGCAAATTAATCTATATAGCTAAGGAAAGGAGCATTTAGATCTGCCTCCTGGGGGACATCCAACCTTCCATAACGTTTATAGAAAATCACAGGAGCACTATTTCAGATTTTAGCACGTAGGGCTTGATTGTCTTTCCCTCCTTTAGTGCGAAGCTGTGTTGCTTGTTGGCTCCATTATTTTGCTTTGTTTTGCTCCATAAAAGTAAGGCTACCTCCCATTTGCCTAACCATGAATTTTGCAATGTGTGGGCCTGCAGCAAATTCATATTAAAAAGCAGAAGCCATCTGAAGCAGTAGTGGGGTGCTGCCAGTTCGGACCGGTTCAGGCAAACCAGTAGTTCCAATAGAGCAGGGGTGTCAAACTCGTGTCATCACAGCATCATCATGTGACGTATCACAACTCTTTTCTCCTTTGCTAAACCAGGTGTGGGCATGGCCAGAGCGTGATGCATCTGTCCCGTGGTCCACGAGTGTGACACCCCTGGTCTACAGGGATTATGGCAGAACTAGTTAGATTACTGAGTTGCAGAAAAAGCTAATTATGCAAGGGACTAGGAATGGTCACGTAGGATTTATTGGATATGAGATCAAAATTCAGCTTGGGACTAAAGATGCATCCATAGATAGAGCAAGCCCAGGCTATTAAGTGCTTTGACAGGAAACAAGATAAACAGATTCCCAGCAAGGACAATGTTTATTTATGACTCTTCAGGAAGCCACAAAAGGCCATTTTAAATAGAGATCTTTTTGCCACCACCAAAGGTGGATTAATTCTTTCTGTTTTTAATCATATGGTGCTTTGATCCTAACACTGTAGTTAGTTGCGAAGTTTCCAGAACTTTAGGTGAAAAAGGAAATGTTTTTTAAATCTCTATGGCAATTTTTAAAAAGGTAGAAAATATGAGACATGGACTTTCGTTTTTATCACCGTAGTGATAGTATGCTCAAAGAGTGGAAAAGCTCAACACTATTTACAACAGAGAAATGGTTGGTGAAGCTAATGGAATTTGCAGAGATTACTAAATTGACTATCTTAATTAAAGAAAAGACAACATTTATGGGTGACTGGGAACCCCTTAACTTTTTGCATGAAATGGAGAAAAAAATGCACTTACAACTTGTGGTTTGGATGATCAGAAGAAAAAATAAGATAATAAAAAATGTGTGGGCTATATTTTACAATGATAGAGTAAGAGACGCCTTTCTAATTATACCTGTATTTGCTGCAAGGGAAACTGAAAATTTCTTCTATTTATTTTTTTCTCCTTTCTGCACTTTATTCCTTTTTCCCCCTTTTCTTTATTTTTTATTAATCTTCATTAGTTTTTATTTTCTCTTTAATATATATATATACATACACACATGCAAATATAATTATATTTATATTCTTTGTATATAGGTAAAGATAAAAGTTTCCCATATCCAGTCATGTCCGACTCTACGAGGCAGTGCTGATCTCCATTTTTTAGCTAAGGAAGACAACGTTGTCCAAACACATTTACTGGTCATTTGGCCAGCATGACTATCTGCTGAGGCGCATAGAATGCTATTACCATCCAACCGCAACAGTACCTATTTATCTTCTCGCATTTGCATGTTTTTTAATTCAGGCAACTAATGTGAGCTCACTCCGTTGTGTAACGCTTGGGTGTTTCCAGCTGCCAAGCACATCATCTTCAATGATTCAGCCATCGCATCTGAGAAATATACTTATGTTGCAACTGAATGAAAACAGCTTACCCTAGATGATTGATGCATTCTTATATTTCCAAATGTCAGAATAACCCTACTATAGACACAAAGGACTACTCAGAGAGTCTGGGAAAGGAACAGAACGTTTTAACCAGTATAACTAACAGAAACAATTATTTGAATTATAGATCAAATACGTCCATACTCGTAATTTCTCTTGTGCCAAGCTCTTGACTCAGACTCAGCTGCCTTCCATTACTGGGGAATCAAAATTCTCATTAAAAGGTAAAGTTATATCATAAAATTGCTAAGGTTCAAAAAAAAAAACACTGCTCTAAATGCTGTGAATTTCAAGATACATCAGTACCAATCAGTTTGGTGCATAGCAAGGAATGTGTAGTAATATCTAAAACATTTTGGGGAGAGTGCAATGCTCTAAATCGGGAGTGTTCAATTGTGACAACTTTGAAGAATTCTGGGACTTCAACTCCCAGAATTCCCCAGCATGGATTGAGGGTTGTAGTAGGAGTGGGGAGACTTGGGGCTCTACTTTGCCTTTGACCATAAAGGCTCAAAAGATGACTATGAGCCAAGCATTTTTTCCATCTAACCCACCAGTCCCCAATCTTTCTAGCTTGGCACCCTGGCTGTGTGTGTGTGTGTGTGTGTGTGTGTGAGTGATGGGAGTGGCAGTCACATGCGTGCCCATAGCTCTATTTCTGAGAGCAGTGGGCATGGCACACCTTCTGCTTGCACGAATGGAGCTTCATGCACGAGCGGAGGGTGCTTACGCATGAAGCTCCACTTATGCGCAAGGCAGGCACTTTCACTTGTGCACGAGCCTCCGTTCGTGCTAGCAGAGGTCGCTCGTGCTCACACACAAAGCTCCATTTGAGCGAGCAGAAGGCACTCGTGTGCACGAAGCTACATCTGCTTGCACAAGCGGAGCTTCACACATGCACGTTGCCCATCTCTCCTGCAGCCCAGTTTCAAACAGGCTACAGCCCTGTCGTTTCTCCACAGCCCTGGAGGGCGGTGACCCCTGTTCTAACCAACTCACAAAGTTGCTGCAGGGAGAAACAGGAGAAGGAAACATTACGTACATCATCTGAAGAAAATGTGAGATATAAGTCAAATAAACAAATGCATTGAAAGTTTTGATTTGTTCCCCTCCAGATATAATAATCTTCATCTATGGATAAATAGGTGACGTGGCCAGATAGACTAGGGATTATGCAACTTGGAGTTTCACATATCTGGAAGACACCAGATTGGGGTATTCAACAGCATCCTCAGTTTCATTTGGACAAATCTGTATTTTGGAAGGATCACAAGCTTTTTTTTTGTTGTTTGCTCTTGGCTTTATTCTTTCTCTAAAGAGTAGAATTGATCAAACCTGATAACATGACTGTGTAGTAGCTTTTCTTTCTCCCTAAGTAATACTAAATGAACGTTGTGGTGCTTTATTAAGTCTTGAATCTATTAGCCTACAAACTGATCGTCATGACAGGAGCCACCAAGCAGTTTAAAACTCCTCGGACATTTACAGGCCACTGTGGTTTCTCATTGTTAGCTGCAGAGGCATTGCTAAACTGATGGCAAAGATAGACATTCTGATTCTCCACCTCCCCATATATTCCATAATGTTGTTCACCCTCTTTTACACTATATAGCCAGACGTGGTATTCAGCAGGTTCTGATCAGTTCTGGAGAACTGGTAGCGGAAATTTTGAGTACTTTGGAGAACTGGCAAATACCGCCTTTGACTGCCCTCCCCCCCCATCTATTCTCTGCCTCCCGAGTCCCAGCTGATCGGCTGGGTCTTCTTTTGTTACCCTGCACAGGAGAACGGAGCTGGAAAGCAGGTTAGTGGGGTGGGGAGGGAATGGGATTTTGCAGTACTCTTCCCCTGGAGTGCGGTGGGAATGGGGATTTTATAGTATTCTTCCTCTGCCACACCCACCAAGCCATGCCCACCAAGCCAAGCCCACAGAACCGATAGTAAAAAATTTTAAATCCCACCACTGTATATAGCATAAATATCATGCCCTGCTTTCGTTTCTGAATATGGATTTGTGGACAGGGTAATTAAAAAGTGGCTTTCTTGCATGAATACACCCTTCTTAAGGGTGATGATCTTCTCATTGTCTTTTCTTTCTAGGAAAGCTACAACTCGATCCTAAAACATACGTGCTGCATTTTAAAAAAAAAATCACCCCTGATAGTGAACAAAACAAAAGTTTTGCTGACAGTTTGTTTAGACAACCCAAGGCAGAATCAGCTTAGCTCAGGGAAATTACAGGGGCCTGACACAGAAACATTTCCACCAACCGTTTGTGGTAGTTCCCATTTTAAATGCAAGGAGGAGCAAGCTTGGCTAAAAGAGGAGAGAAAATGAACGGGTGGCATCTCCTCTCTCTCTCTCTCTCTCTCTCTCTCTCTCTCTCTCTCCTCCCTCCCCCCCTCCCTCCCTCTCTCTCCCTCCCTCCCCCCCTCCTCTCACAGTTTTGGGGTAACCTGCCAGAACAGACAGAGTCTGTTTGGTTCATTCAGAAAGGTTATGAGTTTTGACAGGAGAATGTTTCTATAGTAATAGGGAAGATGACTTGGATAGAGATGGGGTATTATAGGAGTAATTCTCCCCCAGGCAGAGAAGGGGAAGGGGATAGATCTCCTATTGTGTGCATTTTACTCTGTGCTTCCACCATAAGAATGGAACTGTGTCATTTATAATAAAGAGTTGCTTGCAGTAAAATAAAATAAAAATCTGCATGTTTCCATCAAGGTCATCTTCTTTATTCTCTACAGGATGTAGGAGATGCATTCTCATATATTTGGAATTCTACTTCTTGGGATTATCTCAAGAATGAAACTGGATGCAGTGCAACACACCAGCATGCATTCATGCCAATAAAATAATTTTTTAAAAAAATGCAAGGTAGAGATTACCTTATAAATCTGAGTGTCTTATTTTTTTTATGCTGTGCATGCTAATTAAATATTTATCTTAAGTTCTAGATCTCCGTAACCAGGGGTGGGATTCTACAGGTTCGCACCTATTCGCTAGAACCAGTTGTTAATATTCTAAGCAGTTTGGAGAACCGGTTGTTAGAAGAAATTACTGGCCTAATCCTGTAAGGAAGGCAGGAAGGAAACATTCTGGTGTTGCTTAAAGAAACTGCCTCTCCGTTGACCCTTATTATGTTCTTGGCAGGACTAGACTTCCTGTCTCAGGAACTTCTCTGGAGTTTTTTCCCCCCTCCTTTGCTGATACTTTGCTTGTGTGGAGTGACCCTTCAAAGTTACAATGGCGCTGAAAAAAGTGACTTGTGACCATTTTTCACACTTACGACTGTTGCAGCATCCCCACAGTCCTGAGAGGCCAGGCGAGGAGATGCGTGCCTCCATGTGGGTGATATTAAGTTGGCCACGCCCACCCAATTACATGACCACCAAGCCATGCCCACCAACTTAACCACGCCCACCAAACCGGTGGTAAAAAAATATTTGAATCCCACCCCTGGGGTGCTGCAACGATCGTTTAAGTGTGAAAACTGGTCATAAGTCACTTTTTTCAGTGCTGTTGTAAGTCGAGGACTACCTGTACTGTAATATTGATTGAATACACACATTTCATTTCAAAGCCAACTTCAAAAAAGCCGATCGCAGTCACTCAAAGGCCTATTTAAGCTAGCAGCTAAAGCCAAACAGCACTCATGGCCACCCATATTCAAATCCAGAGCTGGAGCCCATTCAGCATTCCAAGGTATCTAAAATCAACAAACTATTGGAGCTGGGCCAAGGGAACTTAGACCGAGGCTAAGGCCTCGAGAGCATTGGCAGAGGGCCTTGGCTTGTGGGTCAGGCGAACAGGGTATGGTACTCACAGAGTAAATATTAGCCTTCCATGAAGCTTCTGCATTGGGCTCATGAAACCAACGGGATTCTATTGGTTGCACTCACTAAATCAAGGCAGGATGATGTTCAAGAGGTTAGAAAGCTGAAAGCTGCCCCTGTCCCAAACTTTGCCAGCTGTTGGAAACTGCACAAGAGGCAAATCCTTTCATGTGGTATGTGGGGAAGCTTACAGGTGGGAAGACAAATTGATGCAATCCCTGGCTTTCAGCCTGTAATACATTAGCCTTTAGGAGCTCAACATTTTGGCAAACATTAGTGGCATAATAAGGAGTCGCTCTGGAAGTATAGAAGCTGAATAAGCATGGTACAGAAATGGTGACTTCCCATATTTCCTTGCCTAGCCTTCTACTTGCTATTTCCTTGGGTTTAAGTTTAAGAAGCTTGATTTTACCTAAACCTGGCCGTTTTGCCACCAAATTTCAATGATACGTTCTCACAGGATTAGAAGACAGTAGTACCCTATTTATTTGCTTCTCATTCAACAGGAGGTAGGAGCTTTCTTATTATGGATTAGCATTATGGGTCAAGCAAGCTATTATAACATGTTAACAAACTGTGATGAAAAAAGCTTAGCCACTGTCAGTCAGTCCAGTAAGGCAATGTTGCTCTATTCTGGGCCCTCAAAGATTTCTATAACTTAATCGCCAACAGCAAAGTTTTTACATCAGTTTAAGAAGCTATAGCCCGGCCTCTTGTATCCTGACACAAATCTCACTCTTGGCTGGTTGTCACTTGAAAATGCAACATGTAATTGGCAATCCCAGATTATGGCAGCATGGCTATATGAATGAATCATAAATCACCATGAACTGAAACAATGTATGAATTGACTCCAGGTTATAGAAAATAAGGCAGCAAAATGCAAATGTAAGAAATATCCATTTCTAAGGGTAGAGTGAAAAATCTTGGGCTTTGGGGGTACTTATGAAAAATAATTTGCAGACTTGTGAAAAGCACCAGAGGCAACTTTTTAAATGCTATCTTGTCAATGTGTTTATTAATCTTTACATTTGAGGCAATTAGTAGCGTTACACCCTACAATCTCCCTAAATTTATACCTGTCTATCTGCCAGAAATGAATTTAGTGAATGGAAACACAAGCTGATAGGGGATACATCTTCACAAGCACTTGGCTCTGAGACTTGCAAGGAATATCTAGACCCAAGGGGTAAGAATTGTTCTGAGATATTAAACAAAGTGATCCCACTGAAACAACAGCAAGACATATCAGCGGTAAAGCGGAAAGTTCTAAAAGTCTTGTTTTGGAATTCTACAGAAATTAAATTGTTGGGAGGGGGTATATGCAAATATCTATTTGAAATTAGCAGTTCTCTATGGCCTGCTTCGGAAACAAGAAAGGTTCATTGGCACTTGATGCTTCATCCAAGAAGATCCACAAACATTCTATTCTCAATCTATAACCTACTATCTGAATCTATAACCTACTATCAATCTATAACCTACTATCCAAAGAACAGTGTTTCATTTCTTTCAACCATTTGAAAATTTTCCCACTGCAGAAAAAGATAATCCATCCTATTAGACTGCATTTGACCTTGTTCACATGTTTTTCTAAACTATGGTATGTTGATTTAACCACAGCTTGCTGAGTTCCACATGTCATGAATCAGGGCTTATAAAGTGCAACTCCAAAATAAGCATCTTAGAATAACATGCTATGTGAAGCCAAGTGAATGTGTGGATTTCCATTGATTATACTCGATATGTGTGGTGCTATTTTAATTTCAAGTAGGTAAAAAGAAATCCAATTTAAGAATGAATGCCATAATTCTTTAGAGACCTAGCCTAACCCAACCAACCACTTGTAATGTCCCTGTGTTTCAATTTAGGAAACAATAAAGAATAACTATTCACATGATTAGAAACAATGATACAATAAGAGTCTTAATTGTGCCCAATGTTTTATGAACAACAATAATAACAATAATTGGTACTGCTTGATTATACCAGCCCTGCAGAAATGAAGGCAGTAAAAGAAGCATGTGTTGAATGATCATACAAAAGATAGCCAAGAACAGCGACTCATTCCAAGTTCCATAGAGTTCCAGTGTTCTTAATTTCAAAACAAAAATTTTGAAATTCCTCCTGAACTAGAAATAAATCAGCTTTCCTATTCAATGGTGACAATATGGCATTAAGAGAGAACACTTTGTTTGTAAGACTAGAATGCCACCTTTGTGTGAAAAGAACCTTGAGCAACCAACTTGGACCATACATTATTCTCCTAGGACAGGGGTGTCAAACTCAAGGCCCACAGGCCAAATTCAGCGCACAGGATGCTTAGATCTGGCCCACAGTGCCTCTGCCAGTGAAAATGGAGAACAGGAGGGCACGCGGCTCCCCTGAGCTCCATTTTTGCTGGCAGAATGTTGCAGGAGACCATCCAGGCCGAAAATGGGGCACGGGGGTTACTAACCCTAAACCTGACCTCCATTTTCACTGGCAGAGAGCTAGCAAAACAAACTAAAAACAAAACAGAAGGAGAAATGTTTCCCCTTTTGCATTTGAGCGTGCAAGAAAGGACAGGAAAGGAGAAAGGGAAAGGGGAAAGAGGAAAGAAAAAGAAAAAGAAGGAAAGATGGGAGGAGAGCCAG
Organism: Naja naja; assembly: GCA_009733165.1. NCBI lineage: Eukaryota > Metazoa > Chordata > Lepidosauria > Squamata > Elapidae > Naja > Naja naja. The sequence goes on from CM019149.1 coordinate 208,583,717, forward strand.
GAAGGAAAAATAAGGAAAGGGGAAGGAAGAAGAAAGAATGAAGAGGGAAGGAAAAAGGAAAGGAAAGGAGGAAGGAAGGAAGGAAGGAAGGAAGGAAGGAGGGAGGGAGGGAGGGAGGGAGGGAGGGAGGGAGGGAGGAAGGAAAGGAGGGAGGGAGGGAGATTATAATGAGAGGAAGGGAGAGTCTGAGGGAAGTCCTGTCTTAGCACTTGGCCACCACAGGTGCCCCCGACATGAGTGATGTTGAGCTGGCCACACCCACCCCGACCCCTCGAGGTCAAACATAACCTTGATGCAGCCCTCAATGAAATAGAGTTTGACAGCTCTGTCCTAGGATAATGCAGAAGTAAATGTTCTTTAAGTTTAAATTAGAGTTGTACTGACAATGTCATCCAACTCTTTCTTAAATTACATATTTTGGGGCAGAAAATAACACACATACCTTGACCAGAACCATGAGAAAAGTCATAAATTAACCACAAGTGAAGAAAGTTGCAGTTCATTTGGCCAAGTGCTGAGAATGACTGGAGCAGTGGTGGTTACAAAATTAGTTTAATATAGAAAAAAACAATTGCATGAAGAATTGGACCATTCATTGGAAGGTCACAATAACCTTCCCCAACCTGGTGCTCCCACTGATGCACCAGAAGCATAACTCTTATCATTTTCCTATGTTTGGGAATTTTAAAAGACTGCCATATCAGGAGTTTACTAAACTGGGGAAGTTGTCCAATGGGAAACAACAGAGAAGACTTCAACCCGCTGTAAGAGGAGTGGACATTTCTTCTCTAAAGCAAAAGAAAATACCACATCTCGATTTCACTCAGCAAAATGCCAAATGCAACTCCCTGTATTATAAAAACATTTCATTCAAGCCAACTTTGTAGTGGATGAAAAGAAAAATGCTTGGGGAGCAACATGGAGGTATGACTAAGCTTCATCATATCTGTGCCCTGTCCTTTCAGAGCACGGGATGAATATTCGTATGAAAAATAGAATCAGATGAGCACCAATAATTTTCACGGTAAGGAATTGGCTCTAAAATTTCCTAGTACAGTTGAAAGCCAGGAAGTTCTTCACAAGCGAGGCAGTGAAAGGAGGAGGGAGACAGGCAGACTGCTATTGCAAGAAAAGTAGTTAATCAACAAAGAACTTTAAGAATTGGGTGGGGTTTTCTCTTCTTCTGAGAAATAAAGCATAGGGAAATGACATTCTGAATGCCACATCAACTGCCTTTGCTTCAAGCAGACAGTTCTTCTTCCCCTTTGCCCAGCAGCCAGTCCCTGTTGTTCTGTCTTCTGGTTTGTTTTTTCCCCCTTAGAAACGTGTTTCCATCTAGACCCAGAAATTCCACCAGTGATGGGCTCCCAGACAGACTTTCCCTTTTGGGGACCTTCTTGCCGACAGCCCACCAAACTTAGTAAAAGGATTAGCATTCTTTACCATTCCATGCAAGGAAACAGAAACACCACAAGAATTTTCAAGACTTCCTTTGTGCTCTTCAGTAACTGGTTAGCTAATCCTGAACGATACTTTTCATTACTGCCAAGTAGGACTCTTTGTGTACTTTAATTTGGCAGAGATGGAGCCCAGAAATTGTTGGTCCCTGCTGTAAGAGCTTCTCAGCTATTTTCCTGGAAATAATTTAAGCGTAACTTAAAGGACAAGCACACTTTTGTCCACCGTAGCCCATACCCACAAATATGGAGCCTGTTAAATAATAGGCATATCAAATGACAAACTACTTCACCTTATTAAAGATAGACAGATTTCTCCAATTAACTTGCCAGCATGTATTTTACAGGATTAGTGTCAGAAAAAGTCACTTTGAGCTTATGAGGTGTGCTGCGTTTAACTCTTCTTAGCAGAATAGCGACAGCTAAAAGTAAGCGCTGAGAAATCGAAGTGCGTAATTTGCCTTGACTAAAAGCCCATTAAGTGGCCTGAGATATGTCATCATTTCCCAGCCTTATTTCTGCCTCTCTCCCTGGAGCCTTGGCGCAGAAGGTTATAATAAATATCACTGACTCAATCTTTCTAAAGCACCTAAGACAACTGAAATGTAATATGCCTCTTTCTGATGTTATTCATAATCTTAATTTTGCCATTTGCCCAACTCAAGGAAGGCTTTTCCACATCTGGAAATCTTTCCGGGAAAGATGGTTCAATTGGAGAAGCTCGTTGACATTTGGTCTCCCTTCCCCCACCTCGCCCTACAATGCGTCTTTCACACAATCTCCCTTTTTTAACGAAACACGCCCATTCCTGTTAGTCAGAAGGACCATTCTCATGCTTTCAAAGTATTGCTCGCATGCCCATCATTTGTAGAGTGCCAGCACTTGGAGTGACAAAACTGTATTTGACGTCCCTTTTTCTTCCACTCTGAAAACCAACATGATGATTTACTTACTCCCTCTCTCTCTCTCTCACACACACTCAGTCAGCAAAAGCCTCCCGCTGCTTGGCAAAAGAAAGGGGAAAGCCACAAAATAGACAAGGCTGCAACATACGCAATATAAAGCAGCTTTAAGATGAGTACAGAGTAATATTGGCCAAATAAAATCAGCATCTAGGGGTGCCTTTTTCCAGAAGCCCCTCTCTCAGGGCAAGTGTACAGTCCTCCTAATAAAACCCTCCGTCCCCAGGGCTCATGTCCATGGAAAAGTGCAACACGTACTTAAAGAATGCCTTGTTCTTTTCCAATCACTGTTTGAATGCGGCGTTGTAAGAAAATTGGAGCCCCAGAATTTGCTTTCTTTTGGCCTTGCCTCTCTAAAGCTCCCCACAAAACGCATGCAGCATTGGCTCTCTGTTTTAATTTCTCAGAGAAATTTTCTTTGAGCTGTCTCAGGACTGCGTTGTTGTCATATTACAGAAACATTTACCCTTCGTTTAAAATTCAGAGAATTTTAAGAGAGAAGCGGTGGGGGAAACTCAGGTTTTGACAGAAAACATTCCTTTGCAGAAGGAAACATTTCTTTGGAGAAGATAGCTACTGCTTTTTTAGGTGGTACTTCAGAGTGACTTTCTTTTCATAGAAACAATGAAAACTGAAAGCAGAAAAAGACTTAGGGGTCTATTCACTCTGCCCTTTGAGTTTATTTTTTAAATTCTTGTGGTATGAGGGACATGTATTTATTCCAAGCAGGTTTAAACTCAAGTTACAGATGAATGACCCTCAACCTCCACTGGGAGTTGATTCCAAGATTCCATTACTGTTTCTGGGAAGTAATACTTTTTAGCATTACTTTTAAACTTTCCTCATGTCAATTTGAGTTTATGCCCCTCTGTTCTTGATTTTTGCTTAATATTGAAAATATTGCCTTCTAGAGCCTTAAATCGCCTTTATAATTAAAAGTTTCAATCATGTTTCCCCTTTCCCTTCTGTTCTTCAGGCTGCACATATTCAGTTTCTCCAATCTCTCCTGATAAATTTGTCCCTCAGACCTTTTTTGTTGCTCGTCTTTGGATTTGCACAATCTTATTAATATTGTTTTTTCAAGTGAGGTCTCTAGAACTAGGCACAGTATTCCAAATACTTCCACTTCCTTCCAAATAACTTTCACTTCCCAGTGAGAGGCCTAGCTCTCCTGAATTCTCTGACTGTTTCTGAATTTGTACACTAGAGAAAAGACAGGCTGGAGAGGCGAGCAGAGGAACGAACAAGATGTAATGAAAGCAGCAAAATGTTGTGCCCAAATGTTTGCATAGATGGGAAGAGCTGGAGATCAAATGCATACAATGAAATGAGTCACCAGCCGGCTAGAGAGATGTTTCTCTTCCTCATCCAGGAGTGGGATTCTACCAGTTCACACCTGTTCATTAGAACAGGTTGTTAATATTCTAAGCAGTTTGGAGAACCAGTTGTTAGAAGAAATTACTGGCCTAATCCTGTAAGGAAGGCAGGAAGGAAACATTCTGGTGTTGCTTACAGAAACTGCCTCTCCGTTAACCCTTATTACGTTCTTGGCAGGACTAGACTTCCTGTCTCTGGAACTTCTCTGGAGTTTTTTCCCCCTCCTTTGCTGGTACTTTGCTTGTGTGGAGTGACCATTTAAAGTTACAATGGCACTGAAAAAAGAGACTTATGACCATTTTTTCACACTTATGACTGTTGCAGCATCCCCACAGTCATGGGAGGCCAGGCGAGGAGACGTGTGCCTCAATGTGAGTGATATTGAGATGGCCACACCCAGCCAATAACATGACCACCAAGCCATGTCCACCCAGTCACATGACCACCAAGCCATGCCCACCAACTAAGCCACACCCACAGAACCGGTTGTTAAAAATTTTGAATCCCACCCCTGTCCTCAGACACAGACACTCACAGGTATGCCCCGCCACTAAAACCCCTCCTACTATTATAAGATAGAGCAGGAATAGGCAAAGTATATTCAAAGAGAAAAAAATTGCAAAAGAGCTATAATGTCGTATTTCATATTAGGGTGGAACACGTATTTTATTACAAGGAAGCTCCGCTGATTTTCATGAAGACAATGCACAAGCTAGTATGTTCATTTCAGGGCAAAGTATCAGTAAAAGGGTGGGAAGTGATTTACCTGCCAGCACTTTCTATGTGTCCTCCCCCACCCCCAAAAGATTTTATTACAAGAGCGAAACAAAGATTTTCCTGCTTAAAATTTGGCTTGCAGGCATTAGGATAGTAATCCCGAGTTTTAATCTGGCCCCGATTCCATTCTAAAGCTTTTTCCAGCTTGGAAAAATGCCGGCTGAGGAATTCTGGGAGTTGAAGTCCACACAGTTGCCCCTGTTCTAGATTATGGACAAGAATCTCTGCAAAATGCACCAGGTTCCCTTTTTTGGTTCACTTACCTGAAGCAAATTCCCCAAATTTCAACACTTTTGTCAACACTTGCGGTACATCCTTGATGGTGCTGTCACTGCTAAATGACAGCAAGCGTTTGGCATCATTGAACAATCGGTAAGCACTGAAGAAATGAGGGCAAGAGAAAAGAGAGAAGAAACAAAAGAGAAAAATTATTAGTCTTCGTGAAAGGGACAGTTTCAAATATCCCCCAAATGGATCCTAAAATATTTCTTTATCCACATTTACTTTGTGTCTGACATTATTGGGCGCTATTCTGCTAAGTCAACATGACATATTCCCACTTGTTTATAAGCACAGGGAGACATCTATTAATTGAATTGGTGGGGTCTGCAAAGCAAACTAGGAGGAGGTATGATTGGCTAGTTGGTGATTCAGCCTGTCATGCAAACACAGCCATTCCCTCAGTTTCTTAAGAGGAGAAAGACAACATGTCTTATCTCCAGGATCACCAGTGAAGTAGAGGGAACAGCCTTCCTGAAGCTACAAGCAAGAATTTGCAGGATGACTATCAGGGAAGAAAGCTTCTTTGAAGTCTTTCTGATTAAGCCATGGTCTCTACATATCCACCAGGCTTATGGGATAGAGAATAAGGAAGATAACCTTGTTGGAAATGTACAGGAAGCATTACTTAAGCACAAGGGGGCTGAAACATTTCTTAGAAAAATGAGGTATCATTCAGACATAACTCAGACAGACAGTTTCCTAATTCACTTCAGTACAGACTTGCAAGATGGTTATTATACTAGTCAATCTCAATAAAAACAGTTCTGGCCATCCTGTAGCATCAATTAATTTTTGTCCCACCTTTATTATTTTTACAAATAATTCAAGGCAGCAGACATATTCCACACACCTTCTTCCTCCTGTTTTCTGCACGACCACCACCCTGTGAAGTGAGTTGGGCTGAAAGAGAATAACTGGCCCAAAGTCACCACTGGCTTTCATGGCTAAGGCGGGATTCGAACTCATGGTGTTCTACTTTCTAGCCAGGTGCCTTAATCACTAGATCAACTTAGCTGTTTCCTGATCTGGCCTACCTACAGAGCCTGACAAACAATAAACAGCCATCTTTCCCGATGCAAAGGATAAGCCCCCAAATTTTCTTGGCAGCCCTCAGCAGCAGAGGCACACCAAGGGTGTTCTAAGTAGGTGGGAACTTGCTTTCTTTCAGCGTAGATAATTTGTCTTTCATTACATTTTCCTTATTTATAATATTCACTCTACCACCAATAACTGCCCCCTGTTTTGCTCCTCATTTGTGCTAAAAGACAAAGGCTTCCCCTGAGTATAGCAAAGAACAGCCTGTACCCTTGATAAGGCATTGTTGTTCTGTCTTCTTCACACTGGCAGGACAAAGTTTAATAAACAGTGAATACTCACATAGATTCATTAAAATTGCCAACAACGCGGGGTGTCTCCCCAGGTGTCGGGGAACGAAAGCAAGGATTGTTGGCATTACAGATGATCCCCTGGACCCAGGGCAGGGTTCCAGCCGAAGGCATGGCCTTGTTTGGAAAATGACCTAAAAATATGAGGACAAATATTTGGGACATTGCATGACGTCATCCTTAAAACTTCTCCCTCCTAAAGTTACGCCTCTCCCACCACCCCACAAACTGTCTTCAAACACATATGATACATGGCAACAAGAAACAATGACTTTATAACACATGCAGCAACTAGGCAAATTGTGAGAGGGCAAATAGGTACAAAAGACAACAGGGCTCTTGTACCATATATGGATGGTCCTCAACTTACAACAGTTTTGTTTAGTGACCGTTCAAAATTACAATGGCCCTGGAAAAAAGGGACTTATGACCGCTTTTCAGAGTTATGGCCATTCCAGCATCCCCATGGTCATGTGCTTGATTCACTTAACAACCGTGTTACTCATTTAACAAATTGCTCACTTAGCTCAATTGTGGTCGAGGCCTGCCTGTATTCATTTGTTAAAGTTACAGGTAGTCCTCAACTTATGACCACAATTTCTGTTGTTAAGTGAGACATTTGTTCAGCGAGTTCTGCCCCATTTTACTACCTTTCTTGCCACAGTTGTTAAGTGAATCACTGCAGATGTTAAGTTAGTTGTTAAGTGAATCTGGCTTCCCCATTGACTTCGCTTGTCAGAAGGTCACAAAAAAATCGATCACATGACCCTGGGACACAGCAACCGTTATAAATATGAACCAATTGCCCAGCTTCTGAATTTTGACCACATGACCAGGGGGAGGCTGCAAAGGTTGTAAAACAAAAAACGGTCATAAGCCACTTTTTTCAATGCCGTTATAACTTTGAACAGTCACTAAATGAACTATTGCATGTTGAGGACTACCTGTATATCCCGCTTTTCTGCAGGTGACCAAGGCAGAACACACAGATTTCCTTTTCCAATTATTTTTCTCTATAACAACGATCACTATGTGAGATAAAGTAGGAGAAGTGATTGGCCCAGTCATCCGGTGAATTTACCTCAGTGAATCAACCAATCAAATCTTTATTAGGGTTATAAACCAGCATAACAGCCACGGTGGTGCAGTGGTTAGAATGCAGTACTGCAGCTAATTCTGCTGCCTGCCGGCTGCCTGCGGTGTGGCAATTTGATGCTGATCAGCTCAAGGGTGACTCAGCCTTCCATTCTTCCAAGGTTAGTAAAATAAGGACCCAGATTGTTGGGGGCAATATGCTGACTCTGTAATCCACTCAGACAGATCTGTTAAGCACTGTAGAGCAGTATATAAGTCTAAGTGCTATTGCTATAAGAAGGGTGGGAAACAAACAATTAGTAATTTTAAAAGTGAAAAAACCTATAAAATTCATATGTTTAGAAAAAAAATGTAAAAGCTAATATATATATATGGTATAATATATATATATATGGTATTTAGGTTTCTTCGGGTATTTATATAAGAAAACAAATATATATGTGTGTGTGTGTGTAACAAAAAATAAAACACAAGTATATACAAAGTGATAAAAAAACTGATTATTTTGTTTAGCTTTTAAAATTACCAATTGTTTGTATTCCCTCCTCCTTATGCTGGTCTATGACAATAAAGATAGATTTGATTGACAGTGAGTTTTCATGATCAAGGATGAAATTCAACTTAGGTTTTTTCTGGCTTCAGTTGGACATCTTCATTGACTTACTATATCAATATTAAAAGTTATGCAAGAGAGATTTCATCAGGCCTAGTTATCTCTGTTGAAATCCCTTCTCTATAACCAGCCAATGAAGTTTGAATTATTATGGAGAACTTTACCTCAGGGTTGCTATATTTTGAAAAAGGAAATCCTGTTTAAGTAGAGCTAACTAAGACCATATTGAACAAGTTTCTGGGTTTCAGGAACTGAATCCCATTTCAAACTTCTTTCAGCTGTCCTGAAAAAACTGGTTGGTTTGAGAGCTAAGTGCATTCTTACCCACCAAATTATGTGAAGTTGGCCATCAATGTTAGGAAATAAATCCTGTTGAAGTCAATTAGTTTTACTTCAGAGTATGTTTATGCAAGAATTTAAGGAGAGTAATTAAACATTCCACATTGTTCTATGTCTAGGATTTCTCTGTTATGTAAGATTAATTTGTTATTTGCCAACAGTTTTTATTAATAAAAACATCCATCAAAATAGCTACAGGTAACAACACAGCTCCGTTGTTTAAATAATATGTGAAACCACTTTAAAGTAGTGGTTCACAAAAAAGTGGTCTGGAGACTCCTGGAAATCTCTGAGACCCTTTCAGGGACTCCGCAAAGACAGATATTTTAAAACTTCTCAGTTTTAATTTCTAATGTAGTAATTATTGATGGATATAACCCATAAAAACCAGAGCTCTTCAATTTTTGCTTTTTAACAATGTAAAGAGATCCTGAGACCAAAATGTTTGAGAATCACTCCTGTAAGGAATCATCGTAGGGTTAAGCACAGGGCTATAAAGAAACCTTCAGGGTTATGTTAGCAAGAGTTTTTATATTCTTGATAGTGGTCAAGCCAGAGGCAAATCCCTACTTTAGCAATTGCATTTGTTGACACCAGAAACGAATTGCAATAAAAACTCGGTTTTGAGCTGCTTTGGCCATATGCAAAACTGAAGAACCATCCTTTCTAGATGAAGATCAAGTATAGAGCACTCTGATGGCCCAAATCTTTTTCATGTTTCTAGGCCAGAAATAGTTGACTCCTTATGCAATCTGCCTCTCACTTTCTTACTTCTCCTGAGCCCAAGAACTCAGGCATTTTTTAAACTTACATTCATGTTGTTCATAAGGTGGATAAGACAGTTTCACAGACATCAGAATAAAGAAGATAAACAATGGCCAAACTATTTCAATCAGTAGTTGGAACTGGAAAAGAAGAGGAGAAACAGCAAATTACTAAACATCCATCATTGGTATGAAGAAGGAAATGAAAACAAAAGTAGACAGGAAGCATGATTAATTTTTTTGGTAACTTCTGTGAACAAAATGTTGCTCTTTGGTTTAGTTTTTCCCAATTTGATGCCTTCCTGATGCCCTTGGATCAATTGGACTACAGGTAGTCCTCAACTTAACGACCACAATCGAGCCCAAAATTTACATTACTAAGTTGCTAACATTTCAGTGAGTTTTGCCCCATTTTACGACTTTTCTTGCCACTGTTGTTAAGTGAATCATTGTAATTGTTAAGTTAGTAACCCGGTTGTTAAGAGAATCTGGCTTCCCCATTGACTTTGCTTGTCAGAAGGTCACAAAAGGGGATCACATGAGACCAGGACATTGTAATGGTCATAAATATGAACCAGTTGCCAAGCATCTAAATTTTGAACATGTGACCCTGCAACAGTCGTGTGAAAAATGGTCATAAGCCCCTTTTTTCAGTGCCGTGGCAACTCTGAACGGTCACTAAATGAACTGTTGTAAGTCAAGGACTACCTATATTAATTCATGAAGCAGCCATTTTAAAGCATTCCTGTCCACTAAGCAAGAAATGGGATGAGATGGAGGAAGGTTTACAGTCCATATCCATTAGCCATTTCCCTCTTAAGTTGAACTTTCATATGCAATTTCCCCCAAAATGTAAAGGACACCTTATGTAAATTTTCTCAAGGCATCCTTTCTTTTTCATAAGTTTCCCAAATGTCAGGGGATTTTTGTTTCCTGATGCATTTATTATATAAAGAAAAATCAAATAGCCAGCATGTGCTATTTTGTTTCCAACTCTGAATAGTGTTTGATCTTCTGTAAGCAGTTTTCAATACTACCTGTTATTTTTCAGGCTCTTTTTTGCAAACATTTTTCTCCATTTGTGCAGGCTAGAGTACTTTCAAAAATAATTTTGGATTCCTTTATAAATATGCATATATTTATATGTATTTATAACATATACACACAAAACCTTAGCTATCATTCTGGGAAGAATAGTCAGTTATTACAGTTGTAATCTAGCTTTCTCAAAATGATCAAGCTAGGCCTGGCTGGTCTAGACTCAGTTTCCTTGCAACAATACCGGGCTTTTAAATTATCCAGGCTGTGAACCAAATGTATTAATGAACCCTTGAAATACCAATCCTCTCCATGTGACATAATGGAATGTATGTATATCTCATTTCTTGTATATGCCAAATGATTATTCCAAATGGAGATATAGATATAGATATAGATATAGATATACACACATACATACATACATACATACATTCATACACACACACACACACACACACACACATGCACTGGAGGAAACTTTTGCAGCAGCCCTTCCATAATCCCCCACCTACTTATGTAATTTCTGATGTTTTTTCTTCAGAAAATGTTTTCTTCGGATGTGAAAGATTCAGAATGTTAAATCAACTATTTTCATGCAAAGTAAATTCTTCATAACTACCCATGGTGGGCATGTTGGTGGAAGAACTGTGTTGTTCAATGTCTCTGTAGAGCATGAACATGAGGAGCTAAAATTAGATAATTGACATTTAATATAGGTCCAAGCACTGAGGATGTTACAGTAAGTCAGCAAAACCTAAACTGTAAACAAATCTCATCCTGAAACATTACATTCATTGGTGCAAAATCCTTTGCCAATAACATATCCTGAAGTCAAACGATGTAGAAATCGTGGAACCTAATCCATCTTTCACAACTGGGGATGAGCAGTCTTCGCTCCTACAACTAGTACAGTACTAACTTGCAAGGCAAATCAACAGTGAACAAATAGGCCAATCTGTAATCAAATTGAGGAAATTCTTCTCAAATATCTTCAGATGTTGGGCCCGTAACCAGATCCAAATTCATGACAGCACCCACCCAAACTACTGTGCTAAAAAAGAGTATAGAAAAATCTTACACTGTTAGCATTGAGATGTTTTGCAGCCTTATTAAAAGAAACCCCAATGAGATGAAACAACATAAAAACTACAGAACAGGGGGAGCAGAATTCTCCAAAACTAGTCAATAAAAATAAACATGTTTAGAGACAATGGTATTTGAAATTAAGATGGGAAAAGAAAGAGGCCAGAAGAGGGTAAAGGAAAGAAAATTGGAGCAGCTGGTATCCTAAAAAAAAACGGTACTCCACATTCCAATATTCTGTTTAACATAATATTTATTTAATAGAATGTTAATAAGTCTCTTATTATTATTGCAAAATCAACCACCAATGCGGCAATTTGATACAAATCTCTTATTAAAAAGAGATGTTTGAAAATGATTTTCCCATCCAAACCTCTCCAGTAAATAGCTTGGCCTGCATTTCCTTCCCTGTCACCTCCCCAAACTATGGTGGCCGAAGGAAGGCACATACCAAGCTTAGCTTGACGTGCGCAGCTCAAGAGTTACATCCGCACTGCTGGAAGGCATCCAGGACCAATTAGGTTCTGGCCACACCTCCGGGGAGAAAGCAGCTTTCAGAAACAATAAGCATATAGGCCTATATACAGAGTACCCTTCTGTAATCCAGCATTGTTTCTTACTCATTTATCCATTCAAAACTGGAGAGCTCTCTAAGAAGCTGATTACAGTTGTGGGAAGCTTAAGTAGCAAAGTACGGAATACCATCTATCTTCAGAGAGGTTTTTGATGGACTAAAGCCATGGGCAAAACTGCTGACTCCAACCTGCAGCAAATACATTACAGGTGGAGGCCATCCACATATATTTTTGCTGGGCAGAATGAATGGGGTAACATAGGTGAATTTTCCTTAAGCCTTCATCTTCCTAATGTTTTTTATTATAATTAATTAGTGGCCCCACTGGATTTTGGACACTGTGACATCATTCATTATATGATATACCAAATTCTGTGTCCCTTACATAAGCATCTGGCATAAACCACAATAGGGTAAAGATAATGTCAGGTCAGCCACCCTCAAATATTTGAATTCCAGTGCTGCACCCAAGTATGCAAGCCACATAGTTTTCACCATGATATGGTGACACCTGCTTTGTCATTTGACCTTGTTGCAGATACCCACAATCCCTAAAATCTTGGCTCACTTTGCAGATTCACAGTTCAAATTATTTGTGCTCTTGTTAGCAAAATAAAGAGCAGAGACAAAAGACCTACAGTGATCTTAATCCAAGGACCTACCAGCATTATGCCCCTCCAACTATGTTGGACTACTGTACAGTACCCATCATATGCAACATATGTTTTTTGAGGTGATGGTGAAATAGAATCTTATACAGCTGGAGTGCACCAGGTTTGGGAAGCTTAAGGAATTTATTACCCTTCTGTCCAAACTAAAACCAAACTGCCAAAGGCCAGTTTGGTCTAATGGTTAAGGCACCAGGCTAAAAAGTGGCAAATTGTGAGTTCAACTCCCACCGTAGCCATGAAAACCAGATGCGTGACTTTGGGCTACTCTCTCTCTCTTTCAGCTCAACTTGGGCTGTCATTGTGGAAAAAAAATAGGAGGAAGGTATGTTTGCTGCCTTGAGTTATTGGTAAAATAATAAAAGTGGGATACAAATAAATAATAAACATAAATAATTAGAATAACTAAAATATAAATCCAACATGTAAAAACAAATTTGATGCAAGAGAATAATCAGAAACAATGACAAAAATCACAAAATAAAAACTGTGTTTAAAAGGTTGTATATTATGTACCCCCAATATTGCCCAATTTCTGACAGGCACCTAAATACATTAAGCCAAAAGAACTCAAGTATGTTGCATTCACACAGTAGAGTGTTTGATAAGAAAAGGAAGAGAGACAGTTTCTCCTTTGCTGAATAATATTACTGTAAATGAGCTGAAAAGCAATGAGAAATTAAATTATGGATATGATCTATTTGGATCATTGCCTGTCTTGAAATTCTTGTGGTGATTTGACTAATAAGAGAATCAGTTTAACAGATAACAAATAATCAGAGTTGGAAGGGACCTTGTAGGTCATCTAGTCCAACCCCCCACTCGAGTGGGAGACCCTACACCATTTCTGACAAATGGCAGTCCAATCTCTTCTTGAAAGTCTCAAGTGATGGCGCACCCACAACTTCCGAGGGCAAGCTGTTCCATTGGTTGATTGTTCTCCCTGTCAGAAAGTTTCTCCTTATTTCCTGGTTAAATCTCTCCTTGTTCAGTTTCCATCCATTATTCCTTGTCTGGCCTACAGGTGCTTTAGAAAATAGCTTGACCCCTTCCTCTTTGTGGCAGCCCCTCAAATATTGGAAGACTGCTATCATGTCTCCCCTGGTCCTTCTCTTTAGTAGACTAGCCAAGCCCAGTTCCTGTAACCATTCTTCATATGTTTTAGTCTCCAGTTCCCTAATCATCCTGGTTGCTCTTCGCTGTACTTTTTCTAGAGTCTCTCAACATCTTTTTTGTAATGTGGTGAACAAAACTGGATGCAGTACTATAGGTGTGGTCTTACTAAGGCTTTATAGAGTGGTATTAGTACCTCCCTTGATCTTGATTGTATCCCTCTGTTAATACAATTTAGGATTGCATTAGCTTTTTTGGCTGCTGCTGCACACTGCTGGCTCATATTTAGCTGGTTGTCCACTAAGACTCCAAGATCCCTCTCACAGTTACTGCTATTGAGCCTGGTTTCACCCAGTCTATATGTATACTTTTGGTTTTTCTTACCTAAGTGTAGGACTTTACTTTTCTCTACATTGAATTTCATTTTGTTAGATACGGCCCAGTGTTCTGGTCTGTCAAGATCCATCTGGATCTTGATCCTATCTTCTTGGGTGTTAGCTATTCCTGCCAGCTTAGTATGATCTGCAAATTTGATAAGTTCCCCTTCTATTCCCTCATCTAAGTCGTTAATGAAGATATTGAAGAGTATTGTGCCTAAGACGGAACCTTGTGGCACCCCACTGCTTACTTCCCTCCATGTAGACTTAGATCCATTTAGGACTACTCATTGAGTATGGTTTGTCAGCCAGTTACGAGTCCATAGATAGTGGCGCTATCTATTTCACTTTTTTCTAGCTTACTAAGAAGTAGGTTGTGGTCTACTTTGTCGAATGCCTTGCTGAAATCTAAATATATTATGTCCACAGTATTTTGCTGGTCTACTAATTTAGTCACTATGTTGAAGAATGAAATAAGATTGGTTTGGCATGATCTGTTCTTAACAAACCCGTGCTGACTGCTAGTTATTACTTTACTTGTTTCTAGATGTTGGCAGATCTGTTTTTTTATTATCTTTTCCAGTATCTTCCCGGGTATTGATGTTATTGAAGTTTGTAAGTTCTTTTCATCTCATTTGCTATGGTTGAACTTTCATAAGATTCAAATAAAGGCTGCCTCATAGGTTGGCTTTGTATGTCTTAACCTGTATCTGGCTCCTCTTTCTGACTGTTAGTATGTGGTTTGGAATGGATGCTACTACATAAGATCACCAGAAGGACTTTAGTTCCCAGAGCTAAAAACCTTTCCTCATAACATAGTCCAAGAAGCCACTGTTAACTAAGAGAGCCTATGAGATAAAATTGTCAAGTACGTCACTATGAAATTCTTAGGTCTGTACAATGCCCAGTTGTGCACACTGTAAATGGGAAATTAAATAGCACAGTAGCACCATCGTTATTTTCATGTCTAGTCTCATAAGAGCCTGGGGAAACTAATCAGAAAGGACCTGTCAGAAAAGACTCAAGAACAACTAAGTGTGGATAATAGCTTTGACCTAGCTATGTTGCTGTCAATAACACTATTCAGATTTGCATTGGAAGACTTCTTGTACTATTCTGAAGAGTACCAAAGAAGTTGTGTTAAGTATTTACTCTATTAAATCCACTGTTTTCCAAGCAGTACTAGCTTATTGAAATCTAAAGTAGTTGCAGTGCAAGTTTTATTCAGCTTCTCTCTGTCTTAAGCCATAGCAATGGAAGGCCTTGAACACCTCAGTTTAAATTATTGCTAGAATTGCTGTAATAAAGACATAACCCGCTTAAGCCAGACTTCCCCATTCTAATGTCCTCCATATCTATAGTTTGCACTATAATTTCTAACCAACTCAAGTACTGGAATTCAGAAAGTTGTAATTAACACAAAGCAGCAGATTGGGGTTGTTGATGTAATAATTCCTCTGCTTTTTCCAGGCTTAACATATACAGGTTTCACAATGTGTAGGCTAAGCAGTATGGCACATCTATTGTATTACTTGAGCCATGGTTAGAATACAGTATTGCAGGCTAACTCTGCCCACAGCCTGGAGTTCGATCCTGACTGGCTCAAGATTGACTCAGCCTTCCATCCTTCTGGCGTCAGTAAAATGAGGAGCCAGATTGTTGGGGGCAATATGCTGACTCTGTAAACCACTTAGAGAAGGCTGTAAAGCATTATGGAGTGGTATATAAGTCTAAGTGCTTTTGCTATTGTGACTTGTGACTATGCCTCCATTTTTACTCTAAAGCATTCATGGCAAACTTATGAGCTTACCTTTTCTTTTGCTAGACCGATCAGAGCAAAAATGATTCCTACAGCTGACCTATTAAAACAGTTTTTCTAGATGTTGAACTAAGAACAAGCCTAGTTTCTCCGTGCCCCACCCTTCTTGCCTCCTATCTGCTTTTACTGAAACTAAAAGATAACTGCAGCTTCTTGTCTCATACTTAACCTCCAACACACCATTTATTTCTCTGAAGAACCTTTGTATAAACCCTCCAATCCACATCATAAAAATAAAACCAGATCAATGGGAGTCTTACATATTTGTGTTCAAATGGTGTATTTATAGGGTGAAATAGGGTTGCCTGAGCAGGCTCAGTTATGGAATTCTTAAAACACAGAGTTGGCTCTTTTGTCAGAACAAAGCAATGGTGTGATCTTACCATTTGCCTTCTCCTATAAGTGAAATTCTTCCATAGTAGCAAACCCAGCTGTGTCCAGAATGCCATCTTCCCTCCGTACACTCCAGGAGCACCAGCGATGGCAACAGCACACAGCAGAAACCCTGTGGCTGCTCATCAACTAGAAAGAACAGAAAAGAGATTAACAGCCTCAAAAACAATCCTTTTAAATAGCAACCTGTCCTCCCCAATGTTTCAATAGTTGGTTCCCCTTTTTTATCCCTGCTAAAAGCAGGATTGTCCTCCAATGCTTTTCTCAAACATCTCCATGTGGCAGTGCCATCACCAATGCCTTTCCCTTACATAACCAATGATGTGCTTGCCTCCCAGTCTCAAGATGGAAAACAAAAAATGGAACACCATTGCTGTCTCAGCAAACCTTTTGCTTGTTTCAAAAACAAGGGTAGCTGAGCTGTGGTGGCACCATGGTTAGAATGCAGCATTGCAGGCTAACTCTGCCCACAGCCAGGAATTCAGTCCTGACCGGCTCAAGGTTGACTCAGCCTTCCATCCTTCTGAGGTCGGTAAAATGAGGAGCCAGATTGTTGGGGGCAATAGGCTGACTCTATAGACCAGGGGTCTCCAACCTTGGCAACTTTAAGACTTGTGGACTTCAACTCACAGAATTCTGGGAATTGAAGTCCACAAGTCTTAAGGTTGCCAAGGTTGGAGACCCCTGCTATGGACTGCCCAGAGAGTGCTGTATAGCACTAGGGAGCAGTATATACGTCTAAGTGTTATTGCTATTGTTATTGTATTCAGTGCCTCTCAGTTAGTTGATAACTGCATCCCTCCATTATATGCAGAAGGCAGACAGAGTCTCTCTCTCTCTCTCTCTCTTCTCTTGTCAAACACAGCCCGTGAAACCAAAAGTCACCCTTGTCTTTCTGTCACAACAGACTGAAATTTCATCAGTGCCTCTTCCAACAATTATTACATAGCTGATAATGATCTGCTCTTTCCAAACAAGGAGTCGTCTCTCTCTAGCTAATTGTTGAGCCAGCCTGCACCCAGCTATTTGTGCTCCCCATTTTCTTTCTCCTCTCCTGCTCAGCAGAGTTGTATTGGTGTGACGATGCAACAAACCTTTCAGCTGGCCTCTTAAAGAGCAGTTACAATGAAAGAAAGCAATGTTCTGACTCTGCCCCTTAAGCAGAAAGCTTTGGGTCTCACTTCATACGTGTTTAGTCATGAAAACCTGGGATCATCAAATGTTTCTTCTTCAACACCCATTATGAGCCCCAAACTGTGCAGTTTCCTTAGCCGTAATTCTTCAGGGTTCTAGAAAGCTCTGCTACCTTCAAAATCCATTTTTTTAATTATTAGCAAATACACATAAATATATGTATAATTGACTCCTGGAAGATAGATGGACACGTATCTTCCAGGAGTCAAGTGTTTATAGTATCTATACATGTAGGCTTTTTGGTGATGGTTTCAGGAGTAGCTTCCTGTTTGTTTCTTTCTTTCTTTCTTTCTTTCTTTCTTTCTTTTCTTTCTTTCTTTCTTCTTTTCAGAAGCTGAGAGTGACTGACAGCACTAAGACTCAAGGTCTCCCAACTCCTGACAAAGGGATAGACCCCTAATCATTATGAAGAACCTGAATTTTAACACTCCATTCCTTTATGTTTTATTAGTTTTTTTTTTTTTTTAATTACATTTATATGCCGCCCTTCTCCGAAGACTCAGGGCGGCTTACAATGTTTGGAGCACAACCCAATGTGCTCAGCAATAGCCTTCATTCCATTGTACATGCCTGCTTATTACTAAGCGGCATTTTTACAAGGTCAGCTAATTGCCCCCAACAATCTTGGGTCCTCAATTTACCTACCCCGAGAGGATGGAAGGCTGAGTCAACCTTGAGCCTGGTGGGATTCGAGCCTACAGTAATTGTAGACAGCTGGATCTTAAGAGCAGGCATTTACAGCCTGAGCCACCCAAGGCCCTGGGTTGCTTCCATTATTTACTGTCCCAGCAAAGGCTGTGAGATATGTTGCCAATCCCTGAAGGTTCTCTGTTGTATATGCTAAGCTTTTTTTACAAAATAGTATGTCTAAACAATGAACATCTTGGGCCACCTCATACTCCATTCTTCTCCCTGTTGGTCCTCTCTCACACATAGAGACATTATAAGAGATCAGATCCACCAAAAATAGCAAGAGTTTCTTGTCATGTCATGATATTTGGCAGGCCAACTGTCTGAACAACATTGAGTTGGGACAACAACCACAAGTTAGTGTGGCCTTGTTTATTTTAGAGTCTTACCTTGTAATTGAAAATTCTGAGAACTTTATCTATGATCTCCTTCCCCTGAGTCATAAGCTCTGCTATAGCTGGAGTAATAACACCCAACCCAGTCTCTAATATACAGGTAGTCCTCAACTTACAACCACAATTAAGCCCAAAACCTGTGTGGTTAAATGAGAAATTTGTTAAGTGAGTTTTGCCCCATTTTACGACTTTTCTCACCACATTTGTTAAGTGAATCACTGCAGTTATTAAATTAGTAACATGGTTGTTAAGTGAATTTAGTTTCCCCATTGACTTCGCTCGTCAGAAGGTCGCAAATGGGGATCACGTAAGTTCGAGACACTGCAACCATCATAAATGTGAACCACTTGTCAAGCATTCAAGTGTAAATCACATGACCATGGGGATGCTGCAATGGTCATAGGTGTGAAAATGGTCGTAAGTCACTTTTTTTCAGTGCTGTTGTAACGGTCACTAAATGAGCTGTTTTACACCAAGGACTACCTGTCCTTGTTTGCTTCATGTTCTGGCTCTAAAAAAACAATATGGGTACCTTCTAAGAACAGAAACTCTATAGGACTGACCCAACCTCTCTGCCATAGCTTCAGGTTCAAAACATCTTGCAAATTAAAAGAAAATTAAAAGATTCCCTTCTTTTTCTTTTTTCATGGCAAAGATGCATCTTGGTAAGCACTGCAAACATGTAATTCTGAATCAATTTGTTTAAAAATCTCCCAGAAAGGTTTATTTCTGGCCTTTCATAAGAATCTAAAACTAGTTATATCATCCCATTGGTGGTGCTCATTACCTTTGCTTTTGCAATTCTGTATTTTGGAGCAGAGCAGAGGTAGAAATTAAAGTTAAATTGGGATAGCTATTCTTTCTGAGTTCAGCCCTGTATTAAGCAAACATTCAACAGCCTTCGGGAAGGAGCGCAGTATAGTTTATTTGCTCTCTGACTGAGACAAAAAAGAGAGACCTGCATGAGAAGAAAACCTTTCCCCTAGAAAACAATTATTTAATCAGTGATTAGGCAAACTTATAAAAGCCCAAGAGGAAAATGTTACTTCTGACTCTTTAATCATGTTTGGAACCTGCCTCTTTCCCCAACCATTGCTCTTTTGTGAAACTACTGTCTTTTAAAAAAAAAAACCTCATTCTTAGGAAACAGTATTTTTATTTTATTACCTATAAACCCTCCCCCTGCACCCTCTAGTCAGAAAAACCAAGCCTTGCCCTTTCAAAGATGCCAAGATTAAGTACAGTTTCAATTTGGCTCACACAGTCCAGAGCTCATCCCTGCCATCAGGAAGGAGGAAGTCTACGGCTGGCAGATTTATAGTCAAAATTATAGCGAAATCTAGATGGTAGAATAAGAATGCATTTTGTGGGCGTGCTGTGGTTGTGCAACCACCCACAATTGCATGGATTTGCCCCAAGAAGACTTTCTGCCTGTTCTGACTATTTAAGAGGCCTCCATCTTCTGGGGATATGAACATGTTAATTTCATCTGCATCTTTAAGGGACTTTTTCGTTAGACAAAGAATGGAGGACTGTTGCTTCTTCTCTCTTCTCCTAGCGGAATAAAGCTTGAGGCCCATATTGGCATGCAAATACAGCTTGTTGTGCTCTTTCTGATGTGGTGTCCTAGTCCACAGAACAGATTCCCGTTTCTAGGGGGAAATTAGCTGAAGCTCTTTCATAATCAGGATCAAAGGTTGGATCCAGCTTGTACAGCAACCAGTGTTTGACTTGAAAATAATTATGCTCCCAAATCACTGATTTTGACCCCAAAGGTATTATTAGCTAAATCAAAGCTCACATTTACTAAGAGACCAAGAAGTGTTGTCACCAGTCCAGTTTTGCACAAACTGCTATGAAGAAAAGAGGGAGCCCCAGTCCCCAAAGTTTTATTTCTGTGCATTGTTATAAATTCTCCATGGCCCTAACTTAGCTCTCATTCATACATATGCAAACATTTACCTTTAATGTCATATGATAATAAACCAAGGCTATCCAACTGGACATTTTGATTGATTATATGTCATTGATTAATTGATTGATTATCTGTCGTTGACTAAAAGTCTGTAGAGATTCGCTGTCATCCAGGTCATGGTTGTCCCAAAGGTGCTTTTTCAGGAGGCAACTGGACTTCCTTTTTGAAGACATTTCGCTTCTCATCTTCCATTATCCTGTCAGAGCTGAAGAAGCTTCTTGGATGAGAAGTGAAACGTCTTCAAAAGAAAAATCAAGAAAATGCTGAATAGTTAAAAGATACTGATGCAGGTATGAATCTGATGAGTTGCAAGAGATTTCTGAACTCTGGGCAATCAGATTGACCTTTGCTATTTGTAAAAACTGTTTTGCTGCTGTAGCTTATGTTAGTTTTGGCTCCTAGAATCATGCTTGGAAATCCTGCCATCCCCACAGCTTAATTCACAATCAATATAGTCTGAATCTGAAAAGGGGTCTTGAAGAAAAGATCCTGCCATATCTCAAATCTGTACAATCTTTAGAATTTACGATCATTCAGGACTGCTTAGTTTCATCAAGGTGACTGGCTCATATGAACTCTCTTTTTCGGTCAGGGATGACTGACTACCTGCCACTAGGCATGTTCATTCTAGTAGGAACAGAAAAAAAGAAGTATTTATGAGAGTCGTCTAATACGTTTGCCATTTACATTTACTTAAGATAGCTGTGTTTGGAAGGCAAATTTGTTCACACCAGAAATGTCTGAGGCTCATGGAATTTTTTTTTTAATTGAACAGGTGTTTACCCTGTTCCAGAAACCCTAAAATGAAACCGCAGAGTGCTATCGAATGTCCCAGAGACATTTACAAGCAAGCAAGTTCTAGATTTTCCTCTTCCAAACAGGCTAGTTAGACAATTGCATGCATGCATACACATATACAAAAGCATTCTATATTCAGTTCTTCTACACCAGAGTAAGCAATCTAATAGCGCAACGTTTTGTTGGGCTGTAACTACAGACATTTCACTAGCAATACTGAAATACACTGTTTGCAGTCTAAAACATCTGGAAGATACTGTTCTCTAATTCTGCTGTAACTAATCCAATGTCCTTAATTGGGGACAATGTATACACAATTTGGGCATCCTCCAGATATTCTGGGAAAACAACAGGAAATTATGGAAATTGAAGACATTTTTTTGAGCATAGTAACTAGGGCGGAAGTGGTGTGGAATTGTCTTAAAAGAATCAGAAGGATTAAAAGAAAAAGAAACCTGTCAAAAAGCAGACTTTTTTCCCTAACGCATGTAAAGAAAAATGCAAATGAAATCAATCAAGCACTCCAAACTTTATCAAAAGAAAAGAAAAAAGGAGGCAGTACAGCATGAAATACTAAACAGGTATCAAAGCCTTCCTCTGTTTCATATTCAAAATGTATAATGTTCTGTGTTAGCCGTTACATTCCATTTCTGCATGAAATTCCCGAACTGGTCAGCTAAAAGGAAAATCATCAATGAAACAGAATTTCAAAGAATAAGCAAACCCCCAAACCCATTAAGATCGAAAGGCTTACCCAAAGCTGTAAAGCAATTTTAAATCTTCAACTAGTAGTACGGCCAACTGGAAGAACTCACTGACAATGCACTGGGAAGAACTGCAGCCCCTCATGTGTCACAAGTGTCAGAGGTGGAAGTGAACTTTGAGCCTAGAGTTCTCTGGCTGAGCTGTTATCAGATAAATAAAGTGATGATATACCCAGCTGTTTTAAGAATTTCCAAAATTGAAGACGTGGTGGGCTAACTAGATTTGTTTTTTTTTAAATTATAACCTTCTATATAGATTTAAATTTTGTTCCCCAATCATTCATCTAAACTTTGAAATACTGTAGTTAGATAATCAAAACTTACTGCTGACTTTTAAGCTTTTTCACCTGAGTTTCCATTGATCAAATGGTTAAGGCACCAGACTAGACACCAGGAGATTGTGAGTTCTAATCCTGCCTTAGGCATGAAAACCTGCTGGGTGACTTTGGGCCAGTCACTCTCTCTCAGCCTAACCCACCTCACAAGGTTGCTGTTGCGGAGAAAAAAGGAAGAGGGAGGGTTATGTTTGCCACCTTGAGTTATTTATAAAAAATGATAAAGTCAGGATATAAATAAAAAATAACCATAAATAAATAAATGCATCAGTCAAATACTATAGGCTTAGTATTTCACGCGTTGCAATAATCCCCAAGCTTTATTTATTTATTTATTTATTTGACAGTCTTTATAACCTGCCCAAATCCCAAAAGGGCAGCACATAACACAGGAAATAAAAATTACAAACACAAATACGAGGGAAGCAATTAAAAACAATTCATATAATCCGAAATACCTATGACAGACAACTACAATCAAGTCAGCTACAATGAAAGCTCGTTGAAATAAGGCAGATTTAATTTGCTTTCAGAATGCAAATGGAGGTGAGGGGATCTGCACATATCTCTGATGGGGGGAAAGTTCCAAAAAGTGGGGGCTACCATAGAGAAGATCCATCCCCAGGTCATTTCATTGACATCTTTGCCTTATTTTTACTTCTATAGAAGCAAGCTGAGCATTGGGGGATCTCAGAATGCTTGCCTTGCCATCGGTGTAAGGCACAAGGAACCAGAACACCACGATGAATAGGCCAAAGCAGGTTTATTGTTGTTCACCTATTTTACAAGAATCTTGACAGGCTGACTGCATTTCCTTGGGAAACGTGGCTTCTCTAGACTGGCCTATGTAATTTCTTCCCACAGAGCCAACTCCATGCTAGAATACTTCTTTACTTCCCCCTTCTTCTCTAGCCAGTGATTTCAGCAGAAACTGAATGGGCTCTGGGACACTACCTGATGCACTGCAATAGATGAAGACAGGGTCCATAGTAAGATCCTGGTTTTGTGAACCTGATGTTGTGAGCTGGCAGTTGAGCTCTTCTGCCAAAGACAGTAGGCACACCCATGAAGAGGTGATGACAGCCATCTATGCTGAAGTATCACCATATTATTTAGCGTTCGCACCCAGTACTTCTGTCTTTTTTGGCCAACTCTGCAGAGGAACCTGACAGATATATGCCAAAAAAGGAAAACAGACTTGAGTTTGTTGGTCCAATGTTTTGTTTTTTTTATATGGTACATTTTATCCCATCTTTACTCCAAGGTGGAACTCACCTGGATCTCTCTGGTGGTGTGTCCCTGATATGACCTTAACCTATTTAGCGTGGTCACATACAGTCTGCTAGAAACAAGCTACCCAAGGATGGGCTCCAGCACAAGCCTGAAAGCTCAGAAGACAAAACCTCTAGTCCCAGTGACCAACCCAGATTGGATCCTAGCTTGGTCATGCTTAACTTCTTTGAGATATTTGTTACACGCATTTGGGAGGGTTACCGGTTGATGCCCAATAAAATCACCATTGCATTTTTACAAAAAACTTTTCAACATTACTAACCAGACCAAAGGCAGCACTGTTAACAGCTTCTGCATCAACAATGACAGATACAGTTCACCAGCTATATCATCGTGTCTTATAGATTAAAAGAAAAAAAATGGACAACTAATTCAGAAACCAAAAATTAAATAGGGACAGAAAGAATTCCTTTCCCTAATCGGTAGACATTCCTCTATTATCAGATGTTTTCTTTTTTCTCCTTTTTTGGAAATTTGTTTCAAGCTTAAAAGTGTTTGTGTATGTATGTGTATTATATTTTTATGTAGGCCAATCCATATATTTAGCAGAAACAAGTGGACATGCCTGTCTTGCACCGACCATTTTAGGCGAGAAGCCAAGAGTTTGCTGATGTATATGTGCCTTGTATATATGTGGGTCTGTTTCATTTTTTTTCTTGTATTTACTTCTTCTGATAAAAAAAAAACCTTATGCAGTTATATGTCAATATTCTTTGACCAAATGTTAGATCTAACATGCTGAGTAACATTCACCCACCAAAGAAATCTTTGAGGGAAAAGCACCAGTTTGCATGGTTCCAGTGCCTTGTCTTGATCCATAATATTTGAATAACGCAAAGGAGAAATGAAAGAAAAGGAAAGCATGTTTTGACAACCAAGGCATCAAATTGGAAACTATTCACTGGTAGGCAATTCTGAAGGATAGTCTTGATACCTTCATCCATGTGCAAGAATGTTCTTTCTTTGCCATGTCCCACTTATACAGATTAAACTAAAGGAGCTGTAGACAGCAAGCTTTACAGGATCAAATACAGAAATATGGTGACACAGGAAGTACATCCAGCGATAAATGCAGTCATTGGTATCCAGCCCAGAAATATATACACAAATTGACAAATTCTTTAGGATTTCTGATAGGAGGTCTTTCCACCCAGTAATATCTGGAGCAACCAGGAACTGAGCTTGAGATCTTCTAGATGCAAAACATCAAACATGTTACCAAGATATGCCTGCTCCTATATATTGCATTATTTATGGGTATAATCCAGAACATGCCAAAGTGCTGTGCTGTATCTTTCAAAACAAACACCCTTAGGAAAGACAAACAATATGGTAATTAAGGAAATTATTTTGATTCTCAGTTAGAAATTGGGTTCTGTGCCTCTTGAATTTCTGGCATCCAGTTAGCTAGATGAATCTAACCCTGAAACTTCTAATATATGTTGTAATCTGTGCCTTAACAGATTTACGTATGTTTTCTGAGAAACTGAGAAAAAGGAGCAAATCTGAAAGGGTATAAATTAAGTTTGGATATCTATGCCGTACAAAATCATACTTTTTCTATCTCAGAGCTCGTAACATGAAAAATGAGCAAATGCACTTAATTGGATTATGAGCTCACCACAGGCTGAAGGACATTCAGCTAGACAAGCAGCATTTCCATTGATATTCTCTTTTAGCCACATACTGTTATAAAACATCCAGGTGCTTTTATATATTTCATAAAATAACTGAACTTTCAAATTCCAAACATTAACCAGTGAAAATGAGAGATCAACATTTGCCTCAAAGAAGACAGCATATATTCATGAAATACTGTTTTTAAGATGTGGGCACAGGGGTTTGTTTGGTTTTTTTACTCTCAATTCTTTCTTTGACATACAAAATGAAGAAAAGGGACATTTCCTCTAGTTGAATCTTTTATGTGTGTCTGATATGATCTCTTCCTTCAAATCATTATAAGGCCAGAAAATGTTATATCTTCCACATTAATGGGTGGGTCCTACCCATTTCTTCCCCTAGTACCAAAGGAATGTTGAATCATAGATTAGGGACAGGAAAGGATTTGGGGCAGCATCCGATCCAACCCTGCCTTCCGCACATAGAAATTTACTGCAACAAGTTCCAAATTTAAACTGTTTCTCTATTATGAGAAAGGAAAAATATAAGTCAAAGAAATGCAAATATCTTATAAAGATCTGTATATAAATATATGTTGTCTAAATTGTCACCATCTTGAGTTTAGGAAGAAATTCACTAAAAAAATGGAATAGCATGTTTGAGAAAGTCACATTGACAGTTCTTTGACAGGAAAAAGAAACCAAACAAACAAATTTTTAAAATGCTTGGACAAACTTTTTTTTTAAATGCATGGTATCAAAAAGATTGCCGTATCATAACCTTATGATAAAGGCATCTCACACCCAGGATACATGGTAGATGAGAATTTATTTATTTTATTTATTTATTTGGTTGGTCTTGTATGCCGCCCTATCTCCCGAAGGACTCAGGCGGCTCACATCATAAAAATACACAATACAAAAATTAAAATTACTTTAAAAATTATTAAACCCAATTCAAGCCAAACAAATTATCTAAGACCCAAAAGACACTAACATTATAAAAATAAGAACTCCCCATCAGTCTAGGCCGGCTTGTTTGAATAACTATGTCTTTAGGCCGCGGCGGAAGGAGCGGAGGTTGGGGGCCAATCATAGCTCCAGGGGCAGCTGGTTCCATAGAGTGGGCACTCCCACAGAGAAAGCCCTACCCCTAGGGGCCGCCAGCCGACATTGTCTGGCCAACGGTACCCCAAGGAGGCCCTGTCTGTGGGCGCGCACCAGGAGATGGGCATTTGATGCTGGCAAGAGACGTTCCCGCAAGTACCCCGACCCCAAGCCATATAGGGCTTTATAGATAAGTACCAGCACCTTGAATCTCACCCGGAGGGCAACCGGCAACCAATGCAACCTGCCAGGAGGGGTGTAATATGGGAATATTGGGACACCCCCATCACAACCCGCACGGCCGCATTCTGTACCAGTTGAAGCCTCTGCGTGGTCCACAAGGGCAGCCCCATATAGAGAGCATTGCGGTAGTCGACTCAGGACATAACGAGAGCGTGAGTGATCGTGCATAAGGCATCTCGGTCCAGATAGGGGCGCAACTGACGCACCAGGCAAACCTGGGCAAATGCCCCCCTGGTCACGGCTTCCACCTGCTCCTCCAAACTCAGCCGTGTATCCAGGAGGGCACCCAAGTTGTGCACCCTATCCACAGCGGGGGCAACACCTCTCCCCGCATACCTAACGATGGAACATCCTGGATCATCCGAGATGCCGGTACACACAGCCACTCGGTCTTGGCAGGGTTGAGCCAGAGCCTGTTCCTCCCCATCCAGATCCGCACCGCTTCCAGGCAGCGGTCCCCTCTATAGCTGTCTTCAAAATTTTGGTTAATATATTTTTCAAAATAATAACATTTACAGAAGAGGCAAATTGGAGCAGAGACATTTCTTGTAATGAATTTTTGGCACAATATAGTACCGACACACAACTTTATCTACTCACATGCAGTGAGACTTGTTGCTTGAGATATAAGGCTGGAAAACAAAATGTACTCTAACTTTAGTAACAGTTCATGTCCTCCCTTTTGGGACTATCTGATCAAAGTTTCAACTTCACATTCTGTGCCTTTTTTTTAAAATGAGAATTGGCCTTTCGGGAATCCCTGCTAAATATTGTGTCCTCTGGTGTAAAGCTCTCCAAATGATTTCTAAAAATTCTACAACAGTTGGTCAGTTTTCCTCTCTCAAAGAGAGTCTTTAAAAAGAGGTAAAATGATGAAGAAACATATTTCATTTCAGAAGGTAATTGTAAACAGTTCCTCAGGCACAAGAAGATCCCAAAGAACCCTGAGTTTGCTAAATATTTTAAACATCAGCAGCAAATTCTATATAGCACTGTTTTGGAGGGGGAAAGTTCCATCAACAATTTGTATATTATATTATAAAATGACACACAGTGACACCTTGAAATCCAACCAGACATATGAAAAGATGGGGGTAATTGGATAAAGTGTGACTCTGTTCTTAATGGCTAATTTTGAGTTTTGTGCCATAAAATAGAGGTATACTCTAGGGCACTAAAGGAAGAAATAAAAATCTGTCCTGTAACTTGGGAGGATTATCCTGGACCCCAGAGGTTAGGTCACTGGTTACATTCTTTTATTACCTTCCATATTGGTTAATAGATAGTTATTTGTCTCAGGGGAAATTAAACACTGCACTGCACACAACATGCTCTAGGGATATACAGAGGTTAAAGGGTAACAACCACATTAAGAAGAATCCTATAGGATTGCAATCTATCAGCTCATTCCTGTTTAAGTCTTAAATATGCAAACCCTTCCTTCACACACCAAGACGTACATCCTGTTTGGCAATACTGATCAAATATATAAACAGATCAAGAAAAGCTAAGGACAGAGGCTTTGAAGAATGTGAGTCATCACTTTGGACTTCTATATGGAAACACTGCAACATCCACAACTGCCTGGCTCATGGATGTACTATGTATCTACACAAAGGTCTAGGGTTTCCGCCCAAAGCTATTTGGAGGCCCTTCTCAGCAGCCTCCTAACTTGCCCTCAGCAAAGGAGAACTTTTATCATTTATTTATTTGATTTTTATTCTGCCTTTATTACTGTGTAAGTAACTCAAGGTGACAAGCATATCTAATACTCTTTCCTCCTGCTATGTTCCCCACAACAATAATCCTGTGAGGTTAGTTGGGCTGAGAGAAAGTGACTGGCCCAAAGTCATCCAGCCAGCTTTCATGCCTAAGGCAGAACTCACAGTCTCCCAGTTTCAAGGCTAGCATCTTAACCACTCCACCAACCTGGGTCTCATTATTAGAAGGAAAATTATATGACATTTCCAGTGTAATTTCTCCATCCTCCATCTTTGGCCTTCAAAAGTTGAATCAATTGCCTACAATCTTCTGCACTGGTCCTTCTATTCAATATGGCGCAAGTATGGGTATTTATACCCATACTAACCAACCTATTATTGGAAGAGAGACAGTATTCTTATCCTCTGAACAGATAAATCAATGGTAATCTCCAAGAGGCTGGTTTTTATTCAAGTACCATTGCAATTCAAAATGCAATCTTACTGCTTTGTTGCAGCCACGTGACTTGTGCTACTGTAAAAAGTTTTTAATTTTAACCATTTTTAGTTTAGTTCTTTGGAGAATGTACATTATGTAATCCCTGATCATAAATGCATGCATGTTATTCTCTTTAAGTATCATATAATGCCAATACCCGAGCAATGTTTTTGCATTTCTTGTACTATGAATGTAAACCCAGCATTGTCTAGAAAACAGTACAATATTTTTAAACACCTCACACTTTCTTGTTCTGCCCTGCACTGTTCCGTTTTCAAACAGCAGAAGGTAGGATGCAAACTAGTTGCACATGGTTTAATTAATTACATTAATGTGAATGCATCATTTTTATTGAGACACTGGTTCCATTTTAAGGGACAAAAGAAATACAAAATGATTGGCAATGTTATGTATGAAAATGAACATTCCAACTTGATGGGCGGATTATAGTTTACCATAGTTTCATAACTTTCCCAATTAATCCTCTAAAACTTCTATTTGATTTGTTTTAGGGTTTATTTATCCATTCAGCCTGCTACAGGTGTAAAAATTCTCTGACTTCATGGAAGGCACTAGATGTGATTTTTTTTTTTATTTCTACTGCACTCCTCGTGTTTGCTAGAAGAAAAGTCAGAACCTGATCTAAAGAGAACTCTGAACCTTATGGTCAGCAGATGCTGAGTAAAGTTTATTTTTCCACAAGAATGTTTCTGAAAACTAGCTCAAAATCATCACATCTAGAAAAGGATTCTCTCCACAGTCACGTTATCTTTAAAATCACATTAACTCTCTATCAGTGTCAACAATGTGAAGGGGAAAAAAAACCCTCAATTAATTTAAGAATGATTTCCAAGCAGTTATCTGAAATAAAAGAACTGGGCCAATAAATAAGAAGTTTCTAAGAGCTCTCTCTTTCTCTTTCCACATTATACAGACTCATGTGCTTTCATCAAATGAGTAATGCAAAAAAATTCAAAAGTAGCAAACTTTTTTCCCTTTGCCGATCAGACACTGACGAAACAGAAAAAAGATTAAGTAACATCCAAGTTTCTCGTATCTAACAGGCAACTTCTTTGTCTCTTGAAAGTCATCAAAAGATTATTTCAAAACAATTATTTGCATCAGCACTATTCTAAAGATAACTTTATAGGGTGTTCAGTACATCTCACATGATGGCTTTATTCCTTCCGTAAAGCGTACCAGATAAAAAGATGGCATCACATTTCTAAACGCAACTTGTAGTCATGCAAAGCATGAGACAACAAAGGAATGCAAGAATTGATTGAAATTTCCAGGGAACTTTTGGAGATGCACAAATGCAGGACTTCTGCAGCTGATGCAAATGTATTTTCCTTCAAAGGTGACCAAAATTCTAAAGCAGAATAATTTTAACAAAACCAAAAATAGTTCCATCAAATACGAAACTGATCTGATATCATTTATGTTCAGAAGACAAAGC
The DNA here is from genome assembly GCA_009733165.1 of Naja naja. Lineage (NCBI taxonomy): Eukaryota > Metazoa > Chordata > Lepidosauria > Squamata > Elapidae > Naja > Naja naja. The sequence goes on from CM019149.1 coordinate 208,613,907, forward strand.
ATATTCCCGTTGGATTATGGGTTCCAAAAGTTGAATAAATACCACTAAATCCCATTGGGATGCATATTAATAAATTAATCCACACTTAAAACCCGCACCTTGGAATATTTTAAATAGTTCCAAACAGGATGGTTTCTACTTGCAACAGGGGGACAATACTCAGAGTGAGGAAAAGTTGTAAACCAATTTTTGGCAGGAAAAGATGAATCGCAGATTCCTAGATCGCCGTAAATAAAAAATGATATTTTTTTAATTCCATGTATTTAATGCAAACATAAAGGGGCTGTGGCTCAGTGGTTAAGATGCTGGGTTTGTTGGCTGGAAAGCCAGCAGCCCATGTTTGAGATCCAAGTGCCACATGATGGGGTGAGCACCCATCCTCACCCCAGCTCCTGCCAACCTAGCAGTTCGAAAGCATTCAAATATGAGTAGATAAATAGGTACCACTTCAGTAGGAAGGCAACAGCATGCCACTGACAAGTCAATAAAACATTTATTTATGAAACCATAAGCAATACACACACACACACATTAAACCATACACTCATTACATCAGATTCATTATAGTATATGAATCATACCAACTATAACTTCCAACAAAGTTCCAACAAAACTGATTTCGGATGAGGTATGAATCCTTTGGTACAATCTTTATGATTCATAGTTCAAGAGAAAAATTTCCATTAGTACCACTGCTTTTACCAAAACGAATAGAGGCCGTTTCCAAAGCTTACAGAATAGCCTTTAGCTAATGACTAGCTTTCTATCTTGTCTACCTTCCTTGGTGTGAAGGAAGGCATGATGTCATATACCACCCCAAGCATCCTGAAGTAATATAGATGTGATGAATTATGGAGTACTAATCCTGAAAGTGATGTGAAACTTGTATATGTATTATCTTGTGTGCTCATCATATAATTACGTTTTTGCTATAACAATCTATGCCAATTCCAATGTACTTGGCTGTAAATATACGATGTATACAAGCACTTTAAAGCCTCAAAGAGAACTCATTAGTGATTATATGAACACTGTTTTAAGAATGGCTCCAAAAACATTGTGCAGGTAGTCCTCGACTTACAACAGTTCATTTAGTGACTGCTGAAAGTTACAAGAGCACTAAAAAACGTGATTTATGACCATTTTTCACACTTAAGATCGTTGCAGCATCCCCAAAGTCGCATATTCAAAATTTGGATGCTTGGCAACTGATTCATATTTATGATGGTTGCAGTGTCCAGGGGTCATGGGACCAGCCTTTGCCATCTTCCAATAAGCAAAGTCACTGGGGAAGGCAGATTCACTTAACAACTATGTTACTAGCTGAACAACTGCAGTTGTTCATATGATCATAAAACGGGGCAAAATTCACTTAACAAAAGTTTCACTTAGCAACAGAAATTTGGGGCTCAATTGTGGTCATAAGTCAAGGACTACCTGTATTGCAACAGGTTTTTTTTTTTCAAATGATAATTTTTTTCAGTTTTATACTCCCTTGTGAGGTGGATCAAAAAGCTCTACAGCTGACTGAGAATTTGAGTTAAGTTCCATCACTGTTGTTGATATTGTACTATTGTTATTGTATTACTTGCATTGTATAGGATTATGGAGATATCCTTGAAGAAAATACACACCAGTTGTTGAAAAAACATGGATACAGTCTAGGAAAAAAGAAAGGCATGGGAAAGAAACTCAAGATTGCTCCACCTTGACTCTCTTTTGTATAAAAGGTAGGGAAAGAGAAATTATGTGAGGCTTTCAGCATTGTGTTATTATAACCTATATTAACAAAGTACAATTCTAGTATTTCTTGTGATGTCAGTGGTTTGCCTTGAAGGGCTGACAAACAAGAAACTTGAAACTGTCAAAATGGAAATGAAACATACCACTTTGGCTGTTTTAGCAGCAGATAAATTGAAATGATCCTGTTTAAATCAGATGATTAGTATATAATCTATCCATCCATCCATCGATAAATTACCTTCAGGTAGGAATCCGTATAAAAGATTGCTTTAACAAGGACAAAGTTACGCAAGTGCTTGGCTATAAATCTAACACATGACAGGATCTTATCTGTTAAAATCAGTGGACATCCTATGAATCAGGATCAGTGTTAAGTGAGGGATTGCACCCAGGGTAGATGCAATGGTGGAAAACAAGTGGAATAATATGGCAAATTTTAAGAAGGTGCAAAACACAGCATCAAGAAAGAATATAGACTTGCTGAAAATGTTTGGAATGCAAAAGTTGAAGAAAAGGCTGAACCAGGTTTTATACAATAATTTGAATCAAGGGAATACAACTAACGTAGGGATTAAGTTTGCCAAGAGCATTTTGTTCTTTGTCAGCCCCTGATTCAAGGAACATAAATGCAGTCTTCCTATGTCACTGGGATCATATGAACTGCATAACAGGAAACAAAATATGAAAAAATACAATCCAGTCATCCAGATTGCTTCCTAGTGTAGGTTTGGAGGCTAGAGCATGATTTTTTTTTAATATCAAACAAAACATGAAGAGAGTAAGGACATCTAACCTCAAGGACATACAGTCAAAATATAAATTTTATGTAAGAAATAGATTCAATCTACTTAACTTACACAAAAGAGAAACCAAGGAGTTACAAGAAGAGTTAAGAGATGTTGTAAAAACCAAAGGAGAAAAAAAATTTCAAAGAGAAAAGAACCAAAGAGTTTGTTGTGAAAGCCATCAAGATACCCGTAGGAAAATAAAGATAAAGAATGAAAGCCTTGGAGGACAGAAGGATATGGAATGGCTGAGTGCTAACTTTCAGCATTAAGCAAGAAATATCAAGGAATGATATTTCAACCAAAAGGGTCAATACGGAGGGGGAAGCAACAACAACAAAAAGAATGAGAGGTCTTTTTAAGATCAGAAAAAAAAAACTAGAAAATTCACAGTTAAGGAACTACTATATATGCAGTTTCTTCAAGTCAGGCTTGACTCTGAAAGCTTGCCCAGGCTAGTCCCTGCAGTTTTCCTGGCAGGATTTTGTGGTTTGCTTTTCTTAGGGCTGAAAGAGAATGGCTGACCCAAAGTCACCCAGCTGGTTTTATACCTAAGTTAGGACCAGAACTCAGGGATGACATGATAGCAGTGTTCCAATATCTTGGAATCTTGGGGATTGCCACAAAGAAGACTGTGTCATTACCCAAAGCACCTGAGGGCAGGACAGGAAGCAATGTGTGGAAACTAATCAAGGAGAGAAGCAACTTAGAACTAAGAAGAAATTTCCTGACAGTTAGAACAATTAACCAGAGGAACTTCTTGGCATCAGAAGTTGTAAATGCTCCAACACTGGAAGTTTTTAAGAAGAGATTGAATAACATTTGTCTGAAATGATATAGGGTTTCCTGCCTAAGCAGGGGTTGGACTAGAAGACCTCCAAAGGTCCCTTCCAACTCTGTTATTCTATTCTATTCTATTCTATTCTATTCTATTCTATTCTATTCTTCCCTGTCCTACTCCAGAATCATAACTATCAAACCAAACTTACTTTAAAGTCAGATTATTCAGATTTAATTATGGAAAAAAATCTAATCGAGACAAATGAACTTAAGGGAAAATGAATAGACTGTACACAAATCATTTACAACAACACACGAGCAACATTTCTGGAGAAAGAATATATTCAGGAACAGATTACAATAGAAACAATAAGCAACGGACAGCTTTTGTAAGAAAGCACCACTGCAGCTGAAATAGCGAATGGATTGTTTAAAGTTGCAGAAGAGGCAGTTAAACTGTTAACAAATTTCTGGAAAGATGGCATAGCCTAGACAATGGAAATATATATATACTTTTACAGAAGAAAACAGAGTGCAAATGATCAAACAATGGAACTAAGTTGTCATGCAAGGAACATTTTCCTTAAGATCGTAGATAAAACGGACAGAAAAACATCAGATGAACAATGGTTACAAAAAAGGAAGAACATACCAGATTCATAAGATAATGGAAATGGCAAGATATGATGAGGGGTTTAATTTATTGACTACAGCTATGCTTTTGACGGATATATCATGTCATATATCTGTACATTCAGTCCCACATGTTCATATATGATGAATGTCAGGACTCCGACATGCATCTATTAAGGTTAATAGAAAAGCCACAAGTATTTCAAGAAACCTTCATAATGAACAAGACGTAGTAATAAAAAGTGAGTTTGGAAAAAGGGAGCAGTTCAAAATAGGTAAAGGAGTGAGATAAGGACAGATAGCAACTCCATCTGCCACATTTATACCATGACTATATTAGAAGCATTGACATCTAGAACCAAAATTGATCACTAGAGACAGAAATACTAACAACTTGAGATAGGTAAGCATTTTCTGTGCGAAAAGTAAAGAAGTCTTAGAAGAACTCATTTGGAAAGTAGAAAGCAGAAAACCAGGGTTCACCTTAAATAGGAAAAAGAAAATGTCTTGATCGGTAGAAGATGGGAAATGATTTTGGCATTCTTGGGATGAAGGATAGACATAAAATACACTGTAGAGTTTAATTCTATGGAGGAAAGGAATTGCAAACTTAGACAAGATCAGGAAGGACACTCTAATAACTACAGAGACCAAAATAGTTAACATAGTGGTAATGGTATTGACAGCTGAGAAAGAGTTAGTGAAAGAAGATTAATGGATTTGGAGATGGTTATTAAGGATGCCATGGGCTACAAGCAGTCAATCCTGGATCAAATAAAGACCATTCTTTGAAGTGACTGTCAACAAGGAGAAACTTGCATTCTTTTGGCATATGATGGAAGCAGTTGCTTGATGATAAAAAGCAACCAGACTTGGCAAGGTTATGAAAAGTGGGAAAAGGGGAGCATCTCAAATAAGGAAGGTGAATGGTATCAAAAGATGCAGCATTTTCCTTGAGAGAGCTTAAGATATTACTAGAACCAGGCTGAATTAGTGATTGTCCACGCCATCACTAGAAGCAAAGTCCAACTCAGGGACCTCAAAGTAATATTCTTAATAGGAGGCATCAAAGTGACATTTTAATCCCAATTAAAAAGTGATCTCTGTTAACCACGCCCATTAAAGTTACACGGCACCAAGCTCTGATAATTTACAGTTCAAGCATGCACAATATCCTCAAACAACGGGTCAAAAAAAAAATCAAAAGTAATTAAACACAACATTGCAAGACCTTAATGCTTTCTGCAAAGCTATTATTCTCTTTGATTTTGCTTAGCATTGACCCAGAACGGGAAGGAAACAGCGAGATTCACAGTACAGCCTGGAGCTGAACAACAAAGCTAATGACAATAATAGCAATAAGATAAATAGCCTATTATTACCCCATCACCCCATTATAATGCTTCTCTCAGTACATCAGTTTTTCATGAAATTATTTCTTACAAAGTTAGTTTCCTCCCTCAGATTAAGGGGTGCAATTCCCAAGCTGATAGCTTTTTTTAAACTGTCACACATATTGCAAGGTTACTCTCGGTCATTCTTTGCTGGAGTTCCTCTATGAGTTTCTCTCCTTTTTGCCTTGCCTCAGTAGCTCCAACTGGAGGCATCTTCCTAGACAGCAGCCCCAGCAATGAGATCACAAGTCCCTCATTGAGAAGGCTTGGAATCTCCCAAGCTTCATTCCAGGTTGGGTTTGCAAAGATGCTGTTAGATTCCTTCTCCGACCTGGGCAGGGTATCCTTACACATGGAGAAGGTACAATGCCCAGAATGGTTAAGACGGGTCTGGCTGGGAATGAAGAGCTTTGTAGTCCAGCAATGGAGGGGAGCAATTGAGAGTCTTACTACCAGGGGTTTGTAGGAAATAAGCTACGATCCTTGCAATTCTTCAGTAAGGCATACATAATTAAACAGGAAGGAAATATCTGTACATTGTTTGACAAGAGGAGAGAGAGAGAGAGAGAGAGAAGAAAGAGAAAGAAAAAGAGCAAAAGACAGAGGGAGAGAGAAAAGAGACAGAGACAGAGAAAGATGGGGAAAGGGAAAGAGGAGAAAGCAAAAGAAAGACAGAGAAGAAAGAGAGAGAGAGAAAGAAAAAGAAAAAAGAGGGAGAGAGAGAGACAGAGAAAGAGAAGAAAGAAAAAAGAAAGTGAGAGAGAAGAGAGACAGAGACAGACAGAAAAAGAGAGAAAGAAATAGAGAGAGAGAGAGAAGAAAGAAAAAGAAAAGAAAAGAAAGACAAAATACGTCGGCGCCAGGCACTGCTTTTGTCTACTTAAAAACAACCAGATCTCTGCCGCCAACGCGCCAGTCCAGCTCCTCTTCTCCCTTCGCCTTTCCTGCCTTCCTTTTCTCCCTTTGCAAAGCAGCTCAGGAGGGCGGCTTCTTCGGAGCTCCTCTATCCTCCAGAGAGTGGCCGGGACCCGTTCCATTCAGCCAGCCACAGAAAGCCACCTAAAAGCGGGGCTATCAGGTGTACATGCCTGCCAGGGAACACCAGCCCTGTTCCAGGGAGGGCGAGATTTTCAAAGGGGCAGAAAAACGCACTCTGAACACTCTCAGAAAGCCTGCTTCGCTCGTTTTCCTTGTTCCTTTACCCCCCCACAAAAACAACCCATCTCCTCCCACTTATGACTCTATGACTGTAACTTCGTTGCTTGTATCCTAACGTTTTATATCGACTGTTTCCTAGTAAGATTTGATTGCCTGTTTGTACCCTGTGACTATTATTAAGTGTTGTACCTTATGGTTCTTGACTCTTGACGAATGTATCTTTTCTTTTATGTATACTGAGAGCATTTGCACCAAGACAAATCCCTTGTGCTTCCAATCACACTTGGCCAACAAAGAATTCTATCTATCTATCTATCTATCTATCTATCTATCTATCTATCTATCTATCTACCTACCTACCTACCTACCTACCTGGAGCTTTCTTTCTTTCTGATAGATGGATAGGTCTATCTGATGGATAGGTCTTTCTGATAGATGGATCCATCTATCAGAAAGAAAGAAAGCTCCCGGGAAGCCAGAAAACAAAGTGGGAACCTTTCAAGCGGTCGAGAGCCGAGATCGGTGCAGAATTGCGCGTGGGTTTTTGGAGCCAGAAACAGGACGTGTGTTCCTCCCCCGCGCCCCAATCTTTCAGAAGCAGGACCAGCCGATCCCTGGGGCTTCGCTGCAATGGAGGCAGCCCCTTCCGAGGGTTCCCCCCCCTTTCGCGATCACCCCTCTGCCCAAATTCCCCTTTTACCTGCTCGCCGGATTTGATCGAGGCTCTCGTTTTTTTTGTTTTAGATCCACCGGACGGCCGACAGCTTTCCGGCGCTAAACTGGTGGGGGCTAAGGGGAAAGTGTTGGTGGTGGGTAGCGGGGCACCAGCCACCTCAACTCTCTTTGCGCGCTCCCCCAACCGTGACTCAAGGAAAGCAGGCGACGGCGAGCCCGATGCGCCTTATATATAGAACCCCCGCCGGCGCTGTACAGCGAGGTTATTATCGGTCAACTCCGCTTCCCTTTGCCGCTCCAGCTGCTGCTGCCGCTGCTGCTGCCGCTGGTCTGTTTATGTATTTCAATCAGTCACCGTGAGCACGTGGAGAGGGAGCCCTCCTCTTAAAAGGGCGATGTCACTGGCCTCACTGGGCATTAGTGCCCCCACCCCAGCGGGTTCCCACCCCAGCCCGCTTTCCCTTCCCTTCGGAGCGTCTCTGAACCCAGAGCCCAGCAACTGCCCAGTGTCGTCTTTCTGATCGCTTGGATTACAAGTCCCACCACGTATCTTTCCCCGGACCCTGCTTGCTGGCAGAGGCGTGGGGTGGAGCGGAGGAGGCGGGGGGCGAAAGGAGGACCGGCTGTGCAACGAACAGCAAGGCCGCTGCTTGCTTTTTTCCGCGGTGCGCGGTCACAAATGCTCCTTTTTCTAAAGGCAGAGGTTTTTATTTCCCTTCTGCTTTTTTCCCCCCTCATCTGGGGGATCCGTTCACACACAGTGGCGGATTAAGGCTCACTGGTGCCCTAAGCACTGACAAATCTTGGTGACAAACGAAGCCATATTCTCCATTTTGTGGTGTCCCTTTTGGCCCTGGTGCCCCTAGCACGTGCCTAGTCTGCTTAATGGTTCATACACCACTGTACACAGATCACTCGTTCCCGGAAGCCCTCAGAAAGATGTGAGAGTAAAATTGGCTCAGATGGGACACCACATATTTGGAAAATTCTGAAAAATTTGGCAAAGAACCAAGGAAATAGAATGGAGAGGTTGCAACTTTTGCTGGTTTGTGTCCCTACATGCTGGATTTCATTTGGTGCAAAGGGAATATTCTTTCTTTTTAGCAGCTGACCAGGGATCAAAAGGGTTTTCTTTGCTTTATTCAAATACACAAACACAACACACACACACCCCTTGATCCAGTTGGAGAGATCTCAGATGGCAAGACATTTCCATACAGTATCACTGCTGTTTCTATTCATAGTTGACTATAGCAGTTTGCAAGTGATTTGCAAAGGTCTTCATTGCTGCTGGCCTCAAATGCAGGGAGTGTGTTGAGATCACCAGGAGCCAATGCCTGCTCCAGCTGACTAATCTGAGTACAAATAGCCTCATTCAATCATGGTCCTATTTCCTGAGCTGTCGTGGTTCCTAAACAACAAGAATCTCTTCTCTCCTGCTTCACTCTTAGCAACCACATAGATAGATTTTCTCCTTAAGTTGGTCTTGCAAATCTTGGGACCCATTGCCACTGCAACTGAGTCCATCAGCCTGCTGAATGTCTTCCTCTCTTTTCTTTCATCTATCTCAGCATTAGCACCTTCTCCAAAAATACCTAGGTCTTCACACAATGTGTCCACAGTAGATGAGCTTGGTCATTTGTCCACATCCACGCTTGTGTTCCCCCAATCAATGTTGCTTTGATAGGAAGCTATGCAAAAGGAAAAGAGCCTTGGTGGTGCAGGCTGTTAAATGCCTAGCACTTAAGTTCCAGCTGCCTAAAATTAGTGCAGGCTTGAATCCCACCAGGCTCAAGGTTGACTCAGCCTTCCATCCTCTCGGGGTAGGTAAATTGAGGACCCAAGATTGTTGGGGGCAATAAGCTGACTTTGTAAAAATGCCACTTAGTAATAAGCAGGCATATACAATGGAATGAAGGCTATTGCTGAGCGCATTGGATTGTATCCCAAAAAAAATTGTAAGCCGCCCTGAGTCTTCGGAGAAGGGCAGCATATAAATGTAATTAAAAAACAAAAACAAATCGTGATTAATAGAAAAAAAAGGAGCCATCCACAGTCTTATCTTGCCAACTTCACTCTGCTGCATATAAAAGTGTCTGGAAGTGGGCTGATAACCACACTGGCATGTTTTGCAAATTTTCTAACCACACTGCTGTAGTGGGCAAAATGGGAGATAAGTTTTCAACAATGTAAACAGGCTGAAGAAATTCTACTTTAAAAGGATCCAAGCTGTTCATCCATACTGTTTCAAATGTGTACAGATTTTTCAATATTCTCTTGTTCTTGATAACTTAGGGAAAACATTGTATTTCTGCATTTTCTTCTTCAAATGAAGTTTTTTTTTAAAGTTGCCTTCAAGTAAGTTCTGACTTCTGGCATCTTCCTGGACAAAGTTCCTGTAGGGTTTTTATTTTTTGGCAAGATCTCATAAATGGTTTGCCATTGCCTGCTTCCTAGGGCTGAGAGAAAGGTACTGGCGCCAGGTTACCCAACTGGCTTTGTGCCCATGGCAGGACTAGAATTCATCATCTCTCAGTTTCTAGCCTGAGGTCTTAAGCACTATACTAAACTGTTTCCATATATTTAAAATACTGAGTGTATATTAATTCTAGCTTAGCCACTTCTCAATTTAATATATAGGTAAGCCACACATATATAGTCTTCTGTTGAAAAAGCATTCTAAGGGCTGATCTGATGAAAGTTGAAGAAGGAAATTTCAGTAGGAGGTCTTGACATTGCTCCTCAAAATGAGCAGGCACCCAAATCTAGACATGATCATCTCCACTACTGTGAGAAGTATTTCTATTTAAATTACAGCAAATATTTCTAAGTGAGAGTTGGTTTAGTGTAGTGGTCATATCATACAATTAGAAACTAGGAGACTGTGAATTCTACTTATGCCTTAAGCACAAAGCAGTACTTTCTCTCAGCCCTAGACAGCAGGCAGTGATAAAGCACCGCTGAAAAAAACTGCAGGGACTTGTCCAGGTAGACACCAGGAGTCCAGGTGCAAAAGGGGCAAAAGAAAAAAAAACAAGTTACTGTTCTATTTAAAATTAGTATGTATAAATTTTAAGTATTTTCTCCTGTACTTTTCCACGATAATGCATTGTTACATCTTCGTTGTCATCTTCTTCAAATTAATATAGACAATCTTGAATTCAAAGCAGAGAGATAGACTCTCAGCTAGATAATTTAAATAAAAAAGTTCCCATTGCTCAGGCACTCAGTAAACAAGTAGTCCTAGGTTAGGGCAAAATAATTATTACTGTAGTTTACAACCTACCCAGATTCTGCTTCTCCTTCTGGATTTTCTGGTGGAGAAATGACTATTTTGTTCAAGCAATATTCACCTCTGAGACAGACTATACCAGCCGTGGGCAAACTACGGCCCGGGGGCCGGATCCGGCCCATTCAGCTGTTCTATCCGGCCCGCAGAGCCGAAAGAGCGGAGGGTTCTCTTGCTCTCCCAGAAGGCTACGTGAAGTAATCTAACTTTGAATTTATATTAGTTCACACAAACACTCCATCCATGCTTTTGTTCCGGCCCTCCGGTCCAGTTTAAGAACCCATTGTGGCCCTCGAGTCAAAAAGTTTGCCCACCCCTGGACTATACAGAGCTGGCTCCTGGCCTTTCAGAAGTTTGTAAAAAACCTACCTGTTCCAGAAGACCTTTTCTTCAAAAAAAAATTTTTTTTTTATCTCACGGTTATTATTTTTATAAATAACTCAAGGCAGAAAACCTAACTAATACGCTTTCCTCCTCCTATTTTCACAACAACCCTTTTGAGTGGCTTGGGCTGAGAGAGGGACTGGCCCAAAGTCCCATCCAGCTGAATGTTTTCCCAAGGCGGGACTAGAACTCACAATCTTCTGGCTTCCAGCCTGGTGCCTTAACTATTACACCCAACTAGCTGTAGAGACAAGAATACTGCCAAGAATGTATTAATTACTTTTCTACAATTAATAGTAATTTTAATTGTAATTATAAGACCAGATTTGCCTTACAGTATAGCACTGTGTATTACTGTAATGGTGGCTGCCCTGGCTGTTGTTTTTCGCTTTTGTTCATTGTTTCAAATCTGTTGACTGAAGTGCTTTCAAGTGAATAAACAGATAAAAGCACTTCTTCTCCACATAATATGGATAATAGACTTTTCTTTCTTGAAAATAGAAAAGTCCACTAGTGTTTCTGCTTCTGTTTTTCCTTGTGAAAAACAGCCATGGATATATATTTGTGAAAAACAGCCGTGGATATATATTGTCCCAGCATACTATTTAAAATAAGGTGTCTAAAACAAGACTGTCACTTTTCTTCTGCTCTGATTTATGGATGGACAAGGAAAGAACAAAATTGAAGGATGTAAGAAAGATTGAGAACTGGAACTTTCAATCCGTTAGAAACTCTTTTTATAGATAGTTTGAAATTATAAATCTACATGAAACTTTGGTATACTGAAACATTCTTGTGAATACCACAATTTGGAGACATGGGCATCCATAATGTCACATGCATCAGGATGTCATCATACAAATGACATACAGTATATAATTTATGTTCCAATTGCATAATTCAAGTAATGACATCATGACACATGATGCCACTTGCCCCCACCACCCTGATCCCAATATATTTTCACACCTGGAGGCAAATGACAAAGAAGGAGGCAAAGAGAGAAGGATTAATACTTTTCTTTTTTTTATTGCATAAACTTTGACAGATCATTAAACAGCAATCACAATGCAAAAAAGCAAAGTAGGAGATAAGCAACTACTAATAAAACATAAGGATAAAATTTATTTCCCCAATTACTAACCGCTGCCTATATATTTGTACTGTACTTTGAAGGTTAAACATTATAGGTTATTGCTAGTATCTGTTTAAGTAATTCCATTTATTGCTTTGATTGGTCCCTTAACTCCTTCCCTTAAAACTGTATTCCAAGTTTCTGAATGTCTTGCTGAATGTGCCATTCCTACTTTGGTTAAGCTTCTGTATACTGTCGGTTTTGCAATTGCTACATCTTCTCTAATTTTGGTCTCCCAATCTTGTATTCACACTTTTGTAGCATTTTTTTTACAGATGGTCAAATTGTGAATTTGGAGTCTGCATGATTTGGAGTAACCCTGCCAAAGTTTGGGCACATTAGTACTTCATTTATTTAATTGCATATTCAATGAATCCTAGCAAATTTAATCAGAAATCTCACTGTACATGGCGAGGGCTTAAAAGAAACATGTTAACAACTTTCTACACACTATGTCTTTAATATAGAATTCTTTGATACACAAGCACACACACACACACACACACTCCTCCAAATACCTGAAAATACACTTGAGACAAAAATGCAACAAGTGAAAGTATCAAGATTTGTTAGTACAAGAACAAGGGCTACTTATAATGTCAAGAGAAAAACGGCCTGCACAGGGATTTAGATTTTTAATGGTTTTCATATGCACAATTAAGAAAGAAATATACCGATAGATTAAAAAAAGTAATTGGAACAGCAAAAACATAAAATGGAATTTGAAATTGACAAATAATGAACAGGTGATTGCTAGTATTTACAAACTTAGGTTGAAATTTGAAATAGAAGAATAAGTTAAAGCAGCTAAGAATTTTGATTATAATAACTGGACCAATGGGAAAGTATGTGGTTAAAAGGACCAAGGTTTACATTGTGTTATAATTTAAGAGAGAATGTTTGCAAAATAATGTAATGTGGATATATGACACCAGTGAAATTATACAAGATATATTAAGGTACTTCTAATCAATTTTGGAAATGTGGAACACATGAACGATAATTTTACCATGCATGGTGGACTTGTGAAAAAGCAATAAATAAATAATATAAAAATGGGTACAAATTCATATAACTCTAAAAAACCTTTAAGATTAAAATTGAGATGAAACCAGACCTTTTTTTTTACTGTGATTTGTGGATAATGAATCAGAAAAGACCTATGGAAGATGGGCTTTGTTTATAATAACTGTAGTGAGACTATCATATGCACCAAGATGGAAAAATATTGAAATATTCACAATGGAGGAATGGATTGCAAAGAGAATGGAATTTGTGAAAATGGCAAAATTGACCTGTTTGATCAGGCATCATAAGATAACAAGTAAAAATCTCTTACGGACTTCTTGCTGAAGCTGAAAAAATATGAACTGGTGATTTATGAATTTGCTGATTAAAAAGGGTTGAACATAAGAAGGGAATGATGATGTAACTTTAAAAGAAGGAGGAGATATATGTTTGTTTATAACTTGTAAAAAAAGATTGTATGTCACATATATTTCCTATATTATTTTCCTTATTCTTTTTTCTTTTCTTTAATCCTACTTTATGTCATTTTATGTTTATCTTTTACTTCTCTGAAAATCTTGAATAAAAATATTTTTAAAAATAAAAATGGATAAATTGGGCTGATGTCATGATAGCTAAGATTAAATTGTCTGCCATGTCACTGAGCTAATATTTTGGCTCCAGAGAATCTTTTTGAAGATCTTCCTTTTTCCTAACACTTCCAGTGCAGACAGATAATTCTATATCAAATCAGATCTTTTGTTGTTTCTGTTGAGGCTAATAAAATTATCCCAGCATGAACCACTGTTCTTGTAATCAAAAGACAAGCACAGTGAGTTACAGAGATATTTTTCTTTCAGTTTAGAAACTGCTCGGTTGTATTTAAAATGAAAAACAGCATGCAAATTCAATCTATGTCTAGAAGTAGAAGGACTAGAGGTGACATGATAGCAGTGTTCCAACACCTAAGGGGTCACCACAAAGAAGATGGGTTCAATCTATTCTCCAAGGGGGAATTTCCTGACAGAACAATTAATCAGTGGAATGACTCACCTCCAGAAGTTGTGGGTGTTCCAACACTGAAGGTTTTTAAGAAGACATTGGACAACCTTGTCTGAAATCATGTAGGTTTTCCTTCTTGAGCAGGGGGTCCAAGAAAACCTCCAAGGTCCCTTACAACTCTGTTATTCCGTTATTCTGTCCTGTTAAGTTCAGGATTCCATCCCTGTTGTTTCTAGTCAACAAGGCTTATGTTCAGAGATAATATCATCCAACATTTGAAGAGTAAGGGGAGGATTCAAGTTTTTTATTTTTAATTACATTTATATGCTGCCCTTCTCCGAAGACTCAGGGCGGCTTACAATTTTTTTTGGGATACAATCCAATGCGCTCAGCAATAGCCTTCATTCCATTGTATATGCCTGCTTATTACTAAGTGGCATTTTTACAAAGTCAGCTTATTGCCCCCAACAATCTTGGGTCCTCAATTTACCTACCCCGAGAGGATGGAAGGCTGAGTCAACCTTGAGCCTGGTGGGATTCGAGCCTACAGTAATTGTAGACAGCTGGATCTTAAGAGCAGGCATTTAACAGCCTGAGCCACCAAAGCTCTCCATCCTTTGTCTAAAAATTATCCTTACCTTTGTAGGACTAAGCTGTGCTTACATTTTTAATCCTAAAACGTCCCTCAAACGTTTGTTCTGTTTGTTCTCATTGAATCTGTGAGCAAAGGCCCCCTGTTTAAAAATATTGGAACTTGGATTAGACTCTTCAACACTTAACCACCAGCAGGAGAGATTTCATTGAAAAAGTTCTTGGTCACGAGATGAGATTCATTGCATTAGAGACCTTGAGATTATGAACAAAAGAGAGACATAATTTAGCTATCGCTTCAGCTGATTGCCTTCTCAAGGTAGTTTTAAGAGTGGGGGGACCCATAATTGTAGACGAAGCAGTGATTACTCTGTAGTCAAAACATGCACTCATGGCATCCAGTACAACAATGAAGAACTACAAGATTGCTCCCTAATGCTTGACTTGTACTTGGAGGGATCATTTTTTACATAATCAAACACCCTATTCTGTGCCATCTCTAATAGTAGAAAGTTTAAAGTTGCTACATACTGTAAGAAACATGCTTGAAATGAATGAAATGCCACAAAGCCTAATCAGGTTTGCACAACCCAAAATTTGAATAAGAACAATATTGGTCTGGATTGCTCAGCATGTAAATAACCAAAGATATTTATTTGTATATGATTTGTGCAGATATGCGTGGGCACACACCCTGAAATTATTAATTTATGAACTCTAGTTACACTGACATTGGAAATATGGCAGAACAATCACATGCAGCAGCATTTCTGTGGGATAAACAAATCCTGTCTACCGAGAAATGGGCAGTAATGAAGTTTCCTTATATTCTAGTGACTTGCTGTGTGTGACAGCGTTGACTCCTGGTAACTGCCTGCAAGTTCCTGTGTCAGCGTTCCGAGTAACACATCCAAAGAAATCAGAACCTCAAGGCAGGAATGTTCATCAGAGAACGTATGACGTGGACACATCATATTGGCGCAGCCAGTGAAAACCAACTCTAAAGTTTTCCGCACTTCCCATGCAATTAAAAGAGCAAAACTTTCCCTCTTCAGGTGTCATAGGCAGGGGTGGGCTTCAAAAATTTTAGCAAAGGGTTCTCTGCCTGGTTCCTGGGTGGGTGTGGCCATGGCGGGTGCGGCCTAGTCAGCCTCCTGGACCATGGCAGGGGGCTGTTTTCACCGTCCCTGAGCTCCAAAGGCTTTCCTCGAGCCTCCAGGAGGCCGAAAACAGCCTCCCCGAGCTCTGGAGGCTCTCTGGAAGCCAGAAACAGGCCCATTTCCGGCCTTCCCAAACTTCCAGGAGGCCCATTTTTCACCTTCCCCGAGCCTCCGCGCGTGCCCTGCACTTACCTGCATCCAAAACGGGCCACGTGGGGACTCCTGGGAGGGGTGGATTGGGCAGGGCCAGCCAGGAGTGGGATTTAGGGGTTCTCTGAACTGCCCAGAATCTTAGCTAGGAGCTCTCCTGAACCTCTGCGAACCCTCAGCAGCCCACCCCTGTGCATAAGTCACATTGTCCAATCAAAGCAGCTGGAGAGCTCTTTCTACTGCTTCGGCTTCCTCCTACTGCCATTTATTATTTACTTTGGTTCCCATGGGAGAGCTTCTTATTTTATCTACGAGACAGTCTAATTCTTTCCCCCTCATCCTCCCCCATAGTGCACGGCAACTATGAAACAGTACAAGATGGTTTCAGCCAGGTTTGATTCAGAGTTGGCACCCTGCAGTTTTCTTGACAAGGTTCTTCAGAAGTGGTTTGCCATTGCTTCCTTCCTAGGGCCGAGAGAGAGAGTACCTGGATCACAGTCTCCCAGTTGACTTTATGACTAAAGCAGGACCAGTTTACAGTCTTCCAGTTGCTATCCTGTTGTCTTAACTTCTACAACCAAACTGGCTTTATTGACCCAAAATCCCTGAGCTGAATGAAGGAGCATTCAGACCAAGGTCTCGGACCCAAATAGGAAATATAATAAGGAAATAAGAAATATGTCAAAGTGAGATATTGTTTTCCTTTAAATGAACTCAGCAGAACTTCAGACAGTAGAAGCAACTTACTACATGCAGAATGGATGCTGAGATTCAATGAATGCTGGTAGGCATCCTATCATTTTTTTTATCTCCATAGAGAGAAAGGATTTAAAAATGGATTTTCCATTCATAAAACGGAAAGCCAAATGTTAAAAGTTTTACTGGAGAAAGAACAGTATTTATTAGTGACTGAAAAGCCCATATGGATTTTTTGCTAAAAAAAAAAGGAGGGGGGAATGAATTTTTTGATTTATGGGTTGGACGATTAAAAAAGGTAGACTGCAGAAAGAAGGAAATGATGTTGTAACTTTAGACATGGTAAAATATAATCGTATTTGTAACAGCTCTTATGAAAACCGAAAGATGCTTATTTATAACCTTTCAGTTTCTTTTTTCCTCTCTTTTTTTCTGCACCTTTTTACTTGCTTATTATTTTTCTTTCCTTACTTTTTGTTTTCAAAATTTGTATTTGTATTCTTTCAAAAATTTCCTTAATAAAAATTAAGGAAAGGGTTGGAAGGAAGAAAAGGCAGGGCAAACCATGCCATTTATTTGTTTATGCATATTTATACTCGGGAGCCAATTCTGCCCACTTTTTGAATTCAAAGACTATGAGTTTCTTCACAAAGAGTTTATGCTGCTTCTAAACATCAAGCTGCTTGGTTTGAGGCTTCTGATACCATCTTGTCTAGCTACCTTCAGAAAAAAGGGATCTTGAAAGAAAAATAAATGGGAAATACCTTGAACACGTTCGTCCAATGTAATCTGGAACAAGTTTAGAGGCAGCTTAAATCATGTGGAAGTTTTTGGGATTTAATTGGCCTAATTTTTGCAGGACTGTTGCCTCAGGACTTCAGGTTCAGAAAGGAGCCTGGAGTCTTAACTGGGCTCACTGCTCTGTTATTCTCTTTTAATTGTGTCTCCTTGGTTGCCATGGTGATTGTTTGGCCCTGCAGTGCTCCAGATTCATAAGGCCACTCAACTGTTGTGGAGTGACCAGAGTTGCACAAAGCTGGCATGTTTTCGGGAGTAGGAAGGCCTGTCACTGTTTCCCTCCCTTAAAAAGCTGCCCAATTCCTGAAATACCTACCAGCCACTCATTCTCAGGTCTGCATCTTGAGGCTCCAAGCAGCAGATCTTTGAATCCCAACATTAAGCTTCATTGAGTGACTTTTCTTCTTTTTCTTCTTCAGGCAGGTCTGTCTGCAGGATGTGATCAAAAAAGTCAAGACAGGAGCCACAATGGTACAAATGAAGCTACATGTGTGGTTTTTTTTAAAATTATGTAACTTCAGTTGCATCATCACGGCTGCTGGTTGGACTGAGTGGCAATTAACCGCAACTTGACTGCTGCAACTGCACTTGACATGGGGTTATCCTTGCAAAGTGTTCAGAAATTTAATTGGTACAAAATGTTGCAGCTCAGTGCAAGATATAGCAATCATGGGATGCCTATTGTGAAGGAACTGCTCTGGTCACCAGTTGTCAGGTGCTGATATTGTATTTTAAAGCCCTAAATAGCTTGCTGCAGGCGTGGTCAAACTTTTGGCTTGCCTGGGCTGCATTGACTTAAGAGGAATTGTCATAGGCTGCGTCTAACATATATAATAACTCAGGTTGACTCAGCCTTCCATCCTTCTGAGGTTGGTAAAATGAAGACCCAGATTGTTGGGGGCAATATGCTGACTCTGTAAACTGCTTAAGGGGAGCTGTAAACGGGTGGGATTCTACTGGTTCGGACCAGTTCTATAGAACCGGTTGTTATGATTCTGCGCAGTTCGGAGAACCGGCAAATCGTGCCCCTGGCTGGCCCCACCCCTCTCCGCCCACCCCTCCCCTCCCCTCCCAGTCAGTCCTTATCGCACATGTGTGACATCATACACGCCCAATATTGCTGACTGCATTCTCTCCCACCCATCAAGGTATTTCTTTTCCCCCCTCCTGACAATCAGATGTTCCGATGATCAGCTGTGCTGGGATCCCCCTAGCTGTCTTACTGCTTCACCCAGGAGGCTTCCCTGAGGCCCAGGAAGCCCAAAAACGAAGCACACACCCTCCCTGCACTCCGTTTTTTGCCTTCCTGGGCCTCAGGGAAGCCTTCTGGGAGCAAAAAGACCCCCCAGGAGGCTTCCCTGAGGCCCAGGAGGCCCAAAAACCAGAGGGGGGGGGCTGAGAAAAAAAAGAAGCCACACCCACCCAGTCACATGGCCACATCCACCTAGCCACGCCCACAGAACCAGTTGTTAAAAAATTTGAATCCCACCCCTGGCTGTAAAGCACTGTGAAGCGGTATAGAAGTCTAAGTGCTATTGCTATATAGTTAATGAATATAAATTACATAGTAAGATTTTAAACTTTTAACATTATTAACAGTCCAGGGCTGCATGTGGGTTGAACATACTTGATTAAGCCTTATTATTTATGTATTTAGGATAGCTGCCAATCTCACAAAAACAGCATAACAAAGATTATCTGTGGGTCAGCCTCCCAGAACAAAGCTGCCAAGTTGTATCTGTTGAAAAGGCTCTTCGGCAGCTGCCAGAAGCTCATCATTTGGGTATACAGGTAGTTCTCGACTTACAACTGTTCATTTAGTGACTGTTCAAAGTTACAATGGCACTGAAAAAAGTGAGATGGCCATTTTTCACAGTTATGTTTGTAACATCCCCATGATCATGTGATCGAACGTCAAATGCTTGGCAACTGGTTCATACTTACGACCGTTGCTGTGTCCTGAGGTCAAGTGATCACCTTTTGCAAACTTTTGACAAGCAAAGTCAATGGGGAATTCAGATGTATTTAACAACCAGGTTGCTAACTTATTAATTGCAGTGATTCACTTAACAACTATGGCAAGACAGGTCATGAAATGGGGCAAAACTCACTTAACAAATGTCTCACTTCACAACATAAATTTGGGGCTCAATTGTGGACGTAAGGCGAGAACTATGTGTTCAGAAAAAGAACTTCTTCTGTGTGACCCCTAAGCGATGTGTAGCAATGTATTTAGGAATATGGTAAGTTATGTCTCTTTTGCCAAGCTTTTAATTGTTAATTATTTTAATGACTGGCTTTAATTTTAGTTCTGCTTTTATTTGGTGTTTTACTTTGGGTATTTGCTACTATTGTAAGCTGCCTTAAGAATTAGGATAAACAGGATGGGGAATTACATTTAGTAATAAATTAAAATATAACGAATTATTTGAGCAGTTTGAGAAAAGCCTAATTTTCTGCTGTGAATACACATATTTATTGCAAATAGGATCCCTGCCCCATCAATAAGCACTTACAAGTACTTTTCCTCAGTGTTCGCAGTTCAGAGCTATTGCCCTTTTAAAAAAAAGATGGCATTCAAATCCTTTGCAGGCAAGAACTGTACTGGGAAATGTAGGCGTTGGTTGTTGCTGAATTTTTATAATCACCTTGAAAGTGACTTCATCTGTTTATGAACTGCAATTCTTTTATCCTTACATGCAAGCTATTGTCTCTGGCTAACAAAGAAATCATTTATATGCATTTTGGAAAATGATTAGTTAGAAATGGCTTGGGCCACTTGCCAAGAGCAAATATTGTGTGCTTACACTGCTTTTAGAAGGGAATACCAATAGATTCCTTGCAGGATGTGAATGCCAATATGTTTTTTTTTAACAATGCAACAGTTGCATCAAAACTGGAACTCAAATGGAGGGATTAAATCTCCAGGCTTTTAATATCCTAAATTCATCCTGTATGGTTATAACTAATTAGCAAAACTGAGTAAAACTCATCTCACCAACTTTCCACAGACTGGGACATTTCATATTTATGCTTTCCACATTTATTGGAGACCTAAAGACTTGGCAACTTGAGCCCCTGGTTCAGAGCAAATGTAGAATGCTAGGTTAGATAAATTCATTGCAAATACGCAAGCCTACCTCTGCAAAAGTTGGGAAAGTAATGAAATTTCTACAGTGGAAGATTGTGTTTTAAAATTTATCATATTTAGAGGCAGCCAATCTGCCTCATAGGATGATTCTATGAACTGAACTTGAAGAAAGGCAAAGTCAATGGGAAAATGACACTTTAAAAAAAATACTGGAATCTTGGTATGGATGTTTTGTCTCTTTTTCCTACTTTTTATATACTGTATACAAAAATACACAGCTATAGCCACACTCACACTTGTTTTTGCATAGCCCTGTGGGAGTTATTTGGGTGGCAATGATCAGCATAAAGCACTTCAGCACACACTTATAACAATAAACAAATTAAAAAGTGAGGTAACTTTTAATATATGCTAGTTCTCCTATACACACAGGAAATGATCGCTCTTAAAGTAGACTATAGTAGTCTCAAACTGTATAGAGCTTTAAATAAGGTTGAAAACATCATTAAATAAGGTTGAAAACACCATTATGGTTAAAAGTCAATAGGGTGCAGTGATGAAGGCATTTGACTAGGATGAGGAAGACCGATTGATGTTCGCCACTGAAGTTCGCCAGACTTTGAGTGAGTTCATCTTTCTTAGCCCCGTCTCATAATATTATTGTGGAAAATATTGGAGGAAGAATACATTGTCAAGGAGTTAAATCCAAATATCCTACTTTGAAGCCTTGAGGAATGGTGAAATGTAAAACCAATCAAATAAATTTAATAAATAAAATTGGAGCAAGTTGCTTTATAGCTGCTGAGATAACATACCTTGTTCCTGTCAAAACTGTTGCCTCTTCATTATAAGCTAATTTTAATTTCAGAATGTTCTCCAATTTGTGTTCATGTGTAATGCAACGTATGCTTAACAGAAGAGACATCTACTTTTTAAAATAGATTATGATAACCTATTTCGGTAAATAGGAGATAAGCGGTGCATGCCACATATATAATTTGTGCCTTGAAACACTAAGATAGATCTAACAGTAGATCTGCTCCTTCATAGAAAAGAAGATCCCAACAGAATGAGCTGAATGACAGCTTTGGCATCAAAAGATTTTCACTTCATGATTGTTTCAGATTACAGCATTTGATTTCTGACATTCACCATATTTTTGAATATTCATTGCAGCATCATGGCCCTACCCTTCACCACTATTTAATTAAGAGCGCTCTGCACCTTTCCTTGCATCAGCAGAAAACTATATTAGCATGAAATTTGTTATCCCCATTATCAGTCCCAATTGCCAATCTCAATTACCACTCCAATTTCTCTCCAAGATTAGTGACAAAGCCTAATACCGTGTTTCCCCCAAAATACAACCTATCCTGAAAACAAGCTCTAGCCTGATTTTCACACCTGCACTTAAAATAAGCCCTACCACCAAAATAAGCCCTATTTAAGCCCCGCCCACCCTCTGGTTCTAGAAAGTGGGGCGAGGCGCAGGTGCAAAAATCAAGCTAGGGTAGGGTTGTGGTGTGTGGAGCTGCCCCATGCACCCCGCATCCATTGGCCTTAGGACCTTTGCACCCGCTTACCTTAAAACCGCCTCCCATGCCCTGACACCTGTTTCACTGCTGCCCAACTTCTACTGCAGCTACTTGTGGCCATTCAGATGCTACATGGCACATCGCACCAGTGCCGTCACTCACTGCAGGACTTTCTTAAAGCTCCATCTCATCCTGGGCACCCTTTTTTTGAACTATTACCATCTGGCAGATGGTACAGAATAATAAAAACAAGGACAAATAGGCTGAAAAACAGCTTCTATCCCAGGGCAGTAGCTCTTTTGAATTCTACTGTATAGTGCAGTGTTAGTGTGGTGTCGGGGTTTTCAATTCAATGTGTGGAGTGTGAAGGATGTGTGTTTGTGTTTATTTTCATGGTCATTGTTAAGTTTGCATGAAGAGTCAGACGCGAGGAGTTCCAGCAAAAGACTTTATTGGTGACTACAGCTCGAATGGACCCGTCCTGGCTTGGCTACGGCTGCTTCTTATAGCCTGCAGCCGTAGCTGCCAGCCAATGGGAGTGCAGGGATTCTTCCCGCACTATTTAAACCAATACCATTTGACATTTTACAAGAACAGTTCAAATAAACCAATAACATTCAAACCTACATACATAACACCCCTCCCCACTAGGTTCAGTCCATACCAAACCCCAACCTATCTAATGTATTCCTTTAAATAGGTGGGGCTCTTACGTGTACGTTGAGACCTTCGTGGTTCAGAAGCTTTAACGTTCTCACCCAGTGAGAGAGGAAATGTGTCTGCTGACATTTCCCTGTTGGGACTTCCTGTGAAAGGAGACCCTGTTGAATTGTTAGAATCTGGTCTCTCCTCCCAACCCATCTCCATTCCAATGTCAGCACCCAAGTCAGGTAGTGATGTGCAATCTTCCACTTCTAAGGATGGATCTTGGCTTTGTGACAGGGTTCGGGATGGTTCCTGTCGCAATGGCTCGTTACACATGGGGTTGATTCCTGTTTGCTGATTTTCCTCCTGTTCCCCCTTCCCCTAGAAGAAACATCAGGTGAGGGACCTAGAGGGAGACAGGGCGATGTTCTTGAGGGACCCTGGATCTAAGTTGGTCAATGTGCCTGCTCCAGAGAAGGCCATCCTCTGTTTGTACCCTGTAAGAACGAGGGCCTGTGATGTGAGTTATTTCAGCAGGAATCCACAAAGGGTCACCTAGAAGGTTCCTAGCATAGACAGAATCTCCCACACTAAAAGAACGAACTTTGGAAGTGGAATCCAGTGGTGCGTTGGTGCGTAAGTGGGATGGAGGCGGTCAAGGGAAGACCTAAGTTTCCTGCCCATCAACAACTCTGCTGGGGACAAGTTAGTTGATGGGCTAGGAGTGATGTGTTGAACACTAAGAAGCTTTTCAAGCTTCTCAGTGATGTCCCCAGGACCCAGCTGCTGAAGCTTCTCTTTGGTAAAGCGTACCATGCGTTCAGCCCGGCCGTTGGCGAAGGGTGCCCAGGGGCAGTGAGGGATGTCTGATGCCCTGTTGAGCTAGAAAGGATTCAAAAATGTTAGATGTGAATTGAGGGCCATTGTCAGAGACAAGGATATCTGGTAACCCATGGGTTACAAACAATTTTCTGAGCTGCTTGATAACAGCCTCAGTAGTAGTGGATGTCATTGGAATTACCTCTAGCCATTTGGAGTATGCATCTACTATCACTAGAAAAGTGTGCCCTCTTGTAGGGCCTGCAAAATCAATGTGGATTCTAGACCATGGGCCCCTAGGACATTCCCATTCCTGTGTGGGGGCGTGAGGTGGGGCAGGTCTGACTACCTGGCAATTGGGACAAGAGGCTACCCAGTTTTCAACCATTTTGTCAATACCTGGCCACCATACATAACTCCTGGCCAAACCTTTCATCCTTACAATCCCAGGATGACCCTCATGTAACATTTCCAAAACCTCCCTTTGCAGTTTTGCAGGAATAACCACCCTGTTACCCCACAATATACATCCTCTTAATACAGATAATTCAGTTTGCCTGGACTTAAAAGGTTGGGCAAGGTGAGGTAGATCTTGAAGAGGCCAACCTTTCTTAATCCAGCCCATAACAGGTGCCAACACAGCATCTTTGGCAGTTTCTTTGGCAATCTCAGCAGCATGGACTGGAAGCTTAGCAACGGTCTCCAGGAAAAGGTGTGAGTTTCAAGTTCAAAGTCCTCCTTGTGGCAAGGTAGTGGGCAACGACTCAGTGCATCAGCATGTCCAATGTCCTTGCCAGGCCTGTGAATCAGTTTGTAGGAATAGGCTGCAAGAAATTCAGTCCACCTCAGCATTCTTGGTGACAGGATATTAGGTGTAGGTTTGTCTCCTGCCACAATGCCTAGTAAAGGTTTGTGATCTGTAACAATGGTGAATGACCTGCCATACAGATATTCATGAAATTTCTTAACAGCTGCAACAACTGCTAAAGCCTCCTTGTCCAATTGGCTATAATTCCTCTCTGCTTTGGACAGCGTGCAGAGTAAAATGCAATTGGGGCTTCCCATCCATTGGGAAGCCTGTGACTCAAAACCACCACCCCCACTCCAAAAGGGGATGCATCACAAGTCAGAACAACAGGTAAATTCTCAGAGAATTGTATCAACACAGCATCAGACATGATTAGTCTCTTAATACTGTTAAATGCTGACTGTTCCTTCCGCCCCCAGATCCAAACAGCATTCTTATCAAGTAGGCGATGTAAGGGCTCAGCAATAGATGCTTTGTGAGGTAGAAACATGTGGTAAAAGTTAATAAGGCCAAGGAAGGCCTGCAAATCTGCCTTGCATCGAGGTTTAGGGGCTTCATTGATTGCTTTAACCTTGGCATCAGTAGGATGGATGCCATGCTTGTCAATCATATACCCCAGGAACTCAACTCTGTCTGTTTTGAGTGTACATTTGTCTTCCTTGACTTTTAAACCCGCTTTTCTGAATCTGGTAAGGACTTCTCTGAGTCTTTCTTGAAGCTGAGTGTCATTTTCAGCAGAGATTAATACATCATCAAAATAAGGTACTACCCCTGGCAGTCCTTGCAACATTCTTTCCATAAGGCTCTGAAAAATGCCAGGTGCCACGCTTACTCCAAATTGTAGTCTTTTACATTTGAAGGCACCTCTATGGGTCACAATTGTTTGTGCCTCTGCAGTGGCATCATCAACTGTTAATTGTTGATATGCCTGAGCCAAATCCAGTTTAGCAAATACTGTACCCCTGCCAAGGGAATGGAGCAGATGATGCACAACTGGTACAGGATATGCGCTCTGTTGCAGCGCATGGTTAAGTGTCCCCTTGTAGTCACCACAGATTCTCACTGACCCATCAGACTTGACTGGTGTGACTATGGGTGTTTCCCATCTGGAGTGGTCAGTAGGCTCTAAAACCCCTTGAGCAATGAGCTTATCTAATTGTGCATCAATTTTTCCTTTAAAGCAAATGGGACCCTCCTGGGCTTTAAACGAATTGGGGGCACCTTGGGGTCTAGGCTGAAAGCAATAGGGGTCCCCATATACTTGCCCAGTCCTTCGCTGAAGACCTCTGGAAACTCAGACTTCAAGGACTCTTCCCAGTCAGAACTGCTCACGTGATGGATGCCAGTCACCTCGATGCCAAGTGGCTTGAACCACTCAAGTCCCAGCAAACTTGGGCGATCCTTGTCCATGATGGTCAGGGGCAAACGTTTGGTGTGGCCTTTAAACTGCACGTTGAAATCTCTCGCTCCAACTACTGGAATCTTGTTCCCTTGGTAGTCTTTGAGAGTCAGTGCTTGCTTCTGGAAATGCTTTTCTGAATTTTGGGAAAGAGTCTGTGTGGGAGGACTTGCGGGATCGCCTCCTGCAGGCTGGGAATAAGGTCAGGCATTGTCGGTGCTCCCAGCGCCTCTGTGGAATCAGCTTCCTGCGGATCTGCATTTGGCCCCTGATCTCCGCTCCTTCGTGAGACTTGAAGACCTGGCTGTTTCAGCAGGCGGCCTGGATTGACCTGGGGTGGGTAGTTTTAATTTGTTTGTTTTAGTGATTTTATTGTTTTAACTTTTGGTAATTTGGACTTGTTTTTTATTTGTATTGTTGTATATCTTTTGTATGTTAGCCCTGAGTCCTTGAGTAGGTGACATAAAGTCTAAATAAATAATAATAATAATAATAATAGTGTCCCATGACACCATAGATAAATAAGAGCCTGAGTCCACTTCCATTTGGCAAAGTCTTCCTTCAATAAACACCTTCACATGAACTTTTCTGCTTTTTAAGGGTGAAGAATGACCAATAGTGATTGTTTGGTGTGTTTCACTCTTGCCATTTGCTTCTAAATTTCGCCCCATTTTTTCAATGAAATTGTTGGGCTTAAAGTCTCTATCAGGGAATTTCTTCCTAGCTGGTGGAGTTCTGGATGATTTGCAGACTCTGGCTATGTGACCCGTTTCTCTAGCGTAGGCAAATGGAGTCAAAGAACTTGCAATCAGTGTGGGGTGCCCCCACAGCCTCTGCAATAGAACCCTTGCCTGTTCTTCCCAGAGTCTTTTCTTTTCTTTTCCATTCTGAGTTTAAAATCCCCTCTTCTGCCTCACTGCCATCAGAGTCTATTTGTTGCAATGAGTAGATGTGGATTTATCCCCATCAGAATGGCTTGAGGCCTGGCTTGAGGCCTTGTTAATCTTTTCATGGCGCTGCTGAGGACTTGGTGGCTTCCGCTGAAACAGCTTCTTCAATGGCCTCTTTAAGCGTGATCTTAGGTTTCATTAATAGTTTGCTTTGTAAAACCTTATCCTTAAGGCCTAAAACAAACCGATCCGCATGGCCTCTTCTAAGTTGGTAAAGTCACTAGCACCCCAATGTCCCTTAAACTTGCCCGAAGTCATTAACATTCGCTATCCCTTGATCCCGGCGGTAAAATTGTCTCTTAATGAGGCACGATACTTGTGGGCGTAATGGGCTCTCAAAGTTTCTCTAAATCGGGCCATTCCATTACCTTCAGCTCTGCTGCTCCATACGCCGCCATTTTGAAGACTGCGGACCGTGCGTGAGAAAGACCGCCCTCTTCCGTCTCTCGGGGATGCCGGCGAGATCGTTCCCCTCCAGGAACATGTGGAAGCGATCCGCATACGATTCCCAGTCTTCCGTCGCCGGATCGAGCGGGGCTGGGGGTGTTCAGCGCAGCCATCTCGCTCAGTTGCTTGTTCGTCGCGTCGTCTTCTCTTCAGGGAAATCCCACCTTCGCCAGTGTTAAGTTTGCATGAAGAGTCAGGCGAGGAGTTCCAGCAAAGAAGTTTATTAGTGACTACAGCTCGAATGGACCCGTCCTGGCTTGGCTATGGCGGCTTCTTATAGCCTGCAGCCGTAGCTGCCAGCCAATGGGAGTGCAGGGATTCTTCCCGCACTATTTAAACCAATACCATTTGACATTTTACAAGAACAGTTTAAATAAACCAATAACATTCAAACCTACATACATAACAGTCATGATGTGCACTGAAGATGGTGTTTGATTTCACTGTATGAGGTGCAATGACAATAAAGCAAACTAAGAATTAAGAACTAAGGACGCTGCGTGGCTCGTTACACTGGTGCCGCTGCTCATGTACGCATCAGCACAACACACCATGCAGCCTCCTGCTGCAAGCTTCTTGGATGAGAAGTGAAACATCTTCAAGGAAAAACAAAGGAAGTCCAGTTGCCTTTTGGAAAAGTACCTTTGGTACAACAACGACCTGGATGACAGAGAATCTCCATAGACATATATCTGAAGTACTGCAACAAAGCCCAACGTAAGTTTTAGTGCTTGATTTCCTGACAGTGTAATCAGGATTTCCAAATAACTGTGTGCCCTAAATTGCTAAACTTATAATGGGGGTTTAGTTGATGCTGTCACTTATTTTCTGAACACATGTAAATGAGTTTAGCCCTTTGGTTTTAGTTCATATTTCCACTCTTCTGGTGGAAGTGTTGGTGGAAATGTTAACATTCAGAATTGAAGATTCGAGATAGAATTGTTCCTTTTTGAATTGTCTAACTCCTCTCTGCTCTGTTTACGTTTTTATTAGGGGAAAATATAACTCAACTGATTGTGAAAAAAACCAATTTGGAATTGTTCTTATTGTGTTTGTTGGTTTACTTCTTTAGTTTATTTATTCATTTAGGTCATTACTTCCTTTGCTATATTCCACCAATTAACCATGGGTTCTTCTCTGCTGCAATGTTTCTTGGACCCCTACTAAGAAATCAACTTTTGTACTTTGTTCATTAAATATAACAACAAAAGCTTGAAAATTTGGTCACTGTCTCTGCAACTTGCACATCTTGAAGATAAGTCACCTGTGGAGTGTGGCTGTAGGTAGGTATATTAGTCCACTTTCCTACACACTATTTCAGGACATTAAACAAGAAACACTTTTACTCCTTTAAAACATTAAAACTGGCAAACTAGGAGATTGCAAATATATGCCTGAATCTCTACTTATTAAGATTCGTATAACTTGAAATCAAAGAGAACAACTCAGAGATTATCCAGAAACTTTATATTTGCTCTTTGAGCAGAGCTTTTCAACACATTTCATCAACACATTTCCTTCCGGAATAGCAACTTCCTAAGAATTATTTTTAAGTCAGATTGAAAAGGAACTTGAGATGCTTAAGAAAACAGCTTTGGTCATGAACTCGGGATTCATTTCAAGACACACGCAAAGTACCTCTTACTCTCAGCCCATTTTTTAATATGAACACTCGTGGCCAGGCAAGGACATTTCATTAAAAGGGACAGCTACAAAATTGAGAGTTGCTGTTTAATTACACCTCTTCCCTCTCCCAGATTAGTAATGTCTGATTCAATTTACTGGGTTCTTGATAGCATAAAGTTATTTCCTATTTTGAAATAATTGGCAAATTCTGAAATTGTGGGAAGGACGGAGAGAGACTGTCAAAGAGGCTAAGATTTTGATGTCAGAAAAAGTATAAATTATCCAGTATTTTGCCGAAGGAAGAGTGTGAAGAGAAATGTGCAGTTGAGCCATTGCCATGCATTTAATGTAATGTGCAAATTGTTACAGAGAAAATTAGGTGCATTATAAAACCTTGACAAACGTTCTGATGCTCTCCATATTGTGGAATACAAAGGAATTCCCTTGGACAGGCCCATTTGTAGTTCGAGAGATGCTTTTTGCTCTGACCTTGCTCTTTGTGTATTGAGTGATCACTTCTGAAGAGTGATTTCTTTCCAGCTTTAAAGAATATAAAAGTTAATTCCAGCCTCATAGTGTTGAATATTGCCATGGTCGTTTATGCTTGATTGCATCCCTGCCGGACTACTATAATGTGAAACTGTTCTTAAAAAGGATCTAGTAGTTGCAAGTGATACACAACACAACACAGTCACCGACAGAACAGAATATTTGTAGCTCAGAGTTGAACTGGTGCCCTCTGAGCTTGGTTATTTTACTGTCATGCTGATGTTGCCTAGTTTGGTAATGAAATATCTGCAAGAAAACAACCAAGCTCAGAGTGCACCAGGGACCCCACAGACACAGACAGGTTGTAAACGGGAACCATATGCTTTGACCACCTCATTCCTATTAAGATCCACTGATTACCATTTTGTTTCCATACCCAATTCAAGTTGCTGCTCCTGTTAATTCTTAAAATACACAAAGGACTTTAAGGTGGACCTTAAGGTTCATCTCCCATGTATTCTTCCTACTTGCTTCAGCTGTAATTAGCCTTAACACAGTATTGATTTAGGTGGTATAAGAAGCCTGGCTCTTTCAGTGCACTGCTTAAACATTTGACAAAACAGGGGTGGGATTCTCCAGGTTTAACAACCGGTTCGGTAATTGCGTACTTTGCGTGCACACACTTCATGCATCCATGCGCGTGCACCACACTCAAATCACACAGCTGAGAAGCGGCAACCCGCTGTGCCGCGCTAATCAGCTGAGGCAATATAGGTAGGTAAAGCACAGGGGCAGGTGGGGGGGCCCAGGGGTGGGATCCGACAGGGTTAACTACCGGTTCGGTGATTTACGATGTGCTTCCCTGCACACTGCACGCGCGTGTAAGTCTTCATCAGCTTGCTGCCTGGACAGCTGAGCAGCACTGCATGCAGGGAAGCAGCGTTTGAAAAAGCACTTTTTTCCTGCTTTTTCAACCGCAGCTGTGCCTCGCACACAGCTGAGGTTGAAAAAGCAGGAAATAAAGGTCAGGTAAGAGCCCGGGTGGGCAGGTGGGCCAAAACAGCAGCAGACATAGAACCAGTTCTATATCTGCTGCTCTTCAGAGCTACCCGTTCTACAGAGCCAGACAGAACCGGTAGAATCCCACTCTTGGAGGGGCCCACATGACAGTTGCAGCAAACCAGTTCACTGCCAGCTGATTTTCGGGGCAAGGGGTTCAGCTGAACCGGTCCAAACCAGTAATTTAATTTAATTTACTGTTTGGACTTGTATGCTGCCCTATCTCCTGAAGGACTCAGGGAGGCTCACTTCATAAAAATATACAATACAAAATTTAAAATTACTAAAAATCGAATTAAACCCATGCCAAACATTCATCTAAAAACAGGTAAAACTAAATATAAAACGAATTTTAAAAACCCACCTTGCCTCACCTCAGTCCAGGGCAGCCTGCTGGAAAAACCACGTCTTCAGGCCGCGACGGAAGGAACGGAGGTCCGGGGCCAACCAGAGCCCCAAGGGCAGCTGATTCCATAGGGGAAAATCCCACCCCTGGTGTTATGGCTTTTTAAAATGCTTACATGATGAAATATCCCTTTGTTCTTTCAATTATTATTTTGCTAATTTAGGCTTTTAGCATGGTGGTGTAATTATGGCACCAGTAATAATTAGAATTTTACATTTTCATGTAATTTGAATTGGAAACTTTTAATCGTTCCAGTGGAAGCATTTTCATGGTCACAAATACACTACCTGGTTGAGGAGGTGGGTGGGTTTTTTTTTTAATTTGTTTGTTTCTGCCTGTATTTTACTTATAAAATAGTGCAGGCTTCGATTCACAAAACCTTTCTTAGAAATGATAAATTCTTAGAAATGAGGGGCTGCCACAAAGAAGGGGGGGGGGTTTCAAGTTATTCTCCAAAGCACCAGAAGGCAGGACAAGAAACAATGGATGGAAACTAATCAAGAAGAGAAGCAAACTGGAATTAAGGAGAAACTTCCTAACAGTGAGAACAATTAACCAGTGGAACAGCTGGCTTTCAGAAGTTGTGAGCACTTCATCACTGGAGCTTTTAAGAAGAGACTGGGCAGCCACTTGTCTGCAATGGCATAGAGTCTCCTGCCTGTGCAGGGGGTTGGACTAGAAGACCTCCAAGGTCCCTTCCAGCGCCATTCTGATTGAAATAATTTGAGGAGTGAAACTGAAAAAGGTATGCATTGAATTTTTATCTAAAGCTCACTGGGAGAAAGCAAGCAAGCAGTGAAGACAAACATGACTTAAAACTGCACACATCACAAAGCTGTGATTTCCTGTAAAAGGAATAGTTGAGGTTTTAAGGCAGGCACCACTCGCACTGTGAAGATCTGACCGATAGTAACCTCAAATACACAAAGAAATAGACTCAGCAAGAATTGAAAACATGCTCTGGCGCTGCCAACATTCAACACGATCAAGTGTGGGGGTTCTCTCAGTGGAAAGAATGCAAAATATAACCTTTTAGGAGAATGAAATGAGGGGGGATGGGGAGAGAGTGTTTGAGATGACAAAAATAAGAACAAAAGAACAAACTTAAAAAAAACATTGCCGTTTACCATCGTACAATGACACCCCCCCATTTTATTTTTCTTGCAGTGCAAACGGAAATGGTTAGAAGAGTAATTGAAACTTGATCTCATTTAGAATAGAACGGTTCTGTTTCTTTTCATTTAAAAAAATCCAGGGCCTCAAAACCATGCATTTGATCTAGATTTTGAAATAGGATGCCATATTGAACATACTTTTTGAATCAGGATTTTATTAGTTTAGAAGGGTGAAAATGCTTTTTTCTTTTTTCTTTTGGCTTTCTGCAACCGTCTTTCACAACAGTTCTATGCTCATTTACCCAGGAAATAACTCCCTAAACAGAATCAAACTAAATTTGCAGTTAACATCTCTCTTATTGTTATATGCCTCATTAATTGAAGTAGAAGTCTGCAAGTACACTGACTTGAAAGGAAATTACACTTAGATAAGAAAATGTATGTAGGGAAAAAATATGGACAGAATATTAATTTTAAAAATACATAGATATATTTTCATCCAACCTTATTTCCAGGAGCTTAAAGGTGTGTACAGATTATTCCTTATATTTAAGTTTCTTTACAACATCTCTCTTATTGTTACATGCCTCATTAATTGAAGTGGAAGTCTGCAAGTACACTTTGAAAGGAAATTACACTTAGATAAGAAAACGTATGTAGAAAAAAAATTAGGACCGAATATTAATTTTAAAAATACATAGATATATTTTCATCCAGCCTTATTTCCAGTAGCTTAAAGGTGTGTACAGATTATTCCTTATATTTAAGTTTCTTTACAACATGCCTGTGCAAAAGTAGGTCTACACCACAATGACTGATCAAAGGAATATTTGGAAGAAGACACCCAGTTCAAAGGAGGATACTGTAGTATTCTTATTTCCTTAATAGTTACATTCTATTTTTAATTCATTAATTTCCAACCATTTTAATCCTGATTTTAAGAAAGAACAGTAATGGGGAAACTTTTCCGATATAGATTTTCTAAAAACGGAATCTGTAAAGAGTCCTGATTTTACACAACTAAGAAAAGTAAAGAACTTAATTCTATTTCTGATAACATAATATTTCATTTAAGGAGATAATAAAACATACTGAGAGATTAGAAACAATATGTTTTAAGGGTGCTTTTAATAATGTTACTTAAATAGTTAAAAAGGCTTAAAACATGTTTTATAAATCTTAACTGTATTAATTTTTCTTTTATAATTAACTCCTAAGGCTATGGTTATTTATGAAGTTCCCTGTCACCCTTTAATACCTTGCCACATGTCATTTAGGTTATAACCCTAAAGCAGGGGGTCCCCAAACTTGGCAACTTTTAAGACTTGTGGACTTCAACTCCCAGAATTCTGGGAGTTGAAGTCCACCAGTCTTAAAGTTGCCAAGTTTGGAGACCTCTGCCCTAAAGGCATTGAAACAAGTCCCACTGAATTCAGTGGTTTTTTGCTTCTAAATGGAGATGAAGAAAAAATTGTACTAGTTTAGTCATGCACCAAAAATTATTAAATTACCATTCTAAACATTTCAAAGTGGATGCAACAGAAGGTTTTAGATCCCTATTTAGCCAGAGGGCAATTTAAAAAAAAAATCCTGCCCCCTTTTCTGTTTATCAGCAGTTTAAACAACAAAAATAAAACCAGTTGAGCATTACTTCCAGTTCTCTGCACTAATGGCTGCAGTGAAGCAAGGAGAAAGTTATACATGTTGGCACATCTCATACAAGCTCTCCTTGTATTTTCCTGCCCAGCAAAAAAATGTGAGTAGGTTGGCCATGGAACCATTGCCTTTTCAATAGTGACTACCAAGGTTGGATAGCTTTTATTTTTATTTTTATTGAACGCAGCTTTCCAATTCATCTTTAGAAAAACACAGGCCCAGCTATTGCTTTTGCTGGTGGTTTCATTCTGCTAGATTGTCACTGTTGCTTTCCGTTTTTCTTTTTCTGCGTTTAGTTTCCTTGATGTTAACACTACAAATCACTGCGTGTTCTTTGCAGAAAGGCATGTCTTAACAGCAACAGCCTACAGAGAAGGTTGGTTGCGGATGTCCTTGACAATAAAGTCTTAGAAATTGCATCTACACTATTCCTTTGTGCCCATCTGAGACCAGGCCTGCGTCTGTATGTTTTCATTGTTGTCCTCGGGTTGCTTTGGCAGCTGAGCTGATTAATTTCTGACTCAGTTACAACCCAGCAGGAACCACTCCAGCAACAATGGTGAATTTGGAGTTGTCCTAACTTCTGCCCTTTCCTCTCGCCACATCACCGGTTCACCAGGCTGTTTCAATTGAATCAGGTGGGCAAAAGCAGCTTTATATCATAGCCATCCATCTTTTAAAAAAAACAACCCCAAAACCAACACAGGGAGTCCTCGATTTACAATAGTTCATTTAGCGACCGTTCAAAGTTACAACTCAGGGACACGGTGGCTCAGTGGCTAAGACGCTGAGCTTGTCGATCAGAAAGGTTGGCAGTTCAGCGGTTCGAAACCCTAGCACTGCCTAACAGAGTGAGCTCCCGTTACTTGTGCCAGCTTCTGCCAACCTAACAGTTCGAAAGCCTGTAAAAATGCAAGTAGAAAAATAGGGACCACTTTGGTGGGAAGCAGTGTAGCAAGCGCAACGTCAACGTTAATCGGTTTCTGAGGGTTTAGAGCAGGGATATCCAACCTTGACAACTTTTAAGACTTGTGGACTTCAGCTCCCTGGCTGGCTGGGGGAATTCTGGGAGTTGGAAGTCCACGTGTTTCAAAATTGCCAAAGTTAGATGGCCCTGGTTTAGAAAAATGCTCCCAAAATTGAAAGGTGGCTAGGATGGGGGAGCATCTAATTGCCAATGAAGTCATCATCATTAGGGGTCATAGCAGAGGCAAACTCGTGTGGTCACAGTGTCGTCACGTGCATATTGAGACTTTTTTTCCCCTTCGCTAAACCAGGTGTGGGTCTGGCCAGCACGTGACACATCCGGCCTCCAGGCTGTGAGTTTGACAGCCCTGGGTTATAGGGTTATTTAGAAAAGTAAATGGAAAAAGAGGGGGATGGAGAGGTGGCTCTTGTAACCTTCAGATGTAAGGGAGGAAACGGTGGACCTCTTGATGCTGCTGAACTGCAATTCCCAGGATCCTTCATTGATTGACACTGCTGAGGATCCTGGGAGCTAAAGTTCAACCAAATCCAGGGGCACCAAGGTTTCCCTCCTCAATCTATATATATGAAACCACTCACACATCATCACAAAATCTCCAGAACCGTAAAGCCTACAAACTTGAAATTTGGCACATATGTTCCTCTTGGCTTCTAGGTGCTCACTAAGAAAGGATTTTTCAAAATGACCATCAGAGCATTAGTATTTCCTATATTATTATTAACACGCTCCAATGCTAAGGAGTTCTACTCCCCCTCCCCACCTGAAAAGAAATCTGTTTGAAACACAAGCAGAGGAGAGGAATTTCAGTTTTCAGTTTCGCAGCAGCAAGCAGCTTTAGCACAGAACACTTGAGCTAAGTCACGCCCAGGCTCCTTGCTCTCTCCTTGCTCACACAGCAAATACTGTTTCAGTTTCCAAACAGCCCTCAACTCTCTCACACACTGACAAGATGTTGAGACTCTAGAAAAAGTATAGAGAAGAGCAACCAGGATGATTGCTCCAGGGGACTGGAGGCTAAAACATACAATTAACGGTTGCCGGAACTGAGTGTGACTAGTCTAGTGAAGAGAAGGACCAGGGGAGACATGATAGCAGTCTTCCAATATTTGAGGGGCTGCCACAGAGAGGAAGGGGTCAAGCTATTTTCTAAAGCGCCTGTAGGCCAGACAAGGAATAATGGATGGAAACTGAACAAGGAGAGATTTAACCTGGAAATATGGAGAAACTTTCTGGCAGTGAGAACGATCAACCAATGGAACAGCTTGCCCTTGGAAGTTGTGGGAGCGCCATCACTTGAGACTTTCAAGAAGAGATTTGTCAGAAATGGTGTAGGGTCTCCCGCTTGGGTGGGAGGTTGAACTAGATGACCTACAAGGTCCCTTCCAACTCTGATTATC
Organism: Naja naja; assembly: GCA_009733165.1. Classification (NCBI taxonomy): domain Eukaryota; kingdom Metazoa; phylum Chordata; class Lepidosauria; order Squamata; family Elapidae; genus Naja; species Naja naja. The sequence goes on from CM019149.1 coordinate 208,649,718, forward strand.
TGTTTGTCAGGATGCTGGCAGAGGCAGAATTTTTTCCCCTTATTTTCCTCCCCCAAAACTAAGCTCGACCAGTTTCCTAGCAAAGCATGGGTATTGAGGTAGTAGACTTATAACGCTGACCCCAAGCCAATGATTGTGATTGTGTATGTGTGTGCGTGTGTTGAATTCTAGGCATTGTAAGCCAACTTATTTGGAAGGGACCAAAGTTGATTTGGGAGCCAGGAGTTACGGCTCAGTTTAAATATATTTCTATTCTGGCCTTTTATCCGCCAAAGCAGCCTAGGAGAACAACAGCATGCTTTCATCAGTGTTTCCCAGAAACGAGTCTGGAGAGAAACAAAGGCTGGGTTCTTACAGTAGGCTTACAATAGGCCAAAAGATGGTCCTCCCGTTCACAACCGCCATATGTCGAGCGCACCAGCTCACTTCGCCAGAGCTTCATGCCACGGTCGTGTCTAGCATAACCAGACACTGACGGAGGCAAATCGGCGGACCGTCCGCAGAAAAAAAAACACAATAAAACGTGGCTTTAGCTGCAGGGACAGGACACCTCGAAGCCCTCGGGGTTGTTTTAACTAATTTAAATCATCGTTTTTTGTCAGCGATCCAGATCTAAACGCCGCGCTGGTGGGATGAGCTTGCAAAGCACAGAACATGAGAGCCACCCCTTGTGACTCCGCGTTGTTGCTTTTTCGACAATATGATTATTTAGCGGGGGAAGGGGTGGGAGAAGAACGGAGACGGTGCGGCGCAGGCGCAGTGCGTTTGAACGCGAGTTACCTCTCTTTGTTAAGCAAGCTGAGGCAAAAGTAGGTGAAAGTTAACCCGGTGTCATTGCTCTCCCTGGCGGCGCCGGCACTTGACGCATGCGCGGCGAGGTTCCCTGAGAAAGGGCCGAAAGGCTCCGCGTGAGGCTCCGATGAAATGCTGACAGGTTTCGTTTTGGACAGAAGGTCATCTGACCCGCGACGTGGCAAGGAGCGGAGCACGGGGACACGCGCACCCACGGGGAACCACGAATCCACGATTCCCCGTGGTTACCCACGATGAAACGGGCAGGGGGGGTGGGGAAGCGAAAAGCAGCAGCTCGACGCGTTGGAAGAGAGAGGGCTCTTCTGGGCTGTTGCCCCTGCATCTTCCAGCAGAAACAGGCTTTTAGAATTTTAACTTCTGAATTTGAGGAGTATAGTAGTGGCTTTTTTTAGAGGCATTCCTTGACTTACAATGGTTCATTTTAGTGACCGTTCAAAGTTACAATGACACTGTAAAAATAAGAAGTGTCTTATGACCATTTTTCACACCCCCGTGGTCATGGGATCGAAATTTGGATGCTTGGCAACTGGTTCATATTTGTGAGGGTTTCATTGTCCCCTGGGAGGGGTCATGCGAACAGCTTTTGTGACCTTCTGACAAGCAAAGTCAATGGGGAAGCCAGATTCACTTAACAACCAGGTTACTAACTGAACAGCTGCAATGATTCCCTTAACAGCTGTGGCTAGAAAGATGGTAAAAAGGAGCAAAACTCACTTAACAAAGGTCTCACTGAGCAACATGAATTTTGGGGTCAACTACGGTCATAAGTGGAGGACTGCCTGTATTGTAAGATATTTTAAATTATTCCATTACAGTAACTGTCAGCCTCACACCTTCCATAAAGTTTGGGTATTGTAGTACAAGTTGTGGCAGGCAGAAAGGTACCTATGTGAGCGGGTTTAGCACAGCAGTGTAATTTTAAAAAGAGGAGGAAGATACAGCTGCTCAGGTTTGTTTTTGCCAGTGTAACATTAAGGAGCCTGTGTTAATTGCACTGAGGCTGCAGGCCCCAACATTTTCACTAAGATCCACCTCTAAGATGAGTGTTAAAGCAGTTACTAGTAGCCACCAGATACCAAAACCAGAAAGATAGTTTATCTCTTGCAAAATTTCTAAAACCATGTGATTGCATGCATCATAAACTACTTTCAATCGAAGATGTAAGGGTTCCAGTTTTGTTTTCTTTTTTTATTTGGGTTCATTTTTAAGTTGCTACCTGGCCAACAAAAAAGAAGTAAAACCTCTGGAATAATAAGCAACACTGTATTTCCAAAGCTATTTCAGGTTTTTAAAGGTCAGCACGAACACCTTAAACTGTACTTGGGACTGCAACAGTTAGCAGATAACTTAGTTATTGATGTAATGTAATCTGTGTACTACATACCAGTTAGCAGCTGAGCTGTTTTCCACCAGCTGTAATTTCTGCATCCTTTTCAATGGTAGAACTGTGCAGAGTGCAGTGCACAGTGAAAATGAGATTAATCAATGCATGGATTACTATCAAGAAGGGATACAGATGGCACATTCCCAGACTGGAAGCCTGTTGGGGGGTGTGGGATGTGGGATTTGCCAGTCCCCAACATCAATTTCCTCTTACCGTAGAAGCAACACTATCACCATATATGTACTTAATTTCAGCTTGTTCTGTCTTTCATCCAGCCTTCTAAACTACAGTATATAACAGTTGCTTCCATAAAATTAGATAATAAGGAATAATGAGAGGTGACCGTTGATGGCACTCACTTTAACATTCTAAGTAATCTCTCCTAGCAGGTTGATTTATATGTTGAACAGCATAAGAAACAAGATGGAAACTTTTGGTTACCATATCTCACTGGCATAGTTATTAAACCATGTTCCCCCATCTCCATTATCTGCACATAACCAGACAAGAGACTGGAGCTACTTTAAAATGTCCTTCCATGGCTCAATCTTGCCACACAATTCAGATGGATACCATATTGGTGATGACCATAAAGTCCAGGAGAATTAATAGAACCGCATTCCCTCCATGAAGTATGACCTCATTATCCATCGAGGTGACTCAAACGGTTTCAATATCATATCCCAACTGTAAATCTGAATGAAACTTATGTAAAGATCAAGACCACTGAAATGCATCTGGGAATTTGGGGGCATGACTTTTTTGATCACATTTTAATAGAATAATAGAATATTTGAGACTGGCCCATAATTATATGGATCTCCTGGGCTGAGAGTAGATTTCTTCTGTAAAGGTCATTATTCCTTTATGGCAGGAGTGTCAAACTCATGGCCTGAGGGCTGGATGCATCATGTGCTGGCCATGCCTACCCCTGGTTTAGTGAAGGGGGAAAAAGTCACCATATGTCACATGATGATGTGAGTTTGACACCCCTGCTTTAAGGGGTGGGGGAGATATTCCTCTCACAAGGAAATATTGGATACCAGATACTGAGAATGGCAGCGTATAAATTGAATAAATACTTATCTCTCTTTTAAACTGTAAGACTAGTCTTGACTTATTGAATAAGCTAGGAAAGTCAACAGTTGGATAAACAAGCAATGACCTCCATCTCTTCCCCACCTCTGTTCACATCTTCAAAGTCTACAAGCTGAAAAAGAATCTAAAATAACAAGACAAGCCTAAAGCTAATCTTTTATGGTGGCCTTAATTCTGAGATTTGGACTGAGGCAGATCCAACAACAGCAATAGAAATCTCTTACAGTCAGCCACTCGCTGTTTTGGCTTTGTGTCTCCAAAAACTTAGTGGAGAAAATACATCAGATGCATTGGCATGACACACTATAATTACACAATTAACATCCAATAATATTAATAACTGTACTAATAGTCTAATAAATGATAGTTAATCATAATGGTGGTAATTGTTGCCTCCTATTTCTAAGGCAAAGTAATCCAAAATCTTTGCATTGGACAGCAATTGTTTTTCAGATGTATTTGCTTTTGTAGGCATCTATGATAGCTCACTTGGTGAAGGGAAGGCTATTCTTCACTCAGTCTATTTGTCTTCATTCCAGTAAATACTCCTGTATCCACCCAAAAGCAGGAACAATAAACTGCAATCTTTCCAGTGCCCCACTTCATTTTCCTTGGCAACTAATAGCTGCTTCAGGATGTTAGATCAGTATTTGTATAACATATCAAGCCATGATTAAGATGATATGACTACAATGCCATAATTAGTTGTGGCTACTAAGGATCTCTTAATTGCAATCAGGCTTATTGTCAAAGTTATTTGATAGAATTTTACAAGAAGATAGCATTGCAAAATAAGTCTTGTGGTCTCAGAAACATAACAACCTTTGCTGTTGTATTCATCTTAAGTACCTAGGGCAGGTTGATACATGCCTATCACTGGATTTCTTCTTAGCTGAATAACAAAGAATTGCCCTTTTCTCACATAATTTCTTCTGCGTTCCACCATGTTATGAGCCATAATATTGGGAGTCAGAGCAGGTAAAACAACTTTTCCATGTCCATCCATTTTGCTTATTTAATTTGCTAAGTTGAAGCTGATTAATACATATCTCTTAAAGTCTAAAAGACAGAGGCAAGCCTAAGTGTTTTTTTAGTGTTAATCAAAAACAATGTGAACTAGAAGCCAAAAATATATCCCTTTATCATTTTCATTCTCTTCTACTGTTTTATTTGGTACAAAAGGTGAATGACTCCTTATAACCCTAAATTATTTCAGCACAAAGCAAATTAGCCATGGACTGTACAAAACAGAAGTCCAGAAGAAGAAGAAAGGCTAGCATAATAAAACACAGTATATTTTAAAGACTAGAACAACATATTCCTCAAAAGTAGTTCAAAACCAGCTCCCCTTTAAGGAAAGTAAAACCTGTACCTGTATTAAGAAATAATATTTGGGGGACAAAACCCAAATAATTGACATATTGCCAAAATTTGCACTCTGTATGCAGTGTGCACCAATGCTGTTTGATGTTTCCAAGATGACACTCTTACTTCATGCCAGTGATTGTATACATGTGTATTAATACTGATGTTTACCTTGTTCCATTGTTCAACTGTTAGCATTCCCCACCCAATTGCCAGGAAACAGCTGAGTTGGAAACAGATGCATTTTGGGAGGGCAAATGACACATAAATGGCACTTTATATTGCACAGTTCAGGAGGGATGAAAAGGTATCTGTAGACCTCTCACATCCTGGACATAAACTCAACTACCCTTGGGATAGCACTATAAGGCATTGAATGCCAAAACAACTAAACACTGCTGGACAATTAATTATCTCAGTGCTATCTAATTTCTATTAATCCATGTAGTGTGGCTGTAGCATTATAATTTATCCTTATTATCTTTACTCCCCTTTTACTGCTATTTTTTATTCTGTTGCTTTGCATGTACACTGAGTGCTCTTGTACCAAAGACATTCTTTGTGCGTCTAATCACATTTGGCCAAATAAAGTATTCAGTTCAGTTCAATTATGTATATACTTTATAAACAGCAGTCATGTTACTTGTACTCCTTCCTACTGCTACCAGAATACAGATAAAATGATCTACCACAGAAAAGCTAACATATAATTGTTGAAACAAATTTCCAAGCACAGCAAATATTTGTTGCATGGACTAATTAATATTCAATTATTTCAATGTACTTTGTTTATTTACTTATAATAATGGGTGAAGTACTCTCATGAGTAGGCTAGCCAGGACTTGCTGTACCTCATATCCTCCTAAACCTTACATAATTTCAGGGGGTAGTAAGACATTTGTACTAGCTGCTGATGATCCAAAGCCTATCTTCAAATTTCCCCAAGGTTTTCTTCCCTGTGAAAGAGTTTCCTTTTTTCTCCCACATTGCTTTCTTTTATATACTCATTCTCAAGGTGTTTTCAAATTTCTGTTAATAAGGTTAACACCCTTATGGTTAAAAAAAACACTGGCTGAAGTGTTTTTTTTTCCTTTCTACTGAATCTCATCTCTCCATACACTCTCTGCAGCTGGTTTATGTCAGAGTACATTGTATGAAACAAAAGCTTGTAATTAAGTAAACTATGGGCTTTGAGCACAAGCCATGAACTCAACTTTATAGAGTGCTAGGGTAAGATTTATCAAATCAAATATTTACTGTGTATTTTGGTTGGAACCAGTTTTGCCTTAAATTTTACTGCAAGGAGTTTTTTATAGATACATCAAGACAAAGAAAAGTAAAACTCTTTCCTGGACCTTAGAGCGTAGGCAGAGAATTGCAACTTAAATGTTTTTTTTAATGTGGCAAAATTAATTCTTCCTACATCAGCATATCAGGCTAGGCTGCATTCTTTCTTAGTGCAAAAAGTTTTGTTTTTTAATACAAAGGAGCACTTGGTGACACTATTCCTCGTCTGCTCTTCTCTTTAAAGACCTAGGCCAAAGCTTGTACTGTAGTTGCCTCCTGCTTCACAGCCCTAAGAGTGAAGCTGTTGCCTAATTGTAGCAGTTATTGCAATGGAAGGGGGAAGTGATTAAGTTTTGGGAAGTAATTCTATTTAAGTTTTTTTTTCCTCTTGACCTTTTCTGCTTGTTGGGATGCAGCTTCCAGCATAGCAGTCAAAAGACTGATTACAACTTTGGACCTAAAAAAGATTGCATACCATCCAGCGTGGAGAACATGCTGAGAACGTCCGTGAATGAATGTCCCTGGTGATTCTCAATCATCCAGGTCATGTTTGTCCCAAAGGTGCTTTTCCTAAAGGCAACTGGGCTTCCTTGCTTTTTTTCCTTGAAAACATTTTGCTTCTCATCCAAGAAGCTGGGCTGAATAAGCTTATTGGATAAGAAATGAAATGTTTTCAAGGAAAAAAAAAACCAAGTAAGTCCAGTTGTGTTTTGGAAATGCTCCCTCTGGATCTCTGTAAATGAAGCAATGCTGTACTGTATTATGGGACATTGTATTTACAAGGTCTTAATCAAGCCAGAGAAGAAGGAAGAGTCTTGAGACTAGTCTGGTCTGCTGCAGGAACAATGAACAAGGGTCAACCACTTCTCCCATCCCAAAATGAGTAACTTACAATGCACGGAGAGGAGGATGAGATTTAAAATTTCAATCTTTGTGCGGCTATAGATCGATGGCTTAAGTCTTAAAGTTTGATGTGTCCTTGAGTTGTCTGCCAATATTTTAATTTCAGTATCAGTCTGGAAAAGGCAGATACCGTAGTATTTTTAAAAATCAGACAGCTTAGGGCTAACTCACTGGCTTAGCAGTCAGATATTTTTTAATGAGATTGTTCTGAACATTTGCAATGTTTTTGCATTACCAGAAATTATTATTATTTGCTGTTGTCATTTTTCTTTAAAATGTTTACTTTTTAAAGAAAGAGATGAGATACTTCAATGCTCGGATGTGCAAGCAATTGAATTGCATTTACTTGTAGAACCTGAAACAAATTGTTGCCTTCTGTTTTTGAAATGAAAGCCATGAATGATAATATTCAATCCGTTAATTTACATCTTAAGTATTTCACTGACTGCACCGCTGCTGCTGCTGCCCTAGCCATTAGGAAAGTCTGTTTCTGAACAATGTTGGTGGCCAAAATTATTATAGGAAATATTATTATAGGAAAAAGAAAGATTCTTGGGTGGCAGATTTGAAATAACATTGTTTCCTCAGAGCAAATTCAACAACAAAACACATCCACCCCCTGTAGGAGAGAGAGAGAGAAAAAAAACAAAAGATATGTACAGTTGATAATGTTGGATTTAGAAGCTAAGCAGGATCAGACGTGATTAGTGCTTGGATGGGAGGCTCTGGGAGTACCAAGCTGAAAGTCTAATTAAAAAGCTGAAAAATCTTCCAGAAAGAAGCAACAGCAGTCCATCTTTCTATTAAGTAGATTCCTGTGGGAAAGATCTGGTCAAAAGGGATTCAAGAAACATTTCACAATATCAATGCAAACACATACATACAGTGTCTATAAAAAAACCCAACAAAGAGGCAGTGATAGTAATAATATCAGGAGAAAATACACAGAAAATACACATTTCACTTAAATGCATAAAATATCAAAAAGATTAAACCTTACCACACATTGTCAATGAAAGGGAAGCATGAAATAGTATTTATCTTTCAAGAAAAGGAAAGTATAGTAAAACACACAGGGGCATGATCCTAGCTGGGCAGTAGGTCTCTTCTAGCAGCCATCTCATCCAATTCGTGGCACCATCTGTTGTAGGAAAATTTCAATAAAGAGGAACACAGACAGACCACAAACAATAATTCTTACTTTAAGATGAGAGGTGTTATGTATGTAGGTTTAAAGTCATTGGTTTAGTTTGAACTGTTCTTGTAAAATGTTAGAAATGATTGGTTTAAAAAGTGCGGGAAAACCCTGCACTCTGAAGCACTCCGCGTCTGTCTCTTCATGCAAACTTAACACTGGCGACGAGGGTGGGATCCCCCTGAAGAAGACGGCAATGCGGAACAGAAGGAGAGTGAGATGGCTGCACTGAACACCCCCCCAGCCCCATTCGATCCGACGGCAGAAGACTGGGAGTCGTATGCAGATCATTTCCAAATGTATCTGGAGGGAAACGATCTTGCTGACATTTCCGAGAAGCGGAAGAGGGCAGTCTTTCTCACGCACTGCGGTCCGGCAGTTTTCAAGATGGCGAAGGCATTGGCGGGAGCTGCAGACGTGAAGGTAATGGACTGGCCTGACTTAGAAAAACTGTTAAGAGCCCATTACGCGCCACAAGTATCATGCCTCATTAAGAGACACGAGTTTTACTGTCGTGATCAAGGGGAAAGCGAAAAAGTAAACGACTTCGTGGCAAGTTTAAGAGACATTGGGGGTGCATGCGAATTTAACAGTTTAGAAGAGGCCATGCGCGATCGATTTGTTCTGGGCCTTAAAGACAAGGTGCTACAGAGCAAGTTATTACTGAAACCTAAGATCACGCTGAAGGAAGCAATAGAAGAGGCCTCTTCAGCAGAAGCTACCAAGCCCTCAGCAGCAGCCATGAAGAAAATCAACAAGGCCACAAGCCATCCTGATGTGGAAAAGTCCACAACAACCCATTGTGAGCAAATAGATTCTGAGTCAGACTGTAGTGAGGTGGAGGAAGGAATTTACAGATTCAGAATGGAGCAGAAAAAGAAAGACCTGGGAAGAAAGAGGCAAGATTTCTACTGCAGAGGTTGTGGGGAAGCCACCCCAAGCACTGAATGCAAGTTTTAGACACCATTTGCCTCCGTTGTGATAAAAGAGGACACCTAGCAAGAGTCTGCAAATCATCCAGAACTCCACCCAACAGAAGAAAGTTTGCTACAAGCAAGACAAAGAATTCAGGCCCAACAATCTCAGTGAGAAAATGGGGCGTAGCACAGAAGCAAATGGGAAGAATGAAACTCATCACACAGTAACTATTGGTCATTCATCACCTTTAAGAAGCAGAAAAGTGCATGTCAAGGAAGGAAGGCCTTGCCAAATGGAAGTCGACTCAGGCTCATACCTATCTATGGTATAATGGGACACTATTCACAGACTACTCCCAAACATTCAGAAGAATCACTTCAAGAAGCAAGCACTCACTCTTAAAGACTACCAAGGGAACAAGATTCCAGTAGTTGGAACAAGAGAATTCAACGTGAAGTTCAAAGGCCACACCAAACACCTGCCCCTGACCATTGTGGACAAGGATCGCCCAAGTTTGCTGGGACTTGAGTGGTTCAACCCGCTGGGCATCGAGGTGACTGGCATCAACCATGTGAGCAACACTGACTGGGAAGAGGCCTTGAAGTCTGAGTTTCCAGAGGTCGTCAGCGACGGATTAGGCAAGTACTTGGGGACCCCTATCACTTTCAACCTAGATCCCAGGGTGCCCCCGATTCATTTAAAGCCCAGAAGGGTCCCATTTGCCTTAAAGGAAAAAATTGATGCACAATTAGATAAATTAATAGCTCAAGGGGTTTTAGAGCCCATTGACCACTCCAGATGGGAGACACCCATAGTCACACCAGTCAAGGCTGATGGGTCTGTGAGAATCTGCGGAGACTACCTTACTTTGATGATGTGCTGAAAATGACACTCAGTTACACGAGAGACTCAGAGAAGTCCTATGCACTCTTAGAACTGACAAGATAGAGTTCTTGGGCTATATGATTGACAAGCATGGTATCCACCCCACAGATGCCAAGGTTCAGGCAATCAAAGAAGCCCCCAGGCCAAAATGCAAAACAGATTTGCAAGCTTTCCTGGGACTCATTAACTTCTATCACATGTTTCTACCTCAGAAGGCAACCATTGCAGAACCACTACACAGATTACTAGACAAAAAGTCTGCATGGGTCTGGGGCAGAAAAGAACAAGCTGCCTTTAACACTATTAAGAGACAAATCACTTCTGATGCTGTACTGATACAGTGCTCTGAAAATTTGCCAGTTGTACTGACTTGTGATGCATCCCCTTTTGGGGTGGGGTGGGGTTTGAGCCACATGCTTCCCAGCGGGAGGGAAGCCCCTATTGCATTTTACTCTGCACTTTGACTAAAGCAGAGAGAAATTACAGCCAACTGGACAAGGAAGCCTTGGCAATTGTTGCAGCTGTCAAGAAATTCCATGAGTATTTATATGGGAGAACATTTACTATTGTCACAGATCACAAACCTCTGTTAGGCATTGTGGCAGGGGACAAACCAATGCCCACGATCCTGTCACCAAGAATGCTGAGGTGGACTGAATTTCTTGCTGCTTATTCATACAAACTCATCCACAGGCCTGGAAAAGACATTGGGCATGCAGATGCTCTGAGTCGCTGCCCACTTCCTTCACACACTGAGGATCCTGCTCCTGAGACTTACACCTTTTTTCTAGAAACTGTTGCCAAGCTTCCAGTACACGCTGCTGAAATTGCCAGAGAGACTGCCAAAGACACTTCATTGGCTCCTGTTATAGGCTGGATTAAGAAAGGTTGGCCACTTCAAGATCTACCTCAACTTGCCCAACCTTTTAAATCCAGGCAAACTGAATTATCTGCATTGAGAGAATGTATTTTGTGGGGTAACAGGGTGGTTATTCCTGCAAAACTACAAAAAGAGGTTTTGGAAATGTTACCTGATGGTCATCCGGGTATTGTCAGAATGAAGGGATTGGCCAGGAGTTATATGTGGTGGCCAGGTATTGACAAAATGGTTGAACACTGGGTTGCATCCTGTCCCAACTGACAGGAAGTCAGGCCTGCCCCACCTCTCGCCCCCAAACAGGAATGGGAATGTCCTAGGGGCCCCTGGTCCAGGATTCACATTGATTTTGCTGGCCCTATCAGAGGGCACACTTTCCTTATTATAGTAGATGCATATTCCAAATGGCTAGAGGTTATCCCTATGTCATCCACCACAGCTGAAGCTGTCATCAAACAGCTTAAAAAGCTTTTTGTAACTCATGGGTTACCTGATATCCTAGTTTCTGACAATGGTCCTCAATTTACGTCCAACCTTTTTGAATCATATTTAGCACAGCAGGGTATCAGACATGCCCTGACAGCCCCTGGGCACCCTTCGGCTAACGGCCGAGCTGAACGCATGATACGATTTAGCAAGGAAAAACTTCAGCAATTGGGTCCTGGGGACATCACTGAGAAAGTTGAAAAACTACTCAGTGTCCAGCATATCTCTCCCAACCCATCAACTAACTTATCCCCAGCAGAGTTGTTGATGGGTAGGAAACTCAGGTCTCCCCTTGACCGCCTTCATCCCACTTACGCACCCAACGCACCACTAGATTCCACTAGCAAAATTCGCACATTCACTGTGGGTGATTCTGTTTATGCTAAGAACCTTATGGGTGAACCATTATGGATTCCTGCTGAGATAACCCAAATCACAGGCCTTCGATCTTACAGGGTACAAACAGAGGATGGTGTCCTCTGGAGCAGGCACATTGATCAGCTTAGATCCAGAATACCTCAGGAACATCGCAATTGCTCCTCTCTGGTTCCCAAACCTAGTACCTCTTCTAGGGGGGAAGGAGAGGATCATGAGGATAATCAGCAAGCAAGAATCAACCCCATGTGTAACGAGCCAACACGACAGGAACCATCCCAAAACCTGTCACAATGCCAAAATCCATCCTTACAAATGGAAGACTGTACATCACTACCTGACTTAGGTGCTGACATTGGTTTGGAGATGGATTGGGAGGAGAGACCAGGTTGTAGTAACCAAACAGGTTCTTCTATTACTAGAAGTCCAAGTATGGAAATGTCAGCAGACACATTTCCTCTCTCACTGGGTGAGAACAATAAAACATCTGAACCACGTAGGTCTCAACGTACACGTAGGAGCCCCACCTATTTAAAAGAATACATTAGATAGATGGGGTTTGAGTATGGACTGAACCTAGTGGGGAGGGGTGTTATGTATGTAGGTTTAAAGTCATTGGTTTAGTTTGAACTGTTCTTGTAAAATGTTAGAAATGATTGGTTTAAAAAGTGCGGGAAAACCCTGCACTCTGATTGGCTGTCAACTGCGGCTGCTGGCTATAAGTAGCAGCCACAGCCCAGCCAAAGCGGGTCCGTTCTGAGCTGTAGTCACTAATAAACTAAGAGCCTGAAGCACTCCGCGTCTGTCTCTTCATGCAAACTTAACAAGAGGTTTATTTCGTGAGCAATTTGCAACATGGCCATCATAACTCAACTTACAGCAGTGGTGGCTAACGCTTTTGGGTTCCTGTGTCGAAAATTGTGCTCGTGTGCCAGCACCTAGAAGGCAATGCGTGGGCTCCCACTGCATGACCTCCCCACCCCGCCGCCCCCTTACCTGCACTGGGCATGCGTGTGCCTCCCAGGTGATTTTTGGCTCATTTGAGGCCTTTTTCACCTCCCAGAGGCTCGAAGGATGCCTGTTTTTCAGCCTCCAAAGACTGCAGAGGCTTCCCTCGAGCCTCTGAGAGGCAGAAAAAGGCCTCAAATGAGCTGAAAATGAACTGGGAGGCGCGCGCATGTGCAGTGAGGTAAGTTTGGCTGGGGTTTGTGTGCCGTCACAGACTCTGCAGGATTGGCCCTCCCACCCACCCTGCAGGCCTCAGCTGGTATGGGGAAAGCTGCACGAACCCTACTGAATGGAAGAAGAGAATTTTGCATAAGAAATCAGGTGTTCAGTTCACTTCTAATATAGTTTCCTGGGCCCAGAATTCTTCAGGACATATGGTTCCTGGCTCTGGCTGATGGATGTTGGAATGATTATCCAAGGCAAAGCCTGAGGTTTGCCTCAGATCTGAGATCGCAACGCACCAAGAGGTTTCTCTGCAAAAGCCAGACTGAAGTGATTCTCAGTGGATTTGTCTTCTGTTAATTAGCAGGAAAGCGGCTACTTCAGACACCAAAATGTCACGCTCCCACTGGTCGCCAATTAATTAAAATCATGCTCCCAACAGTTAATTATAAACAACTGCATGATGGCTTTTTGTGAGAATATGCCAGTGTTGCCAATCTTATCGATGTTCCTTTCTGTCTTTTTATAAGAGCTGCGGCAAGCACCCTATCCTATAGGACAGATCCATTTGCAACACTCCTCTGAATCAAACTTATAAGATACTGTCTTCATCTGCAACAAAACCAAACCAGTGGAACCAGCTTTGTCTAGTGGTTAAGGGACCAGGCGCTTTAACCACTAGAAAATGGGAGACTGTGAGTTCTAGTCCGGCCTTAGCCATGAAAGCCAGCTGGTGACTTTGGACCAATCTCTCTCAGCCCAACTGTCTGGAATACTCTACCTGACTCTGTGGTTTCTTCCCCAAACCCCCAAAACTTTAACCTTAGACTTTCTACTATTGACCTCACCCCCTTCCTAAGAGGTCTGTAGGGGGCGTGCATAAGCGCACCACCGTGCCTACCATCCCTGTCCTTTTTATTTTTCTCATATGTATCCATTTCATGTAGAGATTGTATGGAATCTTTTACTTGGTATGTACAGTAGAGTAGCTCCTAGCTGGCTACACCGCTGGAAACCATGGGAAAAACCACATACCCGATAACTTCAGATTTTTCAAGAAGGGAAAGCTATCTACTCAACATCTTATGAAATTCAGATCCATATTTTTTATGATCCCTTAAAGATTTTCACTTCCCGACATTCAGTCAGAGTCATAGTGTGACGGCCAGCAATATTAATCAAAGCCTGACAGCATAGAGGCTTTTGATGGCAGTGCCATTTAAGTTACTCCACCACACCCAGGGTTGAATTAATAAACAGAAATGAGCCATCCCACTGATGATTTATCAGCTAGCCTCCAGCCAAGCCTCTCCCAATACATACAAGCCTATGTCTTTATTAAATAATTCCTGCCATATTTTTTTTTGCCATTCCACTCTGCTACAGATGACACTCAATGCATAGCAATAGCAATTAGACTTATATATCACTTCATAGTCTTTACAGCTCTCTCCAAGCGGTTTACAGAATCAGCACATTGCCCCCAACAATCTGGATCGTCGGAAGGATGGAAGGCTGAGTCAACTTTGAGTCGGTCAGGATCGAACTCCTGGCAGTGAGCAGAGTCAGTCTGCAATACTGCATTCTAACCAGTGCACCACCACAGTTCTTGCATCCACCTGACACACATACTCACCCTCCATCCCTAATTACTATACACATTAATATATTTTATCCAACAGCTAGTTTATTAGGCAAGAAAAGAATAAAGGTGGCAACCTATGGTTAATGAGCCAGATACTGCATTTCTCCAAGTTGAAATTCAAACATCTGCAGTTTTTGACTTATCATCATTCCAATTCTTAAAACTTGGAAAATTCACAGCTGAATGTTTGAACTGAGCCTCTTAAAACACAGATTCCTTTTTGCACTGATCATTAGATAAAAGGATCTGTGATGGATGTAAACTGTCCCTTGGGACTGCTTCAGAGTTAGGAACTATCACACTATGTGGAAACGACAATAGTCCTTGACTTACAACCACAACTGAAATCAGAATTTCCATTGTTAAGCAAGGCAGTTGTTAAGTGAGTCGTGCCCAAGTTTACAACCTTTTTTTGCCATGGTTGTTAAATCACTTAAATCACTTAAAGTTGTTAAATTAATTGCACAGTTGTTAACCAATTCTGGCTTTCCCCATTGACTTTGCTGGGAAGCCAGCTGGGAAAGTTGCAAATGGTGTTCACATCACTGCATGACACTGCAGCTGTCTTAAATACATGCCATTTGCCAAGCATCCATATTTTGATCACATGACTGTGGAGATGCAGCAGTGGTTATAAGTGCAAATAGCAGTTGTAAATCACTATTTCCAGTGCCATTGTAACTTTGAACAATCACTAAGCAAATGACTAAATTGAGAACCACCTGTAATTGAATTTGGCCCCAAAAAAGATGCTGGTATTTTCCAATTTTATTTTCTTCTTTCTTTTCATCAGTCATTCATGAATATATTGATTCTAAACAGCCCCAAAGTATTTTGATTGTTTCTAATATATTACTTGTTAATTTTGCAGGTTTCTGTTAATTCTTCATACCCTTTTTCTGTCTCAATAGTTAAATTTGGCCCAAAGAAAAATGCTAATATTGTTCTCATTTTCTTTTTTCTTTTTTTGATAGAATTTATCTCATTCTAGAATGCCAAATTGATTCTAAACAATCCCAAAGTGTTATTATGAGTTCCATTGTATTACTTGCTGTATAGCTAATTTCAAAAAGATGAAAGAAAATTGGGAAAGATACAAGGGAAAAGACAGTATGCTTTTTGGAAAGAGTATGTATTCTGTTTCAAGTAACTCCAGCACACCATAATATTTCATCTGGTTAATAAACGTCTCCTTTAAGAAAACTTTCTCAATAATTATGAGGAGATAAAATTCCATTACTAGTGAAATATTCGAAGGGAGTGTGACATTGTTGCCATAACTATTTAGTTCTAATTCTGAACTAAATATTTCAAGACATAAGAGATCAGAAAAATTTGTCATTGAACTACATTTGCTGTGCTTTATTTTAACATTATTGTTTGCTGGCCTAACTAAATACTGTTTTTTCTCTTGGCTCAATAAAATGAGCAGCATTATTTAGGAAGTGACATTAATTCTGATGTGGCCATCAGAATTAGGCTAACATTGAAAAATGCCTACCAATCTGAAAGCATCTTTTCCAGAAAGAAGCTGAAGGATTTCAGGGAAGAATAATAGGTAAGTGAAATTCTTGAAGAAAAGCATAACATGTACCTGCCTATCCCTTCTTCTCATTCTTCCCTTCTCCCGTGAGGTATCTTAAATAGGTACTTGACTACAATAGTAGGCATGTATTCAATAGGAAATGTTTCTTTTCCTTCTTCAGTATTGATATAGGACTTTTCTAAAGAAGTTGCATTTGTAGAATATCTGGTACATAGGCTTTCTAAAGATGCAGAGATACACAGTGTGTGTGTGTGTGTGCGTGTGCGTGTGCGCATGTGTGTGTGTGTGTGTAAGATAGTAAACCACCTATTAACAGATCTGAATGTTATTGTCCTTATGAAAACATAAATGGGAGCTAAATGCCACAGTGCTTTTTGACAACTTGCATAGCAGGGTGAACAGCTTAAAATGAGTGCCTGTGTATAAAATTAACTAGCATGGCTTCACCTGCTTACCCAGGCATGCCAGATACTCCCAGAGACACACAGCTTAGCCAGAATTGTAGCAAGTCACCCTGTAAATGAAAACATAATAAAGCATCTTCCCCTACAAAGCCTCTATTGTCGTAATCTCAATGCACTAGAAGTTTTTTTTTAATCTAGCTGCTGGGATTAATCTGCATATATATTGGTAAGTATAGCTCAATCTTCTGCTCTTGCAAGAGGTGACTACTGTTAATAGGTTTGAAAAATTCAAGTTGGCAATCTAACAGACTCCAGAACAACTGACATCAATTTTAATGAATTCAGAAAATAATGCTATAGATAGATAGCTGGATACCCGTGCTTTGCTATGGAACTATGTGGTCGGGCTTAGTTTTTGGGGAGGAAAATAAGGGGGGAAAATTCCTCCTCTGCCTACCAGCATCCATTGATATCCATCTGGCTAGCGTCCTGTCAGAGTGTGAGAGAGCTGAGGGGTGTTTGGAAACAGAAACAGTATTTGCTATGTGAGCAAGAAGGGGATAGCAAGGAGCCTGGATGTGGCTTAGCTCAACTGTTCTGTTCAGCTGCTTGGTG
Source organism: Naja naja (assembly GCA_009733165.1). NCBI lineage: Eukaryota > Metazoa > Chordata > Lepidosauria > Squamata > Elapidae > Naja > Naja naja. Next base: position 208,666,684 of record CM019149.1, read on the forward strand.
CTGTGAAACTAAAACTGAAACTCCTCTGCTTGTGTTTTGCATTTGGAACAGATTTCTTTTCAGATGGGGAGGGGGAATAGAACTCCTTAGCATCAGAGCATGTTAATAATAATTTAGGAAATACTAATACTCTGATGGTCATTTCTAAAAATCCTTTCTTAGTGAGCACCTAGAAGCCAAGAAGAACATACGTGCCAAATTTCAAGTTTGTAGGGTTTACGGTTCTGAAGATTTTGTGATGATGTGTGAGTGGGGTATTTCGTTTTGATAGATAGATAGATAGATAGATAGATAGATAGATAGATAGATGATAGATGATTTTACGATGCTAAAATGGTGTAAAATGATGAATGCAAAATGAAGCAATTACTCAAATAATACCATCTGAGTCACTCAGAATCTAATGGTGGATAGATATATTGCAATTATTCCCTCCCAACTGAATCAACTCCCACATACCAGTAACCTATTAGCACAACAAGAATGAAGAATCTAATACAGGCTAATCTTCTCCCTGGTTTCTTTTAATTTTCAGGGATCTTTTCATAACACAGGGAACATTCAAATGTTATTTTTTTATGCCTTGCAGCTACTTCCCACAAAACAATACAAAAACAATTCCTCTCCCCAAGATAGGAACAAGGTTTTCTTTAAGAGCTGCTGAAGGCTTGTTGTTATCCTTTTTGTGAAAACATGATTTATTTGTGTGTGTGTAAGGAGGAGATTCTGAAGGTCAGCCATCTCAAAAGCAGTTTCTACTCCAAAGGTCTCCAAACATGGCAACTTTAAGACTTGTGGGCTTCAACTCCCAGAATTCTCCAGCCAGCTGATCAAACCCTAACCCTAACCCAGCTGGCTGGAGAATTCTGGGAGTTGAAGTGACAAGTCTTAAAGTTGCCAAGTTCGGGGACTCCTGTTCCACGCCATCAGATTTCCAAGTGCCATGAAAGTTCTGAACAATTCAACCATCTGTGTGTTATTCCTTGCATTTAATTAACATTGTTGTTAGGATCTGATGAGGAAATGGGATTCCTTCAGATGTTACCTGATTACTAATAACCAACCCTATGAAGATTGCCAAACTTAAGTTGTTCAACCAGTTACAGGTTCAAATGTTGAACTATTTATTATGAATACTGTATATATAGTCCTTAACATACAATAGTTCATTTAGTGACTGTTCGAAGCTACAATGGCATTGAAAATGACTTATAACCATTTTTCACACTTATGACCACTGCAGCATCCCCATGGTCACAGCATCAAAATTCAGACACTTGGCAGCTGATTCATATTTATGATGGTTGCAGTGTCCCAGGCTCATGTGAGCATCTTACAACTTTTTAAGCTAGATTCACTTAACCATGTTGCTAACTTAACTGCAGTGATTCACTTAACGACTACAGGTCATAAAATGGGGCAAAATTCACTTAACAACTGTCATACTTACAGGTGAAACTTGAAAAATTAGAATATCATGCAAAAGTTCATTTATTTCAGTAATGCAACTTAAAAGGTGAAACTAATATATTAGATAGACTCATTACATGCAAAGCAAGATAGTTCAAGCCGTGATTTGCCATAATTGTGATGATTATGGCTTACAGCTCATGAAAACCCCAAATCCACAATCTCAGAAAATTAGAATATTGTGAAAAGGTGCAATATTCTAGGGTCAAAGTGTCCCACCCTAATCAGCTAATTAAGCCATAACATCTGCAAAGTGTTCCTGAGCCTTTAAATGGTCTCTCAGTCTGGTTCAGTAGGAATCACAATCATGGGAAAGACTGCTGACCTGACAGTTGTGCAGAAAACCATCATTGACACCCTCTATAAGGAGGGAAAGCCTCAAAAGGTAATTGCAAAAGCAGTTGGATGTTCCCAAAGTGCATTAATAGAAAATTATGTGGAAGGGAAAAGTGTGGAAGAAAAAGGTGCACAAGCAGCAGGGATGATCGTAGCTTGGAGAGGATTGTCAGGAAAAGGCCATTCAAAAGTGTTGGGGACTTTCACAAGGAGTAAACTGAGGCTGGAGTCAGTACATCAAGAGCCACCACACACGGACGGATCCTGGACATGGGCTTCAAAGGTCCTATTCTTCTTGTCAAGCCACTCCTGAACAACAAACAACGTCAGAAGCGTCTTACCTGGGCTAAAGAAAAACAGACCTGGTCTGTTGCTCAGTGGTTCAAAGTCCTCTTTTTTGATGAGAGCAACTTTTGCATCTTATTTGGAAACCAAGGACCCAGAGTATGGAGGAAGAATGGAGAGGCACACACTGCAAGATGCTTGAAGTCCAGTGTGAAGTTTCCATAGTCTGTGTTGATTTGGTCATCTGCTGGTGTTGGTCCACTGTGCTTCATTAAGTCCAGGGTCAACACAGCCATCTACCAGGAGATTTTGGAGCACTTCATGCTTCCTTCCGTAGACGAGCTTTATGGGGATGCTGACTTCATTTTCCAGCAGGACTTGGCACCTGCCCACACTGCCAAAAGCACCAAAACCTGGTTCAATGACCATGGGATTACTGTGCTTGATTGGCCAGCAAACTTGCCTGACCTGAACCGCATGAAGAATCTATGGGGCATTGCCAAGAGAAAGATGAGAGACATGAGACCAAACAATGCAGAAGAGCTGAAGGCCGCTATTGAAGCATCCTGGTCTTCCATAACACCTCAGCAGTGCCACAGGCTGATAGCTTCCCTGCCACGCCACATTGAGGCAGTAATTGCTGCAAAAGGGGCCCAAACCAAGTACTGAGTACATATGCATGCTTATACTTTTCAGAGGTCTGATATTGGTCTATGTACAATCGTTGTTTTATTGATTGCACGTAATATTCTAATTTCTGGGATTGTGGATTTGGGGTTTTCATGAGCTGTAAGCCACAATCATCACAATTATGGCAAATCACGGCTTGAACTATCTTGCTTTGCATATAATGAGTCTATCTCATATATTAGTTTCACCTTTTAAGTTGTATTACTGAAATAAATGAACTTTTGCACGTTATTCTAATTTTTCGAGTTTCACCTGTAGCAACTGAGATCTTGGTTCAATTATGGTTGTAAGCCTAGTCCTTTCCAGTTGTGATGGATTACGAAGCATACAATTCCCAGTTTATAGGGCAGACATGCAAAGATAAGCATGTATGTATATATGTATGCATGTTTATTCTGATACACATGAGAGACATTTTGACAATCCCACTTTTTTTTTTGCTGTGCCTGAAAAGAATAGGAAGATGTTACACATCTTTTCTAGAAAGTGATGTTGAAAACTGGACGCTGAACTATGTCAATTTTCCATTTTCCCCATTTCTCCTCCATATAGTGCATTGTAACCTGACTTCTTCAGCAGAAAGAGAAGGGAAATATGCTTTTCAGGAACACTGTTTGCATGCCAATCCAGACTTCAGATCACAGATTCACAAATCTATATTCCCATACAGCAGGGGTGTCAAACTCGCAGCCTGTGGGCCAGATGCGTCATATGCTGGCCCCGCCCCTGCCCGGTTCAGCAAAGGGGGGGAAAGTCCCGATATGTTACGTGATGGTGCGAGTTTGACACCCCTGCCATATAGGAAGGATGGCCTTTGATCATATATAAACTATCCCAATCTTTTCATCTGGAGATAGAACATGTCTGATTGCTTTAAAACAAAGGAAGAACAGAACTGCAGAGAAGTTGATGGACAGTACTATAGCTCTCAAAAACGTACAGTAGGTTACTTATTTTTCTTGGCTAGGTTGCGCTATATTCCTGTGTAAGTGATGAAATTGGATATAAATTTAGTTTGTATTTATATTACAGGGATGTTCATGAAGATGTAGCTATTCTTTTGCCTGTAGAATCTTCTCATGAGCTATGATAATATTTCAAACTTTCTCCATATCTTTATCCCCGTCTTTTTACAAACACTTTGAGCTGAGAACTTTCCTTTTGTAGCCAACTGTTGCCATCTTATGGTCTATTTGGAGAACTATATTTTATTTTGGATTTTCCTTTTTCTTTCTTTTTAATTAAACTGGCACTGTGTTTCCCATGACCTGGAGAGACCTGCAGTTTGTATAACACTGAATGTCTCTATTTAATATTTACTCTTAAAGGGTATTTTTTCCGTAAGAATTTTTAATTTTTGCCATTTTTTTCTAATAAAGTTTGATTTTGCTCATCTCCTGTGAGATTGGCTTATTTGCATACATCGATGGAAGGGCTGAATTATCTAGACATGCCTTTCTATGTGACAAGGTCAAGGGATAGCAGCTAAGAAATTTTGTTTTTGATCTTTCAATTTCCAGAATTGTACAGAGTGTGAGATCCTGATCTTTCTCAGATACCAGAGTTGGGGATGGAATTGAGGCACTTTGTGGAAGATTGGTGGCAACAGGAATAACCTAGGTGTTATGTATGTAGGTTTGAATGTTATTGGTTTATTTGAACTGTTCTTGTAAAATGTCAAATGGTATTGGTTTAAATAGTGCGGGAAGAAACCCTGCACTCCCATTGGCTGGCAACTACGGCTGCTGGCTATAAGAAGCAGCCGTAGCCCAGCCAAGTCGGGTCCATTCAAGCTGTAGTCACTGAATAAACTCTTTACTGAAGCTCTTCGCGTTTGACTCTTCATGCAAACTTAACACTAGTGGTTACCCTAAAGCAAGAACTAGGATCAGAATATGATCCAAAAAACTTCTGGGAGGGAAAGTTTAGTTCCTCCAGCCTCCTAACCTATGTGTTTCAGCTATTTGCTGCTGCAGGCCTATTCAAAACTCACTTTTTGGAAATGGTTGAAACAATCCTTCAACAAATCCATAGCTGTACTACCCATGGTAAGGAGCACTCCATTTGAAAGGGCTAGATGATAATATCGCCGCCTCGAGTTCCCCATTGGGGGAAGTGAGGCGGGATATAAATTTAATAAATAATAATAATAATTGTGGGCTAGGTAATATATTCCCTTTGTTACTAACTGAGATCAGCAGGAAGCCACAACTTGTGTGTCTAAGCATGCTGTTGCCAGCAGGATTTTGTATCATGACATTTAAATTCCATGTTTTTGTGAGTACTTGTAGCGAGTGGAGAGTAAAGTAGATGACCTTGATGAAGATAAGCCAGATCCCTTCCCAGAACCACGAGGTGAGAGGTGTAACTCAAACCCAACTTTTTGTTGACTTCATTGCTTGAAAAAGTTGTTGATGGGCAATTGATGGTCTTGTTAAATATATCAAGGGAATACCTGGATCAACAGGTGATTAAATGTTAACAAGCCACCAGTCTGACCAAAGGTGACCAGAAGCTCTGAACCATACATCTTAGCTAGATGTACATTTTTAATTTCAGCAAATAGCAGCACTTGGCTGATCTGACCTTTAAAATTAAGAGTTGAGCTTAATTGGCAAGGCTGTGCATGCTTTGAAAATGATCCAGAACAAGCAGTTCAGACTTTATGAAAGCACTCCTCTCTGTTCAGAAAAGCAGCTTATCATTTTCAGGACTTTGTGTAAAAAAAAAATGGGCACAGCTACTTTTTAACAGTCACATTAACTTTAAGAAGCTGACTCTTGAAAGCAACCACAACTTTTTTTCATAAAAGCCTGAACAATAATGAGTTGTCTGGTGCTTTTGTGAGGTTTGGAAGCCACTGCAACTCATGAAATAGTGAAGATGATACATGGTTGTATCGCGCATACCTAAAACTACCCACTTAAAACTACCCACTTTTCTGCATTTTAGACCAGCTTATGGTTCTGGATATTCCTTCAGGGAAGCCCCATATAAAGGCTCTCTTGGGATTTATTTACATAATAGATCAAGGAGGCCTCCAACCTTCTCCCACCAGTGAAAACCAGTGGACTCAACCATTCACAAGCTTTAAGAGGAGGGAGGGAGGATATAAACATTCAGACAAACATACCATCTTTTTCATTTCTTTGGGCCATTTGCCTCCAGCTCCTCTTTCTTCAGTTCAAATTGGGTCACATCAAAAAGCAAACAAGCAAGCAAGCGAACAAAAATCAGTGGAAATAAACAGTTAAGAATAAAGTTAGAAAGTTAATTCTGGAACTACAGCCCCTCAGCTACAGATCAGTTATGTTTGTGTTAGCACACTGAACTTGCTAACCATATTTCAGTCTAGTTTGTATAATCTCAGTCGAATTCTGGGCCTGATCAATTGATTATCCATATACTGGAGAAGCCCAGAAATATGGCTTGAATAAATCATGTTTCAGATTCACTATAGATAGGGCTATCATTGAAGCATAGTCTTAAGCAACACTGTAGCAAGACCAGTGGTGGTATTCAGCTGGTTCGCACCGGTTCGGGCGAAACGGTAGCAAGGATTTGGCATGGGTCGCCGAACCAGTAGTAACTTCTGGCTGGCCACGCCCCTGACCCAGTTGCCTGTCGCTCACTTGCCCCACCCGCCCGATGCTCACTCACCCCACCTGCCTGACACTAGCCCACTCAGTCACTCCTTAAGATATTTCTTCCCCCCTCCCAACAATCAGCTGTTCCTATGATCAGCTGTGCCGGGATTCCCCTCGCCTACTTACTGCTTTGTCCAGGAGACTTCCCTGAGGCCTAGGAAAGCAAAAACAAACAAACAAAAAAGCATCTCCACCCCCCCCCCACCATTTTTTGCCTTCCTGGGCCTCAGGGAGGCCCCAAAACGAATCATGGGACGGTGCTGCGTTCTGCCTTCCTGAGCCCCAGGGAAGCCTTCTGGGAGTTTTCTGCCTTCCTGAGACCTGGGGAAGCCTTCTTCTTTCTAGCAAAAATGCCGCCCAGAAGGCCACAAAACAAAGTGTGTGGGGTGCTGTACACACCCCCAGGTTCAGTTTTCTGCCTTCCTGAGCCCTAGGGAAGCCTTCTGGGAGCAAAAACACCACCCCAGGGGCTTGCCTGAGGTCCAGAAGGCCCAAAAAATGGGGGGGGGGTGTTTGTTGCTGCAAAAAGCAAAAAAAAAAAAAGCCACGTCCACTAGTCACATGGCCACACTCTCCTAGCCACGCCCACAGAACCAGTAGTAAAAAATTTTGAATCCCACCACTGGGCAAGACATTATATCAATCTGAGGCACAGAGAAATCGTAGAGGGATGTTACAGAGTATTTCACTGTATTTAAAATTCCTTAGATAAATGCTTCTTTAAAACGCTGCCATACTACTAAGACAGGTTCCCAACCGGAGGTGCTCCCACCCCCTGAGGGTGTGAGACAATATTCCAGGGGGTGCAAAATCTTGGGTTTAGAAGTTTCAAAATTGCAGTGTATATGTATAATTATATGCATATAATTACGTATTTATTTTTTTAAGTGCGAAAATATTTCAGAAGCGTTCCAGGGGTGCAGGCTATAGAAAAGGTTGGGAACCTCTGGGGTAAGAGATGAATAGCAATTATATGTATAGGATTTCCAGCTGCTTTTTCCTCAAAATGGGTCTCTCCCAATCTTTCAGTTATAATGGTTTTTATTAGTTTATCAAAATATAAAATACAGAAATACAGGTAGACCTTGATTTACAACCCTTCATTTAGTGACTGTTTCAGGTTACAACAGCACTGGAAAAAAATGACTTATGACCATTTTCACACTTGCAATAGTAACAGCATCCCTATGGTCATGTGATCAAAATTCAGATGCTTGCAGCTGGGTCATATTTTTGCAGACTTTTGACAAACGAAGTCAATGGGGAAGCCAGATTCACTTAACAACTATGTTACTAACTTTATAACTGCAGCAATTCACTTAAGAACCTTGGCAAGAAAGCTTTAAAAGGGGGGGGGACTCACTTAACAACTGTCTCATTTAGCAACAGAAATTTCAGGCTCAATTGTTGTCATGGCTCAAGGACTACCAGTACAAAGAAAAATGAAAATAATGGGACAATAGTGGAGGAAAAAAGGAAAGAAGAAAAAGAAAAGCATTGTCTTATGTTTATGTTTATGTTTATTTGGGTTTATATGCCACCCCATCTCTGGCAGGACTTGGGGCGGCTCACACAAAAATATACAAACATAGATAGTTAAAATGTTAGTCCAATCCAAATAACGAATAAAATTACATGCTAAAATACCCAATTAAAAACCCCAATCTCTCTCAATCCAGGCCAGCCAGTAAGAATAGCCAAGTCTTTAGATTGCAGCAGAAGGAACGCAGGTCGGGAGCCAACCGCAGTCCCAGGGGCAGCTGGTTCCACAGGGTGGGTGCTCCCATGGAGAAGGCCCTCCCCCAGGGGACTGCCAACCGACATTGTCTGGTCAATGGCAGCCCCAGGAGGGCCTGCCGGTGGGCGCGCACTGGGCAATTGGAACTCGATGGTGGTAGGAGGCGCTCCCACAAATACCATGGACCCAAGCCATGAAGGACTTTATAGGTTAACACCAGCACCTTGAATCTTACACAGAGGGCAACTGGTAACCAATGCAGATCGTGCAAGAGGGGTGTCACATGGGATAATCAGGCCACTCCCATCACAACCTGCACAGCTGCATTCTGCACCAGCTGAAGCCTCCGTATAGTCTGCAAGGGCAGCCCTAAATAGAGAGCATTTCAGTAGTCAAGACAGGAAGCAACGAGCACATGCGTGACCGTGCGTAGGGCATCTCGGTCCAGGTAGGGGTGCAACTGGTGCACCAGGCGAACCTGGGCAAATGCCCCCCTGGTGACGGCTCCCACCTGCTCCTCCATATTGAGCCGTACATCCAGGAGGACACCCAAGTTGCACGCCCTATCCACGGGGGGCAGCACCTCTCCCCCCATGACCAAAGGTAAAATTTCTTGGACCTGAGATGCTGGTAAGCACAGCCACTCAGTCTTGTCCGGGTTGAGCTGGAGCCTGTTCCTCCCCATCCAGATCCGTACCGCCTCCAGGCATTGGGACATCACGGGGAGGGCATCACTGAGGTGGTCCGGGGTGGAGATGAAAAGCTGGGTATCATCAGCATATGGATGATACCTCACCCCGAAACCGTGGATGATCTCACCCAGCGGCTTCATATAGAAGTTGAACAGGAGGGGAGAAAGAACCGACCCTTGAGGGGGTCCTACTCCTACACCTTTTGGTGCAGTAGAATAATATAATAACATCCAACCTCAACTTTTTACTTTTACACAATAATAAATACTAGCTGTTTCTATAACAATAAACCTATCTAATCAGCAAAACCCAAAATCAAAGTTTCATTGTTTCCAGCTCAAGCAAAGTCCAGGGTCTCACCCAATCCTGATTTAAAAAAAAAAAACCTTTGATATGGAGAAATCTCCAGGTGTTGGCTTTTATCACTTTCTCAAGGCATATATCTGCGTTCTGAAAGATTTCGGTCTCCCACAAAAACCTGCAAATCAAAATATTGACTACAGAAAAGTATTAGTAACAAGGAAACAATAATATTAGATGCAAAAACAGTACTATATTGGTTGCATTTGTTGCTTGTCCTGTTCCATTTTTTAAAAATCTACTTTGCAGTCTTAACATATCATTCAAAGTCTAAAGGGAGTCTTCAGTCTGGAGAAAATTATGCATCCCCTGGGCTAAAAACATAGCTAAAGGGACCAACTGAAAAGTTGGCAACTCAGCTCATTTTCCAGAAGTCTTTTTCACAAGATGCATTTCTTGCATATGCATGTTACCTCATTAATGGGATTTGGGGGATGATCACAAAGATGTCATGATTTATTAGTAATCAGCTCACAGCTCTGTCTGTCCTTAGTTGCAGAAGGAAAGAAGAAAAACAGAAAAGCAATTTTTTAAGAAGTTTGAAGAAAATAACACACAGTCATGGAAAATTAGACACTATAGTATGTTGGTGAAGGGTGCAATTTATTAGAAATACACTCTACTGTCACTTCACTCCAGAGGAAATTTTTTTTGCTGTTGTTCTACAAAGAGATTTTTTTTTACCATCCTTCTAAGATCATCTCTGCAAAACAGACAAAGACATGCCCTGAAGTTTGGCTACCAGTCGGGCCTTAATAGTGTATACTTTTTACTGTTTGTTATTTACACACAGGCACACACACACAGAGCCCTATTAAAAGCAGCCAAGCCAGGCCAAACTTCCATGCATCTTAATCAATTTCAGTGTTTGCCTTATTTTTTCCCCTCTTTGAAAACAATCAAAGGGCCCATTATGTGTGGAGGGGGGAAGCGGGAAAACTAAGGCGATAAGGAAAATCTATCATTTATTTTACAGCTGCTGAATGGCACTAGAAAAATCAAGCGGCAGTTTGAAATTTACCAGAAAAAATGTGGTTGGCTCAGAATTTCTAGCCCCATCATTACCAGCTTAATTGGAGGTTTGACGGCAATCTAATTTTATTATGCCTATGTATAATGCATTTATGTGTACAGTAAATGTATACATACGTAGATATATAACTTTGAATGAGGGCAACTAGAGTAGTGCTTAGCAGCACTGCTTTGAAATGAAGAATAGGTTCCCCTTGCACATACGTGCTAGTCATTTCCGGCTCTAGGGGGTGGGGCTCATCTCCATTACAAAGCTGAAGAGCCAGCGCTGTCTGAAGACATCTCTGTGGTCATGTGGCCAGCATGACTAAACACCGAAGGTGCACGGACCGCTGTTATTTTCCCACCAAAGTGGTCCCTATTTTTCTACTTGCATTTTTACAGGCTTTCGAACTGCTAGGTTGGCAGAAGCTGGGACAAGTAACGGGAGCTCACTCCATTACGTGGTGCTAGGGACTCGAGTCACCAAACTGCCAACCTTTCTGATCGACAAACTCAGCGTCTTAGCCACTGAGCCACCGCATCCCTTCAAAATGAAGAATAACAGTCTTTAAATACATTTTTATTTAAAAAAAAATTAAACAAGGGGATTTGTTCTCTAATATAAAGAGGAAAAGAAAAAGACATCAAAGAAAAAGCAAAAAGGCCAAGAAAATAAGAAAAGTCAAAAATATATTTAAAAAGAAAAGGGTGACTTCCAATATTCTTCATAGCAAATATATTTTAACTTCTCTCTCTAAAGTTAATTATACTACTCTCCTATCTATATCCTGTCTAGCCATTAAAACCATACATTTTTATGTAAAATGGTCTGTAGGAAGTTAGCACCCACCCCTCTCCTAGAAAATTGAAATATCCTGGGAAATATTAAAAAGGCAGAATATTTCCTCTAAAAAGAGTAGAAACTCAAAAGCAGAAACTCACCTCAGAAGTAGACACTCACCCCCACCTTTGTTAATGGGTGGGCCATTAAGGTCTGGGCCAGAATACTTTACATAACTAATATCTCCAGGTAAAGCTATAGCAATTGCTCAAAAGCCCTTTCAGTGCATCATCATGCAGCAAGGCTCAACCAAGCCTGGAACTCAGGACAGCCTACAGAGTTGCCCCTGCATGGCCCCATGGGAGTCTGACAACCAATCAGAATATAAGCTCCAATTCAAATCCCAACAAAGATTATAAAACCCAGGCACTCAGCATATCAGCCCTTTCTTGATCTCTTCCTTCACCTTGAAGCATGTGATCATCCATCTTTTTTCACTCTGGGGCTCCAGGCCATATGGTCCTGTCCACCATTAAACCTTCCAAATAGCCTCCATGTTTCCAGTGTCTTTTTCCCCACTTGGAACTGAACCCAGAAGGATATTTCTTCCAACAGGTCCAAAACAGGATTCCAGTTACCAATAAAGTAGAAGCATAATAGTCTTGAAATATTGGGAGAGAAGATGAGCTGATTACTAGTTTACAGATTGGATGAATGGAGGAAAGATGTATATTCAATCCTGAAGTGCTTACACTGCTTAAAGGGTGGATTAACAGTAGGAATTGTTTTGTTAGTGTATGTATGTATGTTTTAAATGTTATTGGTTTATTTGAACTGGTCTTGTAAAATGTCAAATGGTATTGGTTTAAATAGTGCGGGAAGAAACCCTGCACTCCCATTGGCTAGCAGCTACGGCTGCAGGCTATAAGAAGCAGCCGTAGCCTTACCCGGACGGGTCCATTCGAGCTGTTGTCATTAATAAAGCCTTTTGCTGGAACTCCTCGCGTCTGACTCTTCATGCAAACTTAACACTGGCGACGAAGGTGGGATTTCCCTGAAGAGAAGACGACGCGACGAACAAGCAACAGAGTGAGATGGCTGCGCTGAACACCCCCAGCACCGTTCGATCCGGCGACGGAAGACTGGGAATCGTATGCAGACCGGTTCCACATGTTCCTGGAAGGGAACGATCTCGCCGGCATCCCCGAGAGACGGAAGAGGGCGGTCTTTCTCACACACTGCGGTCCGGCAGTCTTCAAAATGGCGAAGGCGTTGGCGGGAGCAGCAGAATTGAAGGTAATGGAATGGCCCGAATTAGAAAGACTTTTAAGAGCCCATTACGCCCACAAGTATCGTGCCTCATTAAGAGACACGAATTTTACCGTCGGGATCAAGGGGATAGCGAGAGTGTTAATGACTTCGTGGCAAGCTTAAGGGACATTGGGGTGCTTGTGACTTTACCAACGTAGAAGAGGCCATGCGTGATCGGTTTGTTTTGGGCCTTAAAGATAAGATCTTACAAAGCAAACTGTTAATGAAACCAAAAATCACGCTTAAAGAGGCTATTGAAGAGGCTGTTTCAGCAGAAGCCACCAAGTCCTCAGCTGCGCCATGAAAAGATTAACAAGGCCTCGAGCCAGGCCTCAAGCCATTCTGATGGGGAAAAATCCTCAACAACTCATTGCAAACAAATAGACTCTGATTCGGATAGCAGTGAGGAAGAAGAGGGATTTTAAGCTCAGAATGGAGAAGAAAAGAAAAGACTCTGAGAAAAACAGGCAAGGATTCTATTGCAGAGGATGTGGGGGGCCACCCCGCACTGAATGCAAGTTCTTTGACTCCATTTGCCTACGTTGTGAGAAACGGGTCATATAGCCAGAGTCTGCAAATCATCCAGAACTCCACCATTTAGGAAGAAATTTCCTGAGGAAGATTTTAAGCCCAACAATTTAATTGGAAAAATGGGGCGAAATTTAAAAGCAAATGGCAAGAGTGAAACTCACCAAACAATATCCATTGGTCATTCTTCACATTTAAATAGCAGAAAAGTACATGTGAAGGTGTTTATTGAAGGGAGACCGTGCCACATGGAAGTGGACTCAGGCTCTTATTTATCTATGGTGTCATGGGACACTATCCACAGACTCTTTCCAAAATTCAGAAAAACATTTCCAGAAGCAAGCACTGACCCTCAAAGACTACCAAGGGAACAAGATTCCAGTAGTTGGAGCGAGGGAATTCAACGTGCAGTTTAAAGGCCACACCAAACGTTTGCCACTGACCATCGTGGACAAGGATCGCCCAAGTTTGCTGGGACTTGAGTGGTTCAAGCCACTTGGCATCGAGGTGACTGGCATCCATCACGTGAGCAGTTCTGACTGGGAAGAGTCCTTGAAGTCTGAGTTTCCAGAGGTCTTCAGCGAAGGACTGGGCAAGTATATGGGGACCCCTATTGCTTTCAGTTTAGACCCCAAGGTGCCCCCAATTCGTTTAAAGCCCAGGAGGGTTCCATTTGCTTTAAAGGAAAAAATTGATGCACAATTAGATAAGCTCATCGCCCAAGGGGTTTTGGAACCTACTGACCACTCCAGATGGGAAACACCCATAGTCACACCAGTCAAGGCTGATGGGTCAGTGAGAATCTGTGGTGACTACAAGGGGACACTTAACCATGCGCTGCAGCAGAGCGCATACCCTGTACCTGTTGTGCATCATCTGCTCCATTCCCTTGGCAGGGGTACAGTATTTGCTAAACTGGACTTAGCTCAGGCATATCAACAATTAACAGTTGATGATGCCACTGCAGAGGCACAAACAATTGTGACTCATAGAGGTGCCTTCAAATGTAAAAGACTACAATTTGGAGTAAGCGTGGCACCTGGCATTTTTCAAAGTCTTATGGAAAGAATGTTGCAAGGACTGCCAGGGGTAGTGCCTTATTTTGATGATGTGTTAATCTCTGCTGAGAATGACACTCAGCTTCAAGAGAGACTCAGAGAAGTCCTTACCAGATTCAGAAAAGCAGGTTTGAAAGTCAAGGAAGACAAATGCACTCTCAAAACAGACAGAGTTGAGTTCCTGGGGTACATGATTGATAAACAGGGCATCCACCCCACTGATGCCAAGGTTAAAGCGATCAAGGAAGCCCCTAAACCTCGTTGCAAGTCAGATCTGCAAGCCTTCCTTGGCCTTATTAACTTTTACCACATGTTTCTACCTCACAAAGCATCTATTGCTGAACCCTTACATCGTTTACTTGATAAGAAGGCTGCTTGGATCTGGGGGCGGAAGGAACAGTCAGCATTTAACAGTATTAAGAGACTAATCACGTCTGATGCTGTGTTGATTCAATTCTCTGAGAATTTGCCTGTTGTTCTGACTTGTGATGCATCCCCTTTTGGAGTGGGAGGGGTTTTGAGCCACAGGCTTCCCAATGGCCGGGAAGCCCCAATTGCATTTTACTCTCGCACGCTGTCCAAAGCAGAGAGGAACTACAGCCAATTGGACAAGGAGGCCTTAGCAGTTGTTGCAGCTGTTAAGAAATTTCATGAATATCTGTATGGCAGGTCATTCACCATTGTTACAGATCACAAACCTTTGCTTGGCATCGTGGCAGGAGACAAACCTACACCTATTATCCTGTCACCAAGAATGCTGAGGTGGACTGAATTTCTTGCAGCCTACTCCTACAAACTGATTCACAGGCCTGGCAAGGACATTGGACATGCTGATGCACTGAGTCGTTGCCCACTACCTTGCCACAAGGAGGACTTTGAACTTGAGACTCACACCTTTTTCCTGGAGACCGTTGCTAAGCTTCCAGTCCATGCTGCTGAGATTGCCAGAGAATCTGCCAAAGATGCTGTGTTGGCACCTGTTATGGGCTGGATTAAGAAAGGTTGGCCTCTTCAAGATCTACCTCACTTTGCCCAACCTTTCAAATCCAGGCAAACTGAATTATCTGTATTAAGAGGATGTATTTTGTGGGGTAACAGGGTGGTTATTCCTGCAAAACTGCAAAGGGAGGTTTTGGAAATGTTACATGAGGGTCATCCTGGGATTGTAAGGATGAAAGGTTTGGCCAGGAGTTATGTATGGTGGCCAGGTATTGACAAAATGGTTGAAAACTGGGTTGCCTCTTGTCCCAATTGCCAGGTAGTCAGGCCTGCCCCACCTCACGCCCCCACACAGGAATGGGAATGTCCTAGGGGCCCATGGTCTAGAATCCACATTGATTTTGCAGGCCCTACAAGAGGGCACACGTTTCTAGTAATTGTAGATGCATACTCCAAATGGCTAGAGGTTATTCTCATGACTTCTACTACTACTGAGGCTGTTATCAAGCAGCTCAGAAAGCTCTTTGTAACCCATGGGTTACCAGATGTCCTTGTCTCTGACAATGGCCCTCAATTCACGTCTAACATTTTTGAATCCTTTCTAGCTCAACAGGGCATCAGACATGCCCTCACAGCCCCTGGGCACCCTTCGCCAACGGCCGGGCTGAACGTATGGTACGCTTTACCAAAGAAAAGCTTCAGCAGCTGGGTCCTGGGGACATCACTGAGAAGCTTGAAAAGCTTCTTAGTGTTCAGCACATCACTCCTAGCCCATCAACTAACTTGTCCCCAGCAGAGTTGTTAATGGGCAGGAAACTTAGGTCTTCCCTTGACCGACTTCATCCCACTTATGCACCCAATACACCACTGGATTCCACTTCCAAAGTTCGTTCTTTTAGTGTGGGAGATTCTGTCTATGCTAGGAACCTTACAGGTGAACCTTTGTGGATTCCTGCTGAAATAACTCACATCACTGGCCCTCTTTCTTACAGGGTTCAAACAGAGGATGGCCTCCTCTGGAGCAGGCACATTGACCAACTTAGATCCCGGTTCCCTCAGGAACATCGCCCCTGTCTCTCTCTAGGTCCCTCATCTGATGTCTCTTCTAGGGGAAGGGGAGGAACAGGAGGAATATCAGCAAACAGGAATCAACCCTATGTGTAACGAGCCATTGCGACAGGAACCATCCCGAACCCTGTCACAATGCCTAGATCCATCCTTAGAAGTGGAAGATTGTACATCACTACCTGACTTGGGTGTTGACATTGGAATGGAGATGGGTTGGGAGGAGAGACCAGATTCTAACAGTCTAACAGGGTCTTCTTTCACAGGAAGTCCTAACAGGGAAATGTCAGCAGACACATTTCCCCTCTCACTGGGTGAGAACAATAAAGATTCTGAACCACGAAGGTCTCAACGTACGTAAGAGCCCCACCTATTTAAAGGAATACATTAGATAGGTTGGGGTTTGGTATGGACTGAACCTAGTGGGGAGGGGTGTTATGTATGTAGGTTTAAATGTTATTGGTTTATTTGAACTGGTCTTGTAAAATGTCAAATGGTATTGGTTTAAATAGTGCGGGAAGAAACCCTGCACTCCCATTGGCTAGCAGCTACGGCTGCAGGCTATAAGAAGCAGCCGTAGCCTTACCCGGACGGGTCCATTCGAGCTGTTGTCATTAATAAAGCCTTTTGCTGGAACTCCTCGCGTCTGACTCTTCATGCAAACTTAACAGTCATCAACTGGTGTTTCACAGACCACTGGTGGTCCGTGAGAAAATTTTGGTGGTCCACAGCAAACCCGTGTCTGCAACAGGGGTGATACAGGGCCGCTTCGTTCCTGCACTAAGGCTCCGGTGACCGGGGCGGGGTCAGCCAGGAGTGGGATTTGAGGGCTTGCTGAGCCCTGCAGAGTCTTAGCTAGGGGATCGCCTGAGCCCCTGCGAGCCCCCAGCAGCCCACCCCTGCTCCCATCTCACATGAAAATACTTTAGAAATGCCTGTTTCCTCTTAAACCACCAATGGTCATAGGTGTCACTGGGTCAAAATCCAAATGCATGGCAACTGGCCTGTATTTCAGACAACTGCACTGTCCTGCGATCTTGTGATCATTTTCTGAAATCTTCTAACAAGCAAAGTCAATGGGGTAGCCAGATTCACTTTGCAACTGTTTTACTAACTTAACAACTGCAGTGATTCATTTAACAACTGTGGCAAGAAAGGCCATAAAATGGAGCAAAACTCATTTAATAATTGTCTCGCTTAGCAATGGAAACTTTGGGCTCAGTTGTAGTTGTAAGTTGAGGACTACCTGTATATTCATAAGCACTCCTCCAACTTTTCCCTACAATCCTGTGAAATTGGTTGGATCAATAGGAAGGACCAGTGGTGGGCTGCAACTGGTTTAGCAAGTGGTTTGGTGAGCACACATGTGCAGCGTTCAAAAACCACCCATTTTAAGCTTAAAAACTTACCTTCTATGTGTAAAACAGCTGAGGCGTGGCAATCCGCTGTGCCGCGCAAACCAGCTGAGCTAAAGAACAGGAAAGGGCTGGAGTGGATGGTGAGGCCAACTGCTCACTAGAACTACTGGTTCACTAGAACCGGTCCAAACTGTTAGCTGCCCACCACTGGGAAGGACTGGCTCAATGTCATCCAGGAAATAACCATGATTCTGACGATGGACTTCATCCTGGGTCGCTCCACTTCCGGTCCTGTATCTTAAGTATTGTACTATCCTGGCTTTCAACATAGCTTTATTTGATGAGGCTTTTTAAGTGGAGGGATGGGGAGGCTTGAAAAGCAAAAAAATATACTTTTTGAATTCTTTTTGGTGCTGCCCTCTAAAATTGTTTTGAAACTTTCTGCAATATACTGTATTTTTCGCACTATAAGACGCACCTGACTGTAAGACACCCCTAGGTTTAGAGGAGGGAAACGGGCAATGACAAAGACAGAAGAGGCAGGATTCAGCACTGTAAAAGGACCCCGCCACCATGTCCCGTATTTTGCACTCCATAAGATGCACAGACATTTCCACCCACTTTTGGGGAGAAAGAAGTGCATCTTATGGAGCGAAAAATGCGGAAAGTGCCTGTTTTTTCATGTCCATTTATTGACTTATTTTGTATGGGTTGGTGTTTTTATTTAGGGCCTGATCTGATCCGAATTGGTCTGAATGTTGACAAGAAGCAAATATTTAACATACTACGATGTTGAAGTATTTTTAATCTGTCTCCCATGCAACCTGTATTTACATAACTAACCTGTCTTCTCCTCCCTTTTTTGGTTCTGCTGTTATTGTTCAGTCATTCAGTTGTGACTGACACTTCATGACCTGCTGAATATCAATTTGCCTGGCCTGTTAGCCAGTGAGTACTAAAAATATAGCCGCTCAACATTTATGCAGCCAAATTAAGATTGCTAAGGAAGAAAAAGGTCTGCATACAGCTTTCTCTCTTTTATCTTTTCTTACCTAGGCCACCATCCATCAACCATTCTCCATCTGGCGCCTCCTGGATATATTGGGTGACAATCATCACATCCCCAGATAATTTCACCAAAGGCACAATGTTGCTAGAAGATGCCAGCTGGATACCATATTTGCATACTCGCACTATGCTTGCTGCTGTTTTTATTGGGATTTTTAAAAAAGTTCTTCAAAACATACTTGGACAAACAATCCAGTGTTAGAGACCACATGCTCTTTTCTTCCCCGTATAAACGATTTCAAGCTTAATCCTCACCTTAGCAACCCATTTGATAGACATGACCCAGAGGCATTTCACACAAGAAGTCCTTTGCTGTATGTGAACCATTTTTAATTGCATGGAAATGAACCTGCCAGAAGGAGAACAGCATTCTTCACTCCTCCAGTGTCCCTCTTTCTCCCAAACTTCTTTTTTAAAAAATCCCTCTGAGTAACTTCAAGCTACTCAGCTGTAAAGTTGGCATAAATTTACTATTTGGGGTCTCATGGCCTTGAATTTCAGTAGTATCTTCACATTTCTCCTTCCCACTTCCCTGCTGCCAGTGCCAAGCATTGGAGCTTAGTCATTGTGGTTCACTGAATTGCAGTCCAAGTTACTAAAGACAAAGTATGTCAGTCCAAGACTGCAACACACTATCTTGGAGCTGATTGACCCAGAGTTCATTGAATTAACTCAATGGACCTGGATCCGCATGACTCAGTAGCCATAAATTCATGACATGCACTGGGTTCACCAGTCATATTTGTCTAAAATGTGATTGGGAATATTGGGAGTAAGCTAGTTTAGACAAACACAAGTCTGCAATTGCAACGTTTCATTGATAAGTGTATGCTGTTTAAGAACCATTGGGTTAAATGAAAGTACATGGCTATCCATGACTATATTATTACTTATGACTTATGATTGATTACATAGTCAGCCAAAAATGACAAACCCAGCCATAGTCAGACTGGGTTTGGCATTTTTGTCCAAATATTGTCCTTCCCAAGGACCTGGAATAGGCAAACATTCTTTGATGGTGTTAAAGGTATTACAGGATGCAAGCTGCTTATTTTTATATAAACATATATGTTTATATGTTCAAAGTAAATTTTCTTTTGCAATTGATTCATGGTGAATTTGTCAATGCCGATGATGTTCAAGTGGTGCTCCAGGTGTTTTGGAATTGCACCTCGAGCTCCTATTACTATTGGTATTATTTTTGCTTTCCTTTGCCACAGTCACTCTATTTGCAGGTCTTTTTATTTTGTGGTTTTCTCCAGTTATTTCTCTTCCATTCTGCCATCTCCAGAAATTGCAATGTCCACTTTCCAGATTTTTTTTTTTGTCATATCGGCAATTGTTAAATCTGGAGTGTTATTTGGCATAACATAATATGTTAGAATTCTGTTTTGTTTGAACTCTAAAGTCCCAGCCCACTTTATCTTCTTCATTTTCTGCTGCTTTGTGATCCTATCTAACCTTGCTTAGAGGCAAATGATATTTCTTGCAGATATTCTGATGCGCCTTTGTTACTACTTTGTCATACTGTTGTTTTGTAGTCAGTTTACTTGCTATTATTATTCTTATCATCTGTTCACAACAATGTGAAATCACAACTGCCAGTTCTTTAGTTGATGTTGGCCTTCGTATGCATTGAGTTTTTCCCAAGAACCCAGGAAACCTTAATGTAGGGGTGTCAAACTCTACATCATGTGATGATGTGATGTAGCATGACTTTTTCCCCTTTGCTAAACTGGGCATGGGGATGGCCAGCTGTGACGCATCCGGCCCATGCGCTGCGAGTTTGACAGCCCTGCCTTAATGTATCAGTATAATATATATGTGGATCCAACAAGTGTGTCCTTTTCTATTATTATTACTAGTATTATTTTTACACAGTCTACCAAATAGTTCTCACTAGATTTGCTTCTGTTGGTTTGGTACTTTTGATTGGTTAGTTATCCTCTTCCTCTTCATCATCATGATTCAGAGGCTATCCAACATCATAAATTTTATGCTTACAACATAAAAAAAATAAAACAAACTTTTTCCCTTACATATCAGAAGGAAAAAAAAACGTATTGTCAATTAAATAGAATTCTACTAAGCTCCAGCTTTTACCAGGGCCAGGAGAACAGCTGGGTTTTCAGATTCCATCATCATCAGAGTAGAAGCCATGCTAATATCTGCAGAGTTGCTGTTCCAGAAGGCAGAGATGGCACACTTCCAAGGACAAGATAGATGACATTATTGAATCAAAGGAACCCAAAGCATACCCACCCAGGTCATACAGGATGGTGCTGTAATGATACAATATACTTTTCTATATCAAGCATAAGCATCTTAAATGGCATATCTATCTGTTGTCTGTCTGTCTAGATATCAGTGCCTTCAATTCCATGTTGACTCCTGATGACTGCCGGGACTAGGTCCTCTGGTTTTCTTAACAAGGTTTTTCAGAAGTGGTTTTCCTTTTTTTTTTTAAATAAATTTTATTAAGTTTTGAACTTTTAAAAACATAAAATACAAACTTTATACATTATAATTAACATCAAGACATCTTTTATATCTCTTTGCGTTCTTCCATATATATATTTACTTATTCCTTTACCATTACATCTTACTCTTGCTATAAATCAATATCTTTTATCCTTACACATGAATCTTCTCTATAATATATTTACATATTTACATATTCCCTCATTCTTTTCCTAATTGCCATTGGCTTTCCATTGCCTTCCTCCTAGGGCTGAGAGAGAGGGACTGGCTCAAGGCAGGTGTGGGCTTCAAAAATGTTAGCAAAGGGTTCTCTGCTCAGTTGCTGGGGGGCGTGGCCATGGTGGGCGTGGCCTAGTCAGCCTCCTGTACCACAGTGGGGAGGGGCATTTTTGCCCTCCCCAGGTTCCAGAGGCTTTCCTCGAGCCTCTGGGATGGCAAAAACCATCCCCGGGCTCCGGAGGCTTTCTGGAAGCCAGAAATGGGCCCATTTCTGCCCTTCCCGAACTTCTGGATGACCCGTTTTCACCCTCCCCGACTCTCCATGTGTGCCCTGCACTTACCTGAAAAACGGGCTGCATGGGGACTCCTGGGAGGGGTGGGGTGGGCGGGGCCAGCCAGGAGTGGGATTTTGGGGTTCTCTGAACTGCACAGAATCTTAGCTAGGGGCTCTCCCAAACCCCTGCAAACTCCCAGCAGCCCACCCTTGGCGCAAGGTCATCCAGCTGGCTTTGCGTCTAAGGCTGGAGTAGAATTTATGGCCTTCCTGTTTCTACCCTGGTGCCTTAACCACTCCCTCAAAGTGCAGCTCCTTAACAATATCTCTACTCTCATTCATATATATATATATATATATATATATATATATATGTTTGTTTTCGTAGATTTTCACTGGTAAAGGTATGTAGGTCTTGGTGTATTCGGGTCTTATCCCATGTAAGATTGAGAGTATCTTGGCAACGTTTCGACGAGATCCCACTCGCCATCTTCAGGTTGGTGTCTTTGACGAGATCAGGAGGTTGCAGCACAGACAACGACCCAGGAGATTACAGCACCACACCCAGGACATCACAACAATAGAACTCAGAAGGTCATCACACAGCCCATTACCCAGGTCGTTACAACACAAAAGGCTGAGAGACACACAGCCAGCACCTCAGCCACACAGGGTCTCAGGAAAAAGCCATCCAATCTGCATACATCAACTCCACAAACCAATCAAGAAGTAACAACACAGCCAACTCTAGAGTTTAAAAGGGAAAACAGCCACGATCACACACTTCTCCCAGGAGAACGAAGCTGAAGACACCAGCCTGAAGATGACGGATGAGATTTCAAACGCTTGCCAAGGTATTCTCAATTCACGGACAAGACCGAATACACCAAGACCTACATATTTACCTGAAAATCTACGAAACATATATATATATATATATATATATATATATATATATATATATATATATATATTTGTTTTCGTAGATTTTCACGGGTACAGGTATGCAGGTCTTGGCGTGTTCGGGTCTTTTCCCGTGTAAGATTGTCCCTGTTGGTTTGGTCTAGTAGGAATCTTTTCCTGTGGAGTTAATTCAGTTCTTTTCAGGATCCTTTCAGTGGCTGAGGTTTTAGAATGGAATTTGAGTTGGAAAGCATGTTTTGGCTGTGAAACCCAATGTGCCTCCAAATATTTCTTTGGATTAAAAAGTTGGGTCTCTTATTATTCACAAAGAAGCTGTTTAACGAAGAAGCTGGATTGGAATAATTTGTAAACTGCTGGTAGTTCCACTAGAGGTCAGACATCATACAATCAATATGAAAAAGACTTAGATAGGTGATTGATAGAGATTCATATAAATATACATCCAGGGCAGAAGTGACCTTTTATTCTAACTATTTATTATTTTCATTAAACTATGCAAAAATGTTTCATTCCTGAGCTATCTATTCCCAAGTTCTAATGCTGTAACACTTTTCTACTGTGTCAAACACACACGCACAGACCCGTACAATTCAATATTGTATTCTCTGATGTTATGATTGGCGTGATCCCTGCAGTCCTCAAACATCCTCCTACTTATTGTATAACCCCATCTATAAATAATGTTGCCTTACTCTACAGCGGAAAAAGAGATGAGGCTGTATATCTTTACGTTCATAGAGATGCATGCCTTCTACGCTTTACTCTGCCAGCATTCTCACTGCCCATACCATCAGCCAGAAGATGAAGAATAATCAGAGCCAAGTCATGTTAGATGGTGCCAAGTCTTTCATAAAAATAAAAAAAATTAAAAAATTAAAAAGCACCCCTGCTGAGCACAGCTCTGCTTTCAAAGACTGAGCCAGTATAGCTGAACTGCGGGATGAGAAATTTTAATTTTGCTTCAGAAAACGGGAATCAGCTAGAGACATGATTTCCTGTACAGTGTTTTATTTGTTGTCCAAGTCTGTTGTCCCAAACTGTAGAAGAATGGCTTTTTCTGACACACCATGACTTTCTCTGCTCTCGTTAAGCCGACAAACATAAACAATCTCAGATACAGATTAAAAGAGTTGGAAAGTACCTTGGAGGGTCATCTAGTCCCACCCCGCACCCAAACAGGAGACCCTACATAATTTCTGATAGATGGCAGTCCAATCTCCTCTTGAAAGCTTCCAGTGATGAAGCTCTGAAAACTTCTGGAGGCAAACTGTTCCATTAGTTGATTGTTCTCACCAGTGGTGGGATTCATTTTTTTTTACTACCGGTTCTGTGGGTGTGGCTTGGTGGGCATGGCAGGGGAAGGATACTGTAAAATCTCCAGTCAGAAGTGGTAATTTGCCAGTTCTCTGAACTACTCAAAATGTCTGCTACCAGTTCTCCAGAACTGGTCAGAACCTGCTGAATACCACCTCTGGTTCTCACTGTCAGAAAATTTCTCCTTATTTCCAGATTTCTCCATATTCCAGATCTGTGGATGGTTCTACTCTATCGGCTTCCACAGGCCAAAAGCCACCCTTAAACCTTCAAAACTAGGTGAGAGCCAAAAGAAAGCAATCAATTTATTTTAAAGTAACGATGAATTACATATTTACTATTGAATTACATTAAAAATTGATCAGCGGGTGCAAATTTTGGGCGGTTTTTGAAGGCCTCAAGGGATCCTGGAGCTTCTAGTTGCTTACCATAGGAATAGGACATTATATAGATAGCCTGATGATCAAAAATTCAATCATGACACTAGTAAGGATGGGGTAAAGCTAAGGACTACATTAGTTGGGAATAATCTGTCACATTCTATCTCTCTCCTTCTTTCTTTTCCCCGGTGGGTTGCTAGGTAAAGGACATGTTGTCCTTCTCCCAGGTCTGCATTTACTGCAGTGCCAAAAAGGTTTCTTCTGCATTGTTAAAGCCTCTTCATATAGTTTGATGGAAAAGAAGCTCTTGGTTTTTTTTTAAGAGAAGGAAACTGCAATAGAATTCTTATAGTTGGAGGAGAACAACCTGGTTCAGTGTTCTGTATGTAATCGTGGAATGTCCTAACTATGAGGGTCTGGATGGGAGTCAACAGGCTCAGACTTAACCCAGACAAGACTGAGTGGCTGTGCGTACTGCTCTCCAGGGACCATGTTGATTGTCCATCTTTGGTTCTGGGTGGGGAGAAATTGTCCCCCGCAGAACGGGTTCGCAATCTGGGTGTCCTCCTAGACCCACGGCTGAAATTGGAGCAACACCTATCAGCCGTGGCTAGGGGAACTTTTGCACAGGTCCGCCTTGTACACCAAGTGCGACCCTACCTGGACCGGGAGGCTCTTTTCACAGTGACTCATGCCCTAGTCACCTCACGACTGGATTATTGCAACGCACTGTACATGGGGCTACCCTTGAAGAGCATTCGGAGACTTCAGTTGGTCCAGAACACAGCTGCGCGAGCTGTTGTGGGTGTCCCGAGATATGCCTACATATCACCAATTCTTCGTGAGCTGCACTGGCTTCCTATTAGTCTCCGGGTGCAATTCAAGATGTTGGTCATTACCTATAAAGCCCTATATGGCTCAGGACCAGGTTATCTCCAGAATCGTCTCCTACCCTGCATCTCCTTGTGACCCGTAAGATCCCACAGAGTCAGTCTCCTCCGGGTTCTGTCAGCTAAACAAGCCGGCTGGCGGGCCTGCGGGAGAGGGCCTTCTCTGTGACTGCTCCGGCTCTCTGGAACCAGCTACCTCCCAAGGTCCGGACTGCCTCCACCCTACTGACCTTCCGCAAAGCAATCAAAACCTGGTTTTTCTGGCAGGCATGGGGCTGTTGATCTTGCGACCGAGAACTAGCAAGATCTGGCCCTTCTGTTGTTTGCTGTTTTTTAAATTGTTTTTAAATTTTTTATAATGTAATGCTTTGTGTTTTTTGCTGTGAGCTGCCCGGAGTCCTTTGGGAGTTGGGCGGCATATAAGTTTAATTAATTAATTAATTAAATAAATAAATAAATAAATATTCAATCACAGCACTGCCTGTACATTGTATAGTATACAATCATTGTAGAGTATACAATCGTGTTCCCAGTGCTCTGCAACCTTCTTGGCTTTGCTTTCTTCAATTAAATTCTGCAGGCTAATCTTATCAGGAAAGGCCTCCCATAAAGCTTTTTCCTATTAAGAAGAGCAGCCAGGGAGGCTGGTGGGACAGTGTAGGAATATGTAACAAAGAAAACAATACAGGTAGTCCTTGACTTACACCACAACTGCGCCCCACACTTCTGTGGCTAAGAGAGACATTTGTTAAGTGAGTTTTGCCCCATTTTATGACCTTTCTTGCCACCACTCTTAAGTCAACCATGGCAGTCGTTAAGTTAGTAAGGCGGTTGTTAAGTGAATCTGGCTTCCGCTATTGACTTTGCTTCTCAGAAGGTCATAAAAGGGGATCTCCTGACTCCGGGACAGTGCAACCGTCATAAGTATGGGTCAGTTACCAAGTGTCTGAATTTTGATCACGTGCCAATGGAGATGCCACAGTGGTCAAACGGTGGTCATAAGTCACTTTTTTTCAGTGCCATTGTAACTTCAAACACTCAGTCAATGAACTGTTGTTATAAGTCGAGAACTACCTATATCTGAATCCTCAGCCACCTTGCAAAAACAGGAAGTTCAAAACAGCCACCAACTGACACTGCACATCCTGTGAGAATGAATTGATTTGATTGGTTGAGAGACCAGGCAAGCCGATGACCCTTCCATAGGGAACTGAAGGCTAAAACCAGTGGTGGGATCAAATTTTTTTACTATTGGTTCTGTGGGTGTGGTTTGGTGGGGGTGGCGTGGGTTGGTGGGCGTGGCAGGGGAAGGCTACTGCAAAATCCCATTCCCTTCCCACCCCACTAACCTGCTTTCCAACTCCGTTCTCCTGTGCAGGGCAACAAAAAAAGACCCAGCCAATCAACTGGGACTCGGGAAACAGGGAATAGATGGGGCGTGGCCAATTAGAGGTGGTATTTGCCGGTTCTCTGAAGTACTCAAAATTTCTGCTACCAGTTCTGGTTAGAACTTGCTGAATACCACCTCTGGCCAAACCATACAAAGAAGTCCCTTCCATAAAAGATCTGAGTAAAACCCTTCAAAATGCAGACCCCAGAGTTACAGCTGTTAAAGCTGCAGTTCCTATAAAGGTAACCTTTACCTTTCATTTTTTCTCCTCTCCTCTCCTCTTTCTCTTTCTTTTAAAAGAAAAACCCTAAAGGATGTTGTCACACTTGCATAAATTCATGCTGGCAGTAGATAATGATCCCCTACAAAAAGCTTATTCACAGTGATTGGATGACCACCCATTTGTTATGGGAGTTCCTCTGAGACAAAATCCAAAAACAGATATAGCAGCAAAGCAATTCCTAGCATGAAAATTAAGGAAGGTAGAAAATGTCACTCGCCAAATTGTTCTGTTAAAGATGCGGGAAGCCAGGGCGGTTTCAAAGGTGGCACTTTTTGCTTGCATGCAATGTCACAAGTGCTTCCAGACGTCTGTGGACTTTGGGATGAACACTCTTCGAACAATGCGGGGGTGTTGAATGGATTTCCAGAAAAAAAATTGTAGACTACTGTTATGTATGCAGGTTTAAAGTCATTGGTTTAGTTTGAACTGTTCTTGTAAAATGTAAGAAATGATTGGTTTAAAAAGTGTGGGAAAACCCTGCACTCTGATTGGCTGGCAACTGCGGCTGCTGGCTATAAGTAGCAGCCGCAGCCCAGCCAAAGTGGGTTTGTTCTGAGCTGTAGTCACTAATAAACAAAGAGCTTGAAGCACTCCGCGTCTGTCTCTTCATGCAAACTTAACAACTACAGGAACCATTTGCGCTTCAGTTTGAGATGCAGGCAACATAGACTCATCCCCAACAGTCTGCGCCTGTCTTCAACAGTGAAGGGACACAGGGCAGAAAACATTCTGGAGCCAAGAAGGCTCCACATCCATTTGCACTATTCAGGGTGACCCTGAGGACACAGATAAACCTCCAAGTGGCCTCAAGGACTCTCTAAAAGAATGCAAATGACCAGCTGTCTGTGAGGAAGATAAATCCCTCCATTTTCCACCACCCAGTCAGAGCTGAAGAAACTTCTTGGATGAGAAGCAAAACGTCTTCAAAGAAAAACAACCATCCAGTCAGAGCTGAAGAAACTTCTTGGATGAGAAGCAAGAAAAACAAGTCCAGTTGTCTCCTGGAAAAAGCACATTTTTATTTATCTATCTATCTATCTATCTATCTATCTATCTATCTATCTATCTATCTATCTATCTGGTCTTATATGCCGCCCTATCTCCCTAGGGACTCAGGGAGGCTCACATCATAAAAACATACAATAACAAATTTTAAAAAGTTAAAAAATTATTAAACCAACACGACCAAATAAATTATCTAAAACCAGAACAAACATTTAAAACTAACCCAACCCCCACCCCCTTTAGTCCAGGCCGGCTTGTTCAAATAACCAAGTCTTTAGGCCACGGCGGAAGGAACGGAGGTCGGGGGCCAAACGGAGCTCCAGTGGAAGCTGGTTCCACAAGGTGGGCGCACCCACAGAGAAGGCCCTACCCCTAGGGACCGCCAGCCGACACTGTTTGGAGAAGCACTTCTAGAGTTAGTCTGAAATTCACGAGTAGATTAATTCTGAGGTTTCTGGTATCAGTTGCTTAAAGATTAATCTCAAGAAAATTGAGAAAAAAAAGATTACGGTGGAAACAATACATATATATTTTTTGACATGATTACAGGTGTTAGCCTCGCAAGACGAACAAAGCAAGCTTGCCTGATGGAATTTTCAGCAGATCTTGTAAAATTTATGAGCGACTTGAATACAAGTTTTTCAATAAGTGTTTTGAAGGCAAAAGAGGTTATAAATATTGCAACTGCAGCTGGCTACTGATTTACGACAGAGCACAGCTACCTTTGCCAGAACTATTTGATGTCAGCTAAGATTTTGCAAAGCAGGAGTTCTGGCAATTCTGAGAGCCTAAAATCCAGGGGGCAAAAAAGCAGAAGGCTGATTGTGTGGTGCTCCAATCAATAGGCCAGAGCCTTAGAGCCAGAAGACTGCTATGAAAATGAGATGAAAAAAGCAGGAGGAAAAGACTAAGCTATTATTACTACAACAGTAGGCAAGCCACAAAGTGATTTGCTTCAAGTGAGAAATTGGAGGTGGGCTGGCGCAATCATCAAATTGTTTACTTTTGGGTAGAGTAGCACTACGGGTAGAATTGTCTGGGTTTTCAGGGTCTGGCACTTGAAACAAAAAGGCAGGATTCACATTGAGCCAAGACATTTTAAAAAGAAAAAAAAGTATTGCTAAGCCCTAATGGGATTCGTTCACATAAATCAGGGGTGTCAAACTGGCAGCCTGCGGGCCAGATGCGTCATGCACAGGCCACGCCCACCCCAGCTCCGCAAAGGGGAACAATGTCATGAAACATGTGACAGCAACGTGATGCAGCGAGTTTGACACCCGTGACATGACTAATATACTACCCCAGTGTTTCTTAACCGTGGCAGTGTTAAGATCTGTGGACTTCAACTCCCAGAATTCCCCAGCCAGCACGGATGGCTGGGGAATCCTGGGAGTTGAAGACCATACATCCTGAAATTGCCAAAATTGAGAAACATTGTGCTAAGCCACCAATTGTCATTTCCAAGCCCCAATGGTACCAATCACATAACATACTCAGCTACAGTCAAACCAACCTCATTATAGCCTGGTATGTGACATGAAACAGATTTTTAATTTATATAAATCTTAAAATGGTGTGCCTTAGGAAAATCCCTTCCATCAGATCTCCACCTGATCAGTACAGTTGAACTCTGAGCGAGTCTCAAAGAAGTGTTTATGTATCCAATAATTTATTTTAATCTGTTCTGATGCTTCCAACAACCACCATAAAGGTAACCTGAATTTCAGTCTGGGTATATCTGAGTTTCAATCTTCTTCCCTCTGTCTCATGTGATCCCAGTGTGACAGTGCTTGTGATCAATTTAAAAATAATAATGATTATTGTTTTCTGAATTGCTTGTGTTGCCAGCTGATTAAGAATGTATAGGATGGGTGCCACAGCAAGAGGACATGAAGGGTTATGCCAGGGCTGAAACAAAGAACATCATGTTTATTTAAATTGTGCCATTAATTACTTACAGCATGGGAAGGTTGGTACCTTCATTTGTCATAGTGAGCCTGAGTAGTGAGGAAGGAACTCTGGAATTTGGGCTTCAGGATTTTATTTACCTCAAAACAACAAGAACAACAACAAAAGGCTGCTTTGGTTGGGCAGGTTTTCGAAACCTTAAAACTCTCTAAACCCCTCCATTCCCAGGATCGGTAACAAGCAAGGGAAGATTAGATATTAATGAGGATTAAGTGTCTGCCAGACACTGGGCACTGCGACAAAAGAGGGAAATAATAAGACTTGATTGGGGTTAAAGCTGAAACTTTATTATCGCACAGCTCATTGGTAAGAGTAAATAGGAAGTGCTAGGTTGTTGAAGCAGCCTCTCTTTCAGGTGTTAATTGAAAAATGCAGGTCAGTCACAGGACAGTTATGATTAACACTGAGCATGCAAAGAAGTGACTTCACTCTTGAAGAGATATTGGAAGATCACTTTTCCATCTAAGCAGATGTTAACATTTTATTGGAAAGAGAAAAGCCACTGGACTGGACTGTAATGCAATGGAATGGAACAGAATGGGACAGACTAGAAAGGAAAGGAATGGAATGGAATGGAACGGAATGGAATGGAATACAAGCTCTTAAACTCTGATCAGCTGAAGTCTACAAGTAGTTATCGACTTATAACCATTCATTTAGTGACTGTTCAAAGTTACAGCGTCACTGAAAAAAAGTGATTTAGAATCAAATTTTGCACTTTGCAATTGTAGCAACAAGACCACAGTCATGTGATCAAAATTCAGATGCTTGACAGTTGAAGAGGAAAAAAAGACTTTGGAAGAATATACTAAAGTTACTTAACATGACGACTTACTGAAAATGAAAGAGATCAAACTAGCCTATAAGAAAGACCAAATAATGTATAGAAAATAAACAAGGCAAGGCAAAATATTATATTAAAAAAATAAACAAGTCCACAAAGCAGATAACAATATCTGGTAATGAGCAGCAGGAAAGCTGAAGGCATAGACAGAAGGGCTAATTTTGTTTGCATGAGACCAAATGTATACAAAGCCAGAATTTAGACCACAGCAACAGATAACAAATGCTGTCCCTGCAAAGAACCTGAAGCAATAGTGGGCCATCTAGCTAGCTGCTTGCAAGAAGATCACACAGACTGATTACAAACAACAGCATGACAGTAGCAAAAAAATAAAATGGTGCATTGGGCTATCTGCAAGAAATTGTACTTGCCTGCAAGCAAGAACTGGTGGGTACATAAAGTAATAAAAAATGAAGAATTAAAGTACTCTGGGATTCTAGACTTCAATCAGACAAGCATCTATTTTAATATGATTAAACAACAACACCTGCCTGTCCCAGGATCCTAGGAAAGACTCAATAAGTGGACAAAAATGCAAGATCAAATATAAACATCTGGCTGACTGTGCAACCAACAATAATTTATTAAAAAGGGCCTTGGTGGTGCAGGCTGTTAATAGCCTAGCACTTAGTTCCAGCTGCCTGTAATTATTGCAGGCTCGAATCCCACCAGGCTCAAGGTTGACTCAGCCTTCCATCCTCTCGGGGTAGGTAAATTGAGGACCCAAGATTGTTGGGGGCAATAAGCTGACTTTGTAAAAATGCCGTTTAGTAATAAGCAGGCATATACAATGGAATGAAGGCTATTGCTGAGCACATTGGGTTGTATCCCAAAAATTGTAAGCCGCCCTAAGTCTCCGGAGAAGGGCGGGATATAAATATGAATTAAAAAAAATAAATTACATGCCGCCCAACTTCCAGCAACTCTACGTAGTTTCCAGGTCTGCAAAACACTGAGCCATCACAGTAGTTTGCACAATACAGTAGGCTAAAATATGATTAGCCTAGCTGTGGTTTAACTATTCATTATATCTCTTAAGAAAAACATTTATTTTTTCCAGTACTCTTTAACAAGAGGATCTTGTTAAAAGGCACATGATTTGTCACATTTCATAGCCTGCACTGGGCACACTAATGTCCTGCTGAGGTTTATTTATTTATTGTTTGTTTGTTTGTTTGTTTGTTTGTTTGTTTGGACTTATATGCCACCCTATCTCCCGAAGGACTCAGGGCGGCTCACATCATAAAAGTACACAATACAAAATTTAAAAGTTATTTAAAAAGTTATTAAACCAAAGCCAAACAATCTCTATAACCCACAAAAACACTAAACCTAAAACGAATAAAAACCCACCCACCTCCCCAGTCCAGGCTGGCTTGTTGGAAAAGCCAGGTCTTCAGGTCACAGCGGAAGAAACGAAGGTCAGGGGCCAACTGCAGCTCCAAGGGCAACTGATTCCACAGGGTGGGTGCTCTCACAGAGAAGGCCCTACCCCTGGGGGTCGCCAGCCGACACTGTCTAGCCGACGGTACCCCAAGGAGGCCCTGCCTGTGGGAACGCACAGGGCAATGGGCAGTCAATGCTGGCAAGAGACGTTCCTGCAAGTACCCCGGCCCCAAGCTATGTAGGGCTTTATAGGTGATTACCAGGATCTTGAATCTCACCTGGAGGGCAACCAGCAACCAACACAGTTCGTGCAGGAGGGGTGTAATATGGGAATATCGGGATACTCCCATCACAACCTGCGCAGCTGCATTCTGCACCAGTTGAAGCCTCTGCATGGTCTGCAAGGGCAGCCCCATATAGAGAGCATTGCAGTAGTTGACTCAGGAGGTAACGAGCGCATGAGTAACCATATGCATGGCATCTCAGCCCAGATAGGGGTGCAACTGGCACACCAGGCAAACCTGGGCAAATGCCCCCCGGTCATGGCTCCCACCTGCTCCTCCAAACTGAGCTATGCATCCAGGAGGACATCCAAGTTGCGCACCCTATCCATGGGGGGCAACACCTCTCCCACCATGCCTAATGATGGAACATCCTGGATCATCCGAGATGCCAGTACACACAGCCACTCGGTCTTGGCTGGGTTGAACCAGAGCCTGTTCCTTCCCATCCAGATCCTCATCACCTCCAGGCAACAGGACATCACGGCAAGGGCATCACTAAGTTGGTTTGGGGTGGAGATGAAAAGCTGGGTATCATCAGCATACTGATAATACCTCACCCCAAAATCATGGATGATCTCACCTAGTGGCTTCATATAGATGTTGAACAGGAGGGGAGAGAGGACCGACCCCTGGGGCACCCCACAAATGAGGGGCCTGGGGGTTGACCTCTGCTCTCCTGCCAATACCAATTGTGAATGACCTGAGAAGTAGGAGGAGAACCACCACAAAATGGTGCCTCCAACCCCCCGAGGCGTCGCAATAAGATACCATGGTCGATGGTATCAAAAGCTGCTGAGAGATCTAATAGGACTAGCCGAGGAATGCCCCCTGTCCTGAGCCCTTCAGAGATCATCCACCAGCACGACCAATGCCATCTCTGTGCTGTACCCAGACCTGAAACCCGATTGATACGCATCTAGGTAAACAGCTTCCTCCAGGAACCCTGGAAGCTGTCGGGCCACCACACTCTCAACAACCTTCGCCACAAAGCGAAGGTTGGAGACAGGATGAAAGTTATTCAAAATGGCTGGGTCCAAGGCAGGCTTCCTAAGGAGGGGCCTCACCACCACCTCCTTCAAGGCGGCAGGGAAGGATCCCTCACTCAACAAAGCATTGACCACTGCCTGGAGCCAGCCTCATGTAACCTTCCGGGGGGCATAAACCAGCCAGGAGGGACACGGGTCCAATAAACACATGGTGGAACTCAGGCCCCACATAACCCTGTCCACTTCATCTGGAGTCACAGGCTCAAACTCATCCCAGATAATATCCACAAGACCCGTCGTTACTCCCTTGTCAGACTCTAGCCAGTCAGAGTCCAGCCCGGCCTGGATCTGAGCAATCCTATCCAGCAGATGGTGACTAAACTCCTCAGCCTGCCCCTGCAAAGGGTCCTCCCTCGCCCCCTGGTTAAGATGGGAATAGGTGACCCTAAACAGGGCAGCTGGGGGATCATCTGCGGATGCAATGAGAGCGGAGAAGTAAGCGTACTTCGCCACTCCCATCACTGCTAGATAAGTCCTTGTAAAGGATCTTAACTGGGATTGGTCAGATTTGGACCGACTGGACCTCCAACTGCTCTCTAGGCCCCTCCTCTGGTGCTTCATCTCCCAGAGCTCTAGGGAAAACCAAGGAGCTAACCGAGATCTGCATCAGGTCAGGGGCCACAAAGAGACAACACAGTTGAGGGCCTCTGAGGCAGCCCGTTGCCAGGTGTCCACCAGGGCCTCGACCAAGCTGTGGGTAAGGGAGGCAGGAAACAACCCAAGCACCATCTGAAACCCCTCTGCATCCATCAGGCGCCTGGGACGGAACCACCTAGTCGGTTCCGTATCCCAGTGATGTGGGGTGACATGCTGGAAGACCAGCCGAAGGAGGTAATGATCGCTCCATAACAGGGGTTGGATAGTTGGTGATCCCCCACCCAGAACATTACACCACTGTCCAGAGATAAAAACCAGGTCAAGTGTGTGCCCTCCTCCATGAGTCGGGCCCTGAATTATTTGGGTCAGGTCCATAGCTGTCATGGAAGCCATGAACTCCCATTCCATACCCGACGTCCCACCCAGAGAGGGTAGGTTAAAATCCCCCAGAACCATAAGTCTGGGGAACTCAACTGCCACTCCCGAGAGAATGTCAAGCAGCTCGGGCAGGGCCGTTGTCACGCAGCTGGGAGAAAGGTACATGAGCAACAGAACCAACTGACCCCCAGGGCCCAACCTCAGGAGGAGAGACTCACACCTGCCAATCTGCGGGACAGTGACCTCCCTCAGACAAAGGGTCTCCCTAATAACAACTGCCACCCCACCGCCCCTACCCTGGGCTCGAGGTTGGTGTAGCACCTGGAAACCTGGAGGACATAACTCACACAGGGGGACTCCTCCCTCTGAACCCAACCAGGTCTCCGTAATGCAAGCCGGGTCCGCGGCCTCCTCAATTAATTCACAGAGGGGAGCTTTATTCACCACGGACCTGGCGTTCACATAAACCAACCTGAGCCCAGAGACCCGCTCTCCCGTATCCCTGGGGAAACGGGTGGAAACAACAGGGTTGGAGCGTGCCACCACTCGGAGATAGCGGAGGCACGCTCCCAAGCTCCGATACGGCCCTCCGTTTCTCCATCTCCTGCCATTCCCAATTGCTGTGGGGATTGCAGTCCCCGCCTTCCCCCCGCCGTGACCCACTCCTGACCTGGGCAGAGGTTGAATATGATTTGGCGGAACCCCCCCAAGTTCCCACCTGAACCTACACCCCTCCCCCCTCCCTAACCCTTTTAAAAATTTGATTAAAAATTACATAAATGCCCCTTACCACCCCTTTTTCTATTAAAACCCCTGCTTGCGCCATGCCACCTCTCGAGATCCCAGGATCCGTCATTAAGGTAGGCTTTCGAAAGTCCCACAGGCCACCTCAGGGACAGGGGGACATTCCCCAGGGCCCATAACTCCACCATCGAGTAAGACTGTACAATCATGGATATTCATAAGACAAACCATAGATGGGAGTGGGTAATAGAAGATAAAAGCTGGATGACAAAAACCCTCATGTCCAGGCAAAGACCCCAGAGTCACATCATTTCCTACCCCAACAGCCCTCTCACGGCTAGTCGAGGGGGGACCAGAATAGAAGAGAGGTCCAACCACCGCCCTCTCACCACGGTGGAAACCCCTACAGTTAGAGGTTGACTCTCTAATCCTTTTTCAATAATTTATTTCAGCCAAAACCTAGAACCAAAATTGTAAAAAAGATCAGATGTAAAATAAGTACTAAAACAATCACAGCAAGCACAGAAGAAACAAAATAAAGGCTAAGGACCCCAGAGGCTTAAGTGTCCAACTTGTAACCAACAGCATGAATGCCAAAATACAAAATATCCACATTTGTTGGCAACCAAACCCTAATTTGCCACTATACGAGTGTTACTGTTTGCTGACTGGTTGCTTGGATCAATGTTCCAATGTTCTTTTACATCGAAATAGAAAATGATATTACACTTTTAGAGCCCTCCCACCTAACACAGCAGAAGGCAATTCTTGGCACCTTAACAAAATAAGAGCTTTTCTCAACACAAATGTGAACAAATTGGTAAATTGTTTTCCTGGCTGTGAAGAAACTGTCATTATTTATCAGGGTTCTGAATTAATATTTGTCACTAACGTAAATCATGCCACACAAAAATACGTCTGAGTCTATTTTTAAAATTTCTACTTTAGCATCTGACATTTTTGGCTAGAGAAAAAAATGATCTGAGGAAAAGCCATACCAAAGGATTGAGATTTCTGGAACCAAATAGTGAACAGTGAAGTAGTTTTGTTGACAAATTCTCAAGAGTTTGCCTTTTAGCACATGGTTAAAAGCCACTGGTTACATACATATGTTTTTTTCATTTCTACTGGTAGCATTCCTATATTACTTTAAGTGAATCTGAGGGTATTTGAGGGCAGGGGACTTATACCACTGCAGACTTAGTACTATCCACTTCAAAACAAAACAAAACAAAACAATACAATGGCAAGAAATCTACTGTCCCTGCTAATACAGGTAGTCCCTGACTTACAATCGCAAGTGAGCCCAAAATTTCTGTTGCTAAGCTATACACTTGTTCAGTGAAGTTGCCCCATTTTATGACATTTCTTGCCACAGTAGTTATCACTGTGAATCACTGTAGTTGTTAAATGAGTAACATGGTTGTTAAGTGAATCAGGCTTTCCCCTTGACTTGGTTATCAGAAGGTTGCAAGAAGTGATCACATGACCCCAGGACATTGCAAGCCTCCTAAATATGAGTCAGTTGCCAAGTGTCAGGACATATCTTCTTTGAGATGGACAATAAAAGTGTTGCCTCACTTCCTGATTTATGTGCCTTCCTAGCTGTTCATGATACTCATCTATTAGGTTTCCCTAAAGCAGATGAGAACCTGGCTAATGCTTCCCAGAGACTCAATGCAACACTCCAAGGACTAAATCGTTATTGTAGTTCAAGAACAGTAACCATCACAAACATTTTATATGACTTGGCCACTAAGGGTGATCCTCAAACATATATCTCCAGGTACAGGTCCAATGGCCTCCCACCTTTTCTAGTCTTTCATTGGTCACAATCCCTTGTAAGTGGCAGGTATCTGTTTACATTCCCTATACTCCTGTTCTGACCATCTCTAGACCCTAACAAGCTACTAACAAACATGGTCTCCAAATGGAATAATTCACTTGATTAACTCGGAGGTTGAACAATGTTTTTGGCTACATCAGGGCCAAGTGCACTTGTGGTATGGATATGAGGAATTGAAGGCCACAGGTAGACAGATGATAACTAGTGAGCTAGGCTGTCAATTTCCAATTTCTTCTGAGTTGGGAAGGTGACTGTTCTGGGTTGCTCTTTTGTTTTTGTTTAAAGAAAACAATGTTAAACCAGTTTGGGGGCATACGCTACAGGCTTTGATTGCTTCTTACAAAAATGATGTGAAACCAGTTGAATTGTGTCAACTGTCCACCCACATATAGCACAGTCATAGAGTTCTTCAGAAGGGGTTCAGAATTAATTTCTAGTTGGGCTATAGGCTGCCTAGCCATGATGTATGCAGATAAAACCAGAGTTAAAATTTCAGAAATGGGGAGACCACAGAATTTTTAGAGAAATCAGGAAATGGAGGTTTATCTTTTTACCTGTATAAAACCAACATTACCTTAAACCTCAATGTTCCAAATCAGTCCTTAGTCAGGAACTGTTACATTGTTCTACTTTGCACACCTCCAGAAATATTTTCCCTCTGAGGTAGTTACTTTACATCTTTCCTCATCAATCATCATTAGTGTCATGCTGCTGTATATTAGATCTCTTTTTAGAGCATTTACGCTCTCTTATTAGTGTTAACTATTCTGCAAGCAGCAGCAAGATTTTTGCTTTCTGATTTAGGACAGCAAAAAATGTTGATTATCTGGGTTGCTTCATCTCTGGTGGAAGAGGTGGGAAGAAAGAACATGCAGCGGCACCCAAAGTGACAGTAAAGTCAGATGTGGGCTTGATGTTGTCACATTTAGATACTTGTTTCATTCCTCCCCCCCCCTTTTTTTTGAATCCACCCAAAGATCTCTGGCTCATGAATCTTAAGCAGAATGCTAGACGTGTCTCACGTTATTTTTGTTCCCCTGGACTCGTCTCATAAACGAATGAATGAAAAGAATGAGAGTGGTAGTGTGATGCTTTGCCCTTCAACGTTTCTCAAGAACAAAATCCCGGCCAATGGGACAGATGCATCATGCGCTAGCCACACCCTCGCCTGGTTTAGTGAAAGGGGAAAAAGTCCTGATACCTCATGTGACACCATGACAACATGAGTTTGACACCTTTGCTCAAGAACAAATAATGCGGTGTGGTGAAGGCCTCAGAACTTCTGATCCGATACATGGAGGATACATCAGGAGATATTCTGGTGGACACAAAGCAAACATAGAATTATAACTTCCAACTCTCCGCTTCATGTTCTTAGTCAACAGAACTTCAACTTATGAATCAGGGGTGGGATTCAAATTTCTTAACAACTGGTTCTGTGGGTGTGGCCTAATTTGTGGGTGTGGTTTGGTAATCATGTGACTGGCTGGGAGTGGCTTGCTGACTGGGTATGGCTTGGTGGTCTTGTGACTGGCTGGGCATGGCTTGTATGTATTGTAAATGTTATAAATATTTATGTAAATGTTGATTTTTTTATTAAAAGAAGAGCAACTTTTGACCAAAATCAGGCAAAGCAGGCAGGCAGATTGAGTTGCTCACAGAATCACAGATTCATTCAGAGATCTATCTTTCTGCCATTGGTCACATAAAATTTGCTTGCAAGCAATATGAATGTGGATTAAAAAAAAATAATACAGCATTTCTGATAGCATGGTTATCTATATTGCCAAATGTTCAGCTTGGTTTGGTTTTGAATATCCATTTGGTGAGGAGATGTCTGTTATTAGTCATGTTTAGATCCTCACTAGGAAAAGCTTTGCCTGATTTCTGCACATCAAGCTATCATTAAACCCACTGAAGAAAGATAGCTTATTCAGCAACTGTGATCTTCACTGCTCAGTTGATTCTGCTCAGTCTTTATAAATTATAGAAGATAATAATTTGGAATAAGCTCTATTACTGTAGATGATTCAGATACTCTTTTCAGCTCCTGAATAGGGCTTCTCTTGCTATTATTGCCGACATTTTTTTCCTCTTTTACTGGGATTTCTTTGCTAGAAGCAGCAAATAGAAATGTAGCTAGCAAAGCTTTTTTTATTACTAAGATAAGTAGAAAGGAAAGCTTCATCTCAGTCTCAAGTTCATGTTGTTGGCAGCTCTTAAACATACAGGAGAACTTTCAGAAAGGTAGTAGACTCAGTCATTAAAGACCTCGGATCAGAATGAAGACAAATGGGCGCCATCTTCAGCAAATTAAAAAGCAGATTAAATCAGCACAGGATCAAACTCTTTACTAAATTACTATACATTCAGTTTGTAATTTTTTGAATATCAGCTGCATTCCCAAGATATGCCTAGACTTAACCGAACAGTTAACTCATTTAATTTAATGTATACATTTGCATGATACCCTCAACTATACATGACCTGTCCTGGCCAGATTCAGATAATATGTTAATTAATGCATGATTGGCTGAGTTGTTCAGTGCATTACATGAACACAGTCCAAAGCGGGGCAAAGATTATCAAATTAGACATTATCTACTTCTAGGTGAATAGAATGAGCCTAGGAATTCAGAATAGATTCCCTTTGTCTGAAGAGGTGTAGGGTTTCCTGCCTAAGCAGGGGGTTGGACTAGAAGACCTCCAAGGTTCCCTCCAACTCTGTTATTCTATTCCTTGTTAAGCTTCTATAGGACTCTCACAACCAACACTATTTTATCTTCCAGGTTAGCTTCTGAAGAAGCACTCATCAATGAGTGCCATTGATGTTAAGGTGACTGGCTCCATATTTGCTGAAATGTTTGCATCACACAATCACATTGCAATATCAAGTTCTAATAGACCAAGTGTAGATGCCTCAATCCTACAGTGCCAGGTACTTTGCAGGGACTTACCAGTGGGTGTTTATTTCCCAACCTTTCTCATTTCGTTTCTTGGAGTACATATTATTTTGTTAAGGTGGCTTTTGTTGCTGTTTTGATAGAGAGAACAATTGTATGCATCTTGGCTTCTGTCTTTCAGGCTTATGCGCATCGTCAATGCCATCCCACTATTCATGGCCCTCTCCACATGGCTTTGTAACAGCTTTGGAAGCCCAATCAATTTACCCATACTGTGTGGCTGTAGTATTATTATGCTTATCTTCTTTATTACCGCTTATTGGCATGATGATGATGATGATGATTGCTCTGTTGCTTTACATGTACATTGAGAACTTCTGCACCAGAGACAAATTCTTTGTGTGTATCTAATCACACTTGGCCAAATAAAATATTCTATCTATCTAATTGCTTCTTCTCCAAGCAGTTGAAGCTTGACAAAGTGTTGAGAATTTAATTTTTGGATGGTGTATCATTGCATTCTGATAACTTTAAGCAATATTGTTTGTTGTATGCAGTAAATGCAGGCATAATTTGCTTGACAAAGATTAGTAGAATTACCTGACCCCATCATGCATCTCTCCTTATGACTTACCTAAATCTAATCATATTGCATAATCTTGGGTGAGACTGCTGACATTAGTTTGTGATTGTGTCCTCTCTAAATTATGAAACCAGAAAGGAACTAGTAATGGTAGCTTCCATGGATATCTATGACATATATAGGTCTCTGAAGGAGGGGAGGGGATAAAGGAAATAAATCAGCACCTATGTCATGTAAATACAGCCCCATGGCAAGAAAACTCTTATTTCTTGAACTCCTCCCAGGAGAATGGTGTTGGTGGTAACCATAACCGGCTATAGTTATCTAAACCATGCAATTGCTTTATGATCATATTTGGCAGGTATCTACAAGTTGTCTTTGTAAGGAACATCTATAGTCAGAAGAAGGATTTCATGCATGGCTTCTGGATGGATCTGGAATTGTATACTGAATATATGGATGTATGATGTCTATGTGTACCATAACATCACTTGCACTCTGGAGACCCCAGGAGCCATGGTGGCACAGTGATTAGAATGCAGTATTGCAGGCTAACTCCGCCCACAGCCTGGATTTTGATCCTGACTGGCTCAAGGTTGACTCAGCCTTCCATCCTTCCAAGATCAGTAAAATGAGGACTCAGATTGTTGGGGGTAATATGCTGACTCTATAAACCGCTTAGAGAGGTCTGTAAAGTGCTATGGACCGGTGTATAAGTCTAAGTGCTATTGCTACTTGTTAGTTCCAGGGATTTTTAATGAGTAATGAACAATTCTATGGAGAAAGGAACAAAAGACTGGGACATTCATGTTTTCCAGTTCAGAAGGATATCCTGAAAAACAATTTGCCAGAAGGAGCATCTTGTTCGTGGAAGTTTCTCTTGTTTGCTCAACTGATCTGGCAGTTTGTTAAAGTGCCAATGAAGTCATCCAACCCACACATTAGATGAAAGATGCATCATCTGCAGCTGATGGGAAATTATGTTTGTCTCTTTTTTTTGGTTTACTCTAGTTGTGAGGCAAACACATTTCTTATTGTCTTATGCTGGGATTTTCTAAGACTCCTAGGGGGAGAGTAAGCATATTGGTAAAGAGGGCACAGCTGTGCCCACTTTACAAGGACATGGAGAACATTGTAACATTTGGGGGATCTTTCTGGAAACC
Source organism: Naja naja (assembly GCA_009733165.1). Taxonomy (NCBI): domain Eukaryota; kingdom Metazoa; phylum Chordata; class Lepidosauria; order Squamata; family Elapidae; genus Naja; species Naja naja. Next base: position 208,707,926 of record CM019149.1, read on the forward strand.
AGAGTACCTAGGTTAAAATGATTTGTTTCTGCAATTACAATCCTGGCTGCTTTCCAGACAGTGGCTAGGGCACAAAAATGCTGCTTCCATTCAGCTGGGAGTTCCTTGAACGGCTATTCTGCAATATACCAGACCCCTTTTTAAAACATCAATCAAGAGGACTGTGCAATAGGCACTATTCCCATCTGTACCAAATATAAGATGATCCATTCCTTTAAAAATGAAAGAGGTACAATCCAGGCAGTCGTCTACAGGTAGTCCTCAACTTCCATCTGTTTACTTAGTAACCGTTCGAAATTACAACAGCACTGAAAAGGTGTCTTATGACCATTTTTCACACTTATGACCGATGCAGCATCCCTATGGTCACATGATTTACATTGGGCGCTTGAAAACTGATTCACATTTATGATATGTACAATGTTCTGGGGTCATGTGATCACCTTTTGCAACCTTCTGAGAAACAAAGTCAATGAGGAAACTGAATTCACTTAACAACTGTGTTAGTAATTCCACAACTGCAGAGATTCCCTTAACAAATGTAGCAAGAAAAATCATAAAATGGGGCAAAACTCACTTCGTAAATTTCTCACTTAGCAACATAAATTTTGGGCTCAATTGTGGTTGCACGGTGAGGACTAACAGCATACCTTTCACCATTGGTTGATTGGAATGACAGCTGCAGAAGCATCCCAGAGTATTTGTTCAGAAGTAACTCAAAATTGGTCAGATTTATACATTGTGCTAAGTGAGATTTATTTAGCTATGGTTTGTAGAATAAAGAATAATTGACTGGATTCATACAACACATGAAGTCTGAACTGAATAAACCACACATTGGCTTAATGGAAAGGTTCTCAAAACTTTATGGTACCATAATATGATAAATGACTTTTATGGATAGAAATGATTTAATTGGTGTTTAAACTGGATATCCCACTTTTAATTATAGCTTAATCTATATATCATTTAAATTTGGGTGCCAGGGAACCCAGAATGAATTTTTACTACAGGAGGATATGTAGTAAAGGAGATACATACATACATACATACATACATACATACATACACATATATTTATTTATGTATTCATTTATTGGTCTTATATGCTGCCCTATCTCCCAAAGGACTCAGGGCGGCTCACATAAAAACACCTAATACAAAAGTTAAAAGAATTAAAAAATAATTAAACTAATAAGACCAAATAGTGTTTAAAACCCAATCCACACATTTAAATCTAAATCCCCTCCTCTCAGTCCAGGCCGGCTTGTTCGAATAACCAAGTCTTTAGGCTGCGGCAGAAGGAGCGGAGGTCAGGGGCCAATCGTAGCTCCAGGGGAAGCTGGTTCCACAAAGTGGGCGCCCCCACAGAGAAGGCCCTCCCCCTAGGGACTGCCAGCTGACATAGTTTGCCGATGGTACCCCCAAAGAGGCCCTGTCTGTTAGCGCGCACCGGGCGATGGGTATTCGATGCTGGCAGGAGACTTCCTGCAGGTACCCCGGCCCTAAGCCACGTAGGGCTTTATAGGTAAGAACCAGCACCTTGAATCTCATATATATATGATAATGAGATTAGTATCTAATGCTTGTGACTCAACTAGTTTTTACTGTATTTTCCCCTGTACTTTTCATAGTGTGGTGAAGAGTTTTGGATAATGAGGAAATAAGGAAACACAACGCTTTCATTTTCTTTTGTGGCATTGTGCCTAGCCCCTGATATATTGTATGATGGGAGACATGGATGGTTTCCTCGCAAAGGATCAACATGGCTTCAAAAGAAAAAAAAAAGTGATGAAGGAAGGAATTAAAGGGCTGGAAGAAAACTGAGTGGGTGCAGAGACCAGCTGTTTCATCTTCATTTATCAGTGAATGAAAAAGCAATTTTCTCATTGCAACTTGGCAGACCTACAAGTAGCAACAGCAGCTTGTTAAAAGTAGAGGGAACAGTATGTACAAATATTTCACAAAGGACAAATTCAAGCAGTAATTACAAATTCTTTATTTCACCAGTTGTGGAAAAATTATATTATAAAATGAGATGTTGCAATAAATTAAGCTCTAATTATTAGGGTTGCATACGCTTGACTATTATGGGCCAGACTTGTAGCATAGGGTTTTTACTTTTAAGAGTGATGAAACTACTTGTATTACAAGCCCTTGACAGCTTCTTGCAGATGGTCAAAATAGTATGTATTGGGGAAAAGCGATGAAAACGGGGTGAGAAAAGAAAGAAACTACCTCAAATTAATAATTTTTTAAAAAAATTCCAAATTAAATCAGGAAAAAAACTATGGTGCCATCTTTCCTGAGAAAGTCATCATGTAATAACATTTCGTTTCTTAAATGCAGCTACTTTGAGTTAGGTACAGAACTCTTTAATGATTTTGTTGCTACAGCACATGTAAAAGAGTGTGTTGTCATTATCTGTGAAATGGAAATTTACAGTGAGTACTCATTAATGTGCTTTAAGAAATCTGCTATGATTGAATTTCTGACATTGAAGGAGTCTCTCCAATTTAAATTAGTAAGCCACCCAGAGTCACTTGATTGAGTTGGGTGGCTATAGAAATTGAATAAATAAATAAGTAAATAAATAAAATTCACTACCACATCCAGGTTGTCTATAGTATAACTTTATTGAGATGAGTACTAGTGTATTGCTGGGCCCCAAAATCTAAAGATGGTAAACCAGGAAATGTTGATTGTGTCTTCATTAAGTGGGTGGGCTATGATAGCAACCAACGAATTTCCCATAAGAAAGATCATGAACTGACTAAAGATGATCACTGGATTACTCAAAGGGAAATTACTGTCAAGTTTAGCATTTCATGGGAATGTGCGAGTCACATTATTGATGTTATTTAACACTGCAGTTAAAATTGGGCACAATGGAGTCCTCACATGCTGTTTAAGGGTTGAAATTTGTCTGTAATTCTTGTCATGTGGTGAGGAATGTATTCACAGTAGTGTGATGGGTAATGAAACATGGACTCAATATTGTGATGGAAAAATGAAGGATCATTCCATGGAATATTATCACAAAGCTTAACATGACTGGGGAGAGGGAGTCAAATCAAAGCCCAGGGTATGGTAGGAAAATTCCATGTTTATGGTTTCTTAGGACATAGATGGTGTTATTTATATGAATTTCCTTGAAGCTTGTACTGCTTGCAACTCAGAAAACTACACACACATTTGAAGTCTTGAAAAAATGATTAAGTGGTGTTTGGAAACACAAGCAGGAAATGTTGCCACGTGACACTGTTAGGCTTCACACAAGTTACCCAAGAAGCAACTACAAAGTTGGATCGCATGACTTTCCTTATTCTCCATTTAGTCCAGACTTGGATGCCACACAAAATTCCCCTTTTTTCAAAAATTGAAGGAATAGTTTCAGAGACATCCATTTGTCTCTGTGGGAGAAGTTCAAATTGACTGGTTCTGCTTGGTATGACGAGACACTGACTGATTCTCCAAACAATGAGGAAAATGAAGAGCAACCCTAAAACAAGATGATGTCCTCTTAGGCTCAGCGGTGAGGTTTTTCTGTTTGTTTATTGTGAAAAAATGTTAGCTGAAAGATGTTGATGTTCATGCTTGTTGAGATCGTTTGTCAGCTGCTCTAGGCAAAGCAAGAAGAAAAATATGGATGGATCAGCAGCCCCGGAAGATGATGGAGACTGAGTGCATCCCCATGCAATGATCAAACAGGCAGGTACAATTCCTTCCATCTGTTTCTCTTATATTTAAGCAAAAGACAGAACCAGCAATACATAAATAAATAAATCAGGATTTATTTTTTGTAAAGGGGAAAATAATGTTTTAAACCATTTGGAAGAATTTATATGGCATTTTAGTAGCAAGCTCAGATGACAGACTTGAGATGTCAAATGGTTTAATGTCAATTCTTTTAGAGAAGCACAGAGGAGAAATTACTTTTTAAAAATTATATTTATTAAGGATTTTTCCCCATAGAATAAAAGACAAATTGAAAAGAAAAGAAACAAGAAAATGCAAGAAACAAAAAAAATTGGAAGAAATATATAAATGATTTCCAACTTTGTTTTCAACAGGTAATTACAATTTTACTGTCAATTTTACAATTTCACAATTTCACCCTCTTAGATGCTACACAAGACCCTTCAGATCAATAAATCATCATATTTCTTCTTTTAGCAAAAAGTCCATCTAAGGTTTCCAATCTTTCAATTAAGTTGTTTTTTCTCTGATCAAACAGGTCAGCTGTACCACTTCTGCGAATTTTGACATATTCACAATCTATCCCTTATTATTCTTCCATCATTGTGCATACAATAGTCTTGATGCAGTTACCATATTTAAAAAAATCAATCTACCACGAATATTTTCTTATACATTGTCAGTAAGTCTCAATAAAAAAGGCTGCACAGAGGAAAAATTACAGGCACATTTGGTTAAGATGTTTGAAACATTCTCTGACTTCCTTCCTAAAGTAATTTGTTTCTACCTGTTTATTACCTAGTAGGGCTTCCTTTGTCAGATTAATGAATCGTGATGTAAAATGTTTTATTTTTCAGGCTCTTTAATTAAATATTTGGGCAACAGCAATTTTCTTCTGCCTCTCCAAGAAGAAACAGGATTGGGTGATGGTGCTATAAACCAAGCCCTGCAATTAAGCCATTAATAGAATGGCTTGTAGTAGCCACTGTGGCAGCCACTTAATCCTAAATACAGCTAAATAAGGGAGATTTCAATCTTAAAAATAATCTTGGGGGAAGGAAGTTCAATCTTTTTTTTTCTAGATAAATCACAATTATCCCTACTTCACTGTTGTTCTGATTAGTGACGAGAGTAGAAAGAACAACCACTCCCATGGTTTTATCAACTAATCAATTTTATTATCATATATTTCATGAATTCTATCAGCTTAGTAACATGAATTATATTAATTCTTATGAGAGAGATTTTCTACTTCCATACTGTTTGTGACAGAGAGGAAAGGGAAGGGGGAGAATAAGCAGGGTTGCTTTTAAAAATGGGAGCTATAAAAATTACTTAGATACTGCTCATAAATTAAATTACACTCTAATATATATTCTTGCTTGCCCTATGCAGTAAACCCAACAACGAATCTTCTAGCCTCTCAAAGAACAGTAATTCCCTTATTGCATGAGATTTATAGCTCCAGGGTTTATTAGTGTTTCTGAAATGTTGCAGTTTGGAAGAACAAAAAAAAAAGGAAGGGGGAATGTTAAAATTAGAAATAAAATACAGATTTGTTTTGGAGTTGATGGCTAAATAGAAACCACTGAAGTGGAAAGAGTTGAACCAATAGAAGGCTGAAGATCTCAAACATTCCCTCCCATTGGTAGAAGATGACGAGGCTGAGCCTGAGGGAAGGGTCAAACGCATCATTAGTCATGAGTCTTTGAGAACCCACCTTGAATTTCCTCCTATTCTTAATTCCTGCTAATTTCCCTTGACATTTAGTAGTTCAGATTCTTGTATCAACTTACAATAAATCTTTGTAACACATTTGAAGTGCCTGGATTTCCCGATTCCCCTGGTGCTTGATATCATCAGTCCTATAGGCCTTCACATTCTTTTCCTGGTTTTTGAGTTGTGATAACTTGGCATGACCCATTGTCACTACTTACGTGAGTCATTTGGCATTTACCCCCTATCTTGGGGCATGAAAGAGATTGGATTCTCACCACCTCACCACCTTTCTGGCAATAAAAAGATAAAAAACACAACATTTAAATAATTTAGTATTATTTAACACTGGATCAGCATTTAGATGTGTGACTTAGAGAATTAATCTTTTCCTCCCCATCACCTGTGGGAGATAAAAAAAATCTCAGAGAAAATAAACAAAATCAAGCATGTTAAAATGTGCAGTAGATAAAATAATAAAACAGATAAGTTCTGAAAAATATGAAATAAAATATAGTGTTCCAAGCATAGACCAGAAATGATGCTGGTCCCCTCAAAAGGTCCAATATACAGATTGCTGAAAGATTATAATAAAATCAATATGTTCCTGCTCAGCCTGAAGAAAGGGGAAAAAATGAAGTTCACTAGCTAGGAACCCTGGTGGCTCAGTGGTTAGAATGCAGTATTGCAGGCAAGCTCTGCCCACAGTCTGGAGTTCAATCCTGACAGGGCTCAAAGTTGACTCAGCCTTCCATCTTTCCAAGTTGGTAAAATGAGACCCAGATAGTTGGGGACAATAATGCTGACATTGTTTAACTGCCTAGAGAGTGCTGTAAAGTACTGTGGGGAGGTGTACATATACTCCTTAACTTAATGACCACAACTGAGCCCAATATTTCTGTTAGTAAGTGAGACAGTTGTTAGTAAGTGAGACAGTTGTGAAGAGCCTTGGTGGCTCAGGCTGTTAATTGCCTGCACTTAAGTTCCAGCTGCCCACAACTGCTGTAGGCTCGAATCCCACCAGGCTCAAGGTTGACTCAGCCTTCCATCCTCTCGGGGTAGGTAAATTGAGGACCCAAGATTGTTGGGGGCAATTAGCTGACCTTGTAAAAATGCTGCTTAGTAATAAGCAGGCATATACAATGGAATGAAGGCTATTGCTGAGCACACTGGGTTGCATCCCAAAAATTGTAAGCCGCCCTGAGTCTCCAGAGAAGGGCGGCATATAAATGTAATTAAAAAAAAAAGTAAGTTTTGCCCCATTTCATGGCCTTTCTTGCCATAGTTGTAAATCACTGCAGTTATTAAGTAAGCAACACAGCTGTTAAGTGAAGCTGGCTTCCCTAATGACTTTGCTTGTCAGAAGGTTGCAAAAGGGAATCACATGACCCCTGGACACTGCAACTCTCATAAATATGAACCAGTTTGCCAAGCATCTGGATTTTGATCACATGACCACGGGGATGCTGCAAAGGTGATAAGTGTAAAAAAACAGTCATAAGTCACACTTTTCAGTGCTGTTGTAACTTTGGTCACTAAATGAACTGTTGTAAGTCAAGGACTACCTGTATAAGTCTAAAACGAAGTCTGTCTAAATGCTATTATGCAGAGAAACAATAATTTAAAAAAAAAATCAGATGGTTTAGCGTCACACAGAATAAAGAAGGAAGCCATCTAACACAAACACTGGCTAGAATTTACACCACTTTTTCTACAGCAAAACCCCCTTGCTTTCTTTTACCCAGTCTTCCCTTTTTCCTGGAAATTTCAACTTTAATCTGAGATTCCAAGAACAATGACAACTCTTTTCAGCCTTTCCTCTATTTTTAGAGGACCAAAAACATTTCTATGTTCCAAGAAAGGAAGTAAGTTGGAGTACTATGTCTGTGTGCCCATGTGACAAAGAATGGGTTTCCCCTGGGAAGGTTTGCTGTGGATGTCTGTGAAAGTTTGAGCCTTGAAAGTTGAGGGGATCATTACAACAGCCATAGCTTTTGACAAGGATGAAAGTATGTGGTATACTGAGAAGCCTTAAATTATATATAGTCAAAGGAAAATGTAATGAGTTTACAGTGTCCTGAATTTCAGGTATTTGGGGATCTAACCAGTTTTCTACATCTTTTCTCATGTAATACTTATGATAGGAGGTGGAAAGTCTAGAGATATTTATAAAACTTTCAGTCTCCAAAGATGTTTAGTTCTCCCTTCCTACCACACCAATCTGGTCATTCTCTAGAGACAGAATTTTCTGTAAATGTATATTTCTACATCTTTCTGATTTCTGGCTATTGTCATTTCTAATGTTATCAGTGTCTGTAATTTTGTGTTTACAGATTGGTTTGATTTGATTTGATTTATTGGATTTCTATGCCGCCCCATCTCCCGAAGGACTCAGGGCTGCATATCATAAAAACACTATAAATATAAATACTATACAATTTTAAAAAGAGATTAAATATGAAACCCAATAATCTAATTTAAAATAACATTATTCAAATTAAAACCCCCATCCCCCTCCTCAGTCCAGGTCGGCAAGTTGGAACAGCCATGTTTTCAGGCCCCGCTGGAAGGACTGGAGGTCGGGAGCCACCCAAAGCTCCAGGGGCAGCCGGTTCCATAGGGTGGGTGTTCCCACAGAGAAGGCCCTACACCTGGGGGCCGCCAGCCGACATTGGCTGACGGCACCCCAAGGAGGCCCTGTCTGTGAGAGCACACAGGATGCTGGGAAGCCGTTATTGGCAGCAGGGTCTCCCTCAAGTATCCCGGTCCTAAGCCATGCAGGGCTTTATAGGTCAGCACCAGCACCTTGAATCTTACCCTATCAAATGACCCTAACAAATGACATTACAACAGATGTTGTATATAGGAAGGTGATTAACTTAACAAACTGTGGCAAGAAAAGTCATAAAATAAGACACAATTAAGTTAAAAACTGTCTTCCTCAGCATCAGAAATTTTGGGCTCAATTGTGGTTGTAAGTAGAAGATTACCTTTACAAATAAGGTTGAGTAGTTTAGCTGGGAAAGATCACTGCTTCACTTATTGGAGAGCTGCTCCTCATCAAAATAAATTATGTTCAGTGAGGCAACCTTGAGATCAAACACAATTACATATGAAGTAGCTAAAATATTATCCATTCTCTTTCCACCATGGAACATTTGATTGGCTTCCTGTAAATATCATTTGAAAACCTTTTTTTAATTCATCAAACAAAACCCACAAATTTTGCCAGCTTATGTGAGACAAAAATCTTGGCTCTTGTCTGATAAATGTATTTAAAAAGGCCCGCAGAGTCGAGGATTATTGCATCTTGAGAATTAATTCTTTTAAAAGGAGCATCTGTGTGAAGCTCTCCGTATAAATCACTTGAACTTTCAGTGCAACTAATAAACAGAGAAGTGACTTCATCAAGAGAAGGCATTTATTTCACAAAACTAAAGAAGGCTAAATATTGTTTTTCCTCAATGTTGCCCTCTGTTGAGATTGTTGGATTTGGTGTGATAAATGTTACTTTCTATGATGTTAAGAACATCAAGTGGTACATGGTGTCCCTTCACAACTGCTTGTTTCCTAAGAAAACAAATGACAGTTCCCTTTAGTGTCATCCCTTTTTTTAAAAGACTTTGTCTCTGAGATTTATTGCAAGAGCTTAGTAAGAGATTTGTAGCAAGCTGCACTCAGCCTTTAGGCTTGCATACCCATTGAGTGCCACAGCCATAATTCTCCTAGAGTGGAATGACAGAAGATCACAGTGGCTAATAATGTATTATGATGATACTGTCTGGGCAAGAAAGATTGCACTCCATTTGCAGCATCTCATTTGCAATAAACTTTTCTCACGGAGCAAAAACAAATGTGTTTTTCTAGTCGCTAACATTAATACTGAGTAAATTAAGCAAAAGCAAGGAAATAATAATAATAATCCCCCAATCAGGGACTGCCTTGATGCAGTTGGGGGCAAATAACTGCCATAACTAGGGATGGGATTCTACTGGTTCTATCCGGTTCTACAGAACCCCTTAACTTTCTAAGCAGTTGGGAGAACTGGTAGTTAGAAGCAATCTCCTTTTGCTTTTTCCACCCTTATTACATTCTTGGCAGACAGCCTAGACTTCCTGTCTCTGGAGCTTTTGGGGCTTGGCTTTCTTAAAGGGGAAGGGTTGTTTTAAGATTTTTACACTGCTGTTGGGAGAAAATATTCCATGGAAATACTTCTTTTGGCTAGCTAGAAAGATTGACATTCAAACGTGAGTTTACATACCCTTTCTGAGTTTTGGTCTAAAACTGGTTTTTGCTGAAGGTTAATTATGTGCTTGGTGAAGTTTAATCCTGTGTTTATTGATGGGATAAATTTCCCTATTCAGCTTCAACAAGCAACAGCTACTGTTGTGATTTAATTATTTGTATTGTTTTTGAATTTTTTCTTGCCTCATGGTTTCTTTTTCTGTCTGGGGAGGGGGTCTTCCTCACTGCTTTAGTACTATCTGGCACTGTCCTTTTGGGGTATACTTCCAGGAGGCAGGATGCAAGCTTGGCACTGATTTTTTTTACTGCCTTTCTGGAGGGTATGTGACCTTTCCTTAAATCTGGATGATTTCCTTAGGATATCTTGTGAGGTGAGTGAGACCAGCTGGTATTTTTAAGTAGTGCAAATGGATCTAATGATTGCTTTTCCTGGGTGTGCTTTTTCTGGAGAGCTTAAATGACTTCTCTGCTAAAGGGTTTCACTTTATGAGCAAGAGTTGGCTGCTTGATAGTTATCACTGCATTTTAACTATTTTCATTCCTCAAGGTGCTCTGGAAGTTCACCTGATTTGTAACTCCAGCTTGCAGGTATTTTTAATCTAATGATTGATATTTAGGGCAGCTTTTTGCAAGCAAAGAAGCTTTTTGTATTTTTGTACAGGTAATCCTTGACTTACAACAGTTCATTTAGTGACCATTCAAAGTTACAATGGTGCTGAAAAAGGTGACTTATGACCATTTTTCACACTTATGACCATTGCAGCATCCTCACTGTCATGAGAAGCCAGGTGAGGAGAAGCGCCCCTTGACATAAGTGATGTCAAGTTGGCCATGCCCACCCAGTCACATGACCACCAAGCCACACCCACCAACTAAGCCACACCCACAGAACCGGTTGTTAAAAAACTGAATCCCACCCCTGGCCATAACCAAGAAAAATCAGAAGATCCAAGGCTCAAATTGCAAATTATAGGCAGAATCTCTTGAATTTTAATCCAATCAAGAATGCTTCAACCAATCCATCAATGAAGAGACTGCTGTAAATCAGTCAACACCTGACAAAGAAGGAACAGTGCTGTTTTGGACATAGTTATGGGACAAACCAAAAAAATACAATCAGAACACAGCTTGGCTAAAGGAGGTGAAAATGAATAAAAATGAAGCTGAAATAACTAGTAATAACAGCAGAAACAGCAGAAGAGCAAGATTCATATAAGTATATATGTATATGTATACGGGTATTCTCAATTTACAACCACAATTGAGCCCAAAATTTCTGTTGCTAAGTGAAACATTTCTTAAGTGAATTTTGCCTCATTTTATGATTTTCTTGCCACAGTTATTAAGTGAACCACTCCAGTTGTTACTATTACAATTGTTAAGCAAATCTGGCTTCCCTGTTGACTTTGCTTGTCAGAAGGTCGCAAAAGTTGATCACATGACCCCAGGACACTACACCCATTATAAATATGAGTAAGTTGCCAAGTGTCTGAATTTTGATCACATGACCATGAGGATGCTACAAATGTGTGAGAAATTGTCATGAGTTACTTTTTTCAGTGATGTTGTAACTTTGAAGGGTCACTAAATGAACTATTTTAAGTTGAGGACTACCTGTGTAAGTATATGCAATATGTGTGTATGTATGTGCATGTGTGTGTATCTATCAAATACAAGCATGAATTGTTGATATGACACATCTAAGTCTTTACCTGGAACATTGGCTTTGTTTTACTATGCACATATATACCATGTTTTTCACACTATAAGACACAGTTACCCCCACCCCCAAAAGTGGGTAGAAATGTCTGTCTTATAGAGCAAATGTTGGCAAAGCCCCACCTACCCGCCAGTCCTCATCTTTCAGCCTCTGCCTCCCAGCAATTTGCCTCCTTGCACAGCCTGATTTAGCATGAGCAGCTGATTGGCAGTTGGATCGGCCTCCCAGAATACTGCCAATCAGCTGTTCCAGGCTGTGGGGATCACTGATGCCTATCGCCGCCTCACCGTGCCCCATTTTCGGCCTCCACAGGCCATATTTTCAGCCCATTCCAGGTGGCAGGGATCACCGCCGCTTCCTGCCACCAGGAACAGGCCGAAAACGGGACACACACAGGCCGAAAATGGGGCATGCGGAAGCCAAAAATGGGACGCAAGGAGGCAGAGATGGGCAACCGCAATCCCCACAGCCTGGAACAGCTGATCAGCGGTATTCCGGGAGGCTGATCCAACCGCCAACCAGCCTGATGCTCGTGCTAAATCAGGCTGTGCTGAAACTGACCAGGCTGTTTGCTGTTTGCTGCAAGAGGCAAATTGCTGGGATGCAGAGGCAGATTTTTTTTCTTGTTTTCCTCCCCAAAAGCTAGGTGGTCTGGAGCGTCTTATAGTACAAAAAAATATGGTACTTTTTATATCCATTAGATCTATCTACATGGGTAGAATGTGACTGGCTGGTTTATAGCATCAAAAAATTCTTGCTTATAACCAGCAGGCAAACAGTGAAAGATCTTGCTAGGACACAGCTAGCATCAAGGTTGTCTTATTCTTACTTGATTTTGCTAGGTACTTTAGGTACTGGCAAACACTGTGATACTTGGGATACTTGAGTCCACTGTGTTTCACACAGCAGTGATGTATTGGATATCAGGCATCACCTTTTCATGCTCTCAGGAAAAAAAAGGCTCTCATTATAGCTTTAACTGAGCTAATTGTAACATGTAGATCATGTACACCTTTCAGATCATTTATAGTAAGTCTGCGGGATGAGCAATGAATAAAGGTTGCCTGGGAATAATTGCTGTGCTCTGTGCTCAGATCACACCTTCTTATTCGGCCATACTTCAATAGCTATCAAAGTCTCTAAACATCTAATCTGCTGAGACTCAGTGCCAAATTGAAGGAAAGCAGAAAATACTTTGTTGGTTATGCCTACTACAAGTTGATCTCAAATTAAAATAAATCCAAGACATATGAATATTGTCATAGGATTTTATTTCTCTTTTCTTCTTTGTCCCATTATACAGTTCTTAAAGGCTTTAACAAACCTCCTTTGTATATCCAGTAGAAAAAAAATTATCCAGGTCACTCTCTTGGCTTGTCGTTTACATTTCCTTTTTAAATTTTAAAACCTCAGCCATTCTTTAGGATGGGGGGTAGATCCAGTGAAACATTATTTTCTATAATTCTCTTGGTCTGTCAGATGTAAATCCATGTTCAATACCATCTCTATCTTGTCAGTAAAATTTCTTCTACATCCAACATTTCTTCAGTAACATCTTTTGGATCTAGTTCATCCATAGTGGCAGGCACCATTACTGGCATTGTTGACAATGTTTCCATTATTTTCTGATTCCATTCTTCAAAAATCTCCTTTAGTATTTTTATTGTCTTAACTACCTTGCAGGCCTATATATCTTTCTTCCACCTAAAATCATTAGTCCCCCCTTACTGTCCAGTTTTTGAAATCATGAATTTATTTATGCTGTGTCTTGTAAAAACCAAAGCAGGAACGATTTCCCACTTACTCTTGGTGGTGCAGGCTGTTAAATGCCTAGCACTTAAGCTCCAGCTGCCTGCAATTACTGCAGGCTTGAATCCCACCAGGCTCAAGGTTGACTCAGCCTTCCATCCTCTCGGGGTAGGTAAATAGAGGACCCAAGATTGTTGGGGGCAATAAGCTGACTTTGTAAAAATGCTGCTTAGTAATAAGCAGGCATATTCAATGGAATGAAGGCTATTGCTGAGCACATTGGGTTGTATCCCAAAAATTGTAAGCCGCCCTGAATCTTCGGAGAAGGGCGGCATATAATTGTAATTAAAAAAAAATTAATTCCAAAATCTTATTGTAATAGTTTCAATATTCTAATTTTATCTGGACCTAGTCTAACCATAACTTTCTAAGATCAAAATCTTCTTTTCTGCTACTTATTTCAGGTTAACTTCTTCGCAATTGCACTTAGACGTATATACCGGTTCATAGTGCTTTACTGTCCTTTCTAAGCAGTTTACAGAGTCAGCATATGCCCCCAACAATTTGGTCTTCATTTTACCAACCTTGGAAGGATGGAAAGTTGAGTCAACCTTGAGCCAGTCAGGATCGAACTCCTAGCAGTTGGCAAAGTTAATCTGTAATACTGAATTGTAACCACTGTGCCACCACGGCTCTTAAATGTATAATTAAAAGTTTTATTTTGTTCAGAGGCAGACTCTCCTGAGGTTTTCACATTTGTCATTCTTAAAGTCTCTAATAGCTTAGAAATAGTTAATGAGCAATTTAGAAAGTGAGTTTTGCAAACTTAAATGTCCTTTAAAAGTCTCCATTGCAGTTGTGAACAAAATGGTTAACCCCATTACCTCCCAGCACTCAAACCCATAGAAAAGCACTGTTCTATGATCTCATGGGGAATTGTCACTCGGAGCACAAGTGGGCAATCTCCCTTCCTCTTCTTATCTGGAGAGATCCCAAGGGACTAGTCTTCTCACTAGTTTGTTGGTTTTTTTGCTATGGTCATTGGCTTTCTTTCATAGAACTATCTTCAGTTCACCATAATGTCCCTTGAAACCATACATTGATAATATTCTGGATGTATAAGCCTTTATAACATTATCTTCCCTCATAGTTTGCTCAAAGAAATATTAGTTCATTCTACATCTTTGTGCATGGTCCTTTCCTATAATAAAAAGCACTTTTTATATAATTTTTCTGAAGTTATCACAAGGGATTTATAACTTGTTGCTTCATTCACCCAATTTTCCCATTCATAATAGAGACTACAGGTAGTTCGGATTTACAACAGTTCATTTAGTGACTGTTCAGACTTACGACGACACTGAGAAAATTGACTTACGGCCGTTTTTCAGAGTTACAACCTTTGCAGCATCCACATGATCATGGGATCAAAACTCAGATGCTTGGCAACCAGTTCATGTTTATGATCATGTCAGGATTCCAGCAGTTACTCCAATTAAATCATGAGCCTCAAGCCACACTCCCAAAACTAAAGAGGATTTATTAGAAGTTAACATGCCGGCGTTTGCCAGGGTGTAGCCAACTCTGAGATATGTAATTCACTGTCACCCTTGACCCTGCTTTCCCCCACTCCCACCCCTCTGGGTGTATCATCCAATGAAACACATCCATAGCCAAGAGTCATCAATCATGCTGTCCAATTAGATTTTTGAGCAGCAGAAGCTTCAGTCATCTAATCAGTCTTTGAAGAAAATATGAATGGAATGTACTTTCGCTTCCACACTCTTGCCTGCTCTTTGAAACTCCCCCCTTCTTCTTTCTGTTGACAACTATAAAACGTGTATACAAAATGTTTTGAGTTGACAGATCATTGCTGTGTCCCAAGGTCATGTGATCCCCTTTTGCGACCTTCTGACAAGCAAAGTCAATGGGGAAGCCAGTTTCACTTAACAACCGTGTTACTAACTTATCAACTGCAGTGATTCACTTAACAACTGAGGCAAGATTGTAAAATGGGGCAAAATTCACTTAACAAATGTCTCACTCAATAACAAATTTTGGGCTCAATTGTGGTCATAAGTCGAGGACTACTTATACTAGCTGTAACCACATACAAACCACTGTGTCACCCATTTTTGGACACTCTCCTGCAGTTTTGGTAAAAATCTGTATTTGGTGCAACCTTTGGTAATAAAGATGCTCTGTATCCCTCTTCATATTTTTTGACTGTCGGAATGTAAGAACACAGGAACAACATATTCTTTCAAAATAGCACAATGTATTAACTAGTGCAAATATTTAGAAAGCCAAGCATGGAGAAATGCTCTTGGACCAATATTGCCATGGCCGAAGTCATAATGTTCTGAAACGGTCCAGCTTTGTTTACGTTTTGACATATTCCATTGGTGAAGGTCTTGGCCTGACAAGTTGAGGTCAAATCCTCTGCTGAAAAGCTTTGAGCCATCCGGATTTATTAAGTATTCTTGACTGTAAAATTGACTTTTGAGGTAGAGCGCTAGGTGAATTATTACATTAAGAAGAACTGATTCTAATTATATTGTAAAACTGAGTTACGCCACTTCTTTTTTGCCATTTGGATTTAATCCATGAACTGCTTAACTAACTCTTAACATGATTACATATCTGAACACTAAACCGTTTTCCATTGTTTGAAAAGCAAAGCATTCCGTTTTTTTTTTAAAATTATAAATGAGAGATTTAGGGAGAATTATCCATTTAAAATGAGCCAGTTTGTGTTATGTACTTATGTAACAAATCTGATGGCCTTCTTCAGATTCTCATTTAGGATATAGCAGCAAATATGTGAGAAAGCTTTTTTCTCTTGGCTTTCCACCCACAGTTTTCCATTTGTCTTCTTCCTTCTAGATTAAAAATAGCTGGGCAGTGGTTGAAGACACAGGAGGGAGATATTTTCTCCCTCCTACTCTGCACAACACTGATCAAACTTAAAACATGGAAGGCTACCATCCTTCTAAGTGTTGGGTTTCATTGGTTTCTTAATACATCACACCAAATAATTTATCTGAATTGTTTTTTGTTAGGGAACCCCCCTCCCCAGAAACAAATGAATTTGGCTTATTTAGGTTGATAGGATTAGGGAAAGCAAAAATAAGGAGGCAATATTTTCAAGCATGTTAATGTATGCTTGAATGTACATTTCATAAAGGGAGCATGAGAACTGCCTTCTCTTGTCTCCGATTACAGAAGGCAAGGCACTTTGCATACCTTAAATTTACCATGTTATTTGCAATGCAAGCAGGTATGTTTTAAAAAAAAAGTCAGAACTTGTTTTTCTAGCAATTTTGCAACAAGGTGCTAGAGCTCATTCTGGGGAGGTGAAGCGGTTTGCTGTTAGCACCAAAGGCTTTTTTTCCCTCCGTGATTCATCCATCACATGCAAATCTGTTCTATTTAAGATGACTGTGAACTGAACCAATCATCTTATCATCTGGCAGTCCTATACAGTACTTCCAACTAGCCCCTTATTTATAGAATGGCTATGATAACCAAACAGGTTCTGAATACTGTATGCCCATTGCTGGTAGTTTTGGTTGTGCTGACTTAAAACAAGATCCACTGACTTGTATTCTAGACCGACTGGACTTTCATAGGCCATTAAACACACTCTGAGTCATGCAAGTAACAGACAGGAAGGATCTAGCTCTGCAGAAGCTGGAGGAGATCCAAGAGAAAAGGGAGTGTTGTTTTGCCTACTATTGTGAATCCTACCGATGTCTTGAAAAACAGGGCTGGGTTGATTTAGTGTTCAAAGCTTATCCTTTCGGTGAGAAGTGGAGCAGTATTCTGGCTTAGATGCAGGCTTCCAGGCATTACCAGCTGCTCTGCAAATGCTCTTTCTTTCACCCTAGCTGGGAATTTACAGGAGCCTTGAAGGTGATAGAACTACAGATTTGACTTCATTATTTTATGAATATGAAATCCCAGCATGGGAACAAAGTAAGATTTAAAGCTGCAGTCAGAAATATATTTACTAAGGAAAAAGCCCCGGGAAATACAGGGGAACTCATTTCTGAGAAAATATGCACAGTCGTATGTCTTCTGACTGTCATAAATGCTCTTCCTCCCAGCACTCTTTAAGGTAGCTTCCCTAAAGCCAAACGGAAAGAATACAGCAATCTTCTAATGATGTGTGGTTTGACAGCCCCTGAATTAATGTTGATTGATTTATTTGTTTGCAAATTTTACATGGCAGCCTATATTATATAGAACTACCTTGGGCAGCTTACAAATACACCATAAAAATACAGGATTAAGACTCATAACACACCACCAGGGTTACTGTATTACCCTCTCAAGGAAAACACCAAACAATGCTAGGTTCCTGTCTGGTGTCTGAGGGAAAAGCCAGGTCTCAACGACCTTAACTGCCAGAAAGGCAGATATCTTATATTTTGAAAATGTAATTTAATTGCCCTCAAAATGCAGGTCAGGGGGATCTTCTAAGCAGAACAAATGGTTGTTAATAGGAGTTCAAATTTGTATGCAGCAACCACTGGCATACAGTATATAAATTGACCACTAGAAGCAAGAAATATAGAAACAGAGTTTAACAGGCTGTTTACTTTGGTGTGAAGATGACTGAAAGGAGGTCATGAATCATCCTGAACACACCCCTGGCCTGCTCCAAGGTTAACCTCCAACTTCACTTCAAAAATGTTTGCAACTTCTTACTGACATAAGAGGAGCTTTGAGGTCATTTCCAGCACTTTATTTCATTCTAGTAACGCCTACACTCCACCAGTCACTGGCCATTTATCTTCATGGCCATTTTGTCTTGGACTGTTGCCTCCCTCCCCCAGGAAAGAAACTGCTCACATAAAGACTGAGTGCACTTTGCTTTACAAAGCATGTCTCAGGCCTTCTGTCAGCTTGTGTATATGAAAAGGCCGATGTTTTGGAACAAAATACACAATGGTTCCTATTCAGGTGAGGCTAGCACTGGTCTGCTAGCACTGAATAGTTCAAGACTTTCAGCTGCTATTCACAGGTAATATGGTGGCTCCTTTCACATACATGCCCCGTGTTAAGTCATACAGAGAACCATCCCAGGTAAGTGCAAAGTAGTAGTGCAACAGTGCCATATTTTCTGCTTTAACGCCATATTTGGCCAGAGGTTTACCAGTCTTACAGAAAAGTGATGGATTGGTAAAAAGGTTTCCTATATTTCATGCCACTTGGGCTTTCTTATCAATAGGCCTATGTTCAAAAATCATGACATGTTACTAATATGTAGCAACTTTGCATAGCTTATTTGTTGCTTGGACATCATGAAAGGTACAGCTTGCTTATTTATTAAATTTATTGGCCGCCCATCTTATCTCGGGGTAACTGTTATGCCCCATAGACCCACCCATACTAACCCAAGTCCACCACAACAAGGACTTCTACTGCTGCCAGTAATGTCATCAAAGAAGGCATTCCACACTCAACCTTTCTCCTCCTCCTGTAAAGCTAGATCTTCTACTCTGCTTTGTTGCCAAAGCAGAGTTGAAAATGTGATCAGCACTTCTTTAAGATATTATAATGTAAACTGGCTCCTGCACTGGATAATAACATTTTAGTGCTATGTAGAAGGACTCGGCTTTCCTTGTCTAAAATATTTGCTTTATTTGCTTTTTTGTAATGTGCCTGTTTGTTTGACTGATATTCTCATGGTTTTCATCACTTCTTTCTTTTCCCGGTTCAGCTCTTTTCCTTTCATTTTGACCCTGTACAGTTCAGGTTATTTATCTAACTAATTTTCCCTCCATAAAGGAAAATATCTTTTAAGCTCTTAACTAGAAATAAATAATATGTTTTTCTTATCAAGTTTTTCCTATTTTTCCTGTTATTTTTTAAAAAATCTTTAAGAATCTTCATATTTATTACATTTTTGTGAGGGCCACAGTCTCAAGAATATTTTCTTAGAAAGTTTAGTCCAAAAGTTAGTATTTCTCATCCATGCATTTTTTGCCACTGTATTGAAATTAGTTTCTCCTATCCATCAGCAAGAAAGCTGCCTCCACATTGGAGAAAATTATTGTTGGGTGAACAAATGCAGCATGTGTCTTAGCCCAACCACAAATCTTTTGAAGTTGAATTTTGCAAACTATGTGATATTGACTTGAAGGAACTGGTTGGAACAACATGTAGCACTCTCACAGAAATGGCATAACCTGTGAGTAAAAGGGAAAGTGCAATGAAAGTTTAGGAGCATGCTGAGCAATATTTCTCCTCTCAATCCTTTTGGACTTCAATCCTTATCCTTTGCAGCCACTGACAAAGAAATGAAGGATTTATAGTCCAAACATCTGGATAACACCAGGTTGCCTACTTACATCTTAAATACCTATGCCATAGTACTAAAAGACCAGATTTTGGTGCTGAAAACTAATTATTCTTTAAAATTTTTGTGTTTACTTGGGTGACCTTTAGACCTTTCTATTCATTTCTGAACTAGTTCATTCAGTATGGAATAACGACTTTGTAATCCCTCGCTAACAGGTTATTTTGAACTTCTATCAGTTGCTATATGACCAGTTCTGAGGAAATTTGATTATATGAAAAAGCAGAAAAAGGAAATGAAAAGGAGAAACATAATTCTATTGTTACAAGGCATTCATCAGGCAGCAGTATACTTGTAAAAGTGTCAAATACTGAGGCCTACATATTTGAGAACAAGTCTGAGAGATGTTAATTCAGGGGTGAAAACTCACTTCTGAGTGTTGCTGAGCTACAACTCCCATTATACCCTGCTATTGTACAATCACTAGAAGACTATAGGTTCCACAGCACTGTTCTAGCTGCTCATCTATGGTAATATAGACCAATGTATTCAGAAAAAAACCCCTACTTTATTCAAATTGGGTTATTCCTAGCTTCTATCGATCTAACTACCTACCTGATTGTAGCAATCATGTTCTTTCCTTTTTTTGAACCCTGTCATTCCAGAGCTGTTTGTTTTCCAGGCAATCTTTACACAATTCTCTTATTGCAACTGACTTGTGCATGCAAATGAAGTGCATACATGTTCTTCCCATTTATGCTTCATTTCTATCTCACCCTATTGGTCTCTCAGTCACATACTAGACATATTCTCCATAGGAGAGGCTCTATCATCATCTTGCTATACCTTCAATTTTTTTCTGGGCAATAATCTTTTATTTAATAATATTAATAACAGCTTCTCTTTATTTTATTGTAAATTCATTGTTGTGAGCCATCCAATCATCTAGTCAGGCATGCAAGTTTAATCCTCACAGTCATCCTCTTCTTAACCAGAAAATTCTTTGCAAAATGAAAAGAAACGTGGTATATAATACATGTAAAATAGCTACTGTTTTAATTTACCAGAAACAGTAACTCTCTCTCCTTTCCAAACTTGGTCAGTGGACGAATTGCCATATTTTGCTATATACTCGTGTACGTGCAGCTATTTTTGCTTGTTCCGTTATTCTGCAGCTTTTCCGAGTAGCAACAAAGGGTGATATAAAGGTCATCATATGATCAAAACATACAGATCTTTATGAAGGACAGGAAAAGGCAAGCGCCCAAGGTCACTCGGGGATTTAAACGAATAACAACGGTCGATAGAACAAGCCCAGGCTATCTACTCAGAAATAAATCCTATTGATTTGCCTGTGATTAACTCGTTGATAAACGGAGATACGGTGGCAGTTTAAATAAAATTTCTAAGTTTATGCCCCCATTACTTCGCCCTAACCTTCTCCATGGCGGAGAGGTAAGAAGGGGAAACACAAAAGAGAGGTACTACTAATGAAATACAAACCGGAAGCGAGTCGGGCTCTTTTAAAGGGTGGGGACAGCATCAGGGAAGATTTCCTTAACGGAGGTGCCAACGAGCCCTTCGCCTGAACCGCAGTAATTTCAGCGGGCAGTTCGGCGTCTGTCCTGGAGCTCCTCCTAATTCAGCTCGACCGTCTCCCGCGACGCCGGCAGCGTCGTTCCTGGTTTGTTTCTAGGTCGCGCGGCAGCCTGGTTGGTGGAGCCCGAGCGAAGCGCAATCTCAGCGAGCCGGCTGCCTGCTGGGGGGAGGGGGAAGGAGGGCTGCTCCTCCTCCTCTCCTTCCCCCGCCCCATCCCTAGCCCCGCCCTCGGAGGCGCCGCTCGGCGCTGCCGTCGGGATGCGGGTGGAGGGGTGAGGGACGAGGAGCTGTTTGCTGCTGCCGTCGCCTCAGAGAAAGGGGATTGAGGCGCCGCTGCGGATCCGGAGCGGCGGTTTGAGCTGACGAGCGGCCCCTCCGGCGGCGCAAGCAGCCCTTCCTCGTTCCCCTCCCTTCCCTCCCTTCCCTTCCTTCCCCCCGTCGCCTCGCTGCCGCCGTTGCCCTGGGGCCGGGCGGGCGACCGGGAGACCTCGGCGCTTGGATGCCTGGAGCTCGCGACAGAGACCTAGCCCCGAGCCCGCCATGGGCTGCTGTGGGAGCGCCGCCTCGCAGGTAAGCGCGGGAGAGTGGCTCTCTTGACAGACAAAACCCCCCTTATCACAGCCCTGGCATCCTTTTTTTCCCCCAGTCAGGGGGCTTCTCCCCCCGGCGTTGCTGCCCTCTTGGGGGTGAGACCTCGCTTACCTCCCGGCCGAGTCTACCCCCACCCTCCCTTTCCTTGGCTGGTTTTGTTTATCCGGATTTCTTTCTCTTCTTCCCCACCTTTCTTCCGACGGGCAGCCAGTAACTTATTGCGACCTAAAACTAAATTGTTTTGGAAAAAGTGCCCTGGACTTCCTGAATCGCCATCCCCTTTCCTTATTTGCTCTCCTTTCACGTTTGCTTCTCTCCTCTGAGCCGCTTCCCGGGGTTGCAAATCCGGAATCAAGCACAAGATATGAGTCGGATTGCTACCACCGCGGCTATTACCTTCGTTTTATTTGATAAAGGTAGGCTCTGCTTGAAAACGGTGTGACCAAATATATATATATATGCCACATATTAAAGAAAATGCCAGGAAAGCATTTGTCTCGCAGAGCCTTTGGGGTTCTTTTTTTTTAAACAAAACAAAATCTAATAATTAGTAAGAGGAAGATGACAGCTGTCTGATTTCTTCTGCATCCTCCCCATCTTCCGATGTTGGCTTTTGGTATCCTTGTCTCTGCTCAGTTCTTTGTCCTTCATTGAACCAGAACCTGAACTTTTACTGGCCTGTTGCTAGCTTCTTCCACATTTGGTTTTCCTCTGGGTGTGGAATCCCAGAACATCTTTTGCTATGTGGAAAGCCTCTGGTTTGAAATGCCTTATTTAGCATATGCTTCAGGATATTAAGAGTATCTTTTGTTTTCCTCCTTCCCAATCTTTTGCTTCTAGGTTGCTTTTTATATTATTGTTTAGTAATGACCTAATCTTTGATTTGGTATCATTTCTTCAAGTCTTACAAATGATGATGACGACAAATCAATTCATAACTATCTTTTTTTAATTTGGGCAAATCTACTTCCAAATCTGTCTCTCATCAATATCCTACAATTCCTTTAAATTCAACATGTCTGGTGTGATATGACCATTTTATCTTTGCAAAAGTGTCTGATCAGTAGGTTAACTGTAACCCAGTTGTAACCCAGTGAGGATTATCTACATCCAGGTAAAATATTGCAGTTCCTGTATCATATTGCTTTCTTCCAATATCCAGTTGTCTTATCTTTTATATGCATTTAAGAACTCAGGAATGGCTATCCTAATAATCTCTGTGTGTATGATTTTTGTAATAGTTATCCACACAGAATAAAGATGGAAGTCATAACACATTGATTTGATTCGTTTGTGTGTGGTTGGGGGAGGGGTCATTCATAGTTTTATTTTGATTCATTATGAGGATGGAATTTTTTGAAATTGAACACTTGAAGCCCTCAATCATTAATGTTTTCTTGCTAGAAGTAGAATTGTTCCAACTTCAAAATACTGAAAACTGTCCATTTTGTGTTCAAAATACTTTCTCACTCATCAGGATGGTTATAAAATGTAACATTTTAAAAAGTTCAAAACAAATATTTTACACACACCTATTTTTAATTTGGATTAGAATTTCTGGGCACAAGTTGTTAGAAGGGCATTAAAAAGCTTTCCAGGAGGAGTAATCTCAAGTGAAATAATTATCTTTGCAGTTACATTCTCTTGAGTCTTCCCGGTATTTTTGTACTGTTGCACAATGTTTTACTGAGCTATGGGAAATTTTCTTTCTCCAATGATAGGCATAGTTAATTCGTTTCAGACTACTTTCTCTTTTTTTCTGTGCCTGTCTAAATAAAAAGCAGTTTGTCAGTGTTCTATCTCTCCCACTATCATTTTTCGTTTATTCTTTCTTCAAAGGCTATAGAGAGAAACTTCAATCCAAACATGAAACTGATAGTTTATTACATAATAACACTTCATGTATTTGGGTGTGGTTGAAAACTAGATGTAGTGGATATTCCACATTCCAAATTTTGGGCTATTAGTTGTAAACCAGCGTTGTGATTACTACCTTGTCTTCTGATCTATGCATTGATTCTTATTTGAATGGAGGTATGTGAGGGGGAGAAATCAGATCATCTCTGAAGATGAAGTGAAGCCATTGTGTTGATCATAGAGTACTCTATCCTTCTTGCTAATTTAAACCTCTTATTTTAATACATGAACAAATGAGAACTAGTCAGTAATTTTTGAGCTTGGTACCAAATGTCTTTTATTTCTTCTTTGTCAAAATGCTTGTTGAAGTATTTTGGCCTTTCTTTTGCTATCATTTGTTTGATTTTTCTGAAACAAACTGCTTGCATTAGTGTCCATTACATAGTGTTCATGTACTTCAATAATGAGATTGTGCATTCTGTGGTTTTGGATTTTGCAGTTCTGTAAATAGTCATGCCATGTGGCAGCAGTAGATAATGAGCTATTAGATGGGATTTTGGTTCAATTCACCTCCATAACTCTGTTCTGAGATGACTGAAAAACAGCAATGGCTTAGTTAGCTTTAACAAATTCTAGATGAGTGCTGACTTAAAGAATAGCATCAATTGTTCAGACTGTGTATTATCTTTTCTACTCCTCTCCCCCCAATTCTTTACCTCCTTATCAACACATTGAATTTTCTTTTCTTGTGGAGCTTTCACTTCAGGTTGAATTGGTTCTCTGTCTTTTGACCTATTTGCCAGTGTCACTTCTGTCAAATTGTTAGATTTTTCTTACTTAGACCATCACTATTGTAAAGAAAAACAGTGATCTATTCTGTGCATTCAGTAATAATAACAGCATCCAGTTCAATCTTTGTGCTTATTGCAAAGGTTTCTGCAGGTAGCATATACTACATCAATTCTTCTTGAACCTTTTGTTCGTATGTTCTGTCTCCAAATGATTTCTTTTTCTTTATGCTTCACTCCTTTAGTGTTCCATATTGTGTGTATCTTGAATACAAAGAGCATAAAGGACTTTTCAAAATATCCTTATCCTGATTTATATTTAAATATTTAAACTATTATCTACATCTGAATTTAATGGGAAATTATTAGAAAAATTGCCCCTGCATTTCGAACAGTATTCATATAGATTTCTAATCTGTGTTTGTTCACGTAAAGCATTTTAATAATTACCTCAACATACTGTTTTTATTTCTTTTTTCCTAATATTTTAAACTTCATCCTAAAATGAAAAGGAAGGTTCAAACCTACGTGAAAACAACAATCTTCATTCTCACAGTGTGTTTAATTGTTAGGTGGAAAACTCAATGTATAAATTAATTTAGTCACTGAAGCATACTTGAAATCCTTAAAGGAGTAAGGTATAACCATAAATCTTATTCTTATTCTCTGATGAACAGGTATTTGATTGTTGGCTTTTTGGAGAAATTTTGTATGGGACAAAATTATATGAAACAGACAAGTCCCTAACTTTGTGGGCCCCATGAGAGCATTTGTATGTGGAGTGCATGACACTTTCTCAAAATTGCATTTCAAGTGTCACCAATCACACACAACATCAATGTATCAAAAGGCAAACAATCCAGTGAGCAGCACTCTTCAATTTATTCGTTAAGAATACTGTGCTTCTGGGACCCAGAGGCATTGATGGCATTTTAATACAGACCATGCTTGAAGCTGCCATGTTTTGCAACATGGAAGCTTGCCATTTATTGCAGTTTTTCTGGTTGCTCTGGTTTAATTGATTAAAAAATCAGGAAGAATGGAGTGTTTAATTGTGCTAAGGAACATGTCTAAAATATATTGTCATCCCCCAATATCACATTGGACACTCAGATAATAATTTATTATCATTGCCTAACAATTGGGATACTATTTGACTTAAGTTAACTAATTTAAGAAAGCCAGTTTGGTGTAGTGATTACATCCCTAGGCTAGAAACTAGGAGAGCATGAGTTCTATTCCTGCCTTAGGCACAAAGCCAGCTGGGTGACTTTGGGCCAGTCACTTCCTCTTAGGCCTAGGAAGGTAACCATGGTAAAGCATTTCTAAAGTACCTTGCTGAAGAAATTGTGGGGACTTACCTAGGCAGTCTCTGAGAAATCGGATATGATTGATCGGGAGCAAAAAAAAAACCTAACTGAAGTCATGTAGAGCTTAAATTTATTTTTTTCTATAAATCCCAACTATTTGTGTGTTTTAAATTTAAAAGTGGGGTGCATATTTAATATAACTTTAATAGTTGCACACTTTTCTAAAGTCCTTGACTGTGACATCTTTGCAGCATAGGGCTATTAGGAGCAGTGGAGAAATTAATTTATATTATTTTAATATCTAAAACTATTTCCTGCAGAGAAAGACAGTATAAAGTTCTAGTGTAATTTACAAATTGAAGATGTTTTTCCCATTTCAATACCCTGGAAACTTCCTTTACTGGAGGAATTAAATGCATACATGTGTGAGCATATATGCAGTATGTATGTTCTGCTGTTCGGTTCTTAGTGTATTCTTTGCTACTGATCAATATTATTTAGTTTACTCTGCCAGCTATTTATTTGACTTCTGCCACTTCTCATTTAGGACTAAAGGTGGTGGAAACAGTGCAGTATATGCAGGTTTAAGGATGCCAATAAATTAGTTGAAAGTGATGCAGAAATTGCCTCATGGTACAAATGGAAATGAATGTTTGTCTTAGGTTATTTTTCAAGCAGGTAAAAAAAAAGTATTGTTGTCTTACCTGGGAATGACAATATACAGAATGTAGAATCTGTTGAACATTTGGGAAAGTATCTAACAAGGACTTGCTACATGAGCTTAGTGGTATTACATTTACTCAAAAGAATTTTTCCATACATAAATAACAAACCCATACAAACCATAGCTATCCAGGATACATGGCTAGCAATAAGATAATTGAATTTGTTATTTTCAGAAGTAAAATTTTCACGGAAAGCTTATGAAGTGTCTGGATTTCCAATAGAAAGTATGCATATTTGTTGGTTTACTTTTTTTTCCCATTTTTGCTAGGAAGTTGCAGGGTCCAATTTTTGATTCCGAACTTGGAAATAAAACTGAACATGCAGAATTAATATTATAATAACTGTATAGCAATGCTTCTTCTGTAAGCTGTTATCAACAAGTATATCAGCTATCTAAAACAACATATGTCTGGCTATTTTGTAAATCAGTAAGAATTTCTGATGCCTAATTATTTAATAATGACTGTAGCAGATGACCCCATCTATCATTATATTAAAACTGAAAAAGGCTTGAGGTAAGCAAAATGTAATTGCTTTTTTGTGATAAATGAATTTTGCTCAGAAAATGAATGCTGCATTTCAGAATTCTTAAACTGAAAATGTATAGAATCAGTGGATAATTCTTTATATTTTAAAGTAAAACACAGATCCCATGTAAAGGTAAAACAAAAGATTTCCTTGAATGTTGCTTAAGCTTTTTGAAGAAAAGGTTGGATATAAATCTAATAAATAGAGTTTCTAAAGTCTACCCATAGTTAGTCTAGACAATGAATATGTACAAAGGGTATTCAAAATTATAGAAATTTAATGTATTTGTACTGAAAATGTTGTACTGTTTCAAAAGTTAATAGGATTTAATATAGTTTTCTCACACCACTTTTCTGAGAGACCTAGATTTATATAATGTATATTTATATTTACAGTACAATTTTTTCAGATAAACAGTTCAACTTTGGATCTCTTACTGTAAAGCTTTCACCCATTGATTCTTGTCTTATCTTCCAGTGTTCTGGAAAATAAATCTACCCCTCCGCCCTGTTCGTGTATTGGAAGACTTCTATCATGTCTCTCCTCAGCGTTAACTTCCTTAGGCTAAGCATACCTAAATCCTACAAACTGTTTTTTTCTGGGATTTAGCCTCCAAGAACTTTACCAATATTTGTTGCTCTTTTCTTCTCTCTTTCCAGTTCCTCAGTGTCCTTTTTTGAATTAAGGAGACAAGAACTGCATTCAAGGTGTGGTCTGAACCAGTGCAGCCACAAAATGGTTTTATCATTTTCCAATATCTTGACATTATAAGTCACTAGGAGTTGCTTGGTTCTTACCTGATTCATTTTTTAATTTTTTAAAAATTATTTATATCCCACCATTGTTGTTGTTGTTATTATTTATTAAATATGAAACTCAGTCAATTGAACATTTAAAAATGTATCACAAATATAATTGACTGGCACTGATGGTTTACATAGGTTGCTGCCAGCATCCTAGGTATTGACCAAGTATCTTCTTAAAATGTATGATGTTCTGAATAGCACAGTTTTTTTGTAGTTCCGCTGATGTTATTAAAGGAAGCCGTAATTGTTAGATGTATTTTGTAAAATTATTACATTAAATTAATTATTTTTATTTTTAATAATTTAATTATTACATTAAATTATAATTAAATAATAAATTATTATTTTACAAATAACTCAAGGATATGAATATATTCAACATAACTTCCTCCTCATATTTTCCCCTCAACAATGACCCTATGATGTGGGTTAGGCTGAGAGAGAGTGACTGGCCCCAGGCTGGCTTTCATGGTAAAGACAGGACTTGAACTCATGATCTCTTGCTTTCTAGCCCATGCCTTAACCACTGGACCAAACACAATTGGGACTTTCACAGATACGACTGGCAGTCAAAATCTAAAATTGTATTTAAAAAGAGGTGTCTAAAATTGCCCCAACTACAAATGGAACTAGAAAATATTTCTTGAGGATAAAATAAAAGTCTACACTGTGTTAAACTATCTTACAACATTCACAGCAGGACTATAATAAATTAAGAATGTATGTTGTAAATTCAAGTATAAATTTTCATATTAATATGCAGTTGTTAAATATGTGATTTCCCCTCTTATATGTATATAAATAAGATTTAAAGCCACATAAAACAGGGGAGCCATCAGAGCCAATAAAGTTTCCTTTCTGGATCCTTGTTATCCAAATACAAAGATGAATCTAATTCTGATAACTGTGAGACTGGACTTTAACGCACTGCAACAGAGCAAAAACACAAGCGTTTGCTTTATTATCCATTTATTTGGAGTGGCTCTTTCCTTCTTATGTGAAAGGAGAGATATGAATGGCTTTGGTTTTAACTTCTAATAGCCATGTCATAAAATAGTAGAAGATATTAATAGGAATCATAGTCCACTGGAGTGAACGGCTATCTTAAAGCTAAATAATAACTTTAAAATATGTAAAATACTTAACCCAGTCAGAGCACTTTTTCTAAAACACTACTAAGCAAGTCATTATAGGTTCAGATTGCTGTCTTTCTTCATAGTATTATTTACAACCTCCTAGCCTTAAGTAGTAGTTCTTATCCATTATTAAACATTTTGATGGACTGTATATGTTTTTCCATATGAAACCTACCCCAGATTTATATTTCTTTTACTTATTAGTTACTTCTATAGTGTAATCCATGTTTCTAAATTAGAAAGATGGATTCTGTTTGTAAATTAATCCAGTAAGTCTGTGCGACTACTTAGGACGATCTTTAATCCTTAGCTTTTAGAGAAAATTATTTGTGTTGCAGATACAGAACATGTAGAAAACAATATTGTTTTATAAATTTTAACTGGCTGCTAAAATTGTTCTTGAAATAATCCAGAAACATTAAAATGCACTGTAAATAAAGCACATAAACTTGATATATTTTAATTGTATAGAAACTTATGTCTGCCTCCTCATTACTTCATTCATACATTGTCCTGGTCATAATTCTCTTTGAAGTCAGTGAGACTTATTTCTGAACAATCAGTTTTAAGAGATATGTGACATACAATGAATCACACATACCCGTACATTCATTTGTTCTTTCATCACTCACCTGAAAAAACCCAAAAAGAATCATAAATGCTTGAATAATAAATAAACATGGATGGGTTTGTGAGTTGTAGAAACTGATTTTATATATGCTGACCTAGAACTTTTTAAATGTTGAAGATATATTTTCCATTAATTACAAATTTTAGCATAAATCTCCAATAAAGAGATAATCAAGGGAGAGACAGTTCAATCTAGTGCAGGGATCTGCAACCTTAAACACTCAAAGAGCCATTTGGACTCGTTTAGACCCGGAAAAAAACCACGGGGAGCCACAAAACCTGGGTGGGTGTGACCAATTATGCCACTCATTCCCACCCAGTCACATGACCCCCTAGCCACGCCTACTCAGCCACAAAACCCTTCTCTCTCGATGTGTCTCTGTATCTCTCTGCCTCTCCCCCTTTCTGTATCTGTCTCTCTCTCCCCCTCTCTGTATCTCTCTTTTGTATCTGTTTCCCTCTCTGTATCACTCTCTCCTTCTCTCTTTCCCTATCTTCCCCTCTCTCTGTATCTCCCCTCCTTTTTCTGTATCTCTCCCCCTCTCCCCCTTTCTGTATCTCTCTGTCTCTGCCCCTCTCCCTCTCTCTCTGTGTCTGTCTCCCCACCCTCTGTATCTCTTTGTATCTTTCTCCCCCCCTCCCCCCTCCCCCTTTCCCTATTTCCCCCTTTCTATCTCTTTCCCCCCTCTATCTCGCCCCTCTCTCTGTGTTTCTCTTTCTCTCTCTGCTGGGCCAAGCCAGCAAGCTCTCTTCGCTATTCCTTTTATTTCTTCTTTGGACAACCCTCCTCCCCCTCCTCCCACACCCCCTGGCTGGCTATGGTGGGGCCGGGAGGGTCACATGGGCAGGGAGACCCTCCTTAAGAGAGCAGCCAACTGCCCCATGGGCACATGGGCTTTGGCGCTTGCTTGAGGAGGGTCTCCACACACATGCACACCCTCCCGGCCCCAGCACAGTAGGTCAAGGGGTTGTTAGAGGAGGAGGAGGGGGAGGGTCACCAAAGCCTTAGTGCAGAAGCGAAGTGGCCCTGTACTGCCTTTGCGCTACATTTGCCCGTAAGGCAGCCTTCACTTCCTGCAACTTCAGGCTGGAGCTCATGCCCTCTACACTTGACCAAAGAGTTGCCGGGGGGGTGGGGAAACAACGACATGGCAAGGCGATGGCCGGAAGCTTAGTGCAGGAGAGAAGCTGTGTCCTGTTAAGACCCTCCTTAAGCAAGTGGCTGCCCTTGCTGCGCTTTGGCGCTTACTTAAGGAGGGTCTCCCTGCACATGCACAGCCTCCCAGCCCTGCCAGAACCACAGGTCACAAGGGGGAGGGGAGGGTCGCCCGAAGGGAAGCCTCTGCCGTGGCTGGCAATTGTTCCTCAGCCAGCCTGGATTTCCAGAAAGAAAAAATAAAAGGAATAGCCAAGAGTCCCAAAGAGAGCTTGCTGGCTTGTCCTAGCCATGGCTTTCCAAGAGAGAGAAACGAGATGCAGACAGAAAGTGCAAGAGAGATACACACATACAAAGAGAGAGAGACATGGTGGGGGGAAACCGGCTGACGGGCAAGAATCTTTGGCTGGCTTTCTCCGAGCCTGACCCCCAGGATGGGTGTGCAAGGTTTGGCAGGGCCAGTCCCCTTTTCCTGCTGTCCTGAGCTTAAAGCCGCAGCGGGCGCTGCAGGCCCATCGCCCTTTCCATCATCCCCCCAGATCCCATTCCCACCCCACCAGCCCTCAAGTTAGCGAGGCCGGCGCCTGTTGCAAGGCACGCTCAGCACCAACAAGGGCCGGAAGGCACGCCCAGCACCAACAAACAACAAGAATGAGGTGCCGGAGAATCAGCCCCAGCCGTCGCCCTTACCTTCTCAGGCCAGAGGGAGGACGAGAGACAGGACCAGCCAGTGATGGGACAAGGAGCCACAGCACAGGGCTCAAAGAGGGCCTTGGTGGCTCAGACTGTTAAATGCCTGTATTTAAGTTCCAGCTGCCTACAATTACTGTAGGCTCGAATCCCACCAGGCTCAAGGTTGACTCAGCCTTCCATCCTCTCGGGGTAGGTAAATTGAGGACCCAAGATTGTTGGGGGCAATAAGCTGACTTTGTAAAAATGCCGCTTAGTAATAAGCAGGCATATACAACGGAATGAAGGCTACTGCTGAGCACACTGGGTTGTATCCCAAAAATTGTAAGCCGCCCTGAGTCTTCGGAGAAGGGCAGCATATAAATGTAATTAAAAAAAAAAAAAGAGCCGCATGCGGCTCTGGAGCTGCGGGTTGCCGACACCCAATCTAGTGGATAAGGTATCAGGTTAGAAAGCAGGAGATTGTGAGTTCAAGTCCCATCTTGGTCACAAAAACCAACTTGGGCCAGTAACTCTTGCTCAGCCCAACCCACCTCACAGGGTTGTTGTGTGGAAAATAGGAGGAAGATGGGCTGGACATGTATGCTGCTTTGAGTTAGGCAGGATATCAAACAAACAAAATAAGCGCTTTTCATGTATTTATATAACCAAATGGTAGACAAATACTGACTTCTGGAGTTCACAGAATTCTTTCTAGTGTAAGAATGAAAAGATTGTTGTTGCTATTTCTTCAGTAACTATAGAAAATTAGACATAGGAAACAAACTTTTCTTCCTATTTGTGACCTGAATTGGTCACATAGAGCTGTCCATACAGGGAAAGTTGTTGATTGCCCCTTCAACTGCTTTGGTATTATTTCTACTGTGTCTGTTTGTATTATAGACATGATACTCAGCTGCCAAACTTGTTGTTTAAGTAAAATTTCTTGTTGCCACTGACAACCAGAAAACTATTAAAGTAAGGGATTGAATTAATCTGATTTTGTTACCAAAATTAACAAAGTACTTGACATATTGGAAATATTCCAGTAAAGAAGTAACCGAGTGACAAACAGAAAAAGAAGACATTTGAGATCTAAAAAAATTGGACATGTCGAAGTCTAATGGGTTAGCATTTTTCAAAAAGTGGAAAAAATATTTAAAAAAAGAAAGAATGTTCACCTTAACCAGTGATAACCACAAAAATAGTTCTTTGGAGCAGCTTTGTTCTGTCTGCCTTAAATTAAAACCCTATAGTCTTGTCAGGAACAAGACTATTTAGTTGTTTTGTAGAGAACATGTTTAACGTTAAATATTAATATTCTGCAGTACATTTCATCTCAACCTCTACTTCAACTATATACTGTACATTATCCTCCCAATATTCCAAAAGCAGCATAAAATTTCTTGGGTTTATTCACTGCATTAAGTTATAATGAGTTCTTTAGTTTTTTATTTAGTATATTGTATTATCCTAACCAATTTGATTGAGTAGTTTGCACAGAGATGTGCAAAATGGAGCAGTTTGGAATATTGTCTTCCTTCCCAGTCTTAGCATTATTGGATGATCCATTCATTTCCATGTATAAATGTTTCTGAAGAGGATATGTTTCATGTTTTGGACATTATTAGGTCCAATAGTTGCTCTGTTTTGCATATTTTATTCATGAAGCTCTGTACAGTTTTTCTTTTCTTTTAATGACCCTGCAATCCCTTGCTTCGGAGTGGGATCGGAGCTGAATATTTACTGGCCAGATGCCCTTCTGGATGCCTATGCAGAGTTCACAGCAGACAGTTACAAATAGTAAATGTTGCATGGCTCAATGTTAAAGACATCAAGCTAGAAACTGAGAGACCATGAATTCCAGTTCTGCACAAAGCATTCTCCTGGGAAAGAGGCATGGGCTCTTCTGAAGAATCTTGCTTAAAAATCATAGCCAGACAGTCCCAAGAATCAGGCACAATTGAACTGAAGTTAAAAAAAATACCCATCTTTGGGGAATTGAAATTCAACTAGCTGAAATGCTCTGTGGACACTTTATAGGGATGTGCATGAAAAAGGGAGGGGGCAGGAAAGTATTTTGTTTCAAACCCAAATAAATACATTTGAGAGTTTTGGCAATTGGTTGTGGTTTGGTAGAACTGATACCCGAACCTGTAGGTTGTTCTTGGGAAATCAAGATTCCATGGGTTCTCGTGGGCCAAGCAGGGTCTCACCCCTTCTTTTCTCCTCTTCTTTCTCTGCTGATCTTTGCAGCGCCTTAATTTTCCTTTCTTCCTGAGCTACTGTCCATGTCCTTGTCTTCAAGCAAGCATAACCTGCTTGCCTTCCCCACATCATCCCACTGCCTGTCTTTGCTTACCCCAAGGATACCAGTGGCAACAGCTAATAGCGGTAGGGAATGGAAGGCACTGGGAGGATTACAGATGGGTAGGCTGATTGGATGTGCTGCACTTGAAGCCAAAGACAGTGTCATTATCATCATCATCAACAGCAGCAGAAACAACAGTAATTAATTTGGCTTCAAGTGCAGCATATCCAATTTGTCCTTTCCTGTCCGTCCATCCCCACAAATACTTTCCTTTTCCTGCCTCTTTGCTGCTGCCTTCAGTGTCCATAGTTCAGGCGTGGCATATCCAGGTAGCCCTTCTGCCCAGCACCTTCCTTTTATTTTACCCCTTCTCTCCCCCCCCCCCGATGATGTCTTTAGTTTTATACTTTTTCTTTCTTTTTCACAAAAACCACCTGCTTGACATGGAAACATGGAAGTTTTACATATCCCTTGCTTCTATTAATAGGTAACTAGATAGATGGGGAAACTTCAGATTAGCTATTAAGGTGATACGGTATTACTTTATCAATCTCTTATTACTATAATTTCAAATTTTTAAATTAACTCTCGTGGAGCATGCTCCGCAATAGAATATAGTTTTCTGTAAAGTTTAATTGGGTTACATAAAATTGATGTTGGACGATGATGAAGGATTTGTCACAACTAATTATCATGGTGTGAACATATTGACTATATATGATACTTTGTAATCTACGGAGTACATAGTAAATATTAGGGCTATACAATGTTTGGAATTAGATTCTCTGTAGTTGTTTTAAAAGTTTCTAATAGCCCTAATTTTCACATAACCACATTTTCTAAACAGAGCTGTGTCTTTTCTTGGAATTATATATTTACTATCCATAGAGACTTCTGTTGGCTAAATCTTATTAAACAGTCAAAAGCACTGAATATGTTTAGCCAAAAGATGTCTCTGTAAATACTTGAAGTTTTGTCATACACTAGAGATTTTGGGTTGGTTCTCCAAAGCTCCAGAGGGTAGAACCAACTGGTGGAAGCTTTTCAGAAGGAGATCCAAACTAAGGAAGAATTTCTTGATTGTGAAAGCTGTTAAGCATTAAAATAACCCGTTATGGGGGATCCATCACTGGATGTTTTCAACCATTTTTAGATAACCATTTTTGTCTCGTTCTAAAAGTTAAGTTCCAAATAAAATATCATCACAGAATCCTGTTGTATGAATTCACAAATAGTTACTTAAGGAGTGAATATTTTAGATCCGTGATGGTGAACCTATGGCATGCATGCCGGAACTGGCATGCAGAGCCATTCTGCTGGCATCCGAGCCCTTGCTCAGAGCAGATCTAATGCGCGTGCATGCCGCCCGCCCAACAGCTGATTGATGGGCATGCGCAGAGACAGATGGGGTCACACACACATGTGCAGGGGCATGGGTTCCCCTGTGCGCATTGCCTTCTGGGTGCGTGGCGCAGTTTTTGGCACAGGAACCCATAAAGTTAGCCACCACTGTTTTAGATGTATGAAGTTTAGTATGCTGAGAGTTAATTCATTCTAAGGCTTCCATTCTAGGTCTTCTGAAAAGTGATTGAAGGGACTAAAATTTCAGCTATGAAAAAAAATGCTTCTGGTACTGCCAGCATATCTCCTATTAATATGATAGTGCCGGAATATGTCCTATATCTGTGATGGCGAACCTATGACACGCGTACCGGAAGTGGCACATTGGGAAAGTAAAGCTTTCTGATGTGCCTGCGGGGGCGGTGCCTCGCAGCGGTGGCAGCAGCACATTGGGAAGCTCTACAGCTGCCTGCCCTGGGCTTCCTCAACCCAGCCCTGTACCGACTCCAGGAAGGAGGGAACAGTACCACCCTCTAAGACGTGAGTGCCCCTGGAGGGGGGGCAGCTTGGGAGGCTGATCCCTGTTGGGAGGGGCAGTCTGTGAACTTGCTGTCAGGCACGGCAACTACAAAAAGGAGCGGGCTTGGCTGAGCGGGATCCTGGATATTGGGCATGTGGTCAAAGCCCCCCTTCCTCTGCCTCCCCCTAGGTGATCCACGGATGCTATTGACTGTTGCACCAGAGCGGTGCAAGGGGCTAAATGGGGTGAGCCTGCAGAGCCGGTGCCTCAAATGCCCCCCTGCCGCCTCTTAGCATCCCCCTGCCAGCCCCCTTGCCTCTTAGCGTTCCCTAAGGCATCCCACCGCTCACCAGGGGTGTACCGCCCACTTTGGGAACCACTGCTCTAGAGGTTCATTTTAAGAGGTTTATCTTAAACTTTCCTTGGTTCCCAGAGCATATGCGTGCTCCTAATATCTTCTAGGTTTATCATCACTCCTTGACTTTCTGTCTTTTAGGGCTGATCTGACAGTTTTAATTATTTTTAACTCCCTGGGAAAGTAATTAAGGAAGAGGGATGTTTTCCTTTGTTTTACTTCTTCAAAGGAATGCAATGTTTTCTCTTACATAGAACAACAGGTTGCCCATTTATACTGTATAGTACTGTCCCAAAGATGACAAATATATGGACTGATTGCACTTAGGTTTTCTGTAGCTTTTCATTCAGATAGAAATAAGTTTCTATTTAAGCTCTCTAATCTTGGTACCACACATTTGTGTAGAATCTTTAAATGAAAAAACTATAATATAGTGCTTGTCTTCTTTTTTGTGTTTCCGTTCTAGCCACTTGCTTGCATTATTTGTAGCTAAGTATCTCTGTCTTCCACATTGCTTTTATTTCCTGACTATAAACTGCTTAGAGAGGGCTGTAAAGCACTATAAAGCGGTATGTAAGTCTAAGCGCTATTGCTATTGCTATAAAGCAATCTCTTATTCAAAATACAATTATAGGGTAAAAACTTCCACTTCCTTTGGATAAATATAATACTATTATTCTTTGATGGGATCATGTTTTGCTTCGACAGTGTAATTAAATGTTATATGAATTTGTTTTGCCAATAATATTTCCCACAGAATAGCACAGCAGAATCTAAAGGTTTTTATCAAAGGAAAATAATTAAAATAAAAGTAAAAATATGGTGCCATTCTCTGTACTATATTGCAATATGCAGCGCTGTCATAACAGTAGGCATCTGAGCTTTTAATTTTGAATATAGGAATTCATCCTAATTTATTGAAAATTACTAAGAAATAAAATTGTTGTAAATCCAGTGGCAGAACCTGCAATAATTCATATTGAACATTTATAACTGGAGAAAAGAGAAGTAAAAATGTGTTTGGAATAAAGAAAACTATCAGGTTTGAAAAATCTTGCAAATAACAAGTTTTAGACAGAACTAAATGGGTGAGTACAAAGAAAATTCTAAAAGAAAAATAACGAAGATAGGCATGGTTTTTGTCACATCTGTAATTTTGTCACTTGTGTTCTGAGCCAGCAGGGTTTCCAGCAGAAGACAGAGGTTGTGGTTGAATGATCAAAGCCTCACCACTTTTGCACATTCATCAACTTTGCTACAAAAATGCAACTTTGTACAAAAGGGCAGAGCTTCAGTCCTACTGTTGCGGCTACCATCTTGATTTTTATCACCAGCACCTTGTGGATGCTACTAATAGGAGCATTCTTCTAGCAATGAAAGGTGAACTGTGTAGTAGATACATCGTTTCAATTGTCATATGTTGAAGGTGGATAAAAGGAAAATCTAATGGCTCACAGTATATCAGCAAGGGTTTCTGGCTTTCTTTTTAACTTGCTTTCTCTCAACTATATAACAGGATTAGCAACTTTAAAAAAATTCTTAGATTACTGCAGTTCTAAATTGCATTTCTGAAGGTATGGATTTGGGCAAAACAGTAAATGCTCATGTAAAAAAACCCTGAACTCTTAATTATTTCTGTCTCAAAGATATTCTCAGGTTCTGAAATTTTTAATACTTTTCATGTCAGGTGCCAGTTCATAGATGCCAGTGTTCTAAACACACACACACACACACACACACACAATCAGCTTGAGATTTTCCTGGTCTTTGGCCTTTGTATTTCATTTCATATGAATATATTGTTGTGCTAAACAGGTTTTTGTCATTAATTATTTTGTTAACTTGATTAGATTCTCTTACATATTTTGGAAGTTAAGGCTAAAGTAATCCATTCCTGCATCCCCAATTCACTCTGCTTCTTCCATAGAAGTAGGGAGTGGCAGGGAGTATGAAGAAAAAGATAAGACAATAACAAGGGAGCATGAATGAGAGAGAGAACAATTGTCCTGGCTCCAACTGACACTTTATCTCCACAAATTTATGTACAGATGAATGTGGTCCTTGGGATGAAAGAGCAATCAAACAGAAAACATTGAAGAAGCTGCAAGTATAAACATGTATAGTAGTTACTGAGTATATTTGTATCAAATTTAATTTTTTTTTGTATCCGACATTTTTAGTGGATAGGACTACATCAGTTGGCACATTTTAATAACAGTGCTTCTAACAGAAAATAGTTACACTATGGCAACTAGTTGGGGAAACTATCCTGCTTATTCATGTTTTTATGCAGAGTGGGAAAGCGGAAATTCATTTGGGCTGCAGGCCAGGGTTGTCAGCTGCCGTTTTTATGGTGTTCTGTAGTAATGGGGCAAAATGAGCTACTGCCAGACTGCAGAGCAAGTAATAATAACATTTAGATTAAAACTATGTGATGCTCATAAATGAAATGTTAAAGGTACTTAGTTTTGCATAATTGTAAGAGTAAAAATACTTTACATGCTTATCACACAGGTGATATCATTTGAGCTCCTTAGTGTCTTAAAGAAAAAGTTGTTAAATAGATTGGAAGAGCAATATTATCTATAGGTTTAATCATAAAGATGGCTATGAATATAAGGTGACATACAACATTGAAATTCTAGGTGAAGATACTACAACTTGTTTTCATCTGACTTTTTAATTGTTTTCCTTTTTTGAAGATGTCATTGTCTATTATCTAATCATAATAAAGCTGCTACAGTGATTGGACTTATCACTTAGCCTCTTGGATTCTTGTCCATTTTTTCAACTATTTTTTAAAAAAAACCTATCATGATAGTATTTGCAGTGGAATGCACTACAAAAAAAGAAAAGTCTACATGTTTATATCAAGAGAGCCAGCTTGGTGCAATGTACCAGGCTAAAACCTGGGTGACTTTTGAGTTCTAGTCCCTCCTTAGGGCACAAAGTCAATTGGGTGACCTTGGGCCAGTGTCACACACATTCATCCTAGGAAGGAGGTAAGGGCAAACCACTTCGGGGGGGGGAGCTTTGCCAAGAAAACTGCAGGGACTTGTTCAGGCAATAGCCAGGTGTTGAAAATATCCAAACCCTGTTTTTCGTCCTCCCTGTTTAAGACTGAACAATATTAAGATCTTGACATTGAGCAGAACAACAGAGTTTACAATGACAGAGAAATAATAATAAAAGACAAGTAAAGAATGCTAACATATTACAGTCTTAGAGGATCTGCTTCTACAACAGGAATTTGAATGGGAACTATTTCTTTTCCTAATTCTTCCCATGCCAGTATTCAGCCTCATATTGTGAGCTATTTTGTAGCTCATTCTTGTTCTACAAATTTGGTCCTCTT
The DNA here is from genome assembly GCA_009733165.1 of Naja naja. NCBI lineage: Eukaryota > Metazoa > Chordata > Lepidosauria > Squamata > Elapidae > Naja > Naja naja. The sequence goes on from CM019149.1 coordinate 208,747,040, forward strand.
ATGCATGAGTAGGGTCATTTTGCCTAAATAAACAGAACACTGGAAATGGTGGGAACGGTTGCAATTAGAATCATTACCCTTAGTTAGATTTCAAAATGGTAAGACCAAGAATTCTGTGACAAAGTGAGTACTCTTTATTGTCCATACCAGTGAATTATGATGGATATGAAATTTAAGCTAGTAATGCACATTGGTAGCTACAATCTTTGGTTTACATCACATAGGTAGTCCTCATAATTTATTGTTCTGTGTTTTTAGTTGTGAGCCGCCCCGAGTCTTCGGAGATGGGGCGGCATACAAGTTCAAATATAAATAAATAAATAAATAATGGAGCACAGGTAGTAGAACCATAATGGAGCTCAACATTTCTATTATTAAGCAAGACAATTGTTAAGCGAGTTGTGTCCCATTATATTTTTTCCCAACTTATCAAGTGAATCACTGCAGTTGTAATCTTGTGGCATAAATAGACATTGATCACCTCTGTGATTGAAGAAGAAACTTTTTTCTTTCCTTTCATTTTTATACAAAACTTGGAATGGTTAAATAAATAAGATTTGTTTATTGTAGAAAAGTCTTGACAATACATTCAGTACTTTTATGACATTTGATGATTAGGAAGCTCTGTTCAGTTTATGTGTTTCTTTGATATCTTACAGAGAGTTCAGTGTATATGTATACATGAATAATGGAACACAGATGATCATGGAAATGAAAGTGTCTTAAAAGTACTTCCACATGTTTATAACTTCGGGCAAAAAGATAAAGAAGTCTGGAGTGGTTGAAATGAATATTAATTCTAATTCAGCTATTGATTGGTTGACAGAATTTAATGAATTTTTGGGGATTCATCTAGGGTGGTGCAAATGGGATGGTTTTCTTTATGAGACTTGAACCATTTGCATTCATTATTGTATTATATATATAATGAACAAAAATATAGTAGCTACTTTTAATTAATGAAACCTAGCAGATCTGGAGTCAAACAGTGGGAAGTCTTCAGTAGTCTATAGTAATCATTTGTAATCCCAGCGGCCAAGGTGTTATATTCATGTTTTGTTCCAGATTTTCATAGCCATTTTCTTCATATTCCTTTTTCTTCCCCTGTCTCAATTCCAAACTTGCAGAGTTCCAAACGAGAGTGGAAGCCTCTGGAGGATCGCAGCTGCACAGATATCCCATGGCTTTTGCTGTTCATTCTATTTTGCATTGGCATGGTATGTAACAAAAGACATATCTAAAGAAACATTCTTTTCTCCCCCCCCCCCCAGGAACTGGATTATGATTTCACAACTTGTCAGAAGATTCATTTATTTTTATATATGTGTTATATTAAGCAGCCAAGTTAAAATACTAAATTGACACTGTTCAGCACATTGGTGAGATTAATATATCTTATCTATATGTTAGTATTCAAGTAAAGATTTACTTTCTGTAGACCATGTGTCTCTAATCATTTCTGTCCCAAGAGGACCAACAGAGGAGACAGCTTTGCTTTGGTGAAGTGTCATCTTATGCAGGGAATAGCATCCTTTCGTTACTATAACTGATTTATGGAACAGCATCTCCTCTGAGATCTGATAGGTCTGGGCCACTTTGATCATATATACACTACATATTAAAACAACAGCAAAATCACCAACAAAACACTCCTGAGTTTTAGTTTTTGTTGCTGATTTTGCCATTGTTTCAGCACAATATGTTCATCACCCAGAATCACATAACTAGCAGGCAGTCTTGCACAATGAATAACTAAATAAATTAGGAATAAATTGGTAGCCCCAATCTAAGTTACTGTGGCATGAGCTAACAGCCCTATTTCTTTCAGATATATTCAGCTTTGGTTTTTTATTTGAAAGATCTTGAATAAATTATTGTAGCATAGAATTCCTTAGAATATAGATAGTAACGGTCAGACCCCTATCAACAATAAAGTTTTGCATCATGTGATTGATCAAATGCATTTATAGTCAGTGTTGCCATCTGAGCTTCTGCATAATACTTTGATTCAAAAAACATATTTAAATTTCAAGACCATAAATAAAAAAGTGATAACCTGGACTTATAAATCCACTGTAGCTATGGTTCCAGTGCATGATTTCTCTTGGATGCTAATTTTACAGCATGCATCTCATACGTATCATGATGTATCATGTTGTATACACCTGATTTTCCTATTTTCTCTTGGGCTATCATGCTTTTACCTTTAAAATAATCATTGTATTTCAAAGGAAAGAGAATGAAACTGGAATAGAAAAAGGGAATGAAGTTTTATATGGCAATCTAACAGGAAGACATAGTTTTGGAAATAGCATTTCTCTTACAGCATGGCACTGAAAGCTTTCTCAATTTATTTCTTCCAGGGTTTTATTTGTGGCTTTTCAATAGCTACTGGAGCAGCTGCAAGATTGGTTTCAGGATATGATAGTTACGGAAATATCTGTGGACAGAAGAATGTAAAAATAGAGGGAATAGAGAACAGTGGCCAAGATCTTACAGAAAAAAAGTAAGTATACAATCTAAGGAGTACTATTTCAAATTTTTTCTTAATTCTTTCTTGAAGATTGCCTGGGTAAATGCTGCAGTTTTCTTGGCAAGATTTTTCAGAACTGGTGTGCCATAGCTTCCTTCCTTGAGCTGAGAGGAAGTGTAATCACTTCCAAGGTCACCCAACTGACTTGGTGCCTAAGGCGGGACTAAAATTATGGTCTTCCAGTTTCTGGCCTGATGTTATTTTGGTTCACAAGATTAAATAAACAATAAGTAAAACAATTAACATTTTATTATAAGTTTAGACCCTGCTGTTTTAGTCAAGAAATCTCTCCCAGACATTTTCTGTATTTGGAGGCTTGTGCATACTTTTGTGCAAATAACATCCATTCCTATGAATCATTTGAAATTTAGAATCTCTTTGCTGCTTTCACACAAGTTATTTCTTATCAAATATACTTGAGTGCTTTCTTTGTTTGACCTGCTCACAAGATGATGCACTTTTGTTTGCAGACAGATATATTTTATTAGAACTATGGCAGTATTAATGTTACACTACCCAAAAGAATCATGGAAATTGTTTTCGAAAATATTGAAAATTCACTGTTTCTCACATCTTTACTCTACATAAGCTGTCATGGCATTAGATGCGCTAAGAAATTTTCCAGGCATATCTGATGCAAGATCTGACTATTTGCATTCAAAGAAATTTTGAGTATCTAAAGTGTAAGTGGATCTCTAGAGAACAATATTTAATTATGACTAAGGGATATTTCCACTGTAAATATGAGGGACAACTAATTGAAAATTAAGCCCAAAGAAAGATTGGTGATTGAAATCAAAGCAGACCCAGAATATTGTTTCTAGTATTTTAAAAATTAGAATTTAGTAGCAACCTTTACAGATACTCTGTGCCTTGGATTTAGCATAATGAATGAATGACATCCTGACTTATCAACAGTGATTAATAATGACAAAAGATACAAGGGAGGATAGTTAAAGAGTCAGGCACTTTAAAAAATGGCACTGAGGTGATATGTGTGCTCGCACAAATGATTAGTTTTGCATCATGTTAATAAAAGTTTGTGAAAGTGATGGTACAGGAGAGGAAGGTCTGACATCAGAGCTGAGTTATCACTGAATTGGGCTGATATTTCATCACTTTGTGGCTATAAGAATTGATGAAACATGGATCTTCTGGTGTAGTCTCTGAGTTCATTGGAGATATAAAGCTGCTAGGATCACCAAAGCAGCAGTGGCTTTGGTGAACAGGAACAACAATCAGCTGTTTGGCACTGGTTTGTTTGTTTGTTTGTTTGTTTGTTTGTTTATTTATTTATTTATTTATTTATTATTTAGACTTGTATGCCGCCCCATCTCTGAAGACTCGGGGCGGCTCACAACTAAAACCAACCAGAACAATAAATTATTTAAAAGAATATTAAACAGTCACAAGTCCAATTATACTAAAAAAACCCAGTGTGCATTATAAAATTTAACCCCCCGGAGGTCAGCACAGTCCGGCCTGTTCGAATAGCCAAGTTTTCAGGTCGTGACAGAAGGTGCGAAGGTCAGGGGCCAGGCAGAGCCCCAGGGGTAGTTGATTCCACAGGGCGGGAACCGCTGCAGAGTAGGCCTGTCCCAGGGCACCGCTAACCGGCATTGACTCGCTGACGGCACCCTGAGAAGCCCCTGTCTGTGTGCTCGTACAGGGCGGTTGGTACTCGATATCGGCAGGAGACGCTCCCGTAAATAACCCGGACCCATGCCTTGTAGGACTTTGAATTAATGTATTAATTGAATTAATGTAGGACTTTGGTTAAACTACTATCTTGGTATTGTTGCTCAGCTGATGAGGATTTGGCAGCAAGGAGATGTCAGTGGAACTGCATTATGTTCTGTGTGATTGTGGGAAAGACAATGACAGTGAAATATTCCTGGACTGGCCTTGTGATACTGTAGTTGGTTTGGACTTGTTTTTGATAAGTGTTGATCATTTTGTGGTCACCCATTCCCCCTTGGGTGAAAAAGGGAGAAAAGTGCACGCCAGCTTATATTACCCCATGAAGATTGTTATTTTGTTCACCTCTGATTACTTGGGTCAGCTAGGAGGAGTGGTATCATCTGATTTTTGATGAGGTATGGATATGGTTGTGGCACAGAGTGTAGGTTGCTGATTAAAATGAAGGATATGGAGTCCTGGAAAAAAGTACCATCGACACCTGACCATTAAGCTAATTGAATGGTTGCTGTGTTATGGACTCTCAGAGAAAGGGTAGGGGTGAGTGGAGTTTGGTGATTTGGGGAGGGAGGGGCAGGAAAATGGCTGGTGATAATATTATGGTAGTGATAGAAAGAGACAGATATGGTATGCTACTAAACCCCACAATGGTAAAAGACAAATGCAAAAACAAAAACAAGATAGTGTTACTCATTTACAATAGTTTGTGCATCCTTAAAAAGTCTACAAGGCAAGTTAGTATTCTGAATGCATATGCATTTGTGTGCATGCCTCAAAGCAAAATGAGGAATGAAAATTCTGCACAGATTCCACAGCGTTAGCCGCTATGCATTCATGGTACAAAACTGCATGTTCATTTCACACCTTTTAAATAGATACTTAAGATGACAATGTTTGAATAGAAGAGATTTTATTTATCTTCAAGAAGGAAAAGAGGCTTGTTGTATTTTAAACTACAGTAAGTCTTTATCATTCTATTCATCCACTTGTTATATAGACCAAATTGTTCTCAGTCCCTCTAGCGCTCTCTGCAAGATATACTTCTGTTTCTTGAAAAAAAATCTTAGTTTTGCTTTTTTCCTAATATGGCTGTAAAAGATTCCTTTAAAAAAACTCAAGATTTGTAATAAACATTTAGGGGGAAAAAAGGAAGGGGTTATGAAATAATTATGTGTACAATTCGTTGAACCTGTGCTAAAACCATCTGCTATCTTGGCTGCTGAACAGATGGAGAAATTTTTGTGGCAATCTCAGGGAAATGAAAGAAAAAGTGGAATGTAATAATAGTTACACTACATTACAGCAATACTATTCATGAGCCAAGATAGAATCCTAACTTTCTATACTTCAAAATGTGACAGATGCATTGTAGGATGTAAGAAACAAAGCACTGAACAACTAGTGATAATACTCTGTATCATATAATGGTATATTTTGTACTTATCCCCAAAGAGCTATTGTTACAAGGAGAGTATTCAGTTCATATGGAACAGAAATCCAAACTCATGAATTAATTCCTATATTTTGTTCTCTTAAAATTTTCATTTTCTTGAAATGCTTAATTAACAAATTAATAATGTGTGTTTGTGGGAGGGTGACTTGGTCTAATGATACATTGATAACCTTAATTAATCAACAGGAGCCAAATCACTTAGTTTAGACTGAGATTTTATCTGCCTTGTCTTTTCTGCATCTTCAAGGCCTGCTGAAAATCAAAATCAAAATTGTGAACATTGTAATTACACCTGTGAGCTGAAAGACACACAGTGTCCTTTATCATTTGAATCCAGTGCTAAGTTCATTGAGTGCAGAAGCAACGTCCATTAGTGAAGGACTGGATAGTAGAAGAAAACTGGTTTCCACTATAATGGGGTAGTTTATTCATATCAAAGTAAAAAAGCTCATCTATGGAAAGTTCGAAAATGTGTTCAAAATATTTTTAGCCCAAAATTTTCTTAATATTTTCAACTTCGGCACCTCAGTTTCTAAACACAGAGAGATACCTGTTCTTCATAGCAATCCCATAGATGTTCCCATAGTTAAGCCTTTCCCCCAAAAGACCTGCTCACCCCAAAACAGCTCTTTGTCAACCAGCTCTCTATTGATGCAGTGAGAGCAACAACAAAAAAAGCTTATATTTTGCTTCCCTTATCGTCATAAGGTAATCCTTAGAAAGGCTCTTACCTTTGTTTAGACAGGTTTACTCTGCATACATAATACATACAATGTTGGCTCGCTCATCCACAATTAAATCATGGATAAGGAGGGCGTTATTATAGTTCCATGACGGTGAACCTCTGGCACGCGTGCGAGAGGTGGCACACAGAGCCCTTTCAGTGGGCATGCACACCATCGCCAGCTGGTCTTCTGGTTTCTGGCGTGCCAGCCAGCTGGTCTTCGCAGGCACCCGAGTGCCGGAAAACAGGCCAAAAAATGCCCCCAAAACAGGCTGTTTTGGGGGCCATTTCTGGGCCTTTTTCAGGCCATTTTCAGGTTGTTTTGGGGCCAAACATGGCCCCAAAAATAGCCTGAAAATGGCCCAAAACACCCCTGAAAATGCCCCAGAAAGCGCCCCCCAAAACAGCCTGAATATGGCCCAAAACAGCCTGTTTTTCAGGCCATTTTTGGCACGAAAAACAGCTTGAAAACGCCCCCAAAACAGCCTGAAAATGGCCAGAAATGGTCTGAAAAATGGCCAAAAAATAGGCATGCGCATACCAGCCAGCTGGTCTTCAGTTTTCCAGTGCTCCAGCCTGCGCAGATTCATGCATTTGCATGTGCGTTCCGGTTTGGGCACTCGGTGCTGAAAAGGTTCGCCATCGCTGATTGTACTTTAAAATAGTAAGGGCAGGAAACCAGATCACTGGAGCACTTGTGGTCAAGCATTGGGGCAGAACAACATGGGGCTGTTTCCAGTGCCAAATACTAAGGCCGCCTTCTCAGTATTTCGTTACTGTTAAGATCATTTGCTTAGCTCATTCTGGGCATTTGTTTCCCTGAAAACATCTCTAGAGTTTGTACTCTTTTCTGACCTGACTCTTTTTACTTTTCCTGGATGTGTTTTTTTTCTTTTTTGATCTTCACTAAACTTCACTAATGCAACCATATTGACTTTTTTGTGCAGTCATACTCACTTTTTGAGCTGTCCTTTTTTTCTCCCCTCCTCTTGGGAATTGTTTGCAGTTGTACTTTTAATGTCTTCATTGGGCTAGTTTTCCCTTTCCAATGGATCCTACTGTACTTATTAAAACCTACTTTTTAAAAGTCCACGTTATACTGTGTTTGACTTTGCTCAATTTTTATGAAGAAAATGAAGAAAGTCAATGTTATATCATTTTCTGCAACATTCTTGCTGCTTCTACTTGCTTAAATATCTTGCTTTTTTATATGTTGTGCAAGAAATAAACAGTAGTTATGACTGTGCCTTTTATTTGCTGTTTTTGAGTATTCTTTGAAAATACATATCCTAATCTTTATGATCCTTTGTAAAGTAGGTCAAAAGAAAATGCAAAAAGGTTGGTGGATGGATGAAAGGATATTATTTCAGGCATTAATGGCAATAGTAATACTAATAATGGGTGGGTAAAGTAACTAAAATACCATCCTGTGATTATTTCATGTTCTTTCTGTGTAATGCTACGTATATAGCATAAATCAATATAACATACTACATTTCTGAAATAGCTAGAAAAATGCAGGTGTGATATCACTGATCCTAAGAGCCCTCATTTCTGCATTGAGATCACTTGGTTTTTTTTGGTTTCCAGATGTGTTGAGGATAGCAAAATTGCCAGTGGAAAAGTTTCTAAGGTGAGCAGTTTGGGAACTCTTATTTCATCTTAGAGGACTACTTCATGGTGATGATCACAGCTAAATAATTAATTTTTTTCAACTGTTACATTACCCCAAATCATTCATCACAATGACTTCCCAAAAAATATTATTGGCTTTTAAGACCTTTGTCAGGGATGCTTCTCAGAGTTCCGCTTTCAGACAAAAACAAGAAAGAAGTCTTTTGAATTGTGTGTCAAGCATGTCTGCAAGCCCCAAAACCTCACCCTATAAATAGATTGTGGACAATACAGGTAGTCCTCAACTTACAACTATTAGTTTAACGACTGTTCAAAATTAAAATGACACTGAAAGAAGTTATGACCAGTCTTGCAGCATCCCCATGGTCGACATTTGGAAACTGGCATTTATTTACAATAGTTATGGCCTCCTGGGATCATGTGATCACCATTTGCAATCCTCCCAGCCAGCTTCTGACAAACAAAGGCGATAGGGGGAGTTGGATTTGGTTAATGGCCACTTGGTTCACTTAACAACGGCAAAGATGTGCTTAACAAAGGAGCACCCATTGTTGGGTCTCCCTGGGCAGTGGTGATGTCACCAGCTAATTTTTTCAACCCAGAAGCGCCTCAGAGCTTCCAACATGAGTGCAATCATAATTGGAGTACTATATATATTATGAATTTAAAGATCACATTCAGAATATAGTAGGCTCTTAGTTTCTCAAAACCTATGAACAAAGATCAGCAATATTTTTGTTGTGAAGGTTACATTTAAAAAAGAATGTTGCTCCTTAACTCAAAGTGCATGATAGTGATCTAACTTGATAGTATAGAACTTTTGTTAAAGTTGGTAAATCCGGTGGGATGGTAATATATAGTATGATTATTCTGCAGCCTTTGATGTGAAAATTGCATTATGTTCAAAAGTGGATATTGTGAAGCCTCCAGAAGTTAACACGTTGAGACCATTCTCTAACAGTGGATATATTGCTATATTTCTGAATGAGATAAAATAAATACATACTTTAACTGACTTTCTTTCAATGGTTATTTACTTGTTCCCCGAATTTAGCTCTTATTGAATTCAGGAAAATACAAGGTATTTAGCAAAAATATAACCAATTTAAGATTGTACGTGGGCAACCAAACTTTGTAGTTCATTACCTAGAAATGCATTTTAGGAATGGTATTAGTCAGATGTAACTAGAACAAATGCTGACTATTCTATCTGGGTAGATGTCACATGAATTGCTAGTGGTTTTCTTTGTGGTGATTCCATAATACTAAATATAGATATTTAACATCCATCATCATTACAGAGAGGCACCACTGTAATCTTAAATGGAAGTGTATAATTAAATAAATGCTATGTTATATAGTGCATTTACTTGTACAGAAATAAAGTTTATTTACTAGTAGATTTACTTTTTATTGATTGAAAATTCTGTTTTAGGTTCTTTATCTAAATCAACATGTATGTGCATTTTTTCCTTAAGGTTTGTGTTTTTTCTGGAGCCATGCAATGTAGATTTAGTACATCGGAAGATCAAGTCCATTGCTCTTTGTGTATCAGCATGCCCACGTAGTGAGTTGAAAACTCTGGCTGATGTTCAGAAATTTGCAGATATTAACGGTAAGATGAATACAATTTCATTTCTCATTTTACTAAAGTATTATTTGGAAATAATTAATAACATATCAAAAAGCAACCATCATGCATTGTGTTTAAACAGATTGTAAAATGGGACAAAACTTACTTAACAACAGTCTTACTTAGCAACAGAAATTTTTAGAATAGAATAGAATTCTTTATTGGTCAAGTGTGATTGGACACACAAGGAATTTGTCTTGGTGCAAATGCTCTCAGTATACATAAAAGAAAAGATACATTCGTCAAGAGTCAAGAATCATCAGGTACAACACTTAATGATAGTCATAGTGGACAATAGCAATCAAATCATACTAGGAAGCAGTCAATATAAATCGTAAGGATACAAGCAACAAAGTTACAGTCATATAGTCACAAGTGGGAGGGGATGGGTGATAAGGAGTGATGAGAAGATTAATAGGAATAGTAGTGCACACTTTGTGAATAGTTGGACAGTGTTGAGGGAATTATTTGTTTAGCAGAGTGATGGCTTTCGGGGGAAAACTGTTCTTGTGTCTAGATGTTCTGATGTGCAGTGCTCTATAGCGTCGTTTTGAGGGAAGGAGTTGAAACAGTTTATGTCCGGGATGTGAGGGGTCTGTAAATATTTTCACAGCCCTCTTTTTGACGTGTGCAGTATACAAGTCCTTGACTGAAGGCAGGTTGGTAGTAATTGTTTTTTCTGCAGTCCTAATTATCCTCTGAAGTCTGTGTCTGTCCTGTTGTGTTGCAGAACCAAACCAGACAGTTATAGAGGTGCAGATGATAGACTCAATAATTCCTCTGTAGAACTGTATCAGCAGCTCCTTGGGCAGTTTGAGCTTTCTGAGTTGGCGCAGAAAGAACATTCTTTGTTGTGCTTTTTTGATGACGTTTTTGATGTTAGGTGTCCATTTTAGGTCATGTGATATAGTAGAACCTAGAAATTTGAAGGTCTCTACTGTTGATACGGTGTTGTCTAGTATTGTAAGAGGTGGTAATATGGAAGGTTTCTTCTAAAGTCTATCAAGGTTTTGAGTGTGTTCAGTTCCAGATTGTTCCGGTTACACCACGAGGCAAGTTGTACTCCTGTCTATGCAGATTCATCTTGAATGAGACCAATCACTGTTGTATCATCTGCAAACTTCAGTATTTTAACAGATGGATCGTTTGAGATGCAGTCATTGGTATATAGGGAAAAGAGAAGTGGAGAAAGCACACAGCCTTGGGGCCACCCAGTGCTACTTGTACAGGTATCAGATGTGATTCTGCCTAGCTTCACCTGCTGCTTCCTGTCTGTTAGGAAGCTTATGATCCACTTACAAGTATGTTCAGGTACTGCTGATTGGTTTAATTTAGTTAGAAGAATATCTGGAATGATGGTATTGAATGCTAAAATGAAGTCTACAAAGAGGACCCCTGTGTAGGTATTTGGAGATTCAAGGTGTTGTAGGATGTAATGCAGAGCCATATTAACGGCATCATCTGTCGATCTATTTGCTCAGTATGCAAACTGCATGGGATCAATTGTGATTGTAAATTGAGAACTATCTATAAACAACATTTTCCTTCCCTCCCCTTTCTCTTTCCATCTTTCCTGAAATAGTTGATTGAATCACTTTCTTTTTACATTACTAGGTGCCAGAAGTATATGTTATGCATAAATACTGATAATTCTGATATATTCTGATATATGTATAGACTGTTCCTAAATTGCAAATATGTTTGGAGAAAAATGCTTCTGAAAATTTATTTGTATGCTTTTATTTAAAACAAATATATTTAAAGAGTTAATAGAACTAATAGAATAGGGGTGTTAAACTCGCAGCATCATGTTGTCATCACGTAACGTATCATGACTTTTCTCCTGTTTGCTAAACTGGGGGTGGGCACGGCCAGCACGTGACACATGTGACATCCTTTTATAGAGGAATAGGAGTCTTATGTGGCATTCTCCAGTTCATCATACTGCACTTGAATGAGAGCTGACAGTGTGAAAAGCTTTCTACACGTAAAGTGCCAGATGCTAAGAAGAATTCTAGTCAGATTTATATTTCAGAATGCTGGTTTTCAGTCTAACAAGGTTTTTAGAAGTTATCAATGGAATATTAAGTGATGTATTAAAACCTACATTTTAATAGATGTGAGTCAATATGGTTTGATGTTTATGCCAGTTTGATAAAAATGTGCCCTAAATGATATCAGGTGAGAGGAAGATGACACCATAGCATTATATGCAAACACCATAGCATTATATGCAAACTCTGGTATATTTTGTAATATTTTAGATAAAATATAAATCTGGAAAAAATGTTACCTTTAATGTTGCTTATAGAAATGGAAACAGTTTGGCCTCTTCAGGTAAACTCAATATCTACATGAAACCGCTGGGTGAGATCATCCGTGGTTTTGGGGTAAGATACCATCAGTATGCTGATGATACTCAGCTATACATCTCCACCCCAGGCCAGATCAGTGATGCCCTCTCCATGATGACTCGCTGTCTGGAAGCGGTACGGACCTGGATGGACGGAAACATGCTTCGGCTCAACCCAGCCAAGACTGAGTGGCTGTACATACCGGCATCTCGGACCAGTCAGGAATGTCCATCGTTGACCATAGGGGAGTGGTGTTGCCCCTGTGGATAGGGCGGAACCTGGGGTCCTCCTGGATACACGGCTCCAGCTAGAGGATCAGGTGGGGGCCGTCGCCAGGGGCCTTTGCCCAGGTCCGGCTGGTTCGCCAGCTTAGCCCGTTTCTGGACCGGGATGCCCTGCGTACAGTCACTCATGCCCTTGTCACCTCACGACTTCGACTACTGCAATGCTCTCTATTTAGGACTGCCCTTGCATACCATCCGGAGGTTGCAGCTGGTGCAGAATGCGGCTGGTGATGGGAGTTACCCGATTCTCCCATATTACCCCCTCCTCGGCCTACATTGGTTGCGGTTGCGCTCGGGTGAGATTCAAGGTTCTGACTTTAACATTCAAAGTCCTACACAACATGGGTCCACAATATTTAAGGGCGGCTCCTGCCGATGTCGGCGCCACCCGTCCGTCGGGACACATAGGCAAGGACTCCTCGGGGTCCCGTCGACAAGTCAATGTCGGCTGGCGGTCCCCGGCGATGAGCCTATTCTGTAGCGGTCCCTGACCTATGGAATGCACTGCCTCTGGACCTCCGTCTGGCCCCTGACCTCCGCACCTTCGCGCGACTTAAAGACCTGGTTGTTTGACCAAATCGGGCTGTGATTACCTCACCTGGGCCATGGGATAATTTTAATTCACCTTAATTTGGTCTTATCGGGCTTAAATTATTTAATTCTTTTAAATAACTACTGTACTATATGTTTTGATTGTGAGCCGAGTCTTGGAGATGGGGCGGCATATAAGTCTAATAAATAAATAAATAAATAAATAAACTTCAGGAGATTAAACAAGCTTTATTTTTTAACCCTATTCCAATAAGAATATTCATTGAATTTAAAATAATACTAATGCTAGAGTTTGATAGTTTACATTTGTCATAGTTTTAAAAGTTATTTTGTGTATCTCTGAAGTTTAATTCTGTTGCGCCATCCCATCAAGTCTTTTAAATTAGCATCATCTTCTTAATCCAGAGCATTAGATTTTATCCGAAAAGACAGTTCTAATCTCTTTTCACTTTATGCAACCTAGAGGACAGCTGCTTGTCCTCAAAGTAAGCATATTAGATACTAAACAGAAGAATAAAATGGTAGTAGTAAGAAAAAAGAAAGATATTATTATTATTATTATTATTATTATTATTATTGGAAAAGATTCCTTAGTTGAATTTTTATTATGCATTTTAAAGATGATACATAAACAAAAAAGATAAATGAATAAATAAGGAATTAAAATATCATAAATATGATAATTTTCTAGCATAGTTAATTATGAATAATTTAATGTATATCAAGATTAAAAATTTATTAAGTTCTAAACTAAACATGAATATCAAAAACCATGGTCAATACAGTATATAATTCAAGATTATGTGCTACAGTAAATTAAATCCATGTTGCTAAGAATCTGCTCTAATTATCTTGTAAATTTAATTATCTGGTAAAAGTTATATATTGATTCTGTTCATCGAAAATTCCAAATTTTTGATGGGTATTGATTGATTGGATTTATAGGGCTTCCCAACTCAACTAGTGTAGATGATGTACAGTAAAAAACACCAATAAATCAAAATAATCACATAATATTAAAAACGTATGCAAGATATAAAATGAATCTGACCAAACATGCAAATGGAACAATCAGAAGGAGAATTCTGATAGCCATATCTGGCCCCAGGTTCTGCCTCAGTTTATCTTCCCAATAAGCAACTGAATTGGAGGGTCATTTAAAAGCAATTAATTAGGGTACCCTGATAAAGTGGGATCTTCCTATGAAAAGGGGACAGCCTTGAGACCCATCTTACATTCCTTTTTATAGTTAACACAACAGAGAAAATGCAAGAAGTTGATTGGACAGGATAAAAGTAACCTCCCCTTTGCATAGGAAATCAATTACATGTTAAATATTTGCATCCCATAATATCACACATATTCATTAAAATGTGGTCTCATGTCAAAAAGGTTGTTCATGAAGAGACATTATCAGACTCCCGTTTGCACTAACTTTTTTTTTATCAGATAGTCTCCAGCCAGTTTATCTTTCCAGTTTAAGAAAGTTAAAAACTATCGATCAATCCATACAGCAATAAGATAAAATGTTTTCCTACATTCCAGTCTCTAATGAGCCATAGCAATATTTTAAAAGAGAGAAAAATAGGTTAAATTAAAAGACAAAGACAAAGTAACTATCTTAGATAACAAGTTATAAAATCCATGTCATGTCTTCTCTCAACTGGATCCAAGCACCCGGGGGGAAAAGTCAGGTTGTGATGCATGGATTTTGCACAATGTAGTTGAGGAAAAGTTTCCAATTTGAACTGAATTCTATATCAGGTTTATTTTTAAGATTCTAAATACTGAAGCATACTCCCTCAATTTAGCTGTTCTTCCAATATGAGGATCAAGCAACCTTTCCAATAAGAAGCATGATTGTAATACCTGTGCAGCAATTTGCAAACAAGCGTAATTCAGCATGAAGGAATTCAGTTTGAAGGACTGTATAGTTTTGTAAAATACAGTAAGAATATCACAAGTTGAAATAGCAACTTAACTCAAAAACAAAAGTCTTGCCTTGCTGAGTGAAATTCTGTATGTCAGCAAGCCTATTTGAATTTCGTTAGATTTTTTGCCATATATGTGTGTGTGCGTGTGTGTGCGTGTGCGTTTGTGCGCGCGTACATGTACATGTATATTCCAATTTTGGTCTCAAAATCTTGTATCTTTGGTACATTTTCTCTTTTCCAGTGTTACGGTGAATTGATTCTTGCCATTGTCAGCGTATATTTTTTATTGGTTAAGATATTTTTCATGTATACTTTTTGGAATCATTCTTAGTAAATATATTTGCAGTTTTAATTCAAATATTTTCAAAATTCACAACATGTCTGTAGTATAGCCTAAGATTAGGGAACACTGATTTGCTTTCTTTTGAGATTTGTAAAATTATCTTTGAATCTTACTCTTACCATAGTTTCCTCAATAGTTAATTAAATTAAATCAATTGTTCTTTACCAGTCCTGCAAATTTCTGCTACACTGCCCCAGGTTGTTAAAGGTCTTTTTGTGCATCTAAAATTATTACTGCTATATTCTGTTTCTTATTATTCTCCATTATCTTGCATATTTTCAAAGAATATAGTTCCTTGAAAAATTATGCAACTGCTATTATTTCTGATTATTTATTTCCCACGATTATTATTTTTATAAATAATTCAAGGTGGCAACCATATACAATACTCTTTCCTCCTTTATTTTGTGAGTTGGGCTGAGAGAGCGTGACTGACCCAAAACATGTAAAAAGTATGTATGTAACAGTTTATTCCCTTTCTCTTGCTGTTATTGTCTTTCTCTCTTTTTTCTGAGTCGCTATACCAAAGGTTTTCTTAGTTTGTTTGCCTTTCCCAAATGATTTTGACATTTACTTTCTTTTGAAATTTTTTCACATTCGATAAATCTAAATGTTATAATTTTATTTAACTTTGTTTAACTCCCTCAGTGCTTTGGATTGGTTTTGTGGATCTGTCCTGATTCTTTTATTTTTCTTTCAGTTGTGATTTCCGTTTTCATATAAAGAAGCTTCTGTTTGTAGTCCTAGCAGTTATTTCTTTTGTCCCCAACAATCTTCCAATTCTCCATGTATTTTTAATGTTTAGTTCTTAGGACTTAGTTCTTAGGACTTTTGCAAGAAATATGAATTGTCTCCTTTTTAAAAAAAACATTCTAGGGAAAACATTTTCAAATATTTGCATTTGTTTCCCTTCTACAGTTGAGTGTGTCTCAGTCTACAGTTGAGTGTGTCTCAGTCTCAGTTTTAGAATAGCATCTCTCCTTCACTTGTGCAAAAACCTTAGGAGGATATCCCAAGAGACTTCTTCTTTGTGCAAATATACAATTTATTCTGAAAAAGTATTTAATATGTAGAAAGTCTTTGTTTTTGCTGACATTTTAATATTTCTGCTGTTGTTTTTCTCTATTTTTGCCCCCTTTACTCATGGGCCTCAACTCTCTTGTCCTATGTCTTGACGTTGTTTGTTTCTTTTCCCTTTCTTTGCAGGTAGTAAAAATATTTTCCATAGACAATGTTTTCTTGTTCTACTGCTGTAGCCAACCATTGCTTCTTTCTAATTACTCCATTTTATAATAAATCATGAATCTTTGCCTTTTGTAATACTTCTCCTGTTGTTACCTTCTTGTCGCATTCTTAACTTACTTTTTAGCTTTCTGTCTGTGTACCACTCCATCAATTTCTGCAAGTTTTTCTAAAACTCTATCTTGTGTGTAAATTCTGTTGGATTAAGGTTGGGTTAATCCTTAAATCCATTTAATCTTTAATTGGAATGTGTAAATTTAATACATGTTATTTGGAGCCATCTAGTGAAATTCCTTCTTATATTTTGCAATAGAAAAAAATGAGCTTGATGTGGGTTAAGGAATGGATAACACTAAGAAATACTAGATTATTGACATTAGAACAGGGGTGGGCAAACTTTTTGACTCGAGGGCCACAATGGGTTCTTAAACTGGACCGGAGGGCTGGAACAAAAGCATGGATGGAGTGTTCGTGTGAACTAATATAAATTCAAAGTTAGATTACTTCACGTAGCCTTCTGGGAGAGCAAGAGAACCCTCCGCTCTTTCGGCTCCACGGGCTGGATAGAACAGCCGAACGGGCCGGATCCGGCCCCCGGGCCGTAGTTTGCCCACGGCTGCATTAGAAGGACATGATTTGTTGTTGGGATGGCACGCCTTCTTATGGTACAAGGGAACTAAAACACAGGGGTATTTTAGAAGACATTATATATGAGAGGCTTTGTTATTAAACTGGGAGAAGATTAAAAAGCAATATTATTTAAAAATTCCAGTCTGGTTATCGACTGTTGAAGCATTTTCTTATCCAACAACATATAAAAAGGAACAAACATTTAGATATGGTGAAATATTGAATGGAAATGGTGAACTTAAATCTATGCAAGAATTAGAAGAACAAGGTATAAGGATGAATTGGTTTTCATATGTGCAAATACACTCTAGTTATGACAAAGATCTTAAAACAAAGTTTTTATGATAAACTGACTGACTGACTTAGATAAAATTTTGACAGGTACTGATGAAAAGGTGATTAAAAAACTATATGGACATTTATTGGAGGTTAAGCTAGAAGAAGAACAAGTTAAAGAAACAATTATTGCTTGGGGGAAAATTTTGGATATAGGATTGATTTAGAGAAATGGCAAAAATTGTGGTCTCAAAATTATAAAATGACAATGTCAACAGCATATAAAGAACATTTGTATAAGATGTTTTACAGGTGGCACTTACCCCCAACGAGAATAGCAAGAATGTGTAAGAATAAATCCGAAAAATGTTGGAAATGTCATCAGATACCAGGTTCATATTACCATATGTGGTGGACGTGTGTAGAAGCTAAAAGATATTGGACTAAAATCCACACATGGTTGGAAGAAATGACAAAGAAACACATAGACTTGAAACCAGAGATATTTTTATTGAGGATTTTACCTGAAATATACAGTAGGGAATTGAAATATTTGATTATAAATGTATTAACAGCAGCTAGGATTGCATTTGCTAAAAATTGGAAAAATGAGAAAATACCAATGCAGGAGGAAGTTATCGAGAAAATAATGGAATGTGCTGAAATGACTAAATTGACATTTTAAATTAGAGAACAAGAAGATAAACAATTTTACAAGATATGGGATTTATTTTATCAATGGTTAGAAAAAAATATGGAAATGAAATATGTTAGAGAATCTTACAATATAAGGATAATAGAATTATACAGAATATAATATAAAGATGTATCACTATTGGATGGATTTAGGATGATAATATTTATTTATTTATTTATTTAATTTATTTATTTGAACTTATATGCCGCCCCATCTCCGAAGACTCGGGGCGGCTTACAACTAAAACATGAAACAATAAATACTTAAAAAACAATTAAATTAGATTATAAGTCCAAATATAAACACTATAAAACCTTAAAAACCATCCCTCCCCCAGAGGGGGTCACAGCCCGGGTTGGTCAAATAACCAGGTCTTTAACTCACGGCGAAAGGTGCGGAGGTCAGGGGCCAGGCGGAGCTCCAGAGGCAGTTGATTCCAGAGGTCAGGGGCCGCGACAGAAAAGGCTCGTCGTCGGGGAACCGCCAGCCGGCATTGACCTGCCGACGGGACCCCGAGGAGTCCTTGCCTATGGGCTCGCACAGGGCAACCGGTATTCGATATTGGAAGAAGACTTGTTTGAATTGTTATAACTGAATTTAAAACTCTGAATATCTCGTATAAAATGAAAGAATAACAGTTAGGTCAAATAAATGATTAACAATGATAATAATGTATACATATATATTAGATTGATAATATGAGAATTTATACAAACAATTGTAATTGAGGACTGTGGAGAGGATGCACAAAAAATTTGTAACCAACTGACACACTGTATGTATGTAACTGGAAGATGGTTTTATGTTTTATGTTTTGTTTGTGTATGTTTGTCCAAAAAAAAAAAAATTTTTTTTAAAAATGAGCTGACAAGTGACTCAAGGTCAGCCTCCAGCCAAACAGTTTCCCCCACTGTTGTTGTAATTCTTTATGAATCACAAGTACGTACAGTAGTTTTTAGTTAAGCCCCACAACTTGTTCCATTAAGATGTTAGTAATGCAAGTACAGATTTAACTCAGATCTATCTGCTATATAAGGTCAACAGAATCTGTTGGTTTATTATTGAATCACATCCTTTCTCCCTTTCTTCTCTTCCACCTCAGCTCAGGAATCATTTGGAATGTGGTCAAAATTATAATTATAAAATCCAGTATAAGAAAGTAGTTGTAATTGTATGATCCAGAAGAGTGGAACAGTGCAGAGAAACAATAATTTAATGGTTGGATCTTTGATAGTTTTGCCAAATGTTTCTGTCAAGAGAAAAAAAACTAAGGGAAGTTAGCCATGGTTAACTTTGAACAACTGCATCTGTGTGGCTGCTAGATGGTAAAAATGTGGCCTTGATGAAGGTGTCCCAAGTATCCCCAACCTTGTTTTCTTAAATTAACTTGTGGCTTAAGTACTTAAATAATAATACTCAAGTTGAATCTAAGAGGATCTCAACCTTGAAATTCCATAATCTATTTTATAGCCAAAGGAAGAATGAATGACCAAGGTTATTTTATTTATTTATTTATTTATTTTTAATTACATTTATATGCCGCCCTTCTCCGAAGACTCAGGGCGGCTTACAATTTTTGGGATACAACCCAGTGTGCTCAGCAGTAGCCTTCATTCCGTTGTATATGCCTGCTTATTACTAAGCGGCATTTTTACAAAGTCAGCTAATTGCCCCCAACAATCTTGGGTCCTCAATTTACCTACCCCGAGAGGATGGAAGGCTGAGTCAACCTTGAGCCTGGTGGGATTCGAGCCTGCAATAATTACAGGCAGCTGGAACTTAAATGCAGGCATTTAACAGCCTGAGCCACCAAGGTTGGTTAAGCCTTGAAATATAGAAAATTACATTAGGAAATGTAATTTATACAGTGAGAACTATAAAGAATGGTCTTGTGAAAGAATATGATTTAATAACTTCATACATTTATATTAAATAATGTAAAGGAATAAAAATATGAAAGTATTAAAAATAAGTGAAATTCAATATCTCAGGTATATTTTGTTCCAAATATACGAAGGCATTATGAATAGTCAATCTAGATCATGTTTATTCATGATCACAATTGGAGTTAAATTTGTATTTATTAGCTGAGAATGCTTTCTAAGACTGATAGCAAATGAAAAATGTTATTTCCCTTCAGATTCTGTAGCAATCCCTTGCTTCAGAAATCTGTTGAACACCTATATCTTCCTACAGGCCCTCTCTAGGTAAAAATTGAATGAATATATTTTTGTTTCTTCCAATTTTTATTAAAACATCTGCCTTCATTTTTAGTATGTATGTTGATTGAATTGTTTTTAGTGTGTATTTTTCATTTTACTCTTTTTAAACCACTTCAGATTGCTTTTATAGGAAGCAGTAGAATCGCATATTAAATCTATCTTATCCATCCATCCATCATCCATCCATCCATCCAACTTGTTTGCCATCCATCTCACTTTGAGGTGACTAAATAATAATAAAACAGAATACCTTGTAAAATTGCAATAACAACAGCACTCAAGTAACATCAAGTATGATTTATCCTAATTTATTCAGCAGAGAAGATATCAAATTCTTGTATAAGAAAATAAGATGAGAGAAATATTTATGATATATGTATAAAACATAAGATAATATACATAGAATATCATATAATAAATCTATTCTATCTATTAATTTCTTTAATCTTTTCATTTTTTTCTGATAATATGAGCAAAAGGTTCTAAGACCAAATCAAAAGGAAAAGAGAGGGTGGGTATATTTCAATATAACTTCTAAAATGCAAAATCCATCATTTGTAATTATTTGTGATCTAGAAGCTGGAAAAATCATATCTTGAAGATATAAAACGTTGAAAGAATTTATAAATCAAAAAGCACTTCATAAAGTTCCTCCAACCCATAATTAAAGTTTCCTCAGCTTTCCACATATAAAAGCTGCAGAATTCCACCAACCTGTAGTTCAAGTGATTGTATCAGTTAGAAACCCAATATTAATAGAACTGTGATAGCCCCATGTAAATCCAGCTAGAGCTGGATGCATTATGTTCAAAGCAACAGCTCTTATGAACTGACCAATGGTACCTTTTAGTATTCATGTTTATCAAATAATTTATGTTTGGAACACAGAATAGGATCCACTTTGGGACGAATCAGGATATGAATTCATTAAAAAATAGAGAGTAAGTGTCAGAAAAGAGTTACCTGTAACACACCAGCTCATGGAGGCAACACATTTCATCTCCAATTCTAGGTAGGTCATGTATGAAGCAAGTAATTTTAACAATGTACAAAGGAAATGAGGAATGGGAAAATAGCATAGGCCTGGTGGTCGAAATTTCTGTGGAAAATTGGCTTCATAAAACTCTTAAATATTTGGTAGATGTAGCCAAATATTACTACTTCAGTTGAAAGGCAGGTTTGAAATTTATATATAGTGTTTTGGTTTTATATTTCACACTTTTTGAGTGGATACTTTTGGAGTGTCCTTTGCAGTGTAGAATTATCTGCAGCTGACATTAGTGAACGTCATATCCACTTTTACAGACATTATAAAATGGGTTGAAAAAAAACTCTGAAATAATCTTTTGTGCCTGACTTTTGGAAGTGAGAGTTCTTTATTCATGAATTGTGTTTACATTGCTGTCTTTTAAAAAACTGGTAGCCAAAGAGTAAAACAAAGAAAAATTTCATTTTTATAAAGTTCAAAACAATTTTTGAAATGACTGTTAACTTACCAATGAAATTTCCACTGATTATAGCTATCATTTTTCCATAGTGTTATTGTGAATCTGCAATGGAAAGCTTATGTTTTGGTTTGCTCACTTCGGAACAGCAAGGTTTAAACGATTTATAGATTTGCAACCTTTTGGCTAAGAACAAGTATGCTATCATTTGGAAGATTTGGAGATTTATCTTGAAAGAATGATTGCAAAAAGTTACTGTTTGGAGATTCATTTAAAAATTATTCTATATCAATGTTAGTTTTTAAAGCTCCTTAGGGCTCATTTGAAGTTACTAACATAATACCTGTCTTCTCATGACATGCAGAGCTCCATAGATAATGTGTCATGTGTGTTGTATATTCTTCAATATGTCCTAAACACACTTGTAAATCTTTTTTTTTGTAAAGAATGCAATGGTTCAAAAAAAAGAAAGAAAGAAAGAAAAAAGGATGGAAACTTTGGGCTTGATTGTTGGAAACATAAACTGTTGGGGTGGGAGAAGTACTGAAAGGTTTGTTAGAGAAAAGAAAGTTCAGTTGTCTCTAAATATGGGGAAAACAGTGTACCAGCCTGAGCTGAGGATGGATGATTTAGTTCTGTGTTTCCAAGAATTAGAATTGTCTTAAAATTAGCAGTTTCCTTAAACCTACAAGAATGACAGAAGGAAAGCTATTAAGATGTGCAGTGCTAACAAAAGTTCTGATGGGATATGAGTTCTCTGACAATTAAATATTGTTCTTCTAACAATCTTCCTTACAAAATAAAACAAAATAAAAGGCATTGGCTTGGGAAAGTCTACTGCATCCACTGAATTTTTGAATTTAGTATGATTTTACATGGATAATAAGTGGTACCAAGGAAAAGAGGTTCATGAAATGAGAAACAGATGCATGTGTACATTTTCAATAATCAAGCTAAAAGTTAAAAACTATATAAATAAGTTAGTTTAGTTTAGTTTAGACTAGATGATAATATTCAGGAGAAAAATGTTGGTTTACTTCCAAAAGTTGTAGCAGAAGAGACAGGTAGAAAAAGGCAATATTTCAGAATCACAGAATTTCTCATTGGTTTGATATGTTAAAACAGGACAGGCCTTGATTATTGAAAATGTACACATACATCTGTTTCACATTTCATGAACCTCTTTTTCTTGGCACCATTTATTATCCATGTAAAATCATACTAAATTTGAAAATAATTTTCCACCTACCCATTCATTGTCACATTCATATTATGTTAATCATCGGAGGGCTGCTTGTAAGGCTTTCCGAAAGGTGACTGTTCCTTATGGTAGTTGTAAAATGAGTGAGGAATAATCCATTCTGCGTGAAGATCTCCCATTTTTTTGGATGATATAGTTGATCCTTGCAAGGAACTATGCTGTGCTTTAAACTAGACTGCTTAAAGGAGATGTCCTCACGGCGATCCTGTTCCAGATAGTTCTTAAAGTTTTTGTTGTAATTATTTGAATATAAATTAAATTGAATACAGATTTGAATATGTAATTATTTGAGACCAGTCTAATTATTTCTAAAAACACTGCATTTCCTTATTTACCTAAGTACAACATCGCTGTCAGAAAATCTATATTGTACATGGCATTTTCTATTGCAGCATGGAATACTATAATCAATGTTGTATTTCTTGTGTTAATGTGATGTGTTATATCACTATTCATCAAGTAATGTTCTGTTTTGTTTTTTATGCTTTAAACAGGTTCTGCTTTATGTAGTTACAACTTAAAGTCATCTGAATACACTACACATTTAGACACTGCTAAGCTTTGTCCCAAGCTCCCAGTTCCAGAGAGGTAAACAAACTACTCAATGTGTTACTTCGTGACAAAACTCTTATGTATTAGTGTGTGTGTATTATTGTGAAATTTAATCACCAGATAATTTCTACAGACAATTCAGGATGGCATTCTACATTAGTTGTAAAGAATTCCCTCCAACTAGTACATAATGCAAAATATTCCATTCTGTATTTCATATACTTCAAATCTGGTATTGAAAAAGTATTGGGAAAAAATGTTGGTTTCCCTGTTATCATTTAGCTAGGAACTCAAGGGAGTTTGGAGATACTAAGTTAAATGGTCTGGCATATCTTGGGTTGAGTTGGGTACATGTGCATGAGATTTTCCCTCTCCCCCTTTTTTTAGTCAGTTGTGATTTTTGTGGTTATATTTCATTCAGTGGCACTTGATTACTTACTTGGAAACTCTTCTTCCTCAGTATTCAGTGAAGACTCAATTATCCAAGCCAAAGGTATCTAAAGTTGAATTATGACAACTGGACCAAAATTTGTTAAACTGAGATGTTTCGCTTCCCATCCAGGAAGCATCATTGGTCAAAAAGAAAAAGAAAAAAGGTTAGGCAGAGAGTCAGAGACCTTTGCCATGTACTGGGATAGAGTATGTATAGATGGAAGTAGTGTGATACTTGTAATTGACGGATAGAAATTTTGTCAATGCACAGATTTTCTAGGTGCCATCTAAGATTTTTGGGTATGGTACCAAGTATGCTGATAACCACTGGGGCCACTATGGCTGATTTATGCTGTAATCTTTCAACTTTCAGATCTTGGTACTTGGTGATTTTATCCAATTTTTTTCTATTTTGCCACATCTATTATCCATATTTTTTTCTTTTCAGTCACAGTTAAATTTGGTGCCTTACGAGCCAAGATTTTTATCAGTTTGTTTTTGGAAATTTCACAGTATTTTAACCTCCTTGATGTTTAATCTTTCTGATTTAATCCCTGGTAGGAAATATGATTTTAAATTCAGTTATCTTCCTAACCTGCAGAGGAAATTTCCCCCACACCATATTCCATATATTGTAAATCTTAAAACAGAATTTCCATTTTAAAGTTGGAATTATTTGAGAGGAAAAGAGTTTCCCTTTTTTAAAGGGAATATGTATATGGATATTTTCTTAGTAAGGATCTCTGCTTGGCAAAGCCAATATAACTTTTTGACTGAGTTTCTTCACATTCTGACTAAAATGTGAAGTGGAAACAGAAAAAATTATGTCATTTGTCAATTTTTCATTTAACTAGACTTTAAAAAAATGAGATTTATGTTTTTTCTTTCCATGCCAGGACTGTGTAGCAATTCTGTCTTTTTTTGAAGTTTATGTTTAATATTGATAATGGTTTCTCTCTGTTTGAAGAGCTGTCCCCTCATTACACATTTTAGTATCGTTCTTTCCTCAGTTATAATCATTATTAAACAAATGATATAATCAGTAATCATTAATAAAATAACAGAATGATTCTGAATACATTATTCTATTTAATATTAAAGGAAAGTTCTGTGCTTTTTACACCTACCAGAGCCAAAATTGCTGTAATATTAATTGATCTTTTGTACTACATTCTCTGGGCTCTCATTTATTCTAACATATCGTATCATACTCACTGACCTAATTTTTTAATTCGTTATAGATTGTGTCTTCCATGTATAAAACTAGATAATTTCAGAAGTGCTAGATAATCACACTGTCTAGCAAAAGACATTTCAGGTGTATAAATGAAGGAAAGGGATTTGTAAATGTATTAAGTTTTTTCCAGGTTATAAAAGATGTATCTTTGTGGAGAGAAAGGATTGTTTTGGTAAAAATCTAAGCAACCATAGTCCAGAGCCAGTCTTTTTTCTGTTCAAATAATGATCAAACCTCTCAGCAATGCAGAGTTGATAAAGGAAAGTAGAACTTATCATGAAGCATCTGTTAGCTATTTTTTAAAAAAACTACATCCAAAATTCCATGAGTCTAGTGCCAGTCTAGTGATTTTGATTTCTTATCAACTATTATTCTGATACAAACATACATGTTGATTTGAAAATTATTCCCTAAAGCTGGTACATTTTGTTTAATTCTCAGTGTAAGATTACAAATCGTTATTTCTGTGTGTTTAATCCAGTATCTTCAGGTTAATGATAAAATTTTAAAAGACCAATATTTGAGAGCTTTATTCACATTCTTTAAGTATGTGTGATTATAAAATAGTTCTTAACAAATTATAATACTTTGCTTTCTGCTACAGTGCTTCTATATGGAAGAAGTATTACAAATTTGCTCTCAATAGTATTTCCATTTAATTGGATTAAAGAAGAATCCTAAAGCAGTTTCAGTGCCTAATATTTGAGTCAGTTTGAAGCCATAATTTCATTAGGAATGCATTTATTTATTCATTCTTCCTCTTGTATTACCAAGTTATTAATTTATACTTTGTTTATTATTTGTATTCACCAAAAGCCTAACATTTTAGATGTGGTGCCAAGAGTTATAAAAAAAGACTTTTTGATCATGAGCCTTAATTTATACATTTATTATTGTTCTTTATCACTGTAATTGGATAATTCATTTGTTTGATTTTGTGGTTTAAACCATATTCTCATATTTATGCATATTAGTTGGTTGATTTTGTTTGATTATCAGTGCAAAGGAGATGAAGAGGGAAATTCTGGCCCTCATTTCTAAAAGCTGTGCTGTAATATCATTTTTACAACAGTTCACTTCTTCCTCAGTAAGAGTCACAGGGAATTGTAGCCAAATGTGGTGGAGGCAAAGAAGCCAAAAAGAACCTAATTGATTGATTCAGTGGAGCGGACACACTGTCCCCATCTCTTTCTCAGTTGCAGCCACTCCACTTGGCTACCAATAAATAAAAGTTAGTATCCTCAGCTTTTCTCCAAAATTATGTAAAAACTGGTTTATTCAAGTTGAAGTTAGGATACTGACTCCTTAAATCAGCATTTTCTTCTCGTCCCTACATCTTGAAAGGATAATTGAAGAACTGGCAAAAGTGCTAAAAAGGGGATCCCAAATGGTGAAGGGATGGCAGCAATTTCACTATAATTTTAGAAATTAAATATTTTAATAGCCCAGGAATAGTGATAGAAGCTTATGAAATCATAAGCAGTATGAAAAATGTGAATAGGAAGACACCTTCTTTCACTATGTTAGAATTGTCCTTTGAAACTAAGTAGGGAATTTGGGACAATGGGGGGAAAAGCTTCTTTATGTGCATAAATAAATGGGAGAGACACTTGTCAGGAGATGTGGAGGTGGCCATCGACTTCTACTGCATAGCATTAAACAAGAATTAGATTGATAGGGGCATGATTATATCCTGGATTTGTCACAGGAATCTAGTTGGACACCATGAGTCAGAATGCTGGGCTAGGCCTTTGCTTTGACTGGCCATAGTTCTATTAACCAATGGAGCTCTTTACCCCATAATAACTTCAAAATGCTTGCTCACTTTTTCCTGAGTATTGCTCAGTTGAGGAATAGTGAGCAAGGCTTCAACTTTTATATTCAGCTTAACTCTCTGCAAATCACTTGATTTAGAACCTTCCCCTCTCAAGCCTGCAGCAAATATGGAAGTATTTGTACACCAAGACTGCCTGCTGACAATAATCATGCTGTAATCAGGGAGATTTTTCTCTTCAGTTGAAGTCATCAATAGGACTAGGAACTGAGACCACTACTCATATGCTGAACTGACTATGTTAAATGGTAAAATCTGAACAGGGTTATTATTAGAATACTATTTAAAATTAGTTGTTGCAAATTAAGCAGCTTCATGTTTTTTTAAAAAAATAACCACTCCATAAGAGACATATTGTTGCTGGGTTGACAACCAGGGTTGAGTCAGAATTCTCAAGCTTAGCCATGAAACAAGCATCATGCAGGCATATCCTGTCATTTCTGCTTGATCCTTCCTGCCAGCAGGCGTAGCTAAAAAAAACGTTACACACACCAAAAAACTCAACCACTTATTTTAGAGGTTCCATTTTCAAAACAGCAGGAACATATGTTGCTGGGGTTTTGACAATGGCTGTCAGTGGGATTTCCAGGGGTTGGAAAAAAACGTTTGGAATCAGATTCATCCTAGTTTGTTGACCTTGTTAATTGGCAAACATACACTCCTTCTATATTGTGTAAAATAAATCAGATGTTTCTTAGAATTTTTCTGTGTTCCTTAAGGGAAGGTTGAATTCTATAACTAAGAAGATTTAAAGAGCATTTACAAATTCAATTATAGCAGACAAGATAATAAAGTTGCTTCTGGACTGGAACGTTTTACTGTATATGAACAAGAGCTTTTAACAAGAAACAGAGCAATGTATCTCAGTTTTTCTCAATTGGACAGAAAACAAACCGTTCCACCTGCAGCATTTTGTCATGAATGTTCCGAAGTAGCTGTATTCCAGTGGGATAAAAATTGAATTGTTTTTATTGTTTCAGCCATGGGAATTTTTTAAAAAGGGGTTTGTTCTTTTGTTTGCAATTTAGATGAGATGGCAGTCCATATATATTGCAACTGCAGCAATGTACAGAAAATTGGCTAAAGGAATTGTAAAACATTAAACACGCTAAAAATGCCCATAAATAGTAAAGTCAGTTAACAAAAAACCTTTTAGAATCTATGCCCATGTATCAAAAAGTTCAATGACTAGTATTTAAAACTACATTTAAAATACTGTTATCTTTATATTTGCAGCTATAATAAACAATATATTGTTCCAGCCATAGAACAAAACCTTGTTAATTTCAAGTTTGGAATGCTTATGGCAGCAGTACTGAGGTCAGCTGTTCAACTTGAGATATTTTACACATCTCTAATTCAAAATGGCCTCCTGGAAAACTGGTTACTTGCTTATTTATTCATTTGATGTTCATTTAAATAACAAATAAATCAATGTATATGGTTGCTCATCAACCATGCAACTCTATGTAACTAATATTTTAAAAACAGTAGGAAAAATATCAACAAAAGTTAAAAGCTAAAGACAGTCAACAAAACTTCTCAATGAGTTATCAAATTTTGGATAAGCCAGGAAAGGAAAGTAAGATAAATCAATGACAGGCTGAAAGTATGAAAAATTAAATCACCTTGCACAACTCAGTAAAAGTTACAGGATGCCATTGCAATAAAAAGTGTATATTGTTAATTCATTGAAAATAATGTGTAAGATTAAATATTAGCAGGGCCTCTCAATCAGTGTCAGTCATTATTAATCAAATTTATTTTAGTCCTGCAAAAAATTAACTGGGTAGAACACCCTTTATTTGCAACTAAACAGGGTATAAGTACAAATCTTGGATCTATGAAATTTTTCTTATAAAATGAGGAATGTGAAATGTGAAAGTTAAAGATTAAAAGTCATAATAAACAACTTATAATTGTGTAAATTGTTGTTAAGACTTATTAATATCAAGTCTGTCTCCAAACTTTTAATAAAATAAAATTTAGAATATAAATATTCTCTCTATCCTTAACATATCATAAATTATTTGAACATATCACAGCCTTCTATTCTGTCCCCAATAGTGTAATTCTTTTAATGTTTCAATTATACAAGACAGATTTTAAGTCATGGTAAAAAGAAGAGTGATATTTCACATATATACAGTTTCATATTAATGAGGATATGGGTAAGATGCAAATGTAATAATAGATTAACTTTCTCCTCTGAGAAATTAATTTTAGTCAGTAGTTGCTTTAAAAATGTAAATAATTCAACTTTAGTTGAATGTTTTAGCAATATCCCATATAAAAGACAGTAATGACAAATGAAGCAATGAGTTTTATAGGACTAAAGCCTTAACTTTTAATAGCATCTATATTACATAATTTAAGTTTAGATTTTAAGGGATGAAATAATCGGGGATCCAACCATATTTTAGACTGCTGTGCTTGCTCCTTGGGAGGAAAATTATGGCAAACCTTGTTATTTTCACCATTTAGTCGTGTCCAACTCTGGTGACTTTATAGGCAAGTGCTCTCTATGCTACCCTGTCAAGCACAACTTCTTTCAATTTTTGGAAGCCAAAAGGAGAAGAGGGTGGCAGAAGATGAACTGCTTACATAGTGTCATCATAGCAAAGAACATGAATTTGGCAGGACAGTGGAAGGCAGGGGGTCCTGGTGTGCTGGGTTCCATGGGGTTGCGAAGAGTCAGATACAACGTAGTGACTGAACAACAACAAACATTAATAAAATCAAACATTTATTAAAAGGTGATATTTTAAAGATTTCTATTTATATTAAAAACTTCTATCAATTTAGAATATGGAATTAAAGTTACAGCGGGCCTCACATCGTTTATAGGTGTCTTGACAATTGTTTATCCCACAGCTTTAGGCATAGTGTGAAATTTGTTCATGTTTATATTTTAAAGTGATTTTTTAGTTATGTGGGAAATAGAGATTCTAAAAAAAATTCTTTAGATACATAGCAGACAATAATTTTCTTTCAGCTTGGAGCTAAAAACACAATTACTGTTTAACATTTGTCTCTGCAAATAAAATGTAATATATGGAAAAAGGAGGTTGAGTATTTTCTTGCTTCCTTGATGTGAAGGCTTTTTCTTTTTGAAAGATATCCAGCTGAGAAGTAAAAAAGCATATCATACCCCACTTGTCACACTTTTGCTGAACTTGGCAAGTAAGGCACTAGGAAGTGAATCAGGGAAGGGGGTTGAATAAAATTCCACTTAGATATGGAAATTATTTCTATTATTAGAATCTCTAATGAATAAAATTGCAAAAATTTCTGTGTCCCAAAGAAAATTAAAAATAGGTAAGTTTGACAGTTTCCTATAAATTTTGGCAGCAGTCGTGTAGCTGTCTATTAAGCAAGAATGAAGGAGAATAATTAACATGGTAGGAACTTGTCATTTAATTAGTGGAACTTGGAACATCATATAATGTGTTGAATGATCTGCCTATCAAGTATTTCTACCCAGGGTAGAGGGTAAAGAAGCTTATATTGTTATTGTGAAAGCCATAACACAACTGCTGAACAACAAAAGGAATCTATTATTATATCAAAAAAATAATCAGATTGCTATTATTTCCTTATCTCTTTGTGGTTACACTGCTGTAATGCATTTTATATGGGACCGTTTCCAAAGAAACTTCCATTGGTACAGAGTAGGGTGCCCATTTAGCACTGATGCTATAATTACTGCTTTGGTTACTGTCTGCTTCTCAGCCAGTACAGTTGCTGGTCATTACAGAACAAGCCACTCCTGGGTATTTACATCTGTCTATCCCAGCAAGATTCAGTCTACCTTCTGCATTTTTTTAGAGGGAATGCTAAAAATGAAGAGAATGGAGTGAGAAGCAAGTGATGCATCTTAGGACTTTGGATAGTGTAGAATGCCCCTAACCTCCTGGTCATTATGAATTATTCTGCACAACAACTAAGCAGTATGGATGACATGGCTGCCTTTAGAAAATTATTTTAGGGTTTTTTCCGTTTGGTATTTTAATGTCATTATTTTGAGTTACTGTACACCACCTGAATCCAAGGAAGCAGGTTATGTATCCTATAGTGTACAAATATATAATTTTCTAGAACTGGTGACTCAACCATCAAATTGTAATATCCAATTACTAGAGTAAATTTTGAGATAAGATATGCTTGCCATAAAATGCATCTCTCTCTGTCTCTGTCTCCCTCTCCCTCTCTCTCTTTCCCTTCCTTCCTTCCCTCCCTGCCTCCCCCTCCCCCCTCTCCTTGTGTGTGTGTGTGTGTGTGTGTGTGTTCTAGCATAGATGTTGTTGGGTACTTTCTTCTGCTACAAAATATTTACTTTTCTGAAGGGAGTTGAGGTGGTAATAGATGAGAATTCTAGAAATCTGAACATTTCTCTCTTACATATCATTTTTAAGACTGTAGTAGTGGACTTTTATTATTATTTTAGATTGATTGATTTTTTGTGTGTGTCTTAAGATGATGTTTTGGGAATATCAGTATGTGCACTCCACCCTCTTTGTGGTTTTTTTTAAAATTACTTCATGACCCATTACAGTCATTTTCATTTATAGCAGCACTTTTATTTTATCTCACAGCTTGTGGTTTACAGTATTTATGAGGGTGGAGTGTACTGCATCAATTCACCCTCCATTTGTGTGTTGATGTGGCATTTATATTACATAGGAGTAATTTTTTTTCTGATTTTTTTTCTTGTATCACCAGTGCACCTATTCCATTCTTCCATCGCTGTGCTCCTGTGAACATTTCCTGCTATACCAAGTTTGCAGAAGCCCTGATCACCTTTGTCAGTGACAGTAGTATCTTGCACAGGCTGATTAGTGGAGTAATGACCTGCAAAGAGATTATATTGGGACTTTGCTTGTTATCACTAGGTAATTTTTTTCCTCATTCTTAGCTATTTCTATAGTATTGAACAACTTCTATCCTATCCCCACAATATGAAAATGACGCATGCTCGTTATTAACTCTTACAGAATAGGAAACTATTCCAAAAAATGTTTCTTATCCAGCTTCTGACTTAAATGCTTTTTAAAACATGTGTGTATTGATTCTCCTTATTTAAATAGTGTGGGGATTTTACCTGATGAAAGCTGAATTATTTGAAGGCACAATGTTGCATTTTACTGTAGCTAAAGTAATTTGGCTATATAAATATATATAGCTATATACAGCTATATAGCTACATAGCTTTGCTTAGTGATAAAGAACCATAGATAAACTGCTGTAAGCTCATCAGATAAATAGCAGCTTTAGGTATATTAAAACAAATTAAAAGATTAATCCTTTACCCTAAAAGAAATATCAGGATTGCCACTACTTTAATGCAAATGCCCAAATACTATTGTGTGCAATAAAGGGAACTTTACTTTTTTTTAAACTAAGAAGTACCATTCATCATTAGAAAGGAAACAGTGGCTTTTATATAGCATAACTCAACTAACTGCATAGTAAATAAGTAGGCGGGCATGTTTTTGTTTTTCCAATTGAAGTATCCTTTCACTTAAAATGAATTTAATTTATGAATTTAGATAAGAATGAATAGGTGGAAGGAAGCAACATATCCATAGACATTTTTTACATGTCCCACATTGGCCTCTTTGCAGGAACAAACAAAGGATCCAAACAAAGTTGTTGCAATGAAACAAACTGAAAGAATTAATCAAACGCAGATAAGAATATATAATAGACAGCATCCAAGCCTGAATATTATCTGTCTGCTCATTGTGGCATGATTATAGTTCAATAAGGACTCCATAATGAAAGCAGTACAAGCTTATTTGTCTATATTGACATCATTTTGTTTCTTATATGGCATACAGTGAAATAGAAAGAATTCACACAGCTATAAAACATTACATCTCCCTAAAGTTCATATTTGATTTCAAATGTTCAAGGGCAAAGATTTTGTATAGTTTTAATTAGAATTAGTGTACATTGAATTAGTATTGTTGAGCTAATTAGCTGATCTTTCAATCACATAAGTTTAAAGAGTGCAGTCCTAATTAAAAATTCTTAACTCAGTATAGACCTTAATTGTTAAAATAAATATGATAATAAGAGAGAACTGTCCTTGGTATGGTCTTACACTGAGCCAATAGTTCTGAATGAAAAATATTCATTAAATATTCTTTATAATACACACTGTACACACACATACCAAATGATAATAAGACCTAGGGTTATTTGCAATGACTGAGAATTCATAACTTTCTAAAGCCATTCATTTTGAGATGATGATAAAACATGTAGCAGTGTGATAATTACATTTGTTTCATCAGCATAGTGGATTGAAAAAACTTTTTAATCACTTGAAAGCCTTCATCTCTCTGCATATTTATGTCAGTCAATGGGAAATTAATATCCTCAAACTTGATGAATATTGATAATCTCAGCAAATGAGCAAAAGTGTATAACTTAATCTTCTCCACAGTATCAGTGCTTACTTAAGTACATTAAAGATCACATTTTGGAAACAGTTCACCCATGCAGTCCTCAGTTTGCTGATACTTGCTAAATATTACATATTCATTATGTTGCAATTTATGTTTATGTATTTATGTGCACTTGGATGCACATTCATACATAATTTAATATAATTCATTACTTCTGTTAATTACATTAAAAGTAGTATCCCTACCAAATGATACATGCAGTCCAGAAGGAGTTGCAACTTTTCATGCTTTTCTAAGCCACCCTATCTGTTGTTGGCATTTTAGATATGTTTCAGTATGAAACAAAATATCACAAACAATACAGCGAAAAGGCAAGATTTTCACATTCCAAACAAAGCACTAAATACATAAGAGTTAGCTAAATGAATCACACTGATCAAATTGAAGCATAAAGTATTACATGGTTCTTCTCACAGTTTTTACATCCTTATTCATTGTTGACATGATGTTAAGCATGTGTGTCTGCATGGAATGTTTTGGGTTTTGCTCACCATGAGTTGTATGATGCTTTTGCAACTCATGATAATAAATGTGCTGTTCTACCATGTCATTTAATCTTTTGTTGTATGTGCCTGCATCTCTTTATATATTATAGGTGTGTATATATAAAAATTGATATTAATCTGCATATAGGCTTGTTTTATTTAATTTACAACTGGGAAGCAGAATAGAATAGCTTAATCTGCACATTGTTGTTGTACAGAAGAGTTGAAGGTAAATGCATTTTTTTTACTAATTTTAAATTATGACAGCCATTATTTTTGGCTATTTGTAGTTGGAGTAATTAATCTATTCCATTTTGTTTCTCTGCAGTGCTTTCCATGATTTTGATGGTGATAATCAGATATATTTCAAGAGTACTTGTCTGGATCTTAACAATTGTTGTTGTTTTGGGTTCACTTGGTAAGTAAATGAAGGTATTCGGTCTCCTTAGACTACATATGTATACCTGTCCTCATGTGTTTAAAACTTTTTTTGCTGCAGAACCATTTTGCTATTGTTTCAACAGTTTTCTCAAAACCATTCTCTCTGCTTTATGATAATTGAAATAATCAGAAAAAGCCTCTACTCATATGCTTATCATGTGATCCTGGCAATAAAGTAATGAAAGGGATAATTATTCAAATAGGCTGTATGTAATGGCCAGTACAGTGAAGAATATATTTGGTATTGTTTTATTGGAAAGTAACCCTAAAACTACCATCTGAAAAACAGAGCAGTCTTTTTTATTAGTTTAGGGTAGAGGATATTTCCAGATAGCATTAAGAACAAGTTTAGGTATTACATTTGCTAGAGGAACATATCCTCAAAACAAGTTTACCTTTTCCACTGCAAACCTTAGGAGTTAAAATAATAATTTCATGAGTTTCACTACAGTCTACATCAGTGTTATTTATTGACAAGAATGGAGCAACTTGTAAACAGTGACTTGGGTCCTGGGATGAGAAATGTCTCTAGTAGTTTCTTCAACCCTATCCATTTACACTACATTGGAAGAAAGGGAAAAACATTCAAAACAATAAAATATACATTTTTACCTTCTTCACATACCACCACCATATCACTGCCTGGCTCCCAAGTCATTTTTATATGCTAGAAGATTTGGGGGTAGAAAATATTTGGTAGCAGTTACAAGTCAAACTAGATTTTGTGAGGATGGCTCAGTATACATGGTGAGTTGTATATATGGGATAGATATTTCAGTCCTGTTTCTGATGTAATGTTCTAATCCAAGAGTCTTCAAACTTGGCAAGTTTAAGACTTGTGGACTTCAACTCCCAGAATTCCTGAGCTAACATGACTGGAGGAGGACTTCTGGGAGTTGGTCCACAAGTCTTGAAGCTGTTAAGTTTGAAGATCCCTGTTCTTATCTCTTAGACTTTAAAACTAAAATGTCATTTTGAAGACTATAATGAGCTTTCAGTTGTTGTTCTAATTTTCCTAAATATTACAGAGCCTATTTTCTTGTAGACAATTAGAAATAGTGGAGAAGTATGCACACTTCGCCGCTCTCATCGCAGCAAGATAAGAGCTAATATAGGTTCTTAGCTGCGATTGGTCAGATTCGGACCTGCTGGACCTCCAACAGCTCTCCAGGCCTCTCTTCCGCCGCTTCATTTCCCGAAGCTCCGCAGAAAACCAGGGAGCTACTCGGGATCTGTGACCAGTCAGAGGCCACAAAGGAACAACTTGGTCCAGTGCCCCGGCGGCAGCCTTCTGCCAGGCGTCCGCCAGGGTCTCCATTGAGCTGTGGGTGAAGAAGGCAGGAATAGGCCCAAGCGCCGTCTGGAACCCCTCCGGGTCCATTAGGCGCCTGGGGCGGAACCATCTCATCAGCTCCGCCTCCCAGCGACGAGGGGTGGCATATTGGAAGGCTAGTCGAAGGAGATAATGGTCTGTCCATGACAGGGGTTGTATAGTTAAAGAAGCCCCCCAGGCCATTTCTCCACTGTCCCGAGTTGAAAATCAGGTTGAGCGTGTGTCCTCCCTCGTGAGTCGGGCCCTGTATTAATTGGGTCAGGTCCAAGGCTGCCATGGAGGCCCTGAACTCCTGCACCAACCCCGAAGCCTCTCCCAGAGAAGGCAGGTTGAAATCCCCCAGGACCATAAGCCTGGGGAACTCAACCACCACCTCCGAGAGGACATTGAGCAGCGCAGGCAGGGCTGTGGCCACACAGCTGGGGGATAGGTATGTGATCAACAAGCCCAACTGACCACCAGGGCCCAACTTCAAGAGGAGAGATTCACATCCCCCTATCTGTGGGACAGTGGTCTCCCTCGGACAAAGTGCCTCCTGGATCACAACTGCCATTCCCCCACCCCTACCCTGGGCCCAAAGCCGGTGTAGCACACGGAAACCCGGCGGGCATAAGTCCACCAGAGGGACTCCCCCCTCTGGGCCCAACCAGGTTTCCGTAATGCAAGCCAGGTCCGTGCCTTCCTCCTCGATCAGATCCCTGATGAGGGGAGCTTTGTTCACCACCGGACCTGGCATTCAGATACACCAGCCTGAGCCCAGGGCCCCGGTCCTCCAAGCCCCCGGGAGTGCAGGAATGAACTTGCGGGTTGGAGTGCACCACTGCTTGAAGACAGCAGGGGCGCACTCCCAAAGAATGATGTGGCCCGCTGTCCCTACCTCTGCTGCCTTTCCCGAGCACTGTGGGAAATGCTTTACTGTGGGTATGATGTACTTTTGGTGATGTGTAGTTTCTGTGCCAAACATACTTTTTGGAATTATGGCCAAAAAGTTCAACCTTGGTCTCATCAGGCCAT
Source organism: Naja naja (assembly GCA_009733165.1). Lineage (NCBI taxonomy): Eukaryota > Metazoa > Chordata > Lepidosauria > Squamata > Elapidae > Naja > Naja naja. The sequence goes on from CM019149.1 coordinate 208,783,757, forward strand.
AAAACATTTTCCTACATGCTTTTGTCTGACGTGAGTAGATTTTTGCAAAGTGTAGCCAGGTTTTGATGCTTTTCTTTGTGAGAAAAGGGTATTGTATTGCCAACTTACCACATAGCCCAGACATCTGAAGAATATGGGAGCTTGTTGTCATACATAGTAAACAATCAGCACATGCCAAAAATTCCTGCAGTTCTTTTAATGTTGCTGTAGGCCTCTTGGACCAGTTTTCTTTTCTTTTTTCTTTTTACATCAATTTTGGAGGGACATCCAGTTCTTGGTCATGTCACTGTGGCACCATATTTCTCCACTTGTTGATGACTCTTCACTTCACAATTCCTTGGACATTTTTTATACCCTTTTCCTGACTGATACTTTCTAACAATGAGGTCCCTTTGGTGCTCTGTAAGCTCTTTGCAGACCATGACTTCGCTGTAAGAAACAACTGAGTAACTGTTAGAACAGCTGAACTTTATACAGGCTTGATCAGAATCCCTTTAATTGATGGCAAATGTGTACTGACTACCATTTAATATCATTTTGAATGTGATTGTTTAATTCTGAACACAGCCATATCCCTACTTATAAGAGGATGTGAATGCTTATGCAGCCACATTATTTTAGTTTTTTTCCCACTAAAAGATTCTGTTTTCAATTGAATTGGATAGCTTATATATTATATTAAAGGTGGAAAGAATTCTGAAGTGACTTAACTTGACCCAGTACTCTTCAACATCTTCATCAATGATTTGGATGAGGGGATAGATGGGGAACTCATCAAATTTGCAGATGACACCAAGCTAGGAGGAATAGCTAACACTTCAGAAGATAGGCTTAAGATACAGAAGGATCTTGACAGACTTGAACATTGGCCACTATCGAACAAGTAGAAAGAAGTAAGGTTTTACATTTAGGCAAGAAAAGCAAAATGCATAGATACAGTATATGTGGTACCTCACTCAATAGTAGTAACTGTGAGAGGGATCTTGGAGTCCTCATGGACAATCATTTTAATATGAGCCAGCCGTGTGCAGCAGCTGCCAAAAAAGCCAACACAGTTCTAGGCTGCATAACAGAGGGATAGAATCAAGATCAAGTGAAGTGTTAATACCACTTTATAATGCCTTTGTAAGGCCACACTTGGAATACTGCATCCAGTTTTGGTCACCACGATGTAAAATAAGATGTTGAGACTCTAGAAAGAGTGCAGAGAAGAGAACAAAGATGATTAGGGGACTGGAGATTAAAACATATGAAGAACGATTGCAGGAACTGGGTATGTCTAGTTTAATGAAAAGAAGGACTAGGGGAGATCTGATAGCAGTGTTCCGATATCTCAGGGGCTGCCACAAGGAAGAGGGAGTCCAGCTATTCTCCAAAGCACCTGAAGTCAGGACAAGAAGCAATGGAAGGAAACCAGTCAAGGAGAGAGGCAACCTAGAACCATAAACTACAAATTATTTGCATACATATTTCTTTTCTTTTCTGAAATTGACATGCACTATATTTTCCCTATGTGGATACAGGTGGCACAGGGGTATTGTGGTGGCTGTATGTTAAAATGTGGAAGTCTCCCGATGGCACTCTTACTGTTGAACAGCTTCAAATAGCCAAAGACAATCGTCAGGCCCTCCTGATTTATGCCATTGCAGCTACCATCTTCACAGTGAGTATTTGATGGCTGTCAAATTAGGGCATGTGAAGAAGGCCTGTGTAAGGGAGGGTGAAATTTACATTTGTGCCTTCAGTTCAGTCTTGGCTCCCGGTGACTGCCTGCAATTTTCTTAGCAAGGCTTTTTGAAACTGGTTTGCCCTTGACTGCTTCCTGGGACTGAGAGAAATTGACTTGGCTTAACCACTACACCAAACTGGATCTCTTATCAGGGAAAGTGGGTAATAAAATATACACCTTTGGGGTTGATTTTATTATTGTAAATAAGTACAAAATACAATAAGTACAAAAAAAGTTGCAAAAAAAAGCATTCTGATCATATATAACCAAGAAATAAGATTATTTCCTTACACTAATATGGGAAAATGCCCTGAGACCAACTGTTATTAGTAGGTTGCTACTGGAATTAAGATTACTTCATATATTTGTGTTGACATTTTAAATTATGTAATTATAAAAAAATTGGTGCTTTGAATAGGTGACATATTTTACTTTATTTCAATAAATACATTTGCCTAAAGTTTATTAAGGAATCTCTTTCCTTTTTCAGGTTATCTTTCTATTAATAATGCTAGTTATGCGCAAAAGAGTAGCTCTCACCATTGCCTTGTTCCACGTGGCTGGCAAGGTTTTCATTCACCTGCCACTGCTTGTCTTCCAGCCATTTTGGACTTTTTTTGCCCTCATCCTCTTCTGGATATATTGGATTATGGTCTTGCTGTTCCTAGGTATTACTGGTATGTGCTGTGTAGTTTTGGTTTTTTTCCCCCTGTTTCTTTACTTTCAATTCCAGAAAAATATTTTATATTGGGTCAAATTAAATTTAAGAAACCTAAGGTTCTCCAGATGAGCTGTTCAGAACATCCATACATGGGAGGTGCTTCCTTCTCTCATCTGATAGGCTGAGCTGAACTCTGAGGACATTCCTCCTTGAAGGCTCCTCCTTAGTGTCCCCAGTTTTTGCTCAGCCTTCGTAAGAGATGGGCATTCTTGACTTGTCTGGATTCTCTGAAACGAACAGCAAAAGCAGTAAGAAAACATAATGCAGCTCTTTAAAGCAAAAAAAAAAGGGCAATAGCTCAGCAATAAATCTTTATAGCTAGTGACGCCAATATTATCATCAGCTGGCCATCGCAAGTACTAAGCCCTCACTCAGGGCTTCAAAGGCGAGTGGAGCGTGCTCAGACAGCACTATATAATTTCCCTCAGAAACAGCTACAGCAATTAAAACCAGCTGGCCGGCAGGATAGTAAAACAAGCTCCGACTTAGGTTTCGGGCGGCTGTAATTCAGCCAGCCATGGGAAAGACCTCCGGCTTCCTTTCTCTAATTCTTGGCAAACGGCTGCCTACCAACTGCATAGGGATCATGCAGCATAAACTCGACTCACACCAAAAGAGGCTTTATTCCCCATCTTTGAAATATTGACATGTTTTGTTTCTATTGCTTCCCCACTGACTGAGCAATAATTCCACAGTATATGTACAGATGCAATCAAAAGTATTAGCACCTTTTCATTTCCCTCCCCCCAAAGAATCCTAATTTGCATGAAATAGGTTGAACTTGACACCAGAAGGCTCAAACACATATCATCACTCAGTCTTGCTAGGATTGAGTTTGAGTTTTTCCTCCCTATCCAAACCATTATAGGTAGCCCTAACTTATGACCATAATTGAGCCTGGAATTGTTGTCATAAATTGTTGACATCATAAGTCAAGGGATCACATGACTGGACCCTAGTTTTGGCATTTTTTGCACCACTCATTAAGCAAATCCATTTTCCCCACCAGGCGGTTTTTGTTGGAAACCATAAGTAAACACTGGAAGCCCACAAAAAAGGCCACAAATCACCATAGGATGCCGCAAATAGCCATGATGGTGAGCCAGTTGTCAAGCGCTCAAATAAGAACACGTAAACAAAGGGTGGGGATGGAGATGAAGCTGCTATGCTGTTGAAAGTGCTTTGTAAATAGCACTAGGGAGATCCTCAGTAACTTTGAATGGCTGATAAGTGTCCAATTGTATATCAAGGACTGTGCAGAGTCTTCAGACATTGGGATTTGAGTGCAACAGCATTGCTTAGCCAAACCAGGAACCAAACTGTAAATGGGTTCTTCTCTCCTAAAGTCATGGGTGCCCAATCAGTGGAAATTTTCAAGAAAATATTGGACAGTCATTGTCTAGGGTGGTATGAGGATTTCTGTACTATGCAATAGGTTAGATTAAAAGATTTCCCAGATTCCTTCCAACTAACTGGTTAGCCTTTTTAAAAATTTTATTTGTACTATTTTTATTAAAATATTTTTGTCATACTGGTGTTCTGAAAGGCAGTTTATACATTAACTACCTAAAACAAGCGTAATTGTACTCTTGTATGCAAATATTAAAAGGACAGCTTTCGCATAGACGTAATATTTTAAAACCTTCCTGCCTTCGCTTCCTTCCAGGTAGCCCTGTTCCAAATGAACAGGGCATAGTAGAGTTCCGAATTACAGGACCACTGAAGTACATGTGGTGGTACCACGTCGTGGGGTTAGTTTGGATCAGTGAATTTATTCTTGCCTGTCAGCAGATGACTGTAGCAGGAGCTGTGGTGACATATTATTTTACAAGGTGAGTGAGTCTGGGCAATCGAATCATGAGTGATCCAATTTCTGAAATTTCAAAAGTAACTGGATTAAGTGAAACGATAGAATGGAAGAAAAGCAAATTCTCATTTCAGCTAGTTTAGAACTGGGGAAAGTAGTTCTGGAGTAATGCTTTGTCCCTTACAGTCTTTGTAGCAAATAAAGAGTGAATGTAACACAGTCTGCTCATAAATACATTATATGGAATTCCGAAAAACTAATTCTTAGAATTCTTAACACTAAATCTTATCTATAAGATTGCAGCTATAGAAGTGCATAGAAGAGTAACATAAAATCCTTAATTCCCAATTTTTTTTAATCAGGAGTGTCCCTTTGAGGATCATTAGCAGGAACTATTGTCATTCAAGTGGGTTCCACTCCAAACCCAGGCTTCTATTCTAGTTAGTACCAATCTAAGGTTTTTGTATCTTGACAATTGGTATCAGTTGCTATTCAGTAGCTTTCTTGCTTAAGCTAATGGAAGTTATCTTGGGCTTGACCTTAATGTCAGTGGTTTCATGATTCCCATGATATTGAAAAATGTAATTGATCCAAATGCAATTGCTCTGATACAAGTCATTGGAGGAATCTCTTAAGACATAATTGACTCAGCAAATTTATCAGGAGGATATAAGATTTAGTTTTCCCACTCTGAAGGAAGATATGTTTAAAGATAGGAGATCTGACTTTTATTCTCTACCTTCTAATCAGTAGCTGAATCTATCAATGATTCAAAAGCCCCATTCCTTGTGAGGTTTAGATTATGGGTAGTTTTATTCCCTGCCTGGATAAGAAACCAATTGAAATAGTTCCTGCTGTGCAAAATAATGGATTTCTGCACTTGAGGTACTGGCTCGCAATCCTGACAACTATCAAATGTCTGTTTACTCTCTGCAATGGAGAGAAGAGTGGAGTCCTTGATATGATACTCTGTTGATCCTCACCTAAACTGAGAGCAATTAAGTAAACAGAAAGGTGTCTTGATCTCAAAGATGCAAGCTCACGGTGAACTTTCATCCAGTCAAGTATGTTGAAAGCTCGGCTCCCAAAATTCTTTACTTCTCTGTGGAGCTTTTTTTTAAAAAAAAAATCTGACCGAGGAGAAGACATTCTTTCTGTAAGTCAGTTCAAATATAAACTCATATACTGTATATTTTTCCTAAATTGCTGTATTTATTTCTAATCAGTGTGTTTTCTGTCTTATTTGCTGAAGTGATCAATCATTTAATTTCGTCTTCTCAGATAAAATTCCTTTCAGTAATTTGTTGCCAAACATTTGCAGTCATTTTGCTGGCCCAAGCCACTGCCTATTTTTAAGCACAGGTCAGGATTACTCAGTTTCACCACAGCTCTGTTTGTAAGAAAAAAATTAGTTCACTATAGCTACCCTTGACAAAAGCAACATTTACAAATTTGAGGCCCTACAAAATTAAGACTTGGAGCTCTTCACATTGCTGTCTATGTTTGCCTATAAATGCAGTGCACTCTCACACTTCGTAATTTTTACATTTTTCCCCGCAGAGAAAAACGGAATCTGCCATTCACACCAATTCTGGCATCTGTCAATCGCTTGATCTGTTACCACCTTGGAACTGTGGCTAAAGGTTCTTTCATTATTACCTTAGTGAAGATTCCAAGAATGATTCTCATGTATATTCATAGCCAAGTCAAAGGAAAAGTAAGGGGAAACTAAGTTTGATATATAATAAAAAATATTAATAAAACAGGAAAAAAATATGAAAAAAATTGCTCTGGCAGATCAGAACAGAGACCCATGTAATCAGTTCATGTGCTATGAAGTGGGAATGGGATGTGGACCAGCTATACCTCCCATATGTGTAAAATAAGCCTTCTTGGATAAAAAAAACAACCACAAGCTGTTTTTTGGGGACAGTGCATTTGCAGGTGATACCAAGCTGGCAAGAATAGCCAACACTCCAGAAGATAAGCTTAAGATATAGAAGGATATGGACAGACTTGAACACTGGGCTCTATCTGGTAAAATAAAATTCAGTGGTGAAAAAAATTAAGATCACACGAAGGGTTAATATTACTTTTTAATGGTATGGTAAGACCACATTTGCAATACTGCATCCAGTTTTGGTCACCAAAACAAAACATGTTGAGACTCTGGAAACAGTACAGAGAAGAGCAACAAAGATGATTAGGGGACTGGAGGTTAAAGCATATAAAGAATGGTTGCAGGAATTGGATATGTCTAGTTTAAAGAAAAGAAGGACTAGAGGTGACATGATAGTAGTGTTCCAATATCTCAGGGGTTTGCCACAAGGAAGAGAAGGGTCAATCTATTCTCCAAAGCACCGAAAGGCAGGACAAGAAGCAATGGAAGGAAACTAATCAAGGAGAGAAGCAATCTAGAACTTAGGAGAAGTTGTGGATGCTCCAACACTGGAGGTTTTAAAGAAGACAACCAGTTATCTGAAATGGTATAGAGTTTTCTGCCTGAGCAAGGGGTTGGACTAGAAAACCTCCAAGGTCCCTTCCAACTCTTATTCTGTTATTTCTTTTGGCAACCCTCTGCTATCGTATTGCCGCTGCCACCCCTCACTGACCTTTGTCATTTTCTTCATCCCATTGTTGACTAAACCTTCTCCATCTTCTTCCTTCTCCTTCACAAGGCCTTCCTGAAGCCTTGCACAGCTTTGGAATGAAGACCTTATGCAGCCAGAGGCTGCTATGTGAAGGGCCAGGTCAGGCATATCTTAATAGCAGCAGGAGGAAGAACATGGGAACAGTGGGCAGCTGGGATGGGAAGAAGGTAGGGTGGTCAAAAGGGCAGAAATGCCAGGAGACAGATGGGTGGGGGAAACTGAAGCAAGGGTGAGCCCAGTAGGGCAGAAGGTATTAGGTCCTGGCCAGGACTGACCAGGACTACTGAAAGTGCCAATATAAGTGATGGAATCATATGGTGTTTCTATTAACTATCATATTGCTTAGCAATGGAAATTCCAGCCCTAATTAGGGTCACTAAGCAAAGACTATCTGTTCAGCAATTCTGTTTATAAATTGTAAAAAATGTTCGGATATTACCAAATTCTGAATGGTATACAAGGAAGGTTCTTACGATCTAAGCTGGTATAAGCTATATCCATTTTTTTATCATCATTGCAATAATGGAAATGGTAATGTTCCAGTAATCCCCACTGTAGCCAAGTTTACCCAGAGATTTCTCCCTCTAAGTATATAAATAGATCACTTTGTATGGAAAGAAGAAGTGGGTGTCTTGCATATTTGATTTGGCTTTATATAACATAGCTATAATAATTATTAAAATTAGGTCTTATCTTCAAGAAAGCATTATGTAAACTGAATCCTATATTTGAAACTTTTCATCTAAAAAAAGCATTCTGTGTCTATTCAATTTCTTTCTTTTTCTGATTATTGATATTAATATTATTACCTTAGGAAAATGTCTGTGCTCGATGTATTCTAAAAGCCTGCATTTGCTGCCTTTGGTGTTTAGAAAAGTGCCTGACTTACTTAAATCAGGTAAGACCATACTTAAAGCAGAGGATGAAATAATTATTCCAGTACCTATGCGCTAAAGACATGAATGCCTTTACTGAAATTAAAATGCAAGAGGTTCCTTGGCAGAAAATAAGAACAAATATGTTTTAGATAGGATGGCGCTTGTAAAAAAAATAGCAGTATCACTTAGACTTATATACTGTCTCACAGTGCTTTACTAAACAGTTTACAGGGTCAGTATATGCCCCCAATAGTATAGGTCCTCATTTTACCCACCTTGGAAGGATGGATGGCTGAGTCAACCTTGAGCCCGCCAATAAGCAGTGAGTTAGCCTGCAAAACTGTATTTAGCCTGCAATCCTGCATTCTAATCGCTGCACCACCATGACTGAGGTTTGAATGCTGAAAGAAAATTGTAGAGATTGCAGAATGAACTTGTAACAGAAAAGTAAAAACTTTTTTTTTCATATTTAGGTATTGTTTTAGAAAAGAAAGAATTATAATCTCATGTTGTTTAAGGAGGTTCACTGAATTACATCAAACATCATTTGACTGCCATATTATAATTTTACACTTTTTGCTCTTACCATATGATATTTGCCAGTTTTATGCAAATGCTTGCATAATGCGTTAGTTATATAATTTGTTATTTAGATCTATTCAACCTAGTTGTCCTCATTCTCCCGCCCCAAAACTAAATTCTTAAATAGAAAAAGTTCAAATTCAATATGAAAATATTGGACTACGTTCTCCTGTGTTTCAGTACTTTAAAATTATTAATATCCTTCCCTTCCTTCCTAAGGTACATCTTTTAAAAAAATCAGCTTGCAGAGACTAACCATTCTTATGCAAGAATTATTAATTGAAAACAAAGTCTTTTTTTATTAGTCCCCAAAATAATTGGTATAGGCATTACACTAATTTATGGGTTATCCAGATACAAACAAGTTTAACCACATCCCAGTTTATATCCCTGCTATCTGCTTTTATCTCTTGCTGCCACAAAATATAGTTTCTGCAGCAAACATGTTTATGCTGACATAGTTAACACTAAGTACATTGGCAACCTTGCAAGAAAAATAGAGTGGATATTGGAAGCGCATCAGTTTGGCTGTTCCTATCTTGCTAAAAACTAATTTGGTCTATTGAGCAGTTTCATATAGATCTTCATTTTGATAATATTAATGACTGAGGGGGTGAGAGATATTTGTCAGTGTAAAGTTGTAAAGATTTTAAACAGGAAGAGCTTAAAATATAAGTAGAAGAGGATCTAACCAATAATACGGTGTCTTTCTTGCCCAGAATGCATATACAGCCACAGCTATCAACAGTACCAATTTCTGCACTTCAGCAAAGGATGCCTTTGTGATACTAGTGGAGAATGCATTGCGAGTGGCTGCTATAAACACAGTAGGAGACTTCATGCTCTTTCTTGGAAAGGTAAGATTGAGTGGGAAAAAAATGTCAAGAATCATCTCCAAACAGCCTTCTTTATTTAAACCCAAAGCAAAAAGAATGCTGTGATTTTAAAAGCTAAATCGCTAAAATTGCCTAGATGCTGAATTTTAAATCTGTACCAATAATGGTTGGATGATATGTGAGGATTCTGGTTCTGATATCTGTTGGTGTCCAGTGGGCTTTGCACAGTGACACTGCTGCTTCGAGCTTCAAGAGGGGCCTTGATGCCTTCAGCCAAAAATGTTAAGGTGGCTGCTTTTTGAAATGGTTTCAGCACATGCACTCAGAGAAACAAAGGCCAGTGAGGTGTCCAGGTTGACCTCAGTCATTGGCTCCAAAGCAGAGAGCTGATTTCCGAACAGTATGAAATCCGGATTGTAATGAAACACCTCTTATATCTTTATAATGGCCTGGTAATCAGTATATACATAATGTTTACTTATTTGCATGGCATAAAGTGCTATTTTTTATTTTTTTTATTTTTTATTCATATTTATATGCCGCCCTTCTCCGGAGACTCAGGGCGGCTTACAATGTTTGGAGCACAACTCAATGTGCTCAGCAATAGCCTTCATTCCATTGTATATGCCTGCTTATTACTAAGCGGCATTTTTACAAAGTCAGCTTATTGCCCCCAACAATCTTGGGTCCTCAATTTACCTACCCCGAGAGGATGGAAGGCTGAGTCAACCTTGAGCCTGGTGGGATTCGAGCCTGCAGTAATTGCAGGCAGCTGGAACTAAGTGCTAGGCGTTTAATAGCCTGCACCACCAAGGCTATTGTACCTGCTTCTGCAGTCTGGAGGATTTAAAAGCACCTCTCATACTACGTTTCAGCAAGTTATTCTATCAGTGTTATGCAGAACTTGGTGGGGTTCCATAACAATATAGTGGGGTTCTGTTTCAAGAGAATAACCACCACAAAATTCACTGGAAAGAGACAATTTTCTATACAGAACTATTTCATTTTTTTAAAAAAAGTAACAGATTCTATGCTTTGAAAAACCTCTGCATTATACTATGCCGTTACTGATACAGTTACACCCAAAATATATCTTCTGTTTAAATGAAGCAATGTGAACAAATGTCTAGTTGTTAAAAAGTATATCCACAGCAGCAAGGACATTCTCCCCCCCCCACCCCCAAGCAGAGGGGGAGGGGGAGAAACACTGTGTGGGCCAGATTCAGTTAACTGATTCACAGTCAAATGAGTTCCCCACTTGACAACACAGATGCCTGTGCTGCTCATTGTGATATATTTTGTGTTCCTTTTAAATCAAGGACCTGAGGTATTCTCACTTCAAATAGGGAGAAGCTGACCAATTGTGTGGTATAATGCTGATGTTACCATGAGATGTGAAAAGAAACTGAAACTTGCATATACACTTGAATGCTGATGATTTGGCGCCTTTCCTACCATATTCTTTCTAAAATTTCAGTTGGATTGGTGATGAACTTAATATTGCCTCTATATAATTAGAGAACATGATTTGATCACACATTTAAAAAAGTTTTCCTTTAACTGAAAAGTATCAAGTACCTGAATTGTCAAACAAATACATCTCAAGTTTTCATAAAGCATTGGAGTCAAAGATATGAAGTCATTTCTGCTCATTATAATTAAGGGATTCATGCTGTACCAATTAAACTTCCAAGTGAAGGCTTTGTAATCCCACTAATATACTACGTAGTGAGATCATAAATATATGATAGTTGTAAATTGGGATAATAAATAAAATATGCCTGCCATTGGAGTATTAATTTGTGTGATCACATAGCCAAGGACTCCTTGGGGTCCCGTCGGCTGGCCAATGCTGTTTGGCGGTCCCCCGACGATGAGCCTATTCTATTAAAGACCTGGTTATTCAACCAAGCCGGGCTGTGACCCTTTGGGAGGGGGGGTTATCATGGTTTTATTATGTATTTATGTAATTATATTTCAATGGGGCTTGTTAGTTTAATTCTTTTTTAACTATTTATTGTTCTTGTTGTTTTAGTTGTGAGCCGCCCCGAGTCTTCGGAGATGGGGCGGCATACAAGTCTCATTAATTAATTAATTAATAAATAAATAAATAAATAAATAAATAAATAAATAAATAAAGTTAGAATTGGATTTGACTTGTGTTAAAAAGGCAAAGAAAGGGCAGGGAAGTTACATATTTTAGATTTTAGTCTAAGGCTGCATTAACAGAGGGATAGAATCAAGATCACTTGAAGTGTTAGTATCACTTTATAATGCCTTAAGTAAGACCGTACCTGGAATACTGCATCCAGTTTTGGTTGTCACAACATTTTAAAAATGTTGAGGTTTTAGAAAAAGTGCAGAGAAGAATAACAAAGATGATTAGGGGACTGGAGATTAAAACATATGAAGAACGATTGCAGGAACTGGGTATGTCTAGTCTAATGAAAAGAAGGACTAGGGGAGACCTGATAGCAGTGCTCCAATATCTCAGGGGCTGCCACGAAGAAGAGGGAGTCAAGCTATTCTCCAAAGCTCCTGAGGGCAGGACAAGAAGCAATGGGTGGAAACTAATCAAGGAGAGGAGTAATGTAGAACTAAGGAGAAATTTCATGACAGTTAGAACAGATATCAGACTTGCCTCCCATTTGTGGGTGTTCCAACACAGGTTTTTAAGAAGAGATTAGAAACCATTTTTCCAAAATGTTATATGGTTTCCTGCTTAAACAGGGGGTTGGACTAGAAGACCTCCAAGATCCCTTCCAACTCTGTTATTCTGCCTACCGGAATTAACAATACTGATCAGAAATACTGAAACTCGTCTTTAATTCCAGTTAACCAATACAGCAGCATCAAATCAGCGCATCTCTGTTTCGTTTGCTTAAGCCAATGTTCACATTGTTGTAGGGTGCAAAGATCTATTTTTATAAGTATCTTTCATAAACAGCATGACTTGCACTTTGAAAAGGCATTTGAAAATCCTCTTTTCAAGGCTTGCATTTCTTAGGTAAGTGAAAAAAAAATACTGAAACTGATCATATTACTTTTCTAAAACATACAAATATAGAATTAAATTAATTTTCCATTTTCAAACAGCTGACGAGATTTGGGAATAGGTCTGGCTCTACATCTCCAGGGAATACTTCAGAAAATAGTGCAGCAGTTAACTAAATTTTCTCTCACACACATTTTAAATTGTCACAGTGATTCTCTTGCTGTTATAGCATTGAAGTCTTCAGGTCAACTTTAATTGGCCTTTAGTGGGCCTCAATTTCAATTGAGAGTATTTTATTTTATTTTATTTTAAAAATACATACTACAATTGTTTGGAAAAAATATAATGAATCTCTGCACCGCAAATTTTAAGAAAAATAATCCCAAGAAAATTGCCATCTTGGGTGTGTGTGTGTGTGTGTGATATATAATTAGCACTAATTATTAGGAAAAAAACATATTATTAGAATTAAAGCTTGGGTTAAATAATACATATATATTAGAACTGAGCCTTTCTTAATAATTTTAGTTTCAGGCCCAGTCCTTACCAAATCCTTGGTGGCTCAGGCTGTTAAATGCCTAGCACTTAAGTTCCAGCTGCCTACAATTACTGTAGGCTCGAATCCCACCAAGCTCAAGGTTGACTCAGCCTTCCATCCTCTCGGGGAAGGTAAATTGAGGACCCAAGATTGTTGGGGGCAATAAGCTGACTTTGTAAAAATGCTGCTTAGTAATAAGCAGGCATATACAATGGAATGAAGGCTATTGCTGAGCACATTGGGTTGTATCCCAAAAATTGTAAGCCACCCTGAGTCTTCGGAGAAGGGTGGCATATAAATGTAATTTAAAAAAAAATCTGATGCCTTGCAATGTTGGCTAGAAATGATATGAATAGAAGACAAACTGTCTATTAAGGAAGAATTAAGAATTAGTACAACTAAACATTTTATTTTTTGATTATCTTAAAAACAGGTAACATTTGTTCTGCTGTAAAGTCCTGATCGAAAAAGTAATTAAAAAGTTAGCATAACATATGAAAAGAGAGGGAGAAGGAATAAATACTTCATTATTAAAGTCCATTGTTATTAGGTAGAGATTTGACAGACTTTAGTAGTTCAGTTGGTCGCCTAAATCCTGGAGGCGAGGTGTCCTTTGGCAATCAGTGATGCTCTGTGCTTTCTCAACTCTTTCCTTTCTTGTTTCCCTAGGTCTTAATAGTGTGCAGCACAGGCTTGGCAGGGATCATGCTGCTGAATTACCAGCGAGACTACACAGTGTGGGTGCTGCCCCTTATCATTGTCTGCCTGTTTGCATTCCTGGTTGCTCACTGTTTCCTCTCTATTTATGAAATGGTAGTGGATGTTCTTTTCTTGTGCTTTGCCATTGACACCAAGTATAATGATGGCAGTCCTGGAAAGGAGTTCTACATGGATAAAGTCCTGATGGTGAGGCCCTTCTTCTATATTCCTGCACTCTCCTAAGTAGGAGGAATCATTAACTGCAAAAATACTAGCCCGATGGTTGTTGAATGTTGTTTCCCTTAGGAACTCTGTTTTGAAATGTTTGCTAGTTTATTTGATGTTAACGGCTATTTGTTTTCATGCCGCACCATGTTAGAAGTTATTTGACAAGCTTCCATATACATACATACATACATACATACATACATACATACATATTTCGTAGATTTTCACGGGTAAAGGTACGTAGGTCTTGGTGTATTCGGGTCTTGTCCCGTGTAAGATTGAGAATACCTTGGCGACGTTTCGACGAGATCCCACTCGCCATCTTCAGGCTGGTGTCTTCGGCTTTGTGCTTCTGCCAGCAAAGCGTGATCTGAGCTGCCTTCTCTCTATAAATACTGGAGGGGAGGTGTGGTGTGCTGGCTCTGCTGTAAGCGGGTTGGTTAGCTGTGTTTTGGCTGTGTTGTCGCTTCTTGATTGGTTGATGGAATTGGTGTTTGCTGATTGGTTGGCTTTTTTGTAAGAGCCTGTGTGGCTGAGGTAGTGGCTGTGTGTCCTTCAGCCTTTTGTGTTTTAGCTACCTGGGTAGTGGGCTGTGTGATGACCTTCTGAGTTTTATTGTTGTGACATCCTAGGTCTTGTGCTGTTATCTCCTGGGTCGTTGTCTGTGTTGCAACCTCCTGAGGTTTTGTGTTGTAATCTCCTGAGTTTCATGATGTAGTATCCTGGGTGGAAGGCTGTGATGTGACATTCTGGGCCTTGGTTTGGCTCCGAGTTTGAGGTCTGGCTATGTGTTTATAGCGTGTGTCAGTTTGCTTAGTTTGGGGGTTGGAGGGGGGTGTAGCAGCTGGAGTTGCAGCTATGGTCTGGTTTCTGGACGGTGGTTGCCTTTTGTCTGTGGGGTGGGCTTGGGTTTGAGTCTGGTGAGGGAGATTGGTGGTGGCATCATGTGTCACCTTGGGTCTGGTGTTGGTTTTCATGGCCGGGACTCGTCTGTTGATTAGGGCTAATAGTCCTAATCAAACTCAATAAAACTCAGAAGGTCATCACACAGCCCACTACCCAGGTAGCTAAAACACAAAAGGCTGAAGGACACACAGCCACTACCTCAGCCACACAGGCTTGTACAAAAAAGCCAACCAATCAGCAAACACCAATTCCATCAACCAATCAAGAAGCGACAACACAGCCAAAAACACAGCCAACCAACCCGCTTACAGCAGAGCCAGCACACCACACCTCCCCTCCAGTATTTATAGAGAGAAGGCAGCTCAGATCACGCTTTGCTGGCAGAAGCACAAAGCCGAAGACACCAGCCTGAAGATGGCGAGTGGGATCTCGTCAAAACATCGCCAAGGTATTCTCAATCTTACACGGGACAAGACCCGAATACACCAAGACAGACAGACAGACAGACAGACAGACATACATACATATATATATTGGAGAAACCTAAGACTTTTCAGTGGTTCTTTTTTGTGACATATATTACAAGCTACTTGAGTTTTCAGACCACATAGAATTGCTCAATGAAGCATATATAGTGCATATCCTCCTGTTTTCTTCTCAAAACAATGTTAGGAGGTAGGTTGGGCTGGGAAGAGAGTGAAAAGTAGGACCTGATGCAACTTAACCATTACAGCACATACTTATCTCATTAAATATGTAATAAATAAAATTAATAAATGCTAAAAAGCATAAAGCATTAGGGAAAGTGCATCAGTTATAGAATTTGTTTTAAGAACATTAGCCACAATTTGGCATTTCAAATGGCTTAACCTTTAACATGTGATCATCATAAGGGTTCTTTGGATAAATGTCAAGGATCCACTGACATTACTGCTTCCTAGCAGCCAAAGGGAAGAGAGTGTCCAGTAAGTGCATTAGCATCAGGACATTTGCCCAGACAACAAAGCTAACGCTGGGAGGAAATTGAAGAGTGGAAAGTCTTTAGAGGGCAACAGTACAATTGCCCAAGCAGCAGATAATTTTTCTTGTCCTGTCTGGGAGTTGGAGACAGTTCTTTAAAACCATGATGGAAAAGGTTTCAGTATTTAGGTTCCAGAAAATAATGCAGTGGATTTTCCCCAACTATTTTTCAGGAATTTGTGGAGAACAGCAGAAAAGCATTGAAAGAAGCTGGCCGGGGGAGTGGAGGTGAAGGCAAGGAGCTCAAACCAATGGTAGGTCCAAGAGAAGAGATAGCTGCTCTTTTCCAAGAATTTCATTTGTACTTCCTATTCCTTTCTATTTTCACTGACTGTGCTTCTTCAGAAGAAGTGTTTGTCATTTGTGTCACTCAAGGTGTTCTGCTTTTTCTGTTTGTGAGCTTGCCTATTACCTGGATGGCAGAGTTTTTGTCACAGCTGAGAGTGCCTCCCATAAAAGTAAGCTGAAAGGAATGGTATCTTCATTCTTCTCCTGTGTTTATGTCACCAAGGCAACTAGTAGTATTCAGAGTGTTCTAAGGGCTAAAAACAGAGGAAAGTGCTTATTTTAACAATAGCAATAGCACATAGACTTATATACTGCTTCATAATGCTTTACAGCTGTCTTTAAGTGGTTTACAGAGTCAGCCTGTTGCTCCCAACTGTCTGGGGTCATTTTACCAACCTCTGAAGGATGGAAGCTGAGTCAACCTTGAGTCAGTCAGGATCGAACTCCTGGCTGTGAGCAGAGTTAGCCTGCAATACTGCATTCTAACCACTGCACTACCAAGTGCTCTTCAAATATCAGACCTACAAGTAAAATGCCTAGCTATTCTACCTCTGATATCTCTCCCCCTGCTCTGTCCTGGGTTGCTAATGGAATTCTGCAAGAGCCTGCAGCCACAACCAGATCACATGACCCCCCTGGAGGGGGGGGAACGTTCACCAGATGGAGAACGTTCACCACCAGATCCGTGATTTCCATGTGCCTGCAACTGATCTTCTGATATATTTGGTTGGAAAGCTCAGGGGTGAATGGAAGTGGTCCTATCTAATTCACTGTCGTATTTTATTTCTGTTAGTATCAACAATCAGGTCTTTGAAAGGATGTTCTCCTTCGATGAAGGCTTGAACAAACCATCTTAGTAAAGTAAATTGTATCACAGTTTTGCCTCATTGAATCAATGCAGAGCATCTCTCTGAAACAATTAAAAGCAGTCTTGTGTAGTCTTTATACTGTAAGCAATTCATTTAGGCTTCATTTTAAGTTGCTATTCTCCCCTACCAGATAGGAAATAGATATAACAACTCCTTCCAACCTGCGAAAATATCATTTTCCCTAGTTTTGCTTCTTATCCCCTCCCTGTCTCCTTTCTTTACCATTGTTCTTCTATGTTTTATGACTAATGAATAAATATATAATGTAGGCTTCCTTGGTCTGAAAAACTTCATTGCTTATAACTGAGTATCAATAACTCAGAGACAACAGCAGGTTCATTAACATAGCATTATTACTGTAGTTTGTAGTTGGATTGGAATTAAAACATATGGGTACTTCCTTTTCTTCTCCCTGAATCAGCACCTGCTTTGGAGATATTACACTGGGTCAGAAGGTTTTCCTCTCTGCTGTTTTCCCTGAACTGACTCACATGCAAATTTACAATTAAAATGTCCAGTCCGAAACAGCAGGACCTACAACCAGTTCTCTGCATCCAAGAGAGAACCTCAGAGACTGGACAGTCATTTGTTGGGCATATTTTAATCCTGTACAGTTGGCATTAGGTTTGGTGGCCCAAATGGCCCCTTCTGGGATGAGTACTATGGAAGCCATCCTAAGCTCCTTGAAAGAAATGCAGTGAAATAAATTATAGTAAACAGCTAGTCTATACATATATATGCATAAATATTGTCTACAGCTTTCAAGTTGAACTTTAAACATTTGTGCCAAAGAAACAGATTCTTCTTTTTCTCTGTGTACTACTGCTATGATACATGTGTGTTTGTTTTAAAAACCTCCAATTTCCCACATTTTTTTCACCAAAAAATGCAGTACTGTGTCTATTCAAAATTTAACTGCAGTTATAATTTTAAAATTAGCATGGTTTCTTAATTATGTTCTTGATCTAGAAATGTAATGTTTAATTTTTAACTTTTCCCCCAATTTATAACTTCTTTTCCAGGTCTCTGGAGCAAGTTCATCATGAAGTTGATCAGCTGATATGGAAACCATTGACATTCCAAAACAATACTATCTATTTCTCTCTTTCTCTTTCTCTAGCTCTCTCTCTATATATATCTATATCTATATTATTTAAAAAGCAGCCAAAATCAGAGAAAAGGAACAGGGATTTAATACTTTTTTAATGATTATTTTTGTGAAACATGTACTCTTTTCATACGGGTGGCTTTTACAAGCAACTTTTATCATTGTTCCATTTTTAAAAAATCATTGTGATTCATGGTGATGTTATGATTGTAATCCGATAGAGATTTCAAAATTTGGAGGAGAATTCCACAATATTTAAAAATAATAATGCAAGATTTTCAGATTTGGAATAACATAAGTAGGTCAAATAATTTCCCCACATTTTTATTTTTAACATAACACTTTAGAATTCAGTGAGTAATGACTGTTCTGGGAGGAAAAAAATCCTTTGTTAGAATTTTTTATTAATTAGAATCAGAATGGATAATACATTAATCATGTTGGATTTTGTTGCTTCTTTGTAATGGAATACAAATAGGATCTAGTAAGTTTAGAATATTCAGATTTTTTTGTATTATATAATTTAAAACATTAAAAAAACACACAACACATCCTAACTCCTCAGGTATTAAGCTATTGAGACAGCCCCTGAATCTGTGAAGGACAAACTAAAGATGTATGAGGAAGAATGAGTTTAATATGCAACTTCCGTCCTGTGTTATCTTATTTTCCCTGTTAGGTTTAATCTTGTCCTTTGCACATTGTTTTTTCTTTGAACTAAGAAGATTCTTCACTTAAACAATTTAATAACAACATTCTGATGCTCAGCCTTAGATATGCTCCATTGTTGTTCATTCATAACAATATGGAAAGATTTTAAGAGTAGAGACAAACTGTACTACTATACAAAAATAAGTACTGTAAGTTGCTTGTGGTTTTTTTTTTGTTACTGTTGACCCCATATCTGGGAAATATTTCATTATACATTTGATAATTTAGTGGAGTATAGTAGGAAAGAGCACATAAACATCTTTTTGAAATGTCACTGTCTTAGTATATAATGTAGGTCTTAAAGTAGTCTCTGTATATTCATGATCAGGGGATCTGAGAGCCACATGAATACTTCAGAAACTTCCAGAAAGCAATATTTCTCTCCCATTCCATCTTCCTTCATTTTTAGAATAATTTTTCCTAATCGTTTTAGTAACAGGCTAAATACAGAAACTCTTGCCCTCCTAAAAGTCTATGCTTCTTGCAGTGGGATGTGGAGAATATCAGAACTTCTTGGGTATGTGGAAAGTGATTTTCTTTTGTGCCAAACCAAGATTTGTTGGAATGGTAACAATATTATTGTTCTAAGTTTATTTGGGAATTGGTAAGTATCTTTTCAGTCTTTGGTACCAAGAATGCAAATACAGAACTCTTACATTCTTAAATAGGTATTGTTGGCCCTTTTAATCTCTTCTTTTCCTGATAACATAGTATCTTAAACTTGAGATGGAAAGTTCATCCATTCATTCAGATGATAAATGGATAATAAACTATTCAAATATTTAATGACAAATTTATATGAGGAGATACTACTGGGGATGTTTCTCTTTAAAGAAATATATCAACAACATTTCTTTGTGCTTAATTGCCAAATGTTATTTCATTTGTTTTAGTAGTAAGTTACCAATCTTTTCTCCTCTGAGAAATAGGTATCTTTTTCTTTTGCATTCTCTGCTTTTACTCAGTCTAACCAATGCCTCTTACAGTATCCTCTATCCCCTTCCCAGTTTCATAAAGCAATGGTCTGATAACTCTACTTGTATCCTAATAGATTGTTTTATTCTTCTATCAGCCCTTATCTCTACCCTGCCCCAAACTGTAGTAAATGTTATTTTGGAATTTCACTAGAAGAAAATAGAAAAGCAAGCACAGATAGGAGAATAATTCAGCAACTTTTACTACCAATCTATGCTGTACTTTAAATCCATTTGACTTTCTGCACAACTCTCATTCAACATCCATGATAGTTGTTTGCTGACATGTACAGTTTGTCTCCTATTTGACACATGGAAGTTTTTTTGATATACAGACAGTTAGAACCCTCAAGATACTCTCATATTAAGCATGCATTCTGTAAATCACATCTTGGTTTTCCTTTGATCATGTTGGTTTCTGGATAGAACTATGAGAAGGCATTCGGTACCATGTCAGATATTTAAATAATTGATCTGTAATGGAAATGGATTTTTGAAATGTTCTTGAGAATAGATAATCTTCACGCCTTAATTTCATAAAGTTTCTAACTTCTAATAGTTGGGATCATTTTCTTCCTTTTTTCTCAGTAGCCTTTCACTTTTAGGATATTGCTTCTGATATATTCTGAAGGCTTGATCCATGTCCCTCATTCATTAGAAGGTTGACTCTTGTTCTAGATCAGCTTTCTAGGGATGCTCTAAGATACATTATAGGCCTTGAGATCATCAACTTTTATGTTAGTCAAGTTATAACTTTGTAAGTAATTGAGGAAGCAATTGAGAAAACTGGCTGCTTCTTTTGCATGGGGTCTATAACCAGGACACAAACTAGTAAGATCGTTCCTGATCATCTCACCAAATACCATTATACACCAAAAGCTAGCATGATTGGGCCAGAACAACTATTTTAGATCTTTAGGGTGCAAGATAATATTTTTATGGGGAAACATCCTGTAGTTTGAAGTAATAACCAGGAATGTGTTTCTGCTTCTGGTTTTTGTATTAGATCAAGCCAAAAGCATGATTGGTAAACCTTGCTTTCCAGAAGGTTCCAGAGTTTGAAAAGGCTCCTTCCCTATTAATATGAATAGCCAGAGACCTCTGGAAGAACTTCATTGCCTGTTGGTAGCTTTCATTTATCAAGTAATCAGTTTTGTGTGTTAAATTCCTTTCTTCATTCTGAAATTTACTATGTAATGAATGCTAATATTTCTCTGTTTGGCTTAATGTAACGATAAATGCTTATAGTGTAATTGCAGAGAATAATTTCATGATCTGTTTTATGCTATATATTCTTTTGTTACAATTTTTTAAAGAAACTATTTTTGTTAATATAAAAGTAAATATTTCAGAGTAAAATTTTTAAACTTTATTGCACTAAATGCAGATGTGGAGAGAGAGAAAAAAGGAATGCCTCAGTAGTTGAATCACTCCAGAGAATCTTTTGGGAGGAGAGCTACTGCTCTAGGTAAGCTTAGCTAACGGTTATGAAAATAGGTGTAGAGACAAGGTGACTGGCTACCAGTGTTTTGATTCTGTCCTTCCTTTCAAAGGATGAGACCTTTTCAAACTGCTGCTGAATGAAACATAGCATTCTGTAATTAACTGGTGGTCTTTGCTGTGTAACTAAATGCTTCAGTTAATTTTTATAAATCATATAACATCTCAATCATTTCAGGCTACTTGCAATAAAAATCAGGACAGTTTAAAAGAAGAATCTTTTCTCAGTCAGTCACATAATCCAATCATGAAACTAAGTTTAGCAAACTAGATTAGCCTCTGTTCCTGCTAACATGCTGATTTTACCAATGTGATTTATGCCATGAAATTTCATTTTAAGGTAGCTGACACAAATCAAGGTTTGAAATGCACGTCTTAGCAGGAACCAAGGTACTAGTCTAGGCTTAAACTAGAGCACTGCTTTAAATCTCTTTTAATGTAAATATTACATGTTACTGTAATGATATTGGAGGAGAATTATGAGGAGGAGCCTTAATATACAGGAGGAAGTTATGTAGCTTTGCCCTGGCACTTAACTTCAGATGTAATTGTTGTAAGTCACTGAAGTGATACTTATTATTTATTTATTTATTTATTAATTCGACTTATATGCCGCCCCCTCTCCAAAAGGACTCGGGGCGGCTTACAAAATAAAAACACACAACAATAAATTAGTTAAAACCAGATTAAACAATCAAGCCGAATTAACACTAAAATAGCAGAGATAAAACTCTAAAAAGACCACCCCACCCCAGGGTCACAGCCCGGATTGGTTAAACAACCAGGTCTTCAGGTCGCACGGAAAGTGCGGAGGTCAGGGGCCAGGCTAAGCTCCAGGGAAGTTGATTCCACAGGTCAGGGGCCGCAACAGAGTAGGCCCGTCGTCGGGGACCGCCAGCCGCACTGTCCGCTGACGGACCCCAAGGAGCCCCTGTCTGTGGGATCGCACAGGGCGGTTGGTGTTCGATGTCGGCAGCAGTCGCTCCCTTAAATAATAGGGACCCATGTCGTGAAGGACTTTGTATGTTAAAGATAGAACCTTGAACCTCACCTGGAGCGCAACCGGCAACCAATGCAAGCCACGCAGGAGGGGGGCAACATGGGAGAACGGGAACTCCCATCACCACCAGCGCCGCATTCTGCACCAGTTGCAATCTCCGGATGGTGTGCAAGGGCAGTCCTAAGTAGAGAGCGTTGCAGTAGTCGAGTCGCGAGGTAACAAGGGCATGAGTGACCGTACGCAGGGCATCGCGGTCCAGAACGGCGGGCTGGCGAACCAGCCGGATCTGGGCAAAAGCCCCCCTGGTGACGGCTCCCACCTGCTCCTCCAACCGGAGCCGTGCATCCAGGAGGACCCCCAGATTCCTAGCCCTATCCACAGGGGGCAGCACCACTCCCCCTATGGTCAACGATGGACATTCCAAACTAGACCGCGATGCCGGTATGTACAGCCACTCAGTCTTATGAAGGAAATCTGGACTTAGCAGATTGAAAACCACAGCGATTGGACCACAAACAGAAAAGGAACAGCAAGACACTTAAGTAGCTCCTCCAAGGTTATCTGCCATTGAGTTCTACTTCAACAATGACTCAAGATAGGAGACCTGGTTTAGACTCACCACTGACATCATCACAATTCCTGCATTCCAGGCTCTACAAACTTGGGTTCCCTGCTTGCTGAAAGCCTTGAGAAAAGAGATGCTTTTGGGTTTGAACTTGCAACTAGAATTGTAAAGAGAATCAAATTTTTGTATTTTTGTATACCTTGATTGTGCAGCATTTTTATATACAGGTCCTGTTTTACAAATAAAATTGGTTTCTTAACCTGGTGTTTAAAAAGTTTTATGGGTATTACTTCTCTTAGGAGCTGTGATCTTCAAGGTGAACATATCTCCCATTTTCAGGCAGAAAGGTGCACTTCAGGCTGGCAGGACCGGGAGATTTCTGAGACGTTTTACCAAGCATGAAATGGCACCCGACTGGTCAAATTACTTGCTTAAGCAGTGATATTTTTAGGCAGAACTCAGTAAAAAATAGAATTACTCTCTGGTAAGGGGGGTCAATAGTGCAGTGGCCTAGAGGTGGAACTCTCGCCTCACAATCAAGAGGCTGTGAGTTTGATCCTAGGTAGTGGCAGATATTTCTCTCGCTGGGCACAATGAGTAATTATCTGCTGCAAACTCTGCTTTGGCAACAGGAAGGGCATCCGGCCAGTAAACATTCAGTCAGCTTCATTTAGTTGCCCAGACTGCACTTCGATGTAAGGGATTATGGGGTTATTAAAACACAAAAAAGGGGGGGACAATAAATTTTACAAATAAATGCAATTGGGGTGTTTTTAAGAAGATTCAACCTAATAGTTTTGCAAAGCATAAGGCTGCTTCTAACAGTTTTAACCAAGAAGTAGCAAGATTTTCCTCCAAAGTACTTTTATTTTGAAATGTACATTTTCTCATTTGGAATAAGGCCATTTATGACTCTCATAAATTCATTACTAAAATTATTTCCCAACTGAGTACATCACTACCTTTAATCAGTAACAATTCCATTAATTCTGTTTAGTTTTCCATAAGACTAATGGAACATGATTTTATGATGACATGCTATGATGATCTAGCAGCAAAATTTAATTTTCATGCATGTCCTGAAAATCACCTGTCCCATATTTTTTTTCAATTGGATTCTTAATTCTTGCAATGCAACTATTTAACTGGCGATACCAAAAACAGTGTATTTCATTTTGTAATTCAGAAGTAATTTAATCAAGTATTACATTTAAAAATTTTTTTAATGTTCTCGGTTAAATTAAACATCATTTTACTTGATCATGATATTAAAGAACTCTAATTCCTTGGCTTATTTCTTTAAAATATTTTCTCATTTCTACTGCTATTTTAATAGTTAAGTCCCTGACTGCACATTTCTTCTGCTTGTTCTAGGGAGCAAAATTGCTAGACAAGTTTGTTCAATTTGGAGTCAAGCAAAAGGGATACAACTTCCATATTGTTTTAAGCAACCACATGATATAGTACTTTACACAAAAAAGATTTTTAAGACAACCTGATTTCTCTTCAGATTGTAAATATTTGTCATGCTTGTTTTGGCCAGATTGGAAGACAGGAAATCTTGATTTGATTATCTTCCTACTTGGCTTCATTTGTCTGAATGCCTGTTTTCAATAGCAGAACTCCCGTCTACCCCCTAGAGGTCTCCGTATCTCCATGAGCTTGTGAAGGTCTATCGCAGGGGTGGCGAACAAGTTCGACACAAAGAGCCAAAATTTTAAACTGTGAGAGTCAGAGAGCCACACCACGCAGTGACCTGCCAAAACAGACAAACACTCACACAAAAGCATATAATTTTAACAATAATATATTAAACACAGCGCTTTCCCATTCCGTTCAATAAAGAAGAAAGCGTCTTCCCATTCTTCCAAAAATGTCCTGTGTTCATCTTCATATTTTCGTTTAGCTTTGCATTTTGCCATTTTGAGTGAGGGTAAAAATCCTGCAGTGATGGTGAGGGTGTGCTGCGTCCTCCACACTAAGAACAAACGGCAAGATGTGGCACAACATGTGACACACGTGTCCCCCGCCGCTGGCCCGTGCAGTTGTTTCCAAGGGATGGGAGACGGGATGACGCAGCCTGGGGGCGGGACTACGCGCTCGGAAATCTCTCCTCAGAGGTCCCTCCTCAGAAGCAGCATAACAAAATCCAAACTTGGCAAAGAGCCACAGTATACAAAATAATGATAAGAGGCAAAGAGCCGCATTCATTTTGGCCGGGAGCCGCATGCGGCTCAAGAGCCGCGTGTTCGCCACCCCTGGTCTATCGGATCCCTTGTAAAATAACAAGCTCTTGTAAAAGCCATGGAAGCCATCTGCATTGTTTTAATTGGGATTTGCTGAAATTTCTTCAGCACTGAACACGGCTTGGATTTCGAAGCCAGTTGGACAGGGTTTTTCACTCTTTATCACACTAGTGCTTTATGCTTTCCAAGTTACATCTGTCATCTCTTCCACTGTTGATTGCTTCTTTTGGTAATTCCTAGCTGAAAAATTAATTGGAGCAAAGCAAATGGAAGTTTTTCCTGCTCCCTTTAAGAAGCCATTATGCATTCATGCATTTATGGGGATTATGTACAAGCATTCTGAAAGATACCATGAAATTGGGATGGTTTTTATTGTTCTTAAGTAACCAAGATTTATTTTTTTTTGCATTTGGTGCCGCACACTATGGAATCAGTTATTCTTAAATGAACTTATATTTTCCCTATCAAAAATTATTAAGTGCTATATTCTAAATTAGAACACAATTTCTATTCCGGAAACAGGCATTTTGTACTGACTACATAGTGTAAACCAGAGGTCAGAAACTACGACTTCACACATCATTGGGTATGTTGAGTAGGGCTCCTGAGAATTGTAGTTTACAAAAGAATGAAGGACCACGACTTCCTAATTTATTATTTATTAACTTCTATACCACCCGTTGTCAAGAGTGTTTGCAGCATGACTATTATTATGACACAATCCAGGAGCAAAACAGCAGAGATTTAGACATTTAACAGTGGTTTATATACAACAGTTATATACAGACATATACATGGTAGGTAAAATACCTTACAAGCAATCTTTTTCTTAACTCTGCTTGGAGAACTTTGCAATGAATACCGGACACAAGGAGGGACAACACGCTCTCTAATGGCTGTCTATATAAACACCCCAGTCTTAAAGGGAAATACCCATGCTATGCTGATTCATTCTTATTGCATCAGCCTATACTGTATCAGCTTCACTGCTGCTTGGCTCTTAAATTCGAAGACCTTAATACCCATCTCCCCTATAATTTCTATTTTAAAGCAAACTGCAGGCAGTGGGAACATTCAATCAGATGAGTAGACCTCTCCTACAGTAAAATGAAAAAGCTTCCCTGCTCTTAAGCTTACTTTGCCCCACCCCAAAAAATGACTTTGGGGGAAACCATGAGAAAGCAAGAGATTACGGAAGCATCAATTTTACTTATGGATATCATTTCATTGGCAGATATAGCTGAAGAGAGTCCAGAAAGTATTCAGTCAATGACCAGTAAAAAGAAGCTTATAAAAACACAGACATAGCTGGATTCCAATCAGAGAAGAATTTATGTGGGGATCGTCTGTCACCAGGAATAAAATGTACAGCAGTCTTTCAAAATTTGTGAACCCTTTTGATTTTTCAGTCATTCTGCTTAAATATGATCTAAAATGCTATCTGTTCTTCATATGAGACCTACTGATACTTTAGGTTGGAGGTAGCACTGCCCCGCTCTGCTCAAACCTGCAGTGTTTAAACTGTATTTAATCCTCATCATTTTAATTATTTTTATATTTCTATTTTTACTACATTGTAAGCTGCCCAAAGGCACCTTGGGCGGCTTGCAATGTAGTAAAAATAGAAATGTAAAAACAATTAGAGATATAAGAACAATCTTAGTTATAAAGTGATTTATGAAGTCACTTTGGATAGTCAGGTGGGAGACATACACATTTAATAAACAGAACCCACTTAAACAAGTCAAAGTATTACATAAGTCATTTATTGAGGGAAATGTTCCAAAACTACATATATGCATGGCAAAATTATGTGAACCTTTGCTTTCACTAACTTGGGTGTCATTTTTTTTTCATTGTACAAGTGCATTCACAAAGTCTCCCTTCTGGAAAACGTCTGAGGAAGATTACTGCACCATACCTGGATCCATAGAATTGCAGCATCTAAATGTTGGCCATATCTTCCAAAAGATGTCCACCAAGAATGGCTCTTGAATTTAGCTTTGCGATAAACAGCTAAAGGTTCTTATCATAGAAGGCCCACCCACGGCAGCAGTCCATCTGGCTGTGAGCAATTTTGCCTTCTAAGTGCCATGATAATTAGTACAAGCAATAGTGAAATGGCCTGTCTAAAAACTATTTTGGTGGTCCAAGATAAAAGAGGAGTTAATGATGAAAGGCGCAGATGACCTAGCGAGTGCCACAAATAGGCACAGCTTCAGGTCAAAGCTGACAAGGTCAGTGCAACGTGGTGTTTTCAACTCCACAGCATAATTTCACAGTTGTTGTGTGTTTTTTTTGTTTTAGTAATCACAGAGTCTGATAATGCTAAAAACCTAGCAGAATTGCACAAAATCTAACCAAATTGCTCAATTAGCCAATCATCACTTTCCAAGTGGGCATGAAATAAAGAGCTTTTAGCTTTTGGTGGCAATTATTGCCCTAAAATTGAAGCAAGAAAGAAAGGAGGGAAGAGAGCAGTGAATACATTCTGGAAAGGCTTCTGAAGTGCTGAGCCATGCTGAAATGTTTTATATATTATAGACAGATAGAAGGAAACTATCTACAACGTTCAGAGAACATACCAACCAGGAAATTGAATAAGGACGTTACAATCTTCCAACTAGGTAATGTTCTTCACCTAAATACAGATGAATTCAGGGCCATCTTGTGAGTAAACTCATTATGCTCTTCAAACTTTGGATTGGGTGGGTTGTTTCCCCCTTCTCTATTTTTGTATTGGGAGGGGGCACAATAGCTCAGCAGTTAAAGACCCTCCCTGAGCTTGTTAGCTGGAAAGCTGACAGTCCAGGTTTGAGACCCAAGTGCTGTGTGATGGATGAGCTGCTGTACTTGCCTCTGCTGCTGCCTACTTAGCAGTTTGAAAGCATGCGAATGCGAGTATTTATTTATTATTTATTTATTAATTCGACTTGTATGCCTCCCCCTCTCCGAAAGGACTCGGGGCGGCTCACAGCTAAAAATACAACAATAAATAAATTACCTAAAAACATATTAAACAAATTACAGGCCGAATTGGAATTAAAACCCCAAAGTTAAAATAAACAAAATAAACAAACCCGCAGAGAGTAGATAAATAGATACCACTTCAGTGGGAAGGTAACAGTGTTCCGTGCACCTTAGGGTATAGTCATGCTGCCCACATGATGATGGAAAGGATCTTCGAACAACGGTGCTTCCCTCAGCCAAGAAACGGAGATAAGCAACGCCCCCTAGAATTGGACACAACTGAACAGGGGAAACCTTTATTCTTTTAACGTTAGTATTATCCTGCCTGGTGAAGAATATCTGAAACACTGGAAGTTTATCATTCTTGTTCATGCTGAATTCACACCAACCAGATTAGATTTAGTTGCAAGCCTATCCCCGCTGAATTTGAAGAAAGCTAAACTTGACGTATTTATTGCTTTATAATTATCTGGGATTTCATCCATGACCTGAACTCACTGAATAGCTTCTGCCTTTTCTCCCCATTTCAATGTGGAATCATCAATATTGACTCAATAAAGATATGAATATATATGAAACTTTTTTGAATACAGCCCCCCCCCCAGTCAAATGAAATTAACAAAATTTACCCACCACCACCACCTCCAAGCAAGTGTCCTTTGGACTTCAGTCTCAGAAGGAAAAAAATAGCTTGAAAAGGAAATAGCTATTTCAGTTAAAAACAAGTCTTACTTAAAGATTAACCCAGTTTGGACTCAGGCACAGCACAAAGTCACACTGTATTTAGTTGTAACTTATTGTTTAGCTAGTCATTGTGGTTTATAGTTATCACGATATGCATATTCAGCCCATTACAGTTTATTCCATACAAATGGCATTATGCGGCACTGAAAAATGGGACTTTATTATTGGTCCTCGCACTTACACAACTGCTTTCTCAGTCGGC
Organism: Naja naja; assembly: GCA_009733165.1. Lineage (NCBI taxonomy): Eukaryota > Metazoa > Chordata > Lepidosauria > Squamata > Elapidae > Naja > Naja naja. The sequence goes on from CM019149.1 coordinate 208,812,524, forward strand.
TCCCAACAAGTAAAGTAAATGAGGGAAGTGAGATTTGCTTAACCACCATGTCAAAAAAAGGTCATAAAATCAGACACATTTAACAAACTCATCACTTAGTGTACAGTCCCATATGTGGTTGTAAGTTGAGAACTACCTGTAAATAAATCATGAATGATACATTTTTAAAAACATGAGTGGTTCCTTGTAAGGAGCCTTCACAAGTTCTTTCATTGTATGCTGTCAAATCAGTGTCAACCCATAGCAATTAAAAATAAAATTTTCAGAGAACATTTATGGTATAGATGGGTGTGTGTGTAGCTGGGCTAGCGCAATTCAACGCCATCTTGTATCTGTTTGATCTGTTAAAAGTATGTTTAGCTAAATCTCTGAGTGCATCAGTGACAGTTACCATAGTGAATATAAAATGTTGTTTATGGGTAAATGAATGAGGGTAAGCCAGTTGGTGAAACACAGTTTTCTATGCAGGATTTTCGGAAGAACAGAGACATCTCCAATGTGTAATTATATATGTTAATTATTCTGGAGGGAAATCTATAATCTTGTCTATATAGAATACGTCTCAGTTATCCAAGAAGGCTGGGTTGATCTCGTGCCACCTGACAGATCTGCAGGGATAAATAGGGAGGATGAACAAAGCAATGAACGCTAACAAATTAAGCCATAAAACAGCAGATTAGGAACATCCTGAGTAGCAATCATTCAAGTTCTACCTAAACTATGATAGGTAGCCAATGTGCAGCCAACACTGGCCGCTTGTCCAAATTGGCTCCCTTTTAAGACCCATTGTTCCTGGCAGTCCGCAGAGGAGACAAGCAGAATCTATCTTCTCTTTCTTTGCTTGCCTCAATTTAATAAGTGCAAAATGTGACGCTCAGCCAGGCCCTTTGTTCTAGCTTTACTGAAAATCTTTTCTGGGCCTAATTGCAGACATTTGCATTTACAGCCTGTCATGGAAACACCCTGGAATTGTTCTTCGTGATAAAGCAGAATATAATTTGGTGTCGTGGTAAAGGTGCTGGCTTAGAACCCAGGAGACTTGAGTTCTGGTTTCACCTGTGGCACGAAAGCCAGCCAGGAGACTGTGGGCCGGTCACTCCCTCTGAGCTAGTCAGGTAGTCCATGACTTATAACCATTCCTTTAGTGACTGAAGTTACAATGGCACTGAAAAAGTGACTTATGATCAGTCCTCACACTTATATCCATCATAGCATTCCCACAGTCACATGATCAAAATCCAGCCATTTGGCAATTGGCATATTTTTACAACAGCTGCCGTGCCCTGGAATCATGTAATTGTCACCTGTGACCTGCAAATACATGGTTCACTTAACAACTGCAATGATTTGCTTCACAAAGGTCATAAAATCAGCCATGACTCATTTAACAATGCTTAGCAACGGAAATTCTGGTCCCCCATTTAAGCCATGAAATTACTGAAGCTACCGTTAGGTCAAAGAACAGAATATAGGTAGTCCTCGACTTATGACCGCAATTGAGCCCAACATTCCTGTTGCTAAGTGAAACATTTGTTAAGTGAATTTTGCCCCATTTTACGACTTTTCTTGCCACAATTGTTAAGTGAATCACTGCGGTTGTTAAATTAATCACACTGTTGTTAAGTGAACCTGGCTTCTCCATGGACTTTGCTTGGCAGAAGGTCACAAAAGATGATCGCATGACCCCCGGGACACTGCAACTGTCATAAATATGAGTCAGTTGCCAAATGTCTGAATTTTGATCACGTGACCATGGGGATGCTACAAAGGTTGTAAGTGTGAAAGCTGGTCATAAGTCATTGCTTCAGGGTTGTAGTAACTTGGAACGGTCACTAAATGAACTGCTGTAAGTTGAGGACTACCTGTACAGCCTAATTCTGCAAAATAATTGGCATTAAGCGCATGCACTCATGGGCACAAACACACACAAGAGCCAACTCTTGTGTTTTTGAAAAGCACTAAGCTTCTGTGTCATTTCATTTGGCTTTTATTCTGATATCAAAAGCAAAAAGGGGCTGATTTTAAACAAATTCATAGAATCTGAAAATGCAAAAGCAATGAGGCCCTCCCAAATTGGCTCTCCATGCGTGTGAGTAAACACCACATGTGCTCTCATCCTTGCAGTGTCTGATTTTTTTTAAAGTTCTTTCTTTCTCCTGGGGCCCTCCAGAATAAAGACCGTGCCTTCTCCATTTTAGTGTGTCCTTGGGAAGGGAGGGGCATTATTCAAACTGGACCCCGAAGAGCTGTGATGAAGGAGGCAGGAATCCACGGAGGGTCCTTGACAATACGTGAAATGTCTGCAGCCTCAGCAATTTCTTGCTTTGGACGTTGCTGGGAATCAATACCCGATTTCCTATCTACTGTGTTAGAAAGGGTTGACATTCGTGTCAATATTTGCTTCCTGCTGTCTAAATCTCTGACCTTATCCCTTTCCAAGCAATCTTGAACCTATGAACGTTGGGAGCTTCCAGCATCGATAAAATGCTGCCCAGGGACTGGCTCAGCCAGCAATCAGGAGAGAATTCATCAGTCCCCGCGCAATAGCTCTCTGGGGACGTGACCTGTCCCCTCCAGCTGTCCTTGACAAGATCTGCTTGCTTATCAGGCATGTGCTTTTGAGTCAACAAGCCCCAAGCCATTGCTCCTCTTCCCAGGGGGCGCATCAAAATCACAGCCTGCCCCCTGTAGGTTCTATGGGAGAACTAAGCCCTTTCTAAGGCAGAATGTGCCAAACCCCAAATTGGAGACCAGCTGATTCTGCTCTCTGCCAACAGTTCTGGCCTCTTCCTTTCAATTCACAGAATGATTTCCATGGCTGTGTTAAGGGGCACAGCTTCCTCGAGCTCTTACAGAGTCTTTTTCTTCCCTTGGATTAACTTCTCTTATAACTCTGTGCTCCGGTGTGGGGTTCAAACCCACACTTCCTTTTCAATCCCTGGCCAAAACCAGGCAAAGGGCCCCTGTGCTATTATGGGGGGAAAGGGGGGGGTCCTTTCTGTACTGCTTAAAACAAGTAACCCCACTTTGTAAGTTTAGCATGAGGCTTGAGTTCTGTGGGTGAGCAAATATGGAAGGTGATTTTTACTGGTCGTACTTCTTAAGGAAGTAGTCCTCAATGTGTATGTTCAAAATTAAAGAATACGTTTTTAGTAACATTTAGTGTCACTAATATGACACATTGAATGCAAATATGAACAAAGTTCATACCTTGTACAAACTGACCAAATTACCATCCGTGGCAGAATCCTTAGACAAAATCTTTCTCCGTCAAACATCAACTTTCTCCATTTTTCCCTTCAGCAATCTTCATCTACTCTCCCATCCAACCAATGATCCACATTGCCAACTCTCATAAGATGTTTCACCATTGTACTTTCCCCTCACCTCCAGTCAGCCAGTGCATATTCAAATGGTTTTCTTACTAGTTAAGACAAGAACACAAGCAATGCATATTAAATCTCAGTATCCACAGGTTTGGAAGCTTCACCAAAGGCCATCTAGCTCATCCCCTGCTAATGCCAATGCAAAGCATCAATGGTATAGGTCATTTGTATTGATTTTTGAAGGGATTTATATTGTTCATGCCCTTTATATCATGACTGGGAGTTACCAGAGAATTAGATACCTGCTCACCAGTGTTAGAAAGTGGTGGTATGAGAGTTACAGTTTACAACTCTCCCATAAACAGAAAGGCCCAGTAGAACAATCCCACAGTACCCTCTACTGGCCATGTAATCAGAGAGTAGCAAAAAAATTCTATGGTATAGGCATCCAACTAATATCACATACTCTTATCTCATATATATCTACAATATGGTTGTAAAGTACCCACGCTGTTTACAATAATAAGTTATGAATTTGGCTAGCTAACCAAGACCATTCCTCATGGCAGACTTTGGGAAAAGAAAGTCACCTGGAAATTCTAGTTACATAGCTCTGTACCATAGCAGGCAGTTGACTGTTCATCTGGGGGGGTCAAACAGGGTTTGAACTTGGGCCGTTATCCCAAATAAGAACAGATTTGGTCCTTTTTATTTATTTATTTATACTTCTGAAGATGGTACTAGAGGCATCTATAGGGTGTGGGTGGGGGGGTAAAATCCACAAGATGGCAGCATAGAGTCAAAATTAAAAGCCCAGGGTTTTCTTGGGAAGAAAACATTTTCCCAGTGTTGTGATCCCACAAGCAGACACCATTTTCCAAGTGGCCAAAATTCATTGCAGGAAGAAAGTAAGAAAACATTCTCCCTAATTTTTCAAGTTTCTCTCCTACAAAGGAGCCTGGAGTGTGGCAAAATTAATGTCAAGTGCAGGAAACCAAGATAACATAAGGAATTGCTCAAGCAGTTTCTTTATTACAGTTCACCCATAGACAGGAATCTTGTCAGACTAAGGCACACTTTGCATAACTAATCTGATAAATGCTTTGAAGAATTAGGGAAGATTCTTTCTTAGTCTCTCCCTGCATGCAAATGATTCAAGGCTGATCTGTCTCTTCGCCCTTCCCTCCTGTAAGTCAGTGCCAGATTCCATCAAACTATAAATATTTAGAACAAGAAAAAGGAAACTGTAGATAGGAAGATCTGGCACCACGACTAAAAATAACAGAATATGGTTTATAAAATGTGTTATTTATTAATTAAATTTGTATCCTGACTGCCTGTTTATACAACGCTCCAGGCATCTTAATAATATAAGAACAAGAACAATATCATTAAGAGCAAGATAAAATCTTTAAGCAATCGTTTCTAATCAGCTCTGAGAAAATGAAATTTACAATGTCCTGATTCAGCTAATTGCATCGAGAAGCCTCAATGTGGCTAACCATGATTTTTCTCTGTTGTCCATACTTGCCTAGATTCACACAGATATCTGAAACCGTGAAGCAGGAGAGCCAGTGAATTTGTGGAGAGTCACCCTGGCTTCTTTCTACCTCAATATATATTTATTTGTTTGTTTGTTTGTTTGTTTGTTTGGTCTTATATGCCGCCCTATCTCCCAAGGGACTCAGGGCGGCTCACATAAAAAACACCCAATACAAAAGTTAAAAAATTAAAAGATAATTAAACTAATTAGACCAGATAAAATTTAAAACCCAATCCACAAGACATTTAAAACTAAAGCCCCCGCCCCCCCCAGTCCAGTCCAGTTTGTTCGAATAACCAAGTCTTTAGGCCGTGGCGAAAGGAGCGGAGGTCAGGGGCCAATCGTAGCTCCAGGGGAAGTTGGCTCCACAAAGTGGGCACCCCCACAGAGAGGGCCCTCCCCCTAGGGACCGCCAGCTGACATTGTTTGGCCGACGGTACCCCAAGGAGGCCTTGTCTGTGAGCGCACACCGGGCGATGGGTGTTCAGTGCTGGCAGGAGACGTTCCCGCAGGTACCCCGGCCCTAAGCCATGTAGGGCTCTATAGGTAAGCACCAGCACCTTGAATATAAGTGGACTTCATGAAGCTACAGCTGTGCATCAGGCCATGCATGAGAGCCAAGCACTGGGCTTCTGCTCTGAAGGTGTTGCAATGGCAGCAGCCTCTGCCACAGCCCAACACACTCCTTAATCCTGACAACGAACAGGCCTGGCTCAAGATGACCCGGCCTAGTTTACTTTCCTCCTCTTCAAGGGTCTCTTCATTGGGAGTATCGCCCTTCAGCTGCTGAGAGGAATGATGGTTGACTCAGCACTTGAACCCAGCACAATTCCTCAGGAAGAAACCCAGGAAAATGAGATTGGGCACTTCTTCTACCCCTGGCAGGAACGTGATACCTTGTAACAAAAAATCTAGTCTGCTTGGCAGCGTTGGCAGAAATATCCTTCTGGGTTCAGTTCCAAGTGTGGCAAAAGACACTGGAAACATGGAGGCTGTTTGAAAGGTTTAATGGTGGACAGGACCACATGGCCTGGAGCTCCAGAGTGAAAAGGAAGGATGATCATATGCTTCAAGGTGAAGGAAGAGATCAAGAAAAAACGGCTGAGGTGCTGAGAGTGCCTGGGTTTTATAACTTATGTTGGGATTTGAATTGGAGCTTGTATTCTGATTGGTTGTCAGACTTCCATGAGTCCATGCAGGGGCAACTCCCTGTCCTGAGTTCCAGGCTTGGTTGAGCCTTGCTGGATGCTGCTGCTGAAAGGGCTTTTGAGCAATTGCTATAGCTTTACCTGGAGATCTTTGTTTTGTAAAGTATTCTGGCCCAGGCCTTAATGGCCCACCCATTAACAAAGGTGGGGATGAGCTTCTACTTCTGAGGTGAGTTTCTGCTTCTGAGTTTCTACTCTTTTTAGGGGAAATATTCTGCCTTTTTAAATATTTCCTAGGGTATTTCAATTTTCTAGGAGAGGTGTGGGTGCTAACTTCCTACAATAGCTAGTTAAGGAGCGCCCTTTAATGGGGTGGCTACCAATTTGCTAGTGAGCTAAATTCAGGGTGTTTATTGCAAAACAAAACCACATGGTTCTAGAATCTAAATATTTATCCGTACACCTGTAAATCAACCAGCTCGGATGGGGATGTGCTTCTGTCAAATCTCTATTTGGGTTTACCCTGTTGATGATATTCTTCCCTGTTAGGACAGCAATCCTGTTTTGAATATTTTTATATATACATACATACATACATGCATACATACACACACACACACAGACACACACACATGCACACACACACGCATGCCACCTATCTCACTGTCAGGTGACTCTGGGCAACTTGCAAATGCTATAAAAACGATGATACAAACATGAAAATGTTAAATATTAAATAAACAGAAATTTAATTAATAACCAGGATATGCAAATCTGTCTGCTACATTATTGCTGCCAAACTAACAATGCTGTCCAAACATTGCCTGATTTTTTTTTATTATTGATGACTGGGGAAGGGTGGGAGGGGTTGTTGCACAAATGCATTCATTGCCTCTGGATACCACACAGTTTGAGTAACCTGCCATAAACCATTTCTGGTTAACTGCAGTAGCTAAGCTTCAAATAAGCAAGCCACATTATAATTTAATGTCATGTACTAAATCAACCACTGACTGTAATTAGCCAAGAAGTAAGCTACCACTTGCCAATATATACATAACCCATCCCCCTGCCCCTTGGGGTCTGTTACCTTGATATACCGGGAGGGCTAAGCGGCTTTATCTTACCAATGTTGAAGGATAAGTCTCTTAGCAATAAGTTCAATGTAGGGAATCAATTTCCATTGTCCAAGTATCAATTTCATGAAACAGATATCAGGAGGAGTCTAGTAGTACCTTTTCCCATTACAGTAACACATTTTACCTCAAGGCAAAAACTTTCCTGAGCTACAATTCACTACAATACCATATCCCTCCTGACTTTTTACCACCCGTATACTAGTCTAACATCATTCTCCTACCATATAATAAATATATAGTCCAAAGGAACACGGACACCTCAAATATTAAACCCTAGCTCAAAATCAAATGAATAGGTATAAGAACTATCCCCCAGAACATAAACAATTTAGGATATTGTGAAAACTTATGCTACAATGAAGCACTATTCTATTGCATCTCCAACAGCTTGATAACTTAATTCCTTTCCTATACAAGCATCAATAAGACTGAAATAATATTTTTGCATTGAACAAACCTTAGAAATGTTCGATTCAAATATCAAGAGTTGAAATTTCATGGGAATTTCCTATTCCTTACTCCAGTCTTAATATTCATTTGATTATATTCTTTTGATATTACACATTTATAGCATTTTAAAATACCTTTTATAATACATTTATTAAAGTCTAATCAATGGCTTCTTTGTCTGATAAGATTTAGCAATCACTAATAATAATTCACATGCCTCTAAAGCTGAAAATGCTGTCAATCCAAATCAAGATGTCAACAAGTAAATATTGCAAATACTGCCAGTGTGTAGCAACAAACAAATGGTACAGGTAGTTCTCTATTTACAACAGTTTATTTAGTGACTATTCAAAGTTACAACGGCAATGAAAAAAGCAGCTTATGACCATTTTTCACACTTATGACTGTTGCAGCATCCCCATGGTGACATGATCAAAATTCAGAGGTTAGGCAACTAATTCATATCTATGACCGTTGTAGTGTCCCAGAGTCACGTGATCTTCTTTTGCAACCTTCTGTCAAGCAAAGTCAATGAAGAAACCAGATTAAGCTTAACAACCACATTACTAACTTAACAAATGCAATGATTCGCTTCACAGCTGTGGCAAGAAAAGATATAAAATGGGGAAAACTCACTTATGTTTCACTTAGCAACATAAATTTTGGGCACAGTTGTGGTCATAACTTGAGGATTACCTGTATTTATTATTTAGCCCAGGATGATATTATGAAATGATAAGAACTAGTTGTTATCACTGAAGAATTGATTTCAGGTGAGCATTACCTATGTGGACATAGCTTAATATTTAGACAAGTTGGGTATTGAGGGATGAGATTTCCAGGCCAAATGGCTCTGTGGAAAAGCATCACCAGGAGATCTGAAGACAAGATAATCAAACTAAAGCTGCAAGAAAATGTAATCATTGGTAGTACCAAGACTGACAATATTTACAAAGGCGTTAAGAGCATAAAGTGCAAGAAGTAGAAACCCAGAAAAATTTGAAACTGTCAAAAAACAGAAATACGCACCAAAATGAACGCTTTAATAAGTGAGCATAAGTAGGCCACAATGATCTCCTGTGATTCAGAATTATGTGATATACTACGATATTTCATATGCGCTATGAGACCATTGGAAGAATAAAGGAGCAATGATAGATGAGTCACCAGTTCTATTATAACCCAACACATTTACAGTCATCAGTTCCATAATTTTATTTTATTTTTTTATTTTTAATTACATTTATATGCCGCCCTTCTCCGGAGACTCAGGGCTTACAATTTTGGGATACAACCCAGTGTGCTCAGCAATAGCCTTCATTCCATTGTATATGCCTGCTTATTACTAAGAGGCATTTTTACAAAGTCAGCTTATTGCCCCCAACAATCTTGGGTCCTCAATTTACCTACCCCGAGAGGATGGAAGGCTGAGTCAACCTTGAGCCTGGTGGGATTCGAGCCTACAGCAGTTGTAGGCAGCTGGAACTTAAGTACAGGCAGTTAACAGCCTGAGCCACCAAGGCTCCATGAGTTCTATTATAACCCAACACGTTTATTTGGAAAGTACTGGAGTAGCTGGTTGTTTGTTACTGAGCTAAATTCTGAGTATTTGTTGTAATATAAAAGCTACAAGTAGTCCTTTGATTTATGACCATTCATTTAACAACTGATTGAAGTTACAGTGGCCTCAGAAAAACTAACTTATGATCTATTCTTGAAGCTACAACTACACGATTGTAATTCAGGTGCTGAGCAACCAGCTCCCACTTATGATGGCTGCAGTGTCTTGTGGTCACGTGATTGTGACTTGTGACCTCCCCAGCCAGTTTCTGACAAGTCAGTTGGGGAAACTGGATTTGCTTAACAATCGTATGGTTCTTTTAATGACCATGTGATAAACATTTAACTATGATAAAGTTCTGGTTGTGTGATAACTTAATGATTGCATCACTCAGCAATCAAAATTTTAGTCCCAATGATGGTTGTAGGACAAGGATTAGCTATATATGGTTCTAGAACCTGGGTATTTCTTAGTACCCCTGCCCATCAACTCAGAGCTGATGGTGATGTGCATCTATCAGAGATTTGGAGAGCTTTTTGATTCAAGTATCCTGAATCCCTGATCAGTTACAGTTGTGCTAAGTCTTAGAAGTTTTAGTGCCAGCTTAAAATGTATTCTTGTGGAATATTCTCCCCACCCTCCAGAAATGAGGCAGGCCTCCACTCTCCTGGTCGTTCAGAAAGGAATCAAAACATACCTCTGTGGCCTCGCATGGGGAGTCCAGAGGGGCACATGTGGGGAGCCCAGAATGGGACTGGTTGGTCCCTTGAGAAATTTCCCCTCTGCCTTTTAATCCATTTTAACATCCTTTACTTCTTTTAAATTGTACATATTGTTTTTTATGCTTTTAATATTTTACTGTACACCACCCAGAGTCCTTCTGTGAGAGTGATGGGTAGTTCTTAAATATGACAAATAAAATAAAGAGGTAATTAGTTTTTGCCTACACATCCAGACAAGTCGTTCTACTTTTCATCTGTCAGTATACTAAATTTGCCAACCTATGACACCAATCTACAATTTTAAGGAAGAAGAAGACAGAGAACTTGAAAAAAATGCAGCTTTGTAATGAACTTGGAGGAAAAATGGAATTTTGTGTAATATGTGTACAGTAGAAAGAATGTTTTATGTGGAAAAATGGAAAGATGGAAGAATGGTTGGAGAAACTGATGGAACTAGTGGAGATGGCCAAATTAACTGCTTTAATCGAAGAGAAGAATATACCTAACTTTGGACAAGGAATTTTTTTTGGGTTATAGAAATGACTAATATATACTGAGTATGCAAAGTAAAAAAGTTGAGGCTGTAACATATTTATTCTACTGCACTGAAGAGTTGTAATTAATGCTTTCCCTTTCTTTTTCTTTCTCCTACACTTCTCTTTCCCCCTTTCCCCTTTCCAAGTATTTTCAGTTTCATTTGTATTTTATACTCTAATAAGTTTAATAAAATTATCTTATAAAAAGATAGATGGATACAGACAGACAGACGATAGATCGCTCATTTCTTTAACCTATTGAGGAACTAGCCTATAGAACAAAAAGTGGCTTAAGCTAATTAACAGAACAAGGCGATAATCCATATTGGAGAAGAGCTTTAGAAAATCCAGGCTTCTAATTGGTTGAAACAATTGAGTCTATAGCAGGACAATGCAGCATTAACAGGAGCCTATTTACTTACTGAGACAAGCTGCAAATAATAGAAATGACCTTCCAGTAATACTGGGATTTGGGCATGTGTAATGTTTGTGATGATGCTTGGTGCTTTGCCCTGAAGTAGAATGACAATGGATGTGAAGAAATGCAATTATAGTTGATGTTAGCAAGTCTTCATTACTGTAACCACCCAAGTGACAACACCACTACTTTTATCTCCACTCCTCTGAAGAGAAAACCAACATCTCCCATATGTTTCACATTACCTCTCACTCTAAAATTCTTTTTTTCTTCCTAGCAGGAATGCTGTGCATGTATTCAAGCAATCCCACTCACAATTATGCATGCATTCACAAGCCATCTACTTCACGGGGGTTATTGTGAAGATTACTGAGTTCCCACATTGCAGCAAGCCAGGATTTATTGCATAAATTCCACCTGGCTGGGCTCATACAACAGGCTACACTGTAAACGCAATGACTGGATTCATACCATGCACTAAGTAAAAGTAAACCATGTACAGAATGGCTTTGAGCAACATTCAAACTCAGTCTATATGGATGGAGCATTTTGCATTATTAGGAAAAAGGTGTATCAGCTTTCTCCAATATGATGCTCTCCATTCCTACAATGTTGTGTATTGAAGGAAGATAATAGATTTTGTAGCAATGGAATAAGTCTCCAGTCCTTTTTTAAACAATAAACAAAGAATTACTTTTTCTAGAAATTCTAAGTTCATAGAACAAACATTTGTTTTGACCTTAATTATCTTTTGAATGTTCTGGGATGTTATGTGAACCTGTTCTAATTAATTTATGATTCAATGTATTATGCCAGGAATGTCAAACAGGCATCCTACAGGCCGGATGGATCACACACAGACCACACCACCCCAGCTCTGCAAAGGGCAAAACACTGTGATATGTTACATGACAGCAATGTGACACCATGAATTTGACACCCGTGTATTATGCAAATCCAAAAAACACGTGCAGTATTTCATCTTTTCCTAACTCTTCATGGTACTCCCTTTTTCCTGATACAACCTGTGATAAATTTATACTTTTGCCTTTTCAGGGCTTTTAGTTTCAGATTTAGGCTCCCCACCAAAAATGTTATTTGTAAGTTGGAACTCAACATCCTTTAAATCACAGGTGTCAAACTCGCAGCGTCACGTTGCCATCATGTGATGTTTCGCAATGTTTTTCCCATTCGTGGAACTGGGGTGGGTGTGGCCTGCACATGATACCCACGCCAATTGACATCCCTGCTTTAAATTTAAATGTATGGACACTAGAATGGTATAAAATGTGCACTGTATATATTCATATGCTGCATATACACCATCCATACATGAAATCCTTGGTTAACAATAGTAACTGGGACCAGAATTTCCCTCATAAAACATTGTGATTGTAAAAGGTGAACTCACATGACCGCATCACTTAATAATGGGAATCCTGGGAATCCAGGTTGCCATCATTAACTGAATCCGTGCAGTTGTTAGGAGAGCCAGTTTGGTGTAGTTGTTAAGGTGCTGGCCTACAAAACAGGAGACTGTGAGTTCTAGTCCCCTTTTAGGCATGAAAACCAGCTGAGTGACTTTGGGCCAGTCAGTCTCTCCCAGCCCAACTCACCTGAGTGACGTTGTGGGGAAAATAGGACAAGCGGTATTTGTCACCTTGAATTACATATAAAATAATAAAGGGAGGAATGTAACATGACATAAAATATAACACAATAACATAACAATATTACAGTAGGACTTACCCTGATCCAAGTGATTTCCAGCCTTTAGTCTTTGTAAGGAACTGCCTCCTTCAGCACTCTCTACACTAAACTATCTCCCCACATCTCTGCTCTTTTGGCTGCCCTGCCTAGTGGTATTACTTGGAAGTGGCTGTGGGCCTAAAGGCCCTTCAGGAGTCTCAGCCAACTGCCGTAATATCTCTATTTCAGCCCCAGCACCATTGGGCCCACTCACTGCCAAGAAGTGCTGTCTCAAGCCCCATACTGTAGTAGCCATACCAGTGTCCCAGCATAAAGCCCCAGTTGCCTGTATTCTGCCAGCCTTGCCACACTTAGTTGATTTTTGCCATCTTCTTCCTCTCATACTTGGCCTGGTCTTATGCAAAGCAGATGCTAGCCATGCCGGGCCTTTTTCCAAGGCTGTGCATGCCATTCTCCAGATTGCACACACCCTTCTTGTGATGCTTAAGAAAGCTTCTGAGACCTTCTGAAACTTTGCGAGAAAGCTGCACATGGTTTTTGGAATGGCACACATGGCCTCAGGAAAGAAAACCTGGTACAGCCAGCAGCTGCCATGTATAGGTGCTAGGCCCAGCATGCCTAGTCAGCAGTGGGAGAAAGAAGACAGCAAAAGTCATTTGGGTGCAGCAGGACTGGTGGACTGCAGAACAGTGGGAGCTTTGCACTGAGGTGGCTGGCTATGACACTCAAGGTAGTACTCCTCGGAAGTGATGGGATGGGTGAAGAGATCAGACAGGTAGGGGGAGTTGAAGATAGATTGCAAATGTGGGCAGGCTGTCAAGTACCCAAATTTTGATCATGTGGCCAACAGACATGCGACAGTTGTAATTTTAGGGACTGAGCATAAGTACTACCCGTTCAGTGCCACTGAAACTTCAGACAATTGTTGAAGGAATAGTCACTAAGATACAGCTACTTGTATTAGGAATTCAATCTCTTGATAGGTCAACATTCTTCAAGTACAATACTGCGAACTCCAGGTGTGCAAATATTTTACACTACACCTTGTTTCCTTGAAGTAAAATCCCATGCTAATATTGGTTTTTGGGAGCTCCTTTACTACACGTAATGTGCATAAAAAACTGGGTTGGTCTATGAGAAAAAAACTGTCTATAGTTTTATTGGGCAACACCATTATAAAAAAGTCAAAGGCTTTCTTCACTGAAATTTAACTCCTGGTCACTATAGCAACACGGAAGTGATTTCCCATTGTGTTCTTCTGAAATACCTTTGTCAGGATCAACAGAAAGGCCCCAGAGAGCGGGGTTCAAGTATTCAGTTTTTCCAGAACTACAGGTAGTCCTCGACTTACGACCACAATTGAACCACAAATTTCTTCTGTTAAGCAAGACATTTAAGTGAGTTTTGCCCCATTTTATGACCTTTCTTGACACATTTGTTCAGTGAATCACTGCAGTTGATAAGTTTGTAACATGGCTGTTAAGTGCATCTGGCTTCCTCATTGATTTTGCTGGTCAGAAGGTCACAAGAGTGGATCACATGACCTTGGGACGGCCATAAATATGAATCAGTTGCCAAGCATCTGAATTTTGATCACATGATCATAGGGATGCTACAAAGGACGTAAATGTGAAAAATTGTCATAAGTCACCGTTTTCAGTGCCGTTGTAACTTTGAACGGTCACTAAATGAATGGTTGTAAGTCGAGGACTACCTATATTATCAGGAAAGATTAAAAAACAGTATGTTTAAGAAGCGTAGAGACCCACATTATTCTTTCCTGCTGTCACTTACTTATTAAAGAAATGTTAGCAGCAATTGCATTCTGCAGATTCATGTGCAGGGTAAAACATGAAGAAAGGTTGTAGGAATTGGGCATGGCTAGTCTAGCGAAGAGAAGGACCCGAATGACATGACAGGAGTGTTCCAATATTTGAGAGGGTGTCACAGAGAGGAAGGGGTTAAGCTATTTTCTAAAGCACCTGAAGGTCAGACAAGGAATAATGGATGGAAACTGATCAAGGAAAGATTCAATTTAGAAATAAGGAGAAATTTCTAAAAGTGAGAACAATCAACCAATGGAACAGCTTGCCTTCAGAGGTTGTGGGTGGTCCATCACTGGAGGCTTTTAAGAAGAGACTGGATAGCCACTTGTCTGCAATGGTAGGCGTTGGTCTAGATGACCTACAAGGTCCCTTCCAACTCTTGTTATTCTACTACAAGATCCTGCAAGTCCCGTCCAATAATAAGAAAAGATGCATATCACATTCAGCCCTAGGCACGCAGGACCAATGTTTAGCCTGGCTCTGAAATGAATAACACGCAAGGCTGCAAACTGCCGCCTTGCGTTTTTCTGCAAGCATCCTGGTTACTACAGTCCCTTTGGCCAGAGGCAGAGAGACACGCCTGGGAGCGCGCATCGGGCGGATCCCCTTCTGCAGGTTAAGCCGACCCCATCCCTCTCCGCCTGTCTGGAGCCCCGCCCTCGCATCAAAAAGGAGGCGAAATCCACGGGCGGCGCTCGACGGACTCGATCACGCAGGCTCACTAGAGCCCTCCCAACCGGGGAAAATCAGCCACAGTCAAGGCGCATGCTCACATCAGAACTAGGCGGGGTGGGGTGGGGGGTTGGAAGGAGGCGGGGCTTGACTGGTACTACTGCTGCTGCTCCGGTGTCGGGCTTGAACAGCGGCGACCGTTTGATTGGTGGGAGGGTCTGCGCGGCGACGTTTCCCCTCAGCCGTCGCTCCTTCTCTCCCTCCCCCCTCATTCACCTGCCTGGAATCGGTCTCGCCATGGAGGTGCAGAAAGTAAGTGAGGGGGAGCCGAGTGGAGGCGTGGAGGGGAGGGAGAAGGATGGCTGAAGCTCCGACTTCAACCTCCCGGAGCGGGGCCCGAGAGAAGGACGAGGAGGCCGTGAGGTGACTCCTGAGTCGAGTGGGCCTCTCTGCGAAGAAAGTCCTTACCTTCCGAGCGTCTCAAGCCATCTCGCGGCTGCTCCCTCCCAGCCGTCCCCCGTTATTCGTTGGCTGGCGCGAGGCAACTCGTCGAGGGTGGTCCCTACCTGGCGAGCAAGTGATGCCTGGTAGAGGACGGGGCCAGTTCTAGGGCACCCACCCCCCCAGGCGCCTTAATGGAGGACTTATAATGCAATGAGACCTCGCCTTCTGAATGCCTTTTTTTGGTGGGGGGGGGGAGAATTAGGAACTCCGAAGCAGCCTTTTTTCTTGTGGGGGGTGGTTGGACCTGCAACTCCTATTATCCCAAAAGAGCGAGCATGACACTGCTTTCTCTGGTCTGGGAGTGCAAGGCTGCTTTCTGGGCGTGGGCC
Organism: Naja naja; assembly: GCA_009733165.1. Classification (NCBI taxonomy): domain Eukaryota; kingdom Metazoa; phylum Chordata; class Lepidosauria; order Squamata; family Elapidae; genus Naja; species Naja naja. The sequence goes on from CM019149.1 coordinate 208,828,408, forward strand.
GCTTTCCACTTTCCCTGGTGACAAGGGATGAGGGTGGACGTTGGATCCAATTGCTTCATGGGAAGGGGTCCTGTCGGGAAAGGGGCACCTGGGAACTGCTGGTTCTGTTTTTTTAAAAAACAAGTTCCTCAAAACAGTGTGATTATTACTATATGAACTGCCAATCTTTTCCTCGCTTTTCTTCGTTTTCCAAATAGGTCAGTGGGAGATGAGTAAGATGAAAAAGAGCTTTCCTTAAATACAGTTTTTTGGGGGGGGGCGGGAGGGGAAATCATTATTTATATTCGAGATATTCCAATAAAAGCTGAATGTGATTAACTATGTGAACTGCCAATCTTTTCCTCGCCTTTCCAAATAGGTCGGTGGGAGATGAGTAAGATGAAAAGAGCTTTTCTTAACTACAGGGGGGTGGGGAAAACCAAATAATTATATTTGAGATATTCCAATAAAACCTGATGACAGTACTGCTAATAGGATGTACAAGATGTTTGTAAAGCTGGCTAGCAAACAGTTAAATCCCAAAGGCATTTATTTGCACATAAATCACAATACAATTAAAAGGACTTTATTTACTGTACTTGTATTCTTCCTGTAGGAATTCCATTTCCATCCTTCAATCTCATAAAAGGTGATGTTGTAATTTAGGTAGGGAATGGCCCTAATTGAATATTAACCATCTTGAATACTTAGTAAGTATTGCCTAGTCATAATTTGACACTGTGAAATTGGAGGCACATGGACTAAAGCAAGAAAAAAAAACCATTTTGCATGCAAATTCTATCACTCACGTGCATTTGTATTATAAGCGTATTGCTTAAGAATATTCTAGTTGTTTGCAGTCTCAAGCAAGACTAAGGTGGAACCCAAATGGAACTTTAATATTTTAAAAGTTGTGAACTTTTGGATAGATTTTTAAAATACTTAGTGAAATATTGTTTTAATTTTGAGGAAAGGGAAAATGAACCACAATTTTTCTATTTATTCTTTTACAATACAACATGATTTTTTTCCATGTGTAGTAAATTCATTAGAATGGATGGGACTTTCCATGAATAAGAGAAGGGAACCCTTGAAAATCCAGGTGCTTAGTTATGAATTTGACATTCTATATTCATTTTTATTGCATGAGTGTCTTGGAACTTATTAATAGTATTAAAATATAAATTACTTTGCTAATTTGTCTCACTACTTGATATTGGGAATAGGAGTAGCTTTCATTATACTGAACACTACATATACTGAGGCTGTTCATTTGAAGTATCAAGTTTTAGATGCTTTGTATCTAAGCATAATGTAAGGAAATAGAAATAGATACCGTTTTTTTCTTGATGGCGACTAGATTCCTACAGTATAAATGTGTGTAAAAAAAGGTTAAAATTGTAAATCATCGTTTGTGACTACAGGGGGCCATCGACTTACAATTATTCATTTGATTATTTAAAGTTAAATTGGCACTGAAAAAAGTGAAAAATATTTTTCACACTTATAGCATCCCCAGGGTCACATGATCAAAATTTGGATGCTTGGCAACTGGTTCATATTTATGATGGTTGTAGTGTCCCAGGGTCATGTGATCACCTTTTGTGATCTTCTGACAAGCAAAGCCAATGGGGAAGCCAGCTGTACCTAACAACTGTGTTAACAACTTAACTACAGTGACTCAACAAGTGTGGCAAGAAATGTCATAAAATCGGTCAAAACTCAATAACTGTCTCAGCAACAGAAATTTTGGGCTTGATTATGGTTGTAAGTTGAGGACTACCTGGATTATCTTCAGTGGCAGCAGAGAATATAATTCCTATAACATTATGGATCTGATGGCATTTCTTTGCTTTTAATGATAAAAAAAATCACCATTCACTACAGCCTACCTGTTAATTTAAATAAAGTCTTAACAGCTGCTACAGAGAATAGAATAGAATTCTTTTTTGTCCAAGTGTGATTGGACACACAAGGAATTTGTTTTGGTACATATGCTGTTAGTGTACATAAAGAAAAAATAAAATACATTAATCAAGAATCATAAGATACAACATTTAGTGATAGTCATATACAGAAATCATTTCTTTTTAATTCATAACAATCTGCAGATATTGCTTTTAAAAGTAATATTTTTGTTAATCAGCTTGGAATTCTTCCCAATGATTTCTTTTTAAAGTCTTGATTAAGATTTCTGTCATAATGTATGTCTGGAAAATTTTCAGGGTTTTGTTCATTAATGGAACTATACATACTTATTGCTCATAACTAGGAAAATCTAGGCAGAATGATGATTTTGATTTGTCCATAAATTGCAAACCTTTTTTATTCCTACAACTATTTAAACTTTTGTGGGTTTCAACTTAATATCTTTTAAATTAATTAAAACAGTGCTGATCCAATTAGCAAAATACTGCTGGATTAGCTGGCTAACTGAGGTCATTGCAAGGTATCTGAGTTTAGATTCACACTGAATTTTGCTTTGTAACCAATATAATGGATAATTTGGGAGTTACATCTGTGATATACAATAATATTAACTTTAAATATCTGTCTTCATTTGATAACCTTCACTTTCTAGTCTAAAATGGAGGAGAAAGGTATGTTAGATATGTTTGGCACCTTGAGTTATTTGTGAAGTAATAAAAGTGGGATATAAATAAATATGAAATTATTTCTATGTTGTAAAGACTACAATCAAAATGAAAGTCTATAAATGCTAATTGGATCTAAACTTGCGTAGTGAGATAGTTGGTAAATGAAAACAATACAACATGCTTATAATTTAAGGAAGACAACTGGATACTTTTGGCACCTTTCAATAGAAACTTTTACATCTTCAAATTAGATTCTGCCTTTCCTCCAGGAGAGTGTGAGTTCTAGTCCCACCTTAGCCGTGAAAGCAGTTGAGTGATCTTGGGCCAGTCACTCTCTCAACCCAACAGACTTCACAGGGTTATTGATGGGAGAAAAAAAGGAGGCCAGAAGTATGTTAGATATGTTTGGCACCTTGAGTTATTTGTAAAATAATAAAAGTGGGATATAAATAAATTTGAAATTATTTCCATGTTGTAAAGACTGCAATGAAAGTAAAAGACTATAAATGTTTATTGGATCTAAAGTATAACCAAAGACCATTAGCCATATTATTCACCTAATTGGAGTCTGATCGGTAATAAAAGTAGCATGTCATTCCAAGTTGAGACAATGTAATCTCTAGGACATAAGCAGTATACATTATATAAAGTTTGAAACTGAACAGAATGTAAAAGTGTAGTACACTTGAAGTCTATGGCTAATTAAATGTAGCAAAGGATAAAAGTATGGCCGTTTAAAGAAAGTACCATTACCCTGTATATTAGACTGTTAGACCTAGAGCCTATAGTTAATTTTTAAACAATAGTGTTTCAAATAGGGATGGTATAGCAAACTCACAGGCTGTCATAGGATATTTGGTTACTTTATAAGCAAAACTATTACTGAGTTTGCTGCAGTGCCCCAGAGCACTGCCATGCATAGTAAGGAACTGCTTAGGGTGCCATAACACTAGAAAATTTTGGACACTCTGCAATAGAGTGAAAATCTCTTCATCCTTTGCAAACTATTTTAAATTGTGATAGCAGTACAGCAAACATAATGATTTGGCAACATTCTTCTCCTGCCAGAGATGATAATGTACGATCTTAATATGAACAAGTGGGTGCTAGCATCTATTTGTGATGTATCTCTGTTTCCTCCTGGGTCCATATTACATAAATCCCCTTCTAGATTATAGGCTTCTAGGAAATCATTTTAAGAGGTGGTTTATCAAGAAAGTTAATCTTCTGTATATGGATATTGTTGTATGTTTTTGTTTTGCCCTTAATTAATCCATCGCCATGGTTTTCAAATGCATGACATATAATTTACTAATTAAAGAAAAACTTACTGGGATTATAATACGGTGACTCTATCTTATTTTTATATCAGATCAGTTGTTGTTTCATACCAACTGTTTGGTCTGAGTTAATAGTATGCACCACCATTCAGTGTTAATTCCACTAGTATCCATCATATCAAAAGTCATATCTTTTCTTTGTAACATTTCTGTCAATTGGGGTCAAAGGATCTTCTCCATTTCAGTTTGTCGCTCATAAGGCTGGTATTATCATCTTGCATTTCCTTTATTGAAGATAAACCTTACTGATAGTTCTCAACTTACAACCGGTAGCTTAGCCATTGTTCAGAATTACAATGAATATCTCCCTAAATGGAGCTTACAACCAAATGTTGAACTTACAGTGGCTGCATGCACACATGCACACACACACACACACACACACAGGGTCATGAGCATATTTTGGTTGCTTGGCAACTGGCACTTTATGGCTGTTTGCAGTGTCCTGGGGTTTGTGACCATGATTTTTGACATTTTTTGTTGGTTTCTAGGATTTACTTCCAGTTTCCAGCCAAAAAAAATGGCCATGGGGTAAAATTTATGTGCTTAAATCACCACGGCATTCACTTAATGACTCTTACAGAAATAACTGCAATGATTTACGACTGTAATTCTGTACTCAGTTATGGTTGAAGGAGGACTACTTGTATTTCTTTAACACTTTCCCCATTATACTAGTAATTCCATTCTTCATGTTCAGATATCCTATGTCAACTGAGAGGCAGTCTTAGTATCATAACCAGTTTGTCAAAGGAGGCAAAATCACTGTGGACCATTTACTAGATTAGCCTTTAGGGGTTTCCACTCTGAAATGTTCAACATCCTAATTGTAGCACCTTTTAAGATCTCCAAGCCACTTTAATTAAATTCTATTTGTGTCTAATGTCAAATTAGTTTGGACTAACTGAACATTATTTGAAGTTTTAATAATGCACATTGTCTTAAATGAAAATGTCAAAGTAATGTTTAGTACAATGTGCCAAAGCCTCTTTCATATTTTTGCTTAACATGCATTCTTGCAGCTGAGTAAGATAAAATTCTTTGTCATATAATAAATCTGGCTTGTAGATGTGTTTAGGACATAATCCGCATCTGGATAAGATCGGCACAGGGCATGAGCAAGTCAGTATTACAGTTGCTGATAATCATCACAGTATCCTGTAGAGTAGCTTTCCCCAATGTAACACCTCCACTTCTCTTAGGACTGGAATTCTAAGTGCCATGACCAAAGGCAGTTTAACATTGGAAAAGAAAACTACTGTATAACTGTCAGAATTAATACATGTTTAGAGTCTGCTTGAACTTGCAGGTCTCTTACATAATGCAGTAATGAGAAAAAGTGGATAATTTCTCTGACTGTTTAATTTTTCAGTAATGGAGAATTATAGGACATATTTACAAAGATGATTTAAAAAAAATACTGAATCAGATTTGAGGTGCAGGCAGCCTGAAAACCTGACAGTTGCATATATTTGTTATAAATTGTGTAGAATTTAAGTGTATGAGACTTGTTCCATTTTGCTTCTTTCAAGTGTCTCTTGGAGGTTTTTTTCCCCACCTCTGACAACAAAGGCCAGTGAATAGACTTCAAGTAACTTTTCAGATTCAAAGTAAATATTATTTTAGTGAATAAATATTTAGAAATAACTTTCTAAAGTTGGCCTGAATTTATAAATAAATTTGTCTTTAGTAAATTTGGAGTGAAATTTTAGATTTTTGCCACATTTTGAAAAGAAAATGTTATCAATATGGACTACATTTCATAATGATGAATGCATAATAAAGAACACATTGTGTATCTATTGGGTGTTATATAGATTATAAAAGAAAATATTTCTTCCCTGTTGCCTTGTATGCACAATTTGAGAACTTGCTTGTTATATGGATTAAGGATTCTGCCAATTATATTTGTTATTACTGTGTGCTTCTTTTTACACACCCAGATACTTTTATCATTTTCTTCATGCCTCACACTCACACTGAGCAATTTGATGCACCTCTCTCCTTATCACTAGTGTAGATACCACAATATTTCTTATCAGGGTCATCTTTGCATATGCTCAGACCACAAAGTTAAGTTGGTAGTTCATGTGTTGTTAGACTGCCTCTTATCTCTTACTTGACATTGTGGTTTTATTGAACCACTGATTTGCGAGTATCATGATCAGCAGTTGCAAGATCACTGGACTGAACTATCGAAAAAAGTCACACAATTCCTAATTACAGCTATGCCAATTAGAAATTAGGGGTATGCTTTACAAACCAACTAAGCCCAGGCTGTATATCTTTTCATACCGGTCTTCAGAAGTCTGTGGGCTGCCTTTTTCCAAGCCTTCCCATCTATCTGTATACAGAATCTTGTTATATTTTTTATCCCTTGTCAGGTTCGACTTATTATCTGGACTTCTGTTGTGCAACAAATGTTACTGCTTGTGTGTTTTTAAATCTTTTAATTAAGTGTACATCTCATTTTTGTTTTCTTCCTTCCTTCCTTTGATCTATGTCTCCTTATATAAATAAATATGAAAATATTGTATACTTTGTTGAATTTGTTCTGATTCTAAGAAAATGAATATACATGGTTTGACAAATGTATTCTGTTTTTAGGAAGCGTTGCAAAGAATTATTTCCACATTGGCACATAAAAATGATGAAATTCAGAACTTTATTGAAACTTTAAATCACATTTTGGAAGGAGTACAGGTATGTTGGATCCTTGTAAACTGATTGATGTTTCTTTAATAGTAATATGAAATAATATAAGTTAATGACCAATCTTTCTGACCACTCCAGTAAGGAAAAAACAGTAGGAGTTCTAATTAGAAAATATTTTTTAAAAATAGATAGGTGATGCTGAATCACCCCTTCTCCTTCTAGGCAAGGCTAGACTAAGATGGAAAGGAGTTGTTTGGAAAACTTAAGAGTTAAAGAATGGGGACATTAATTCCTAACACCCACATTTCTTTAAAAAATACGTACATTCATACATTTTATGTGAATAACGCATATACAAGAAAAATACTTTGTCCATGGATATTTATGAAATCAAGAAGCAATATCCCCAAAGAGCATGTTCAAATGCTTTATAAAATATTGTTACTTGGTTTTTTGCTACTTCCCTCATTCCCAAAGGTGACTGGGATTATGGCTAAATTGAAATTGTTAGTAGAAGCGAAATGGTATTCAGCAACTGTTACTTTGCTACTCTGGCCATTGAAAGAATGCAATACTATTAAGCAAAGGAAGTTTCTAGTATAGTAGTGGCAAAGAATGTGTTATTTCTTTTCTACTAATTCACCAAATTTTCATATTAGACATGAGATACAAGGTTCCTCTTTAAATATATGGCATAGAAGCATAGCAGGTTAACAGCGGTAATGAAGTTTCATCTTTGTAAGGCTAACTAGCTTATTTCTATGGTTGATATAGTGCAAGAAAATTATATAGTGCAAGCAACCTCATACATCTTGCAAAAGAACAATGGTCTTGTGGAGACAAGATTGAGGCAGATACCTTTGCTGCTAGTCTACTGATTTATCTGCTGGGAATGTAACAAAATCTAGTTGTATGTGTTTAGCATAGAAAGCCAGTAGTCTTAACAGAGAGGCCAGAGAACATTCTGTTAATTCTTTATGTGTATGTTATAAATAAAACTAATTAAAGTTAATTACTAGAGTTGATATATGAATCTGATATGGCTAACTGACCTTTTTGTCATGAAACCAAAATTTCCACTGTTCCACAGCTATTATCATTTGATCTCTGATCCTGAAATAATGATTTTAGATGGAAAAAAATGTAGAATAACCCCATACACACATACCTATATTATCTGACAGAACTTCTGCTGCTGAATTGATGGTACTCCCTCCTTCCTCAGTTTTCAACATATTGGTAGCAGCTATCTTGGCTGGCATTCCACTGCCAAGTCATAACAAGTCTATACAGATATCAACTGTTCATATACTGAGGCTTAGTCATGTAGGGAGAGTAAATCTTGTGATACTTTGCCACAGGCATAGTAAAACCTTGCAAGAGTTGGGATACTTTATTGCCCGAATTGAGTAGTAGCTGCCTGGTAATGCAAAGTATCAGCAAAACTAGTTCTCTGCTCAAAGCACGGATTTTAGTGAAGAATGTATGTTTTGGCAATACTGTTTGATGAATTGCATTAGAAACATATTACCTGAGTAATTTTTGTAAGTATTGTTGGGGAAACTTACTTGCTACACATCTTTCCTATTTGATATAAAATTGTGGTGTATCTGTTCAATATTAATCAGTTATGTGTAGTAACATAAAATTTGTAAACAGAGGTGAAGGGACTTTTTGTGGCCTATCCTAATACTCCTTGAAGATCAGGATTTATAAATTAGATTTGTAAATGATGTATTTAAAATGTTCTTAACTGTTCTTAACTTTGTTAGATATAACACTTGAACTATGCCTGTATTTTCCCTATACAACCTCATAATAAATACATACCACTACAAAGTATAGCAGTAGCATTTACTAATTTCTTTTAAAGTGGGTGTTAAATTGAACGTTGGCTTGTATAGGAAATTCATGTCTTACATTTGATAAAGATTATTAAAGCCTTAAGTCAAGCCTTATGTGTATGGCTAAATGTGTGAATGTTAATATATAATATTAACTTTACTATTATGTTTAGTAAATGCAGTGTATCATTAAACTATGTTACTTTTATTTACAATTTCTGTTAAATAAGTATACAAAATACCAGGGATGTTTATAAAGCACTAAAATCATTTTACAGACTAATTCTTCCAGTGTTATTTCTGAGTTGGAAGAGGAATTTGATGGCTTATACTCAATACTTGATGAAATGAAGGATATCATGACAACTAATATCAAGCAAGAACAAGCACATAAAATCCAGGAACTTCAGGTAATTATATAATAAATTCATAGAACATTTTCTTAAATTGTTCTAGGAGAATTTTACTGATTAAAGAAAACAGTTTATTACTTAAATATTTTTATGTATGGGTTTAACCCTAACTCTTCATCACCTAATCTCTGATGGTTAAATTATATTGATTTGGAAAATAAAATTTTAATTAGGCTCTGTGTACAAATGATGGAGTTTTTAAAGCGTTAAAGCAATTTTCTTGAGATAATGCCCTTCTAAAAGATGAAGTACTTATGTGGTTATCTGGATTGGATAGTTTCTTTTTTAGAAATGTTTAATGGTATAATTGACTAGTGTGTGTAATATTTAGGTCTCTATTTTTGGATATTTAAACAAGTTTTTTAATGTGTAATAGTTTTGATTTTTTTTTGTAATATTTAAGAAAGGGATGAGGGGGGTTTATATTAAATGGAAAGGGGAATTATAAGCGTATTCTGCTAAGTATATATGTTAATTTTTACTGAGCTTGTTGATTAATAAGGGGAGTTGAAGACCTAGAGATGGGGTGAGGTATGGAATGAAAAGGTATCTGGTTATGCTTTAAGAGACTGGTAATTGTTAATCTTGATTGGGCATGAAGGGGAAGTTTCTTTTTCTTAATATTTTGGGGGGTGTTTCTTTTTCTCACATTTAGTCATGTATGTTTGTATGTGAGGTATGTGTGTGTGTGTGAGAGTATATTAGGTTTCTTTCTTAGTTTTATCAGCTCAGTATAGTTCTTAATAAAATTATTAAAAATAAAAGATGAAGCACTTGTCTTGGGTAAATCTTCAGTGAATTTATTGTTCCTTTTAGATATATCTTTGTCAGTCCACAAAGTAATTTGAGTATTACTAAAAATGTTGTGCCCTTTGTGTGTTCTGGCAGTATATGCAAGTCAGTTTGTGAGACCTTTCATCCGAATTGTAAGAGTTTATAAAGGCAACATGTACAGGTTGTCCTTGCCTAACAAATGTAATTGGGACTAGAATTTCCATTGCTAAGTGATATGGTTGTAAAGTATGTTATTATGTGAGCACATTGCTTAGCATTGGCAGTCCCATCAGTTCTCATTGCTAACCCTAAATGAGGATCATGGATTTTTAAGTGAGAACCAACTTGCAACTTCTTGCTGGCTTTCAAAAAAGCAAAGCCAATTGGAAGCCAGCCAGAAATCACAAGTTCAGGGCTGCTTACAAGCAGACCAGCAGGCGGGTAAGTGGCTGTTGCAGGCAGCAGGTGGCTGCTGTCGGGTGAAAGGGGATGTGCTGGTGCTACTTGTTAGCATAGTCATAATTTTGAATGGTTGCTGAATTAGTGTTCATTAACCAAGAACCACTTGTTACTTCTACAACATTTCCACTTATTGTTGAAATCAAAATGAAGATTGAAAACAGCTGATATTCTGGATTGGTCCTCCTGCAAGTAAGGTCATAGCAAAATCAATTGTTTTGTAAGCCACCTCCATCATTAGTCACACAGTCAAACTTTTAGTATGTTCAATTATGTAAGGCAGTGAAAAGATTGAAATAATAGATTTATAACCGAATCAAAGTCTTGAGGATACAGTACTGGAAACGTGTTTTCTTGAAGCTGTATTGAGCACTGAAATCTTTAACATTGCATGGCTAAAGTGTTATTTAGCAGATGATATCCTCCAAAGCTTAACAGTACAGCCACTGCATGCAGGACAACATAAGATAAGGAAGCAGAAACATCAACGCTCAAGAAACTTAAGAAGATATGTTTGTTTGTTTGTTTGTTTATTTAATTGGATTTATATGCCGCCCCATCTCTGAGGGGACTCGGGGCGGCTTACACAGAAAAATATAAACAATAAATACAATATTTATCAAATTATCTAATTCAATTATAAAATCTAATTAAAATACCCTTAAATTAAAATTCCCAACCCTGCTCAGTCTAGGCCGGCCTGTACAAACAGCCAAGTCTTGAGATCACGGCGGAAGGAGCGCAGGTTCTAAATGTTCTAATGTTCTAAACATTGTAAAGGTACATCTAGCCTATATTTGGAATGTTTTTATTAATTATCCAGTTAAGGCCAGTTAAGACCAATGAATAGTTCTCTGTGACGTAATGTCTTAAAGAATGATAATAATCACCAGCATTTCTAGGCTAGACTAAATTGTTTATTCAAAAATGGAGAATATTCCCCCCCCCCAAAAACCTCCCATCAACCCTATATGCTGCCTCACTGATTTATCAGTAATGCTTTTATACATATCATTCTATTGTGATGTTTGGAGGGGAGGTTGTATAGAATATCAACAATAGAAAAGTTTGAGATTGTTTCCTTAGGGTAGGGGAAATTATTTTTGTTATCGTTTTCTAAGACAGTTCAAGTATCAAACTGTCTTTGAAAAAGATGACAAATATAAGGCTTCAGACTGAACTATAAACAGGATAATTTCTGTCAATGGTTGAATAAACTGTTACATTATATTTATGTATTTATTTGTTTATTTGATGCTTATCTCATTGTAGGGCTATTCAAGGCAGCTTACAATAATAAAAAGCTAGACAAATGAAAAGAGTGTAAATAACAAATAGAATAATAGAAAAATAAAATAAACAATGACAAAGGAACACAATGGGAATAATATATCAATATGATAACCAAAAAAATGACTGGGTGGGGAGCGGGTGGGTGGCTGGGAGAAGTGGAATCTGCCATAAATCTAGCAGCCACCTCCAGTGTGGAACTTCCCCAATCAGCTGAGCCAGGTCTTCATGTTATTTGTCTGATATAAAACTTTCTTATACCTTAGTAGTCCTAAGAAATCAGTGATTAAATTTAGGATTAGGCAAGGACCGTTTCCACATTAAGATAGTTGTCTGCTGGGAATCTGGAATAGCCATATGGAGCTGAATCGAAAGCTGTTAGCTTTGTCATACTCTTCTGAATGATTTTTATGTTAGAGCAGATGATTTTTACCCAGGTTCTGGACTAAATTGTTGTTTGATAAGTTAAATGAAATTTACAAGAGTAGTCCCATATGATTGAGTTATAGTAAATAGCATGTTCTATATGTTGCCTTGATTATTTGGAAATAAATTGCTAGCAGAAAATAATGTAAATAAGGCTGGTATATTACAGGAGGTTTTTTTTTTTAGCGTTTGGACAAATACAGCAAAAAAAAGGTGGCAAATATGTTAAAGGAAGTTTACCTATATTTGATATTTGCAAATATATGTTTTTCCATCTAGGCCAGTTTTGTTTCTGGTTGATAATAGACTTGTTATATGACAAAGCTGCTTAAACTTTTACATCAACTACTAAGTTTTTACAACTCCCCGAGCTTTTCTTTATGTAAAATAATCAACCTTGGAACATTTTAAATAAAAAACCCTATGCTGTATCACTGGACTGAAGACCCCTTTATTCTTCTGAATAAACAAATTTGAAAAAGATATGAACCAGATATGAAATATGTTCATGAATAGGCTGGCATATTGAACTCATTCATATTCTTTTCCTAGAATCAGCTTAGTCAATGTAATAATGCCTTGGAGAACTCTGAAGAATTGTTGGAATTTGCTGCACGATCCTTGGATATAAAAGAGTCAGAAGAATTTTCTAAGGTATATAACTAGCCAGACATGAACAAAAAATAAAAACTATATAGTATCATTTGTCTGCAGTTACTTCAGTAGTGTATAATAAAACTTTGTGGAAAAACTAGCATCTCTTAAAACATTTCATTCTTATGCATTTCAAGGGAATGTATTTAAACTTACTCATGAGAACAGAATTCATAAAATAAGATTTGAAACCCAAAATATATTTCATATATGTAATAATATAATTTTAAATCTTAAAAACTCAGTTCGTTTTGCTTTAGTAAAAATGCCTTACAGTTAGAAAGTTTAGAATACGTGTATCTGCATAATTGTATATATTGAATGTTCCTGACTAAGGCAAGTAAGAATGTATTAAAATGAATAATTGAAATAATTTTGAATCAATCAAAACATCAACCTTGGTATCTGACTTTCTTCTGTTACGTGAAAAAAGAGCTATAAGTCTGTGTTGTTTTCCTGTAAATTAAATGAAAAGCAAAGATGTAAATAGTAAAACTTATCTTTGCTTTCTCAAGTTCCATTTGTTTTCTTTCTGTTCACCATAATAACTCATCCTTTCTTTCTTTAAAATTCCACATAACTCATATTATTTTCTCTCAGATTGTGACATGTTTCTGGCTGCAGTATTTCCCCATTCCTATTCATGCTTGTTAACAAAACATGGTTTTCACATTCCGTTATCCCATCCTTTAATAATTGCCAGCTTTAGATGCAAAGAACATAGACCTGCAAATTTATGAATGTGTGTTGAAATGTTGCTACTTCAGCAATTTCTTTATTTATGAACTTTTTGCTAAACCTAGCCCAATAATAGTAATAATAGCTCTTTTCCATGGTGGCTCCGTCTCTCTCTGGAATATCATTTCCCCAGAAATTAGAATGGCCCCCTCTCTAATACTCATCCGGAAGGCACTGAAGACCTGGTTCTGCCAGCAGGCCTGGGAAACTCAGAGTGGGATGGAGCCCATCAAATGGCTCGTGTGATCTGCTGTTGTCGGGGCGGGTGGGTGGGAATTGGGGGTGATTTTTTATTTTTTCCAGATTTTGTTCTATTGTACTTTATTAATTTATTTGATTCTTTTTGTTAGTTTTTATTGTTTTTTATTTTAAATATGGTTTTACATTTTGTAGGTCACCTCAAGTTGCCATGGGTGAATAGGCAGCAATATAAATTCAATAAATAAATAAATAAATAAACAAACAAACAAATAAATAAAATAATGCCTGTCAGTTAATAGGTACTTTGTTTAGCTTCCAAAATACAAGAAATCTTTTTGGAGGAGCAGGATCTTTATCCCTGTTGCTTTTGTAGTTAATATTTGGGAAGAAACTTAGTTTCATAGTTCTATTGTGTTTACTTCATTGCTAGCTTTGACTACCAGAAATGATTGATGTTAATGACATTACCATGAAATACATGGCCATTGTACATGCAGTTACCTGCTGAAGTAACAATATATGTATTGCATACCGTTTTTCTTCTAGCTAAAGACGTTGAGTAATCCACTTTTTAAATCCATCATCCATTAAATATTTATTCAATAAGGAAGCTTAAATTGGGGTATAATGGTGTGTTCATAACAAATATGAGCTTTGTAAAATAATTATTTTAGCTGGAAACATAAGAAAATAATTCACAAGCATTTACGAATCAGGCAATGGTGCCACTGACAGCACTGACTTTAAGAGAGAAAGTATTTACATTGGTAAGCTGTGAAAGTTCATTGGAATATATCACGTTTCCTAGTGCATTTGTGATGGGCAGGTACAGGTAGCCCATGACTTACAACAGACTGAAAAAAGTTACTTATGACTGTTTTCATACTTACACCTAGCATTTTCATCGTCACATAATCAGAATTGAGACGTTTGACTCAGAATTGACTCATATTTATGACAGTTGCAGTGTCCCTGGGTCATGCGATCATATTTTGCAACCTTTTGACAAGCAAAGTCAATGGGGAAGCCAGATTCACCTAATAACCATGTTACCAAATTAACAACTGCAGTGATTCACTTAACAACTGTGGCAAGAAAGGTTATGAAGTGGGGCAAAATTCGTAGCAACAGAAATTTGGGGGTCAATTGTGGTTTTAAGTCGAGGGCTATCTATACAGGAAAATTAAAATGTGCGTATGAGATCCTTAGGAACGAGCATTTTCTTTATCCAAACTATTTCAAATTCCTAGCTTTCGAGTATGTGCAAGTTTTCCATATTTGTTTTCCCTATTCATTATTCAGTGAATATGGATGTTCTATCAAATACTCAGAGAGGAAATTACTGATTGTAGCAATTTCTTTTTTTCCCTTATATTGAATGGTTCTCCTATAACAGGGGTGTCAAACTCAAGGCCCAGGGGCCAGATCCGGCCCGCAAGGTGCTTAGATCTGGCCCACAGGGCCGCTCTGGAAACAGTGAAGGACTGGCCTGCGGTGCCTCTGCCAGCAAAAATGGAGCTCGGGATGGCCGGATGTGGGTCCTCCTGAGCTCTGTTTTTGCTGACAGTGGGTTGCAGGAGGCCATTGCACCCGAAAACAGAGCTCAGGAGCCTTTTTTTCTGGCAGAGTGCTCAGGCCACCACAGGCGTCCCTGACATGAGTGACGTTGAGCTGGCCACACCCACTCTGGTCCCTTGAGGTCAAACACAACCCTGATGCGGCCCTCAATGAAATCGAGTTTGACACCCCTATCCTATGAGAATATGCATTTGTGCAAAATTAATATCAAATTATAATCTTGAGTATTTTTCCACATGCAACTTCTAAGGAGAATTATAGGTTAACAAAAAAAGAATCAGTAATTCTTTAAATGTTAAATTCAATTTCAAATTTTTGGGGGCTGAGTTTTAACATTTTTACTCCAATTTTTTGTTTCATTTTCTGTTACACTATTTCAAAAAATAATAAATTACCTCACAACCAGAATACGTTAATATATTTTCTGTCCAAAACTAAGTAATAATATTGTTTGAGTTGCAGAATATATTTTGATTGTACAGATAAAAAAATAAAGTATGTATGTAACTATATAAGTGGCATTCACACAACTCTCTAGCAAGATAATTTGCATTTATGGGCTGCACAGATTCTGCAAAAGATACTTTAGCATATACGAGGCACCTCTTTTCAAATAGCTGAAGCAGGCCCATTGTTTTTCAGGCTTACACAGGTGCTTCAGAAACTGCTGCAGTAGATCTTTTGCTGTGATGCACAGACCTATGGAGTTGGTTGGGGGCAGTTTCCAAAAAGCTACACAAGCCTGAAAAGAATATGGAGTTGCTTTATTCAAAATGGAGTGCTTAGTACATGATCCTGCATGTTACCTCTTTTGAAATATTTGTATCGCCCTAACACCAGTTGATAACTATTGTGCCCAAGAAATCAGCAAGAATCTCTTTGATGTTCTTGAGTTGAGCGATTCCTTAATATCCCAGGCATTTGATGGCATATTATGTACAGTTGTTCGTGTGTACTTTCAGTGGCTTTGTTGCTTATTACTGAATGTCTAATTTGAATTAACAGTGGCTTATGATACAAAATCTTCAATTATAACCTTCCGATTGACCTTGTGAATCATTCACTAACTCTTTCTTGCATGTTACTGCAGATGAAACTTGCATGAAACCATTAACTACCTTCTCTCTCTTCTTCCTGATGCACCTCAAGGCTGCCAGACAGATCAAGGATAGGTACAGTACAAACTCATTTGATTCTGTTTGTAATTATTCTTAGAGTTGAGAATTCTAGAATCAAGCCATTCTTCTGATGTAATTTATGCAACCAAAAGATTATGCTTTGCCTGGTGACATGCTGCATTGCTCTGTTTGGCCTTATGCTTCCCTATGCCTGTGGTGTGTATTAACTTTCACTTGTAAAAAGGATCTTTTAAACAGAAATGTTATTAGGTAGGATAATAATCATTTTATTTTATGTTAGTCTGTTATCTGTTATCTCAAGAGAAATTTAAAATTTGGTTGGAGGTTCTGGTACCGTGTTTCCCCGAAAATAAGACACTGTCTTATATTTTTTTTGGCTCCCAAAAACACACTAGGTCTTATTTTCGGGGTAGGTCTTATATATTTATGGTGCCAAATAGTGGGTGTGAGTGTGTAGGGGGGGTGTTTCGCGGGTGCACGGTTGCTCTCTGAAAAGTCTTCCTGGAACTGGAGATTTACACTAGGTCTTATTTTTGGGGTAGGTCTTATATTAGGGCAGGTTTAGAAAATAGTGCTAGGTCTTACTTTCGGGGTAGGTCTTATTTTCGGGGAAACATGGTAGATCAGAATTGGTAGCCTGGAGCGAGGGAAGGGCAGGCGCTTTTAGGCACGCATGTGCATGCACGAACCCCCCCCATGCACGAATGGGGCTGTGGGCCCCCACATGATGCAAATGGGGCTGCAAGTGCCTGTGCAACATTCACGGCGACGCTAACACAAGTGGGGGATACGTGGGCACACACACACACGTGCGCACTGGCCAGCCACTCATGTGGCCTGGTGGCCAAAAGGCCACAGCCGGGTAATGGGCCACAGTCCCACAGGTTGGAGACCCCTGTGATAGACGATCTCAAGATGTTTGTTTCCATGATGCTAGATATAAATATTGCAATTTGTTAGGATTCTTCAGTGTGACCTAGAAAGCTGAAATTTGATATGGAACATATTTCCAAAATAATCAGATTGCTAGAAAAGATTTCAAGTAGAGCTTTTCTACGTTTGCTCTTTATATTTGTACTTCATATAGGTGAATAGATTATTTTTTATATATACAAAATATTTGGAATTTTAAATAGATTCAGGTCATGGAATACTGAGCATAAAAATGAACCGTGCCCATTTCTATTATACAAACCAAGGCAGTTTATTTCTTAATAAGTGAGCATAGAGCAAATCAAATGGTTCATAAAATGGGTGTTGTTCTATTTTTATGTTTTCCTGTTAGATAGCAAAAATCTGGATAACTACCATTTATGAACCATTATTATTTTTTATATTTGTATGTTTAAACTTTGCTCACATATAGCTTTCTTTTTAAAATATCTTATGGGACACCCTTAATAAAAGGAACAAGACTTAAGAATATTACACCCCAAAAGGAAATGTAACAAACCTAAAGAAACATAAAATAAATATCTGTTATGTGCCTCATCTGTCAACCTAGAGTTTCTAAGTTCAATTGGAACCAATCATGAAGATGTTTTCTCTTGCAATAAATGCCCCTTTTGACACATATTTGCATATTTGTGTGTAGACATATGTATGAATATATATTAATGATATATACCAGGGGTGGCGAACAAGTTTGACACAAAGAGCCACAATTTTAAACTGTGCGAGTCAGAGAGCCACACCTTCGCTGGCTTGTGCAGTTGTTTCGAGGATGGGAGGCGGGATGGCGCGGGGCGGGACTCTGGCTGGAAATCTCTCCTCAGAGATCCCTCCTCAGAAGCAGCATAACAAAATCCAAACTTGGCAAAGAGCCACAGTATACAAAATAATATAATATAATAATAATATAATAATAATATAAGAGGCAAAGAGCCGCATTCATTTTGGCGGAGCATGCGACTCGAGAGCCGTGTTCCACCCTGATATATACAGTTGCATAGCACTTCTGCAGTACTAATTAAAACATTCATGCTCTTCTTTCATGTGTCTATACACAAGCCTTAGAAAAGAAGTTTTAAAGAGTTACTAGTTATTAAAGTGATTCTGAAAACAGTGGCATCCTTTGCAGAGTAGTACACAATTGCTATAATTGTGCAAGTTCCAAATTTTTTCTATTCAGAAAAAGTTATTCTAGCTTTTAATTCAGCTGCAATCAAAGTCCATTATAATAATTTGCCCTTTCTTAAAGCTCCTTTCTTTATAGCTTTATAGTTTCAGTACTCATCATACCTTTCCTGTTCTATATTTTTAAACCTGTGATCTAATTTTCTAAAATAGATTTAGCATGCCCTGAATAAGACTTAAGTAGGAACTGAGGTCTCACACCATAATTGCCTAGCCATGTATTAGTCCAAAATAGATTCTACAAACCTAATGTCATTTAGATATTCCACAGTGCCTATATTACATCTTTAAAAGTCACTCACTGTAATGTTTGTTAATTATTTTGATCTACTGGGTTTTTTATACTAAAAACTTACTGGAGCTTGCAAAGTTCTCACCCAGAGTGACAGAGGATGGTTTTAATATTTTTATTTTGATCGGTTCCTCAGCCCCTTGCATCATATCCTAAACTTTTCCTGATGGTTTCTCTCTCTCCTAAATATGTGAAGGATTGGCAGCAATAATTCCCCTTGGAAATTAACTTTATGTGAAAGGAACCATGCCTATACATTTTAAGATTTAACTCTGGCTTTCTTGTTATTACATTTGTAAAGACAAGGGGGAAATATGTATTTTTAAACCAAGCAATTGATCCTTAATATACAACATAGATATTGTAGTTAAAAGTAATGTATTTAAGTCACTGTTCATTACAAATAAACTATGTAGAATGAGAATATTTTGGCTATAAGCCTTAAGCATTTTTTTTAATTACATTTATATGCCGCCCTTCTCCGAAGACTCAGGGCGGCTTACAATTTTTGGGATACAACCCAGTGTGCTCAGCAATAGCCTTCATTCCATTGTATATGCCTGCTTATTACTAAGCGGCATTTTTACAAAGTCAGCTTATTGCCCCCAACAATCTTGGGTCCTCAATTTACCTTCCCCGAGAGGATGGAAGGCTGAGTCAACCTTGAGCCTGGTGGGATTCGAGCCTGCACTAATTGCAGGCAGCTGGAACTTAAGAGCTAGGCATTTAGCAGCCTGCACTACCAAGGCCATTTTCCCAGTGACCAAATCATTATTACCACTTTTGCCATCTAGACAAGTTTGTTGATAATACATTAGGCAGCTTGTGGATTATTTGTTCATTAAAGGAATTGATGTAGCTGGCCAACTCACACATAGGTGACTCAGGGGTGTTTACAACATTTAAAAAATTTAAACGAACACTATATAATAAAACCATACACACACACACACACACACCCAGCCCCATAGCAACAATAATACAATTAAATCAGTCACTTGATCTGCTACATTTCCATTAATGATCTCCAGGCCTGCTGACATCCATATTATTAGGGCTTTTCAGCAGGGTGGGAGACAACTGTTTCTTAGAGGGAATGATGTTCCTTAAATAGGATGTGCAATTAACATTGAAAAACCTGAATTTTATACTTTCAGTAAATCATTTATGAAACGACTGCTCTTATGCTCATGATGCCAATTAATTAGTACACAGTATATGGAAAAGCAATTAACTTGTCAATTAAGTTTTATTTATTGCTTGCGCTAGGTACAGGATTGCTAAATGTTTGCTGACTACCCAAAAAAAATCTAACTTGTTGCTGTCTCTTGTCTGCCTTTAAAATTGTTCAGTAAGTGTGACTCATAGAGAGTGTGCTACTACATGTAGTTTAGCACGTTTCTAGATTTCAGTATGTTGACTAAAATATTTTCCAAGTAGTTTGCATATTATACTGTACAACATTAAATATTATCAGAAGTTTAAAAACCTGTTTTTCTAATTCCTAACTTTAGAGTCACAATGGCGCCAGCATTCCGCTTGTCTTTGAAACCTAGAGTGAGTGACAATATGACACACTTGATGGTGGATTTTTCTCAGGAGAGACAAATGCTTCAGGCACTGAAATTCTTGCCAGGTAAAAAACAGAATATGGCTTTCAGGAATGAGTTACAATATAATACATCTGTAATAAATATAATAAAGTGTTTCCTTTTTCCATAGTTTGTTTTTGAATATATCTTTGAAGTGAGGGGAATAGAGAAGTAATGAGGTTCATTACTGTGTATATTGCAGTGTAAGTTGTGTTTTATATTTTTTAAAATGTCTATTCATCTAGTACCAGAATTTAGCTGCAGTAACTAGCAAAGACTAAATGGCAGTGGGGACTAAATAGTCTATTATGCATTCTAGGAGATGGAAGTACTACCAAATAGACACATGAAGAATCACAACTTTATCTTATTAACTTATGCCGGCTATTTCTAATTATTAGTCTTCAATAAGCTTTGCTTCTCCCGCCCCCGCAGTTTTGCAGAGCCAGTTTTCCAAGTAGCATTTTTGTGCCATCTGTATGTTCACAAAAACTTGGTTGAAAATCATCAGGATATTAAACCTGATACTATATGGTGGGTGAATCTTTTAGGCTGGTAGTATAAAGCACCCAAATACTTAGTCAATTCTAAACATTCAGATAACTGTAATTTTCATTTACACAATGAACAGTGGAATGTAAATGAACTGAGAGGCACAGGTGACTGCAATTTTGAAAGTTATACTGAGTGACTCATTGGTAATTCAGTACAGAATTGTCCAAAGTTACTGCTGTGTACATTTAATTGACATTAATTGCTGCTGCTTCTCATATTTCTTTCCACTCTATCATACTCACACAAATAACTCTAGAACTAGATGACTTCCTTCTATTTGTGACACAAAAGTACAAAACTTCAGCCACTATTAATGGGTGCATATTTTACTGAAAGCATTCACAGTATTAACTTTGCTTGGAATGTCCTTCATCTTTCTCTAGCAATCAGAGATGATGCTTGGCACTGGTGTTCAAAAAAAATCTACAATTGAGAGACTCTGCAAGGACTTGCTCTTGTTTGTCCAACAAAATGTAGAGCAAGAAGCACTTGAATCAAAGTGAGGTTCCATTCTGATTCAAGACAGAAGTGAGCATTGCAGTCTGAGGACTGGTTCATATTCAAATTTTCTAAGTAAACATCAGTGGTTTATGGATGGGTTCACCCGCAGAAGCCATAATTTATAAACCAAACCATAAACTATGATTTACAGTCTGTGGTTCACAAAACCTAAACTAGAAGTAGAAAATCTACTTCGTAGCTTTATGTTGGAAGGTAGTCATGTTGTCTAAATATCAGTAGCTGTGTTAATGATCAAGTCTATATTCCTCCAGCTGAATTTTCCTAAAGCATAGTTTAGAAGTAGAACTCTATTTTATCAATGTTTTCTTTACTTATATTGTTTAACAGTTCCCAGAGCTCCAGAGATTATTTTAACAGACTGTCTGGTAGCTGACAATGCTGTAACAGTAGTATGGCAAATGGCTGAAGAAGACAACAAAATTGATCACTATATACTTGAATTTAGAAAAACCAATTTTGATGGGCTTCCTCGCATAAAAGATGAGAGATGTTGGGAATCTATAGATTACATTAAGGGCACTGAATATACATTGTCAGGTAATTATCTTTTTGTTTTCTCTTCAGATTATGTTGAATTTTAGCAGTCCTTGATTTATGAGCACAATTGAACCCAAAATTTCTGTTGCTAAGGGAGACATTTATTAAGTGAATTTTGCCCTATTTTACAACCTTTCTTGCTACAGTTAAGTGAATTACTGCAATTGTTAAGTTAGTAATATGGTTGTTAAGATAATCTAGCTTCCCCATTCATTTTGCTTACAGTAATAGGGTTGCTCACTACTGAAAAATTGCCAATTTAGAGTTAACAAGAACTATTATTATATCACTTGTTGCAAAACACCATTTCTTAACAGTTACTGACAATCTTAGTCATATTAAGTTTTTATAAAATTTGTTTCACAAAACATGACCATATGTCTTAAGTTTTCTGGATTATGGGATCAGTTGAGAAGGTGTTGCAATTTCTACATGCTTTTCAATTTTTAACTTCATTTTTAACTAAGTTATCATTAGTATAATTGAAATGAATAGAAAAATGAAAGTCAGAAACACTTATCTCAGCTGGGTCTAGGACAGGGGTGTCAAACTCAAGGCCCGTGGGATGCCGGAAATATTAAAGGACGATCCTGTGGTGCCTCTGGTGGCTAAATGGGCTGCGTGCACCCCTCTCTGCACCTCATTTTCATGGCCTTCTGCAGCATTCTGCCGGCTGAAAAACGGACCGAAAAACGGACCGAAAAATAATGTTCTTCCAATTTATGCATTATCATTGTATCTCATAATTAAGCCTGATTCTTTGCTTTTTAGTATCTAAAAGATCCATTCTTAATTTTATGTTATGTATCTTGGAATATGTTTAATTCATTCCCCATATTTTACTCTTAGTAGAAATGAATAGTCAATTTGAATTGTGGGTGTGTTTATGTGCTTGTGTACAATCTTTGTTATGCTGCTAACTTTTCTGTTTATTGTAAAATCTTTGTATCTCTGAAGGTTTTTTTTCTACTTCTTCCAGGACTAAGGTTTGATTCCAAATATATGAATTTTCGTGTCCGAGCTTGCAACAAGGCAGTGGCTGGAGATTATTCAGATCCTGTAACTTTAGAGACAAAAGGTAAAATTGCCCACCTAAAATTAGCTGGTGGGCTTATCAGATATGAACTTGACTACTAAGGAACTATCTTTGGGCAGTACCTGTGTCTCCATTTGATGTAATTTAGCATTTGAGTTATAGTCTTGATGCTGGAGAGTATGCTTCATCAGAATTTGCAGATTCCATATACACAAATCTACAATAGGAGCAAATCTGTCTCAGCCAGCTTTGACATTTATTCAAGTTTAAGGAAAGCTTGCAAATATGGCAAAAGTGTGAAAATACTAAGAATGTCATTTGGTTGATAAAAGGAGGACCCACATTGTTGGGGGCAAAATGCTGATTCTGTAAACTGCTTAGAGAGGGCTCTAAAGCACAGTGCAGTGGTATATATAAGTGTAAGTGCTATTGCTGTTGCTATATGTACTTTGTATAAAAAAAATATGTGAAACTTTTAATAGCATTTATCACTGCCACATGTGCAAAAATGTTCTGAATATTATTTCTGGGATTGAATGCCCAGGATTATTTAAGGATAATTGATTTTAAGTGTTGCTTTAAAAAGAAATTGGCTAGGGTGTATGTGTTTGTACACACATACAGTATAATTCATTGCAGTTAGATTAGAACTGCTACAAAGTGCTTTGGAGTGCTGTGTTTTTCAGCTACATCTGTTAACGTTGAGTCCTTTGTAGAAAATACATTAATAATATTTTATTTATGCTATTTTTAATGGAGTAAATCATCACTTAGAATAATTTTCAAGTTTAGCATTATACAAATGGCTCAGTTTTCTAGAGTTACTCTCTCTTCTAGAGAATGTTTAAAGTTTTATATTAAAATAAGAAATACTTGCATAATGCAGGTAATAATATTATATTACATAGTTTCTAACAATGGAGACAAGTACAACAACGTAGACACATTTAGGTGATAAAAATAAACTTTACATTTCCATAAAGCATATTCCATAAGGAATATGATTCAGTTCTGACTGCTGGGTTATTTTAACACTTCTGGTCTCTGGGAATGTTAGCCATCATTTCATGGACATCGTTTTTGTTGCAGTAAAAATTGGAAATATGTTTCTGAGTTTTATCATTTAAATACTAAGCTTTCTCTATTCAATACATTTATTTAACCACTGAAAGATCAAATGATAATAACCTAGTGCTCTATCAATTAGATTAGCATGTTTTTTGTCCTTATATTGGTTAACATTGAAAAGAAGTACAGTGCTTTTATTTATAACTGTTACCAGAATTCCCTTAATATCAGAATGGCATGGCTGTCTTCCATTGTATATATATATCTTATTCCTTAATTAAAACTGAGAAATGTGATGGGGTTCGTTCTTTCACATTTTAAAGCTGAGGACTAAACTGTACGTGTATTTGACATTTTTAAACTGTGGTCAAATGTCCAGGCTTTGAGGGTGAAGAATGAGGATATTCTCATGTTTTGCTTGTTGCCGAAAAATAACTCATTTTATGCTTATTTATTTTTGAAGGTGCTGGTATTTTTATTTTTATTTTAACAAAAAACACTTTAAGGGACTATGAGTTTGAGGCAATTTTCAGGGAAAAAACCAATGACTCCGAGAAAGGACTTGGCATTAAATAAAGAGCCTTGGTGGTGCAGGCTATTAAACGCCTAGCACTTAGCTCCAGCTGCCTGCAATTAGTGCAGGCTCGAATCCCACCAGGCTCAAGGTTGACTCAGCCTTCCATCTTCTCGGGGTAGGTAAAGTGAGGACCCAAGATTGTTGGGGGCAATAAGCTGACTTTGTAAAAATGCCGCTTAGTAATAAGCAGGCATATACAATGGAAGGAAGGCTATTGCTGAGCACACTGGGTTGTATCCCAAAAATTGTAAGCCGCCCTGAGTCTCCGGAGAAGGACGGCATATAAAAATATGAATAAAAAAAGATATTTATTTTCATATTTATTTAAATAAAATTCTGTTTAATCTTTGTTCAGCTCTTATATTCAATCTTGATGGCTCATCATCTCATCTTAACTTAAAAGTTGAAGATACCTATGTTGAGTGGGACTCTACTGGAGGGAAAAGCCAAGAAAGCAAAACAAAAGGAAAAGAAAACAAAGGCAGGTGAGAAAACAAAACCATTCTAAGTAATACTGCAGAGGAGAAGTTGGATATGCATAAGGGATTAAAAATATATTCATTTTCTTCAATATTAGAAACCCTTGCTATTGATTCTTATTATTCATATTACTGGCAATCTGATTTTGGATTTTACATGTAAATGATCCTTTATAAAAACAGATTTTTGCATAGACTAAAAATATGAAAAATAATGTGAAGGTTATGAAGGTTATGTCACAATAACGGGGAATTTTTCTTTAAATGTACCATAGAAAACCTTAATTTAGTGAACAATTCTGTAAATTGAAGATTAAGATTTTCTTACCAAAGAAATAAAAAGTGTGGAGCCCAAGGTGCTAGAACAAATTAAAACCAAAGGTACTTGAATACATTTTTAAATGACAATCAGCAAACAGCATAACACCCATTACAGATATATGAGGCATATATTATCTTTCATCAAAGGAATGGCATTGCCTTTGATATCATCAGAAATCTTAGTGCTCATCCAAATGACTGGAAGAAATAATATTCCATGGATGTGTGTATATTATATATGTATATATTGATAGATAGATTTTGTTGATTTATTCTATCTTTTGAAAGAACCCAAAACAGTGTAGAAAAAGAATAATAAATAGAAATAAATTTTAAAAAATAATGAATAATCAGCTTCCCTAAGGGGAATAATAAAAACCAAACAAACTGATATCTATGGAGATTCTCAGTCATCCAAGTCATGGTTGTCTCAAAGGTACTTTTTCAAAAGGCAACTGGACTTTCTTTTTCCTTGAAGATGCTTCTTCAATTCTGAACTAAAGAAACTTCTAAGATGAGAAGCAAAACATCTTCAAGGAAAAACAAAGTCCACTTGCTTTTTGAAAAAGTACTTTTGGGACAAACAAATTGATCTTAAAAGGCTGGCACTTGAACAAATGCCTATCCTCAACCATCGTTTAAAGCAAAATTGGGAGCATAGGAAATTCTATCAAGAAAGAATTCTATAATGGGTAAGTATTAGCATCAATAATATTTTTAGTTTTTAAGTAATAATAATTGTTATTTTTGTATTATTTTTAACCTTTTTGTATGCTGCCCAGAGTCATTCATTTTGTGAGAATAGCAGCTACATAAATTCTATAAGATAAATAAATAATAAACAGACAAACCCCTACTTCTCATCACTGTGCTGGGTACCAGTCCTGCTGATGCAATCATAAGGGCTTTATCAATACTTTAAATTGGGCATAGTAAATCACAATACAGGTCATTAAGAATCATGGTTTTGATGGTGTCACTTAGCTACACATATAATAGACCTTAAAGCTGTGTCCTACCCTAACCAGATATGATGCGTTGCTGTGGAAAAATTGTGAAAATAATTAAGCCATGAAGCAGCAAACCTGCTTTCTTGGTTCAGGTAGAGTCATGATAACCATGTCAGCCATGGTAAGAACAGTGAGAGAAGTAGGGGAAGCTTAATGTCAACCAGAAGTTCACCAGTTTTTAAATGATGTTTATAGAACCTCTTCTTTAACTGAAATGTTTGCTTATATGGAGAGCTAACAGCAAACTGTGTCTGGCCATAATTTGCCATATTGTCTGGCAGACGACCTATGGGTAAGTATACAAACTAGTTAGCGCCAATTCTGGATTAACATGTTGTGACAGTGTTACATATCAAATAAGTAGATGATAATCCTCCTCCCAGAGTAATAATTTAGAAATTGTTTTTTTAACTGCTGCTTTTTAAATACAAAACGATGTGTAGCAGAAAATAGCCTTTAACAAACTATTTTTATCTGACAGTGGCCAGATTACCCTTCTGAAGAACAGTACAAGGTGATATTGTGTCTCCTCTTAGCCATAGGGTTCAGCTCCAGCTTTACTCTTCGTTTTTTCCCTTTCAATTCTGTCTCTCTGTAGACTTGGCATGAATCCCACAGCCTTTACCAGTACACAAGCCACTGTATTCCAGTAGAACCTTCAGTGTACTTTAATTTGTCACTTTTTGCATAGCCCCTCTAATTTCCTTTGTGCAAAGCATACAAAGCATTATGTTACTTGTAATAATTTACAGGCAATTTAAGTTTAAATGAGGAAAATCTGAAATAGTCATCTGCCTAGCTTGTTTTCAATTTATTTCATTAATAAACAACCACATCCTGGTAAAAATAAGCATACAAGCACTTCCTCTTTAAAAATATTTCCTTGCGTACATATGCTCTTTCATATTCATTCGCTCATGCACACATGTATACACATGTGGGGGAGAG
This sequence comes from Naja naja, assembly GCA_009733165.1. Classification (NCBI taxonomy): domain Eukaryota; kingdom Metazoa; phylum Chordata; class Lepidosauria; order Squamata; family Elapidae; genus Naja; species Naja naja. Next base: position 208,855,568 of record CM019149.1, read on the forward strand.
TTTGAGGTAAACAATGTAATCAGCATTGGAGTGCCACAATATAAGTTCCACCCTTTTTATGTGTTGTTTGTATGTTTTCATATGGAAGAGGCAAAGATTATAACACAATGCAGCTTCTTTTGATGAAAGCCTCAAATCTTGCAATTGTCCCTACCAATATGGGATGTCCTTTGCCCACAGGATTTCTCAAATGGATAGTCCTATTTACTGTAATATCATGCTTTCCTACCCTGAGCCAGTCTGATCAGCTTTGTGCTGCACTTAAAAAACTAAGCATTCTTGTTTTCTGCATATTTCAGATTCAGCCAGTTACGTATCACGTATTTAAACTATATTTAGATAGAATCTGTTTCTGGGCAGATTATAGTCTCCTTCCTGTCTGTCTTACACTGAAGTGTGTGTAATATTCACAGGAGATAGTGGACCGTTTACTCCATAAGAATGATGAAGCCCATTTACTTCCCAATTTGAAGTAAATGGAAGTCTCTGTCACTGCAAGAATTAAACTGAGGTATCTGCTCCTTAAAACTATCCAGCAGAGTAATTTTCAGGCGGACTCTGCTCTTTACTACATTGTTCCTCAGTCTGACTCTCTTGATAAATCTCTTTGCTGAAGTTGACATCAAAACAGACACCCTTTTTCCAGAGGTGGTATTCAGCAGGTTCTGACCAGTTCTGGAGAACCGGTAGCGAAAATTTTGAGTAGTTCAGAGAACCAGCAAATACCACCTCTGACTGGAGATTTTACAGTATCCTTCCCCTGCCACATCCACCAAGCCATGCCCACAGAACCAGTAGTAAAAGAATTTTAATCCCACCACTGCCTTTTTCCAAAAACTGCAGTTAGATAGTGAAATGAATGGATAAATGTGGAGCACTGTATTAACACTATAGGCTAAATCATTATTAGAGGAGATTGATGGGCAAAATTCTGTGTTGACTATGTGTCTGCTGCAGTATGAATTAAAACATTGGTTTCTTCTGCCCTCTGTAGATAGACTAGATAGATTTCTACATCAAAAGAATAAAACAGACTTTCTTAATCAGACAAGTTTTTATAATTAGCCTGCATGTCTTTTCATACAGAGAGATTGTTCTAGTTAAAACACTTTTTTTGGATTAAATAAACAAAATACCCTGGAAATAGTACAGCTCAACTACAGTGGCTTATCAAATCAAATTAGTTTATATGCATCATGGTACTGTCCTAATACAGTCACATAATTTGGCTTGTATTCATGTATTGATTGGTGGTTTTGAGTATGACAAATATTTAAAATTATAAATGCTGTTGAGAATACTAGTAAAGGCTGTTAATATAAAAATATTTTCTGGGTGAAGGGAACTTGGAGCACACCAGAAAAATAGCATGTAAAGTTTTAGAGGGGCGGGGAAGGATTAATTTTAGTCTATGTTTGCCTTACACCAAACATGGCAGCGCTTTAGTAAACTTGCTATTTTTCTGCATAACCTGACAGCAAACCTAAGATTGCTTTTTTAGTGGTAATTAGAATAGACTTTGCAGTAATGACTGACTTAGAGTATGAAAAAAGATGTGTGTATTAATCCTTTTGCTTGAATAAATGTTTTAATTTCTTGGCTTTGCTGTCTTTCATGCTTCACTTCTTTCTTTCTTTTTTCTTTTGGTAAGTACTTTCTTCTGAATGGTGAAACTTTTTCAGTGATATATGGTTAATGTTTTCAGCATCCACAGTAAGGTTTTATTTTGGAAAAATAATTTCTGCTTTATGGTCTACAGGAGGGATAGGCAACTCTAGAGCTCCCTCCAACTGTCCTTCTGAATTTCAATTTTTTGCCAATATGAGGCAGGAAGCACATCAAAATTGTAATGTAAGCCTCAAAAGAGCATATTTTATTTTAAATATATATATATATTCAACCCCTCCAAAAAACCTAATGGGAAAATAAACTTCCAAGTGTAGGAATAATGTGGCCCTAATCACTTTGCATCATTATTGTTTCACCAAAAATGGACCTGTACTCCCTAAGAAGTAATTAAGCATGATCTTTGATTACCAATATGTTGTCCATATTACAGTCTAAATTATAGTAAATCAATTAGTCTAACTTAGTACATCTCCAGTATTTATATAATCCATTCATAAGGAGAAGGTGTCCTGACTACAGGTAGTCCTTGCTTACAGTATGGTTATAAAATGTGATGTTACATGACTGCACTGCTTAGCAACAGCAATTCCCATTGCTTGTTGACTTGGGGCAGTTAAGTGAGGATATCCAATCAATGTCCTGTCTGCTTCCAAACAAAGTGAAGGGGAAGTTCTGAGCAGTTTGCAAGAAGGCTGGTTGATTGGTGGCTAGGTGGCTGCTGCAACATGGCATGAGTGTGCCCAGGCTGGGGGTGACTGCTGCCAGTGTGGGAGGATGTTCAGCTGCGCACTGTAGCACTGTGCAAATATGCCCAGGAGAGGGGTGGTTGCTGCTGGTGCGGGAGGATGCACATGTGGCCACTGGGTGCCGCACAAGCATGTACTACAGAGTGTGGGTGAAAGGGTGCTGTGGACTCCAATCTCGCACTCCATAGTTGGGCTCCTTAGGTGAAAAAGCAGAGGGAGGAGGAACAACTTACAGGAATGACTTGCAACCTTCCCTGCTGGTTTCCCTACATACTTTGCTAGTGGGAAGCTGGCAGGGAAGGTTGCAAGTGGCAGCCATGTGACTTGTGGGATGCTGCAGCTGTCATACATGCAAGCTGGTTGCCAAGCACCTAGATTGTGACCACGTGATGGCTGGAACTTTGAGAACTGGTCATAACTGCCACTTGTTCAGCACTTTGTGAGTTAGAACAGTTGCTGAGTGAGCAGCCATTAACTGAGGACTACCTGTACTATCAGTGCGATGCTTTAAATCTGGAAGCTACACTAAGGGAGAAAGGGTGATGCAATACTGAAATTGGGCATTTTCCTGGTTTTAAGATACTAACATTTAAGGTATTAATACGGCCAGATTGAGCACCTTCATAAGCAGATCTTTTGGGTGTTATAAAATAACCACCTAGTAATTTGTCAGTAACTTTTCTGTGGTTGCGATATGCTTTATGTTCCACTATCCTGTTATCTGCATGGCTTTTTGTTTTGAATATATAGAAATGTGTAAAGCATGCCTGCTTAGACAGTCTTTTGTCTCAAATGTTTCTGCCAAACTTATTTCTCTTTTCGAGGTGTTCAGACTAATTTGGTGTCTTAACTCACATTTTTATTTATATGCCATCACAGTCAATACAAATTAATTTCTTGCACCTTATAGAAGTGGCACTCCATCTCCAAAGCGGTCATCGGTTAGCTCACGTTCACCTTTGATAAGGGGCAGCAGAGATCGATTTACTGGAGAATCGTATACAGTTTTGGGTAAGTTTTTTAATAAAAGAAAGAAAAGAATAAAAGAAAGCAAGGGCTTCTTGGGGTCCCGTTGGCAAGCCAATGTCGGCTGGCGGTCCCCCGGCGACGAGCCTATTCTGTGGCGGTCCCTGTCCTATGGAACCAGCTACCCCTGGAGTTCCGTTTGGCCCCTGACCTTCGCACCTTCCGCCACGACTTGAAGACCTGGTTATTTGACCAATCCAGGCTGTGACTCCCTCTCGGGGGCGGGGATGGGATGGTTTTAACTCATTTTAATTTTAAATTTGGTATTATTGGGCTTGTGTTCATTTAATTCTTTTTTAGCTATTTATTGTTGATGTATGTTTTTAGCTGTGAGCTGCCCCGAGTCTTCGGAGATGGGGCGGCATACAAGTCCAATAAATAATAATAATAATTATTATTATTATAAATATTACAGAGTTATGCATTTCTTTATTTAATGCTTTCTTATCCCAATTAGGAACCCCCAAAAGTTCCAAGAGCTTCTTATAAACTTTGCGAATTAGATTGTGTGCCACTTCTGGCATGCATGCCATAGATTCGCCATCACGGGCCTAGATGAATCATTTGTTAGGTGCTATCAAGTCAGGCTGAACTCCTGTTGATTGTATTGACAAATGTTTATTAGCACCTGAGTAGCATTTCAACACAAGAACAGGAATTGAAAGAAAGGAAAAGAGCCAAACAAGTTAGCTCATTGCCTAGATCAGTGATGGCTAACCTTTTCCACGTTGCGTGCCAAAAGTGCGCTTGCATGCCTGCACCCATGATGCAATGCGTGCATAACTCCCCCTGCACATGCACACAAGACCTCCCCACACGCTGCATGCCTCTGCACATGTGCACGCAACCCACATATGCGCATGCAGATACCCAACAATTAGCTGGCTGGTGGGTGTGCGCATGCGCAGTACAGCTCTTCCGATCGACCTCTTGCGTGCCAGCAGAAGTGGCTCTGCATGCCACTTCTGGCATGCGTGCCATAGGTTCTCCATCACGGGCCTAGGTGAATAGTTTGTTAGGTGCTATCAAGTCAGGCTGAACTTCTGTTGATTGTATCGACAAATGTTTATTATTTGTTATGTTACATTTTAGTTAATTGTAGCTCTTCCAAGGACATTACAGTTTTTTAAAATCTCATTTGTCAATATTACCTTTTCTTTCCAATTTCAAATTTCTTTCAAAATTGTCAGGAACAATAATTTTTCTGTAGTTAATCTTTTGTTCACATCACCCCCCACCAAAGTTTGTTACTATCATTTGACACTTATTTTAGACCTGGGAAATAGTTTCTTTTTGCTGTCTTTGATGCTTTTAGTGACTGTGTCTAAATTGCTAATTTGAAAGCATTTCTTTCTCATTCTTGTTCTACTTTTTGTTGGTTACATTTTTGCTTGCACTACATATGTTCTCTTTTCTGCATTTCTTCTCTTTGGGTCTTTTCATGCGTTCAAGGTTCTGAGGAACAAGAAGAATCTGTAGAAACCCCTCCAGTAACATCGAGGGGGAGTCCAACTGAGAGTTGTATAATATTAGGAAGATATTAACAATATGTACAAGCTCTAGTTTACACCTGTATACTTTGTGTCTGATATTTAACATGTATGTACTCTTAATCTGAGGAATCTCAATTGACATCTCTAATTGATGATACTGTTTCCTTCCAGGAGATACTACAATTGAAAATGGACAGCATTATTGGGAAGTGAAAGCTCAGAAGGACTGCAAGACATACAGTGTAGGAGTAGCATATAAAAATTTGGGAAAATTTGATCAGCTGGGAAAGACCAGTACAAGCTGGTGTGTTCATATCAATAACTGGCTTCAGACTACGTTTGCAGCCAAACACAATAACAAAGCAAAAACACTAGATGTCGTGGTTCCAGACAGGATAGGAGTCTATTGTGACTTTGATGGAGGTAATTTTAAGACTTCAAAGCTGTTATTGAAAAAAACCTGAAATATAGTGGACAATTTTCTAATCCAGTATCAATTATAGTGGACAGTGGACTAAAAAAACTTAGTCTGAATGTATCTTTAGCTGTTTTCTATAAAACAAAACAACACATTTTTAGTATAGTTTCTAAATGTATTAACAGGGTAAGAACAATTGAAATGGGTATTACATCAAACTTACACAAACTTTTTGAGTTTCCAATTTATTTCTATTCATAATCCCAAGATGGAAAGGGATTTATACTATGAAGGAATAGGTATGGGCATTTTCAGTGATAGTATACTTCTTCCCCAATTCCCCAGGAGATAAATTTGAATCCGATTTTTAAAAATTCTTCCAAGCATTTTAATCATTTGGTCTGTTGAGTTTAGCTTATTTGATGCTTAGTAAATTTTTAATTACTGGCACTGCTGCTTTTATCATTTTAATATTTGGAATTTTAATTACTGTGTTTTACCATGTGATTTATTTGTTCAGAATGTCTTAAGCTACTCTGGATAAAACTCTTTTGAAAAACAGCATATATAACAAACAACTAAATGGTTTGCTGAGTATTTATTTAGGTTAAAGTGCTGCTGCAATGTGTTAATACTGGATTGGAAAATCCTATGCCCTACAGAATTTTATGTCAATTAGTAATGCAGCTTTTCTAAACAATTTTTTATAGCTGCAGTGGCCCTAATCTTTTAACTATGAAACAGTGTCAAAAGTAAATAGAGAATGACCCTTTCAATTTAAAACAGGAGAGCAGGAGAGCAGGGAGTTAGGGAAATGAGATTTTTTTGAGAGAAAAATAATCTTGTGTGTGTTATGAAATCAAATTTTAACTTCATTATCTTAAATATGTCAATCAAACAAAAACTTCATTATGGTCATAAACCAGAATGAAATACAATTGCGAAAAAAGACCATTACTTATTAGATGTGAAATAGAATCTCTCTGTTCACAAGTGCAACATCTTTGATTTTCTGGGTGTAAATGGTGGTGTACTTTATGAAGACCTCTCTAAAGTCAGAGGCCTCCATAAAGTAAACAGTGCTGAAAGTAGTTTTGGGCTAGACTGACTGTTTAAACAGGCAAAACAATTCAGACATGCTATCATGTGTGCTTTAAATATGTGTACAGATTACCTTTTTGGCCATTGGGAATGCTGTGTTTAGATGTATACCTGTGTTCTCATTCCATACGTTCTTGCTTCCTAGTTGATGTGGTAGCTGGCATAGAAAACAAGTATTGAACTATTTGCTATTCCATAATCCATCTATTCTAAGTCAAGAGCTACTTCTTAGTTACCCATATCTTGCCATAAGATATGCTTTTTAGTCCTGTATACTGACGCTGGCAGCAAGATTTCTTAATACTCTTTGTGGGTGATGGCTAATGGCGTGTTAGGAGGTAACAATACTCGCTTCAAAGATTTTGAGCACTTCCTGATTGAAAAGACTTTTGAGGTTTATTTTTGAAGGGAAGTATTAACCTGCCTTTCTCTCTTTAGGTCAACTCTCTTTCTATAATGCAACCTCAAAGCAGTTGTTATATACTTTCAAAACAAAATTTACCCAACCACTATTACCAGGCTTCATGGTTAGTATTTGTTATCTAATCAAATTCCTATTGCAATGTTTCAGTTTTACCATTTCAATTACTCTTGTAAATAAAATCAAAATTTTAAATGTTATGGAAAAATCTGTAATACAATATATTTTAGACTACTTATAGGTTTTGATGGGCATGACAAGCCTACAATGATCTATACTGCTTTGATTTGTTCATTATGTCTTTCTTAAGTGACAGTCGGACTGATTTAACTCCTATGTTCTTCAAGGTTTCAGAGAAACACCTAATAAATTAAAGAAGTTAAAACTGATAACTTAGATTTTTAAAATCCTCAGTTCTTTAACACCTACTCTTATAGCTATAAAATCCAGGTGCATAATTTTTGTAGATAGCAGAACAAATGTTCTGAGTATATACATTCTTGTTTTTCTTTCTGTAAAAATTTTTTTTGTAAAAGGGAAGAAGTTCTCACTTGTCTTCCCCATTACAGATTTTAATTATAAAAGTTTAATAATTTAAAACTTAAATTTAAAAATTTCAAACCCTTTTAATTTAATTACTACTACTTCAATTAATTCTTTTAATTATGTACAATATTCTCCACCCCACCCTGGATAATCTCTTCTAAAATTTGAGAAATTCTGAAGAAATTAATAAGAGATAGTGGATAGACTTCAATGAAAGAGAAACTGGCAAAAATTGGGCAAAGATGGACAAGTTCATGTTGCTTATTCTGCTTCATACAGTCAAATCTAGTTCTGGTGTTAAGTTGCATCTTGCCATTTTCTGTTTCCATTCTTTCAAAAACTTCATTAGAACATTTTTTGATATGATACTAGTTGTTTTTCTAACAAACGAAGCATCTATCTTGTGTAAAAAGTATACTCCGTTTTAAAATAATACTGTGTGTTTTTCCTGATGTGTCTTACATATCAAGCATTAACAATTCTTAATAAAAAGATAAATGTGAGAAAATATGGTTTGTCATGATAGGAACAAGCTATACTGAGTTATAATTCTAAGGTGAGGACTGAAAGTTTTTGTGTATTATTCTTTAGCGCAGTGCCATGGTTTATTGAAACAACGCATCTTCAAAGTGTAGTTTGAAGTTGGCTGGTTCAGCATACCAGAATTAATATTGTAAGTACAGCTTAGGGTTAGAGCATAGTGTTGAGTCTGGTTAATAATTTAAAAAGAAGGAAGAAAATGCATGATTTTGAAACAGCCATAATAAGGCAATGGGAAATACATGATTGTTTTTAAGAAGAAAGCTTGGATAATTTTTCATTGTTCTTCATATCTTAATTTTTTAGGTTTGGTGTGGTGGGCTCACATTGACAACAGGATTGCAAGTGCCAACAGCTGTGAAAACACTGCAGAAAAGTGAAAATGGGTTGAGTGGTTCCACTGGTAGTCTAACCAGTGTTGTCCAGTGATGTTCCTGGGTAACAGCTACAATAAGATCAAAGAACAATTTAATGCATTCTTGCTACTTCCAATGCCTGACCACCACTAGTGCAAAATGCTTGTATTGAAACTGGCTTCTACTGAAGTATTAGCAAGAATGTATTGTGGTATAATAGGAAAAAATCGGCTTTGACAAAGGAGTATCAGGTTATAGCTGTATGCTTCTCTTAGACTAAACATGACTACTTGTCTTATGGTTGCTTGACTGATAATTAATTCTGAATGATGTGTAACAAAGACAAGTATGACCTTAGTATAACTTCCCTCCACCACCCCCCACTGCTTTTCTCCTTTCTAGGTTTTCTAATAATTAGGTTTAAACTATAAGAAAATAAATTAAACACTGACACTTATAGAATGGGAGTCTTTTAATAGTCAGAAAAAAATGTCCACAAATAGAAAAGGGGAGGAACATGAATTGTTTTGATTATTGTCCTTTCATTCAGTGTAGCTCTTTTATTGTCAGACTCCAAGACTTAACTTTGTTATTCATCCTAAGTAATTTTGTTGGTACTTTGTGTCTATTACTTTACAGAATGAAAGCTGTCATCTATATTTCACTACTGTACATATTTACAACCAATCAGTTTAACTTAATGAATTTTAGAGAAGCTTCTGTTTGTTTCTTTATTATGTGTTCATTCTTATTCATGTTTGTAAATGTTCTCAATTGTCAGGCCTCTTTATATGAATGTGGTTACGAAGCATTTCTGAATCTTTAAGAATCCACTCTGTGTCAGAGGCCTATCCAAAGCTTGGAGTATATGATCAAACTTGCTTCTAGCCCTAAAAAATGTTATCCTTTTTCCTCATACACTATCTATATTTAACTTTCTGTAAATCTCTTGGGTCTTTTAAGAAATTTCACAAGAGTGTAAAGAAAAGTGTGTTTCATATCAAAACACATTCATATTGTCCTGTTTGGAAAAAAATAGATATGTGCAATCTTAGATATTTGGGGTGGGTGTTCTCAGTTGAATTGTCTGTGCATTGTTTTTCTCAGGTTCTTCTTGACGGTTCCCCTTTTCAACCAACTTGAATCAAGTTAAAGCTGTGTCAAAAAAAATATGTATCATGTAAACCAAGGAATTGTTTACAATGTAATATTCTATAGGCAAGACTCCCTGTATTTGTGATACTTTTTAGAGTATTTAATCTCAATTATATATTACTTGCATATTTGACTTATGAAATAAACTTTTTCTTATAACTGGCTTGAACATCAAATGCCAACTCCACTGGGGAATAAAAGGATTATTCAAAAAATATTATTCACATTTGGAATGGTGAAAATTGGTCCAAATTAGCCTGAATCTTGTGGAAATTTGAATGATGCAGTTGTTAAAAAGTAGAATTGATCATTTACTACTGAGAGGTACGTATGCAGTGTGATATACATTGTCAGTTCAATTATTCAGACATCTATTAATATTCCACAACTCAACTGCTTTCTGTTTTACTCCACCACAGTGCTAGTGTTTGGAGGTTTTAATATGCATCTCAAAAATAATGTATTAAAAAAACCAAGATTCTTATCTCTATTTTAAGGAAAATAAGAACTGTAAAATAGTTGAGGGATATTTAGTTCTGAAAAGTAATCCCTATCAGTTTAACAAAGTAAGACACAAGAGGAGATTCTTTAAGCACTTTAGACACTTTTTCTTTACTTATAAAGTACTTCGAAAAGGTAATGATATAATTCTTCTGATCAGCTCTATTTGATGGCAAGCATGCAGATATTGAATGAAAGTATTACCATAGTTTGTGTTTTGGGTGTGGAATGCTAGATCATAACAATGGATAGTGTTTTTCCAGTATGTACATAATTTGTCTGCTTACTTACTGTAAAGTGTATTTTTGTATTATAAATAGTTTTATTTTGTAAGTTTATGGGGTGGGGAATCAGTTTTGCTGATTTGGTATTCAGAAAATTAAGAATTTTCATTCAGTAACTGAGTACCAAAATTTTGTAAACTAGCTTAGAAATTGAATTGATTAAAATTAAATGTCAAATCATATGAATTTATTGTCAAAATAACAGGTTAAAGCCTAAGCCACATGGACAATATTATGGATGATAATTTAATTTAGTATTATTTAAATATTACAGCATTATGATATAAGACAAATGCTAGTTAAGTTTAATATCACAGACTTTAAATAACTGGCTAAGGAAAGTAGACAGTCCTTTTTAGTGAACTGTTGTCTCTGTTCCTGCCTTGCTTCTGGATATGCATTCTTTATAAGGTGAGGTTTGAAGCAAATCATTATGTTATGAATACTGACATTTGAATTATGCAAATTATAATTTTGTACAGTAGCATTTCTTCTGTGGGTGGTTTCACACTTGTTGACCATAACCTCTTATAGCCATTTAGGGCATTTGACACTAAATTAAACAGATTGAGCACACTGTATTCAAGGTTTTGCCCTATAAGCTGACTGTTCCGTTTTTCACCACTGATAAAAACAGTTCTTCACGTGCCTTTTCAAACTAGGTCCCTATCTCTGCTGTCAGTTATGGTATTAGATGCTGAGATTAGAATGCATATTATTACTACTAAACAAGGATATTGTGGATTGATGGTTCTGCTTCCATTTGGTGCTTTAGTCTTAATCCTTGAGAAAGTATCCAAAAACAATCTCATCCCAACCACACTGGGTGCCTTAGAGCCCATTGAGTGTTTTTATTTGCTGTGTCTTTAACTCAATCACATCTCGGAGGGATTTTGTATTAATAAACATTGGAAAACCACTCTTGTAGTCTCTCTTCTTTAAAAAAAAACTTGTTGGGCTACTGATATCAATATCTTTAAGGATGGAACTATTTTTCTGGCATAAAATTCTAGTTTGGTGTAGTGAAGAGGTTAGACTGGTACTTCACATTTGTGTCCACTCAGCCATGGAAGCTCACTAGGCAACATTAGGCCAGCTATACCTGCTCATACCTGGTTGTTGAAGGGGTGGGATTGGTATGTATGCCTCTTGAGTGAAAGGCAGGCTATAAACCTAACAAATTGCATGAATATAGTGCCCAAATTTCCTTTGTAGCTCTCTGAAGAGACCAGCTTCATCAGATGCAAGTTTGTTTACCATTTAGTGATAGTGGGAAGAAGTTATCAATGTTCTTATGATATTGTTCACAGTGCTGTACTGCTGTACTTTTTAGAGGAATTCATGTTAGAAGGGATGCTATAAAAAGTCAATAGAAATTTCCAAAATTAACTGGTGACTTTCAATATGAGTAAATATGGTTCTCGTTCATACTCTCCTCAGATTGAACAAGTCCAATCTGCTCAATTGGATTTTTCTAGCAAGCTCTTAATATGGCCGGCCATCTCTGTTGTTATACTGCCTTTGATTATAATCTAACTATGGACAAAACAGAAAATGGTCATGGATATAATGCACTGAGGACTTTTATTAAATGTATTGGTCACCTATCTTGTCACAGGATAACTCTTGAGTGGCTTACAATATTAAAAAGATAAAAAATATATTACAAAAGTATAAATATACAAAAATAAATACAAAATACAATAGCTAAAAGTTTAAACTATCACCTCCATCACAAAGCCCCTCTGGAGCCCCAAGCCAACTGGTAGAATGTGGTCTTTAAACTCTTAGGGAAGATATTGGAGCCGGCCTTCCGGGGGGCAGGTGCAATGGCAGAGAAGGCTCTTCTGCACCCACTCACTGGAATACCTGTCTGATGAAACCTCCTGCTAGCATGAGTGGAGTGGGCAAATCCCAGTGGGATGAGGTACATTCTATTTTTATAATTGCATAGATGGGCAATCCTAATCATTGTACAACTATCAGTAGTCCTGAACTTGCGGTCACAATTGAGCCCAAAATTTCTGTTGCTAAGTGAGACATTTGTTAAGTGAATTTTGCCCCATTTTATGACCTTTCTTGCCAAAGTTAAGTAAATCACTGCAGTTGCTAGGTTAGTAGCAGTTAAGTGAATCTAGCTTAGCTATTGACTTTATTTGTAACTCATGTGTATGAACCAGTTACCAAGCATCTGAATTATCACATGACCATGAGGATATTGAAATGGTCACTTTTTTCTGTGCCATTGTAACTTCAATCAGTCACTAAATGGAACTGTTGTAAGCTGAAGACTACTTGTACTATAAACCAGTATCAGTTTGTTGAAGATATTCCAGCTGATAAATCTCTCTTAATTAAAAAACACTTCTAGATATGTTAAAGGATAGTTTATACAATACTATAAGATACCTTTCCACTCAGTGGTGGGATTCAAATTTGTGGCAGGGGAAGAATACTGTAAAATCTCCAGTCAGAGGTGGTATTTGCGGTTCTGCGAACAAGTCAAAATTTCCGCTACCAGTTCTCCAGAACTGGTCAGAACCTGCTGAATACCACCTCTATTTCCACTGCTTCGAGGAAATTAATGAAATGCGCTTGACTGCAGTATCGTCCTGTCTTCATTTGAAAAAAAAAATCCTACCTGAAGATAAACATTCTTCAAAAAAATCTGCAAATCGCTTTTTCCTAACAGCCATGCGATAGTCCTGGAAACTTTTTCCATTGCCACTTTTTCGCCTAGCGCCAGTCTTGAAGAGTTCGTGGGCTTAACCCATCACTTTCCTTTACCCAATTGCACTGATGTCTCCACCAGGGCGCCGCCACCCGTGAAGCTGCAAAATAAAAACCGTCCAGCGCCAATTGCAACGCGGGGCCGTTGCGTATTAAATTAAGCAAACCTATTTTTAAAGGGGGGGAAGAGTGGCAAGAGAGCCTCTGTTTCAGGGTGAGGCTGTTCACCCCCCTCCGCTGCGAACCGAGCCGTCCACTACAAAACACAACCACACCGAAACCCCCACACCCCTCTTCCTGTCTTCCCGCAACTCGCCCGGCATCGCTGCAAGGCGCAGCTGACGTAAAGCGCGGCAGCCTTGCTTTACGGTGGCTAAGTGCCGCAAAAGTGCCCATCCTTTGCGTCTTACGGTCTCCCCCACTTCGCCTCCCGCCTTGCAGGTAAGGGCATCAACGTCGTATTATTAGCCTTCATTTTATACTGCACACAGCCTTGAACGAATAAGCCAAAAAGAGAGATGTTAGCACGACGGGAAATAAACGTTTTAAGGCGCTCGCGTTAGCAGCTTTCTCCGTCCCCGAAAGCTTCCCAGTCTCAACCTGAGCAAGAAGAAACTGGTAGCCCTCCAGCTACTGGTGCAACATGGCCAATAGTGAGGGATGCTGGGAATTGTAGTTCATGGGCATCTGGAGAAGACTCGGGTTTCCTTACGCGTGTTTAATTTTTCAGGATTGGAAGAGAGGTAGGGAGTACATCATAAATGTCGTATTTGGGTTTTACTTCATTTAGAAAGGGCAGATAACACATTTCACCTAAAAGACTGCAGTCTCAGCCTACCGATATCAAGCTTCCTTAGTTCTTCAGTTTTGCCTGCAACCATATTTTGAAGAGAATCAGTCATTCCATGGGCATACGGTAGAATCACAAATCAACCACTAGTGACTGGGTTATGCTCATTGTTTGTACAAAGTTGTTCTTTCAAGCACTAGCAGGAGTCTTCCGGAAAATTATGAATATGCAAATAAGTATTAGTCACATTTGCACATTTGTATCCAGAATCTGCACAAGTATTTTGCCTCTGTTAGTTGATGTGAAGAAGAAGAAAAACTAAATTTAGTCTATTTTGTGAGGTTTGAATTTTCCTTCAAAGACATTAAAACTCTGATATGTGGGGGGAAATGGAATATTACAAACAGCATTGGGTAATAAGCAGTAAATTAAGGAAGTTTTAAGAAAAGAGGTAACACTCTTCTATTGAAAAACTATTGGGGTATGTCTAACTCAGACTGGAACTCATCTGTTTCAGGAATGCTTCTCCACTTCCAACTTCATTCAGGAGTCAGTGTAAGGGTCAAAGCCACTTCTCACATTGCACAAGACTGCTTACTATTATGTGTATGACTGAGTATCTGGGCACAAGGAGTTTGGAAAACAGAATCTACCTTTGCAATGTGTTCCATTTGTTAGTTGATTTTATTTCTTCTTGTTTGCCTTGATGCATCTGGAACCCATTTAGTTCATGTAATCTGCTTCTGGTTAGAATGCTTCAGATCCTGATAGTAGATCTCTGCTATCTTGGGAGATCTAATGCTGTCCATTCAGGTGTCTCAGTAAACATTTGTTTTACTACTTCATTTTACAAGTTTCTAATCTGGAATTATATTGCCATCCATCTCATAATTTCAACTCTGGGTGGTGAACAGGAATTAAAACCAAGGAACAATAAAAAATAATACCAATGAATAAAAATGACACAATAATAGTGCCATGGCACCAAAGATAATCAAACTCAAACCACACAATCACAGTCATGTCACGAAAAACCACAATGACATACTGGATTATTGTATCTGCAACTTGCCTGAGTGTTCCAGGAATATTACAAAGACATGGCCTATCTCCTTTAGGATTCGAGATGGATGTTGAAATTGGTACCAGCAAATTAAATGCTCCCTCTACCAGGACCCAAAGTTCATTCTTGTTGAGAATCTGCTTTTACGTGCTTGCAAAAATGATTTGAGATAACGTTCTTCTCCCAAAATGAATTTAGGTAAAAGGTTAGCAAGAAGGTATCTTACTGTAGGCTCGAATCCCACCAGGCTCAAGGTTGACTCAGCCTTCCATCCTCTCGGGGTAGGTAAATTGAGGACCCAAGATTGTTGGGGGCAATAAGCTGACTTTGTAAAAATGCTGCTTAGTAATAAGCAGGCATATACAATGGAATGAAGACTATTGCTGAGCGCATTGGGTTGTGCTCCAAAAATTGTAAGCCGCCCTGAGTCTTCGGAGAAGGGCGGCATATAAATGTAATTAAAACAAAACAAAACAAACTTATGGGATGTCCTTCTCAGAGAAGTTTGCCTATGTTACCTTCAAGGCATTGTTGCTGCAGACATGAACTTGTTCACAGCAATATCCAAAATAAAACTACACCAAATCAGCTGTGAATCAATAAAATAACTTTTTAATTTTGAATGATGAGTTTTTAATTGCATCTCAGAACTTAGGTGGTAGGATAATTATTTACATAGAAGAACAGCTTTGCTTTTGAAAAAGCTATTATAACTTCTTAACTGAATTCAATTTTTTTTATGTTTTCCCAGTTTTGAAACTTACAATAGGCCATCTAAAAAAGATGAGAAGCACCAACTGCTGCTTTCTAATGAATACCAGGAGGGTTCAAAAGACCGATGCAGAGAATTAACAAAAACGTAGTACTGGGCCTTCTTACTTTGACCAGCTCGATCTTTCTCCTGTTCCAATTGTACTATTATAAATATTATCTGTCTTCAAAGGTAATGTTTCATGATTCTTATTACTTACACACAAACCCAGATTTACAGATCTAAACAAGTGCTTCTAGTATTTTAAAATATGCTAGCAAGAACAAAACAAGCAAGCAACCCACAAGATCATTTGCAGAAGGCAGAGATACCAAATGTTATTCTGAAGTATACTTGCTTGGTAGTAAAAAGCAATGAAGCTCTGTTTTTTGTTATTATAATTTCATGGTACGGTTGAGACTGGAGTTGTAAAGCTTTATTTCTCTTGTTTGGTCTTGTTAGAATGGAGCGGTTTTCCCCAAGATTAAAGGGAGCAAAGCAGGACAAGACAATAGTCAATGGGTAAATACATCTGACTTTACTATTTCTCATAAACAACATGTTTGAGGTGGAAGAGGCAACTCAGTGAAAAGGAGGGAGGCAACGGTATGAGGCAAATAAATGCAAAATAATAATTACCAAAGAATATTAAATACATAGGGGAATATTTGCATAACTTGTGTTAAATTACTGTACTTTTATTTTAACAATAGTACCGTGTTTCCCCGAAAATAAGACACTGTCTTATATATTTTTTGGCTCCCAAAAACACACTAGGTCTTATTTTCGGGGTAGGTCTTATATATTTATGGTGCCAAATATTGGGTGTGAGTGTGTAGGGGGGGGTGTTTCGCGGGTTCACGGTTGGTCCCTGAAAAGTCTTCCTGGAACTGGAGATTTACACTAGGTCTTATTTTCGGGGTAGGTCTTATATTAGGGCAGGTTTAGAAAATAGTGCTAGGTCTTACTTTCGGGGTAGGTCTTATTTTCGGGGAAACACGGTAGCTCATTTATGAAGAATTAGTGTCTACTACTTGCACTTCTTCAAGGGTCATGCCTAGCACCTTGAAGGAGATTGAATGCAGCCTTCTACCCTGAAAAAGCCCCCAGCCTTGGTTTTGGCACCCAATTTATCCTAAACTTTTGAGCTTCTTTTTAAAAAAAAAAACACTTTAGTTTGATTTTTTTTGCCAAATATTCTACAATAGCCGTTGTTACATTAACTATAGTTATTTATACAAAATCCCTTGATGCTCATGATCAATATCATGATTTTAGAATGATTGCTATAGTTATTACAAATTATTACAGATAGTCCTCAATTTATGACAAGTTACTTCGTGACTGAAGTTACAACTGACCGGAACAAGGGGACTTACAACCTAGATTTGAAGTTGCAATGGTTGAGCCCCCTCTGTGCTACATGACCAAATTTCAAGCACTCAGGAACATGGCTGCATGTAAGACCATTTGCAGCAACTGGCAGTCACAGCACTGCATTTTTACGACAGTTTTGCCAAAACCTGGGACTTTGGTGTTTGGCAAAACAGTGCCCATAGTGAACCATTGGTTTGCTTAATGGCTGTGTTTTTTGCTTAATGACCTTAGTGTTTGCTTAACAACCATTGAAAAAAAATTCTAAAATCTGATTTGTCACATGACTGATCCTTTTTATGACCATTGCAATATGCAACCATAATGTGCAGGCTCCATTATTCTTGCATGTTGAAGACCGTATCTGTATTATTATTTTGGTACAGATTTTCAGCAAATGTTTACTCCTGATGTTTTTTTTTTCCTTTCATCCCTTTTTAAAAAAAAAAATTAAACAGCATGTGGTGAGAAAATTTCTGAATTTGGTGACCAGCCACAACATAGTTGTGCATCTGATCGATCCTGTCCTTTTGGAACTGATTGACCGAGACTTGGAACAGCTTCAGACCTTCTCTGATGGCAGTCGCTCAGAATGCAAGTACTTCTGTACCCCACGGGATTATACCACCTTTGGACTGTTGGACAAAACCTGGAAACTTGAAGTAAATGTCTTTTTCCAGCTTCCTCTAACTTTGCTGAAGTTTGCAGTCGTTTAATAGGATGCAATAGAGAGAGAGAGGGTAAAGGTGCCTGTCTGGGTTTTTTTTTTTTGCCCACATTTGTATATTCCCTACTCCAGTCCAAAAGAATACTGTGATCAAACAAAGTGAATGCCACTGAGAAATCTAACAAAACAGGAGAGCTCTGTCTGCACAAGGATGACCAATGTGGCCTCCATCCCATGCCCTGGTCTGGGCATGGAAATTAATTATCTGTGATGATGTATTTTCTGACAAACCTTCAGAAAATAAGTCATACAGTAATCCAAGTTATGCTGCTGAAGTAGCAGCAAAATTCTTGGAGAAGGACTTGCTGTTAACATTTAGAGATGACACATCTTTGCTTGGACTATTATAGTGGTTCATTTCTGCCAGAGTGGTTTATTGACTTTATCTTGAGAGATTTGATTGAACTGAAAAAAAAAATAGTTTGCTCTAGAACAGCTTCTTGGAAAGGGGTGGTGAAATTGCCATGAGATGGTTCTCTTCTGCCATGTTTTCAACCTAAAAGGAACTGCGCGGTGAAACATGGCTTGATGAAGGTGATCGGAATGAAAACTTTATGTTGGTTTCAGGTGGGTTTGTTTCAGGCTGCTGAGAGAATGGGATTCCAGTGGCTGAAACTTCAGAGTAAAGATCCACGTTTAGAAGGCATGGAGGATCTGTCTGGAACAGAAGTCCCCCTGCACTACATCTTCAAGCAGGCAACTCATGCCATCCATCTAGTTGTCTTCTATGAGAGGAGTGGCAATTACCTCTGGCATGGGCCGCTACGTCTGAAGCTACACATGGACAGGGCATTTGTGCCTTTCCAGAAGCTACACTTTGGACGCTACTCTGGAGCCTATGACAAGTAAGAAACAGCAGGGCAGTATTTGTTGTTGTATATGATGATAAGGCTCCTCTTGCAAAACACAGCTGTTGTACAGTACTTGCTTCCAAAAGGCTGAGATTAAATCAGACGTCTCGGAATACAAAAGTGATGAAAATTGTGCCAGGAAAGTGAACTTGTACTTTTGATTAATGCCAGTAATGAGGCCATTAGGTTCCTCCTCCTTCTCTTTTCTTTATGTGATGGCAGAGAGGAGAATTCCCTGACAAGATTATTTGACAGCAAGTTCAGGGCAGACAAAAGAACTTCACCCTCAAAGAAATCCCATGTCAATGCCTTTAAACTATGGTAACCTCTGAACAAAGGAAGGCCCACCTCTGAAATTGGAGGATGCGGATCAAGCAAGAAAAATGACACTATACCACCCCACAATACATCCTAGATGAAAAAAAAATGCATGATTCCCCAGTGACGAGATATGTGCTCTTGTAAGTAAAGTAGGACATCTCTCGTCTTTTACTTTGGACGAGCTGCTTCTAAAATGTGAAAGTATCTGATTCACTTAATTAAGGCAATTATATTGAGTTACCTGATTAACAGCATTGCGATCATGGAACACGTTCAGAGTTGCTTTGCCGTGTGCTAGCATTGTTGCCGTGCATTCATATTAAATGTGTCCTTTGTCAGAAGGTTCAGCTGATGAGCTGGAAAGCTTATTATTTTATATTCTTTCCAGTTACATATGCTGCCTTCTCATCTTACCAGACCCATTCAAGGCAACCTTCAAATAAATTGTTAAAGCATCATAGCTGTGTTCCCTACCCTCCCACCCTATTGTGGAGGTCTTTTCCTTGATTATCCTTTTCCTGCCACCACTAAACCCTTTTTAGAGTACAGAAATTCTTTTAAGTCTCAAACAGGGAGAATACAGGAAGGATAAAGGATAGTACAGATAGACAATATAGGAATAAGGAACACACTGATTTTTATTAAATCCCCCAAAATGGGTTTTAAAACAAGTTGACTTATTTCTAAAAATTATTTATATCCTGTGCATAGCAGTTTCTAAAATTATTCCCAGGCTTGTGTCAGTGACACAGAGAGACATTCACAAACTTAGACTCCAAGTGACCCTCAAATCTGTCCTTCTGCCTTCACCCCACGAATTTCTCTGTTCTGTGCTCTTCCTGTTGGAATAGAACCCAGGAGGTGGTACCCAATGTTGCTTTCTGTTGATTGGCAGCTCTGACACCCAATTGTTACAATTGTTTTGGTTCTATTTTAGGTGTATATCAAGTGAATTGGATGGATTGAGAATAGCAGATTAAGATGGACAAAATATTTTGGTGAACATGCAAGTTGTGATTGTGTGTCAGAAGGAACAGCAATGGTGCATTTGTTAGCTTGCCATCGTAATGCAATTTCAAAAGGAAATATCTAGTTTCTGTTGCATTCTCCTGGTCAGGATAATATCATTTTCCGCTTCTTGTAACAGGATGGAATTACTGACTCTTTCCATTGATGGATTAATAGTCCAGGTTCCAAAAAAGCCATCCAAGTTCCTCGAAGAAAGGACTCACTCTCGATTTGTTGAATGTCGGTACAAAGAAGCTCGATCGTTCTTCCAGGTTAGTAACATTTCTTGTTTGAATTAATTGGTTTAATAAAAATGACATTATATCCATGTCTTCACTGCCTCCAAAATGTGCAATATTTCCATTATTGTCAGCTTTCTCCTCCACACCCCAGCACTGAAATAACAGTGCCTGCTAATTCTTGTCAAATGTTCCAAATGAAGACATTATTTAAATTAAAAGGTGTACTTGGATACATCTTTCATTTGTAGCAAATCAGTGGTACTAAGTGGGCTTAATCAACCTATAATTACCAGCTATACCTTTGTAAACCTACTAATGTTGCACTTAGCTCTTCACTGCAAAGTGGCAGAAATCTTGGTCTCATGACTGTTTGGAACTCAGAGAAGCATAATTTTTTTACAATTGATCTCTGGTTTACCTTTGCCTCCTTCCCAGGACTCAGAGAGAGTGATGGGCCCAAAGTCACCCAGCTGGCTTTGTGTCTATGGTGGTACTAGAGCTCAAAATCTCCTGGGTTCTAGCTTGATGCCTTAATCACTACATCAACTGATTCTCTTACTACATAGCCTAGGACTGTGATGGCGAACCTATGGCATGTGTGCCACAGGTGGCATGCAGAGCCATTTGTGCCGGCACGCGAGCTGCAGGCAAACTTACCTCACTGTGCATCTGCGTGCCTCACAGCTGATTTTCAGCTGGTTTGAGGCCTTTTTTTTTTGGCCTCCCAGAGGCTTCAGGAAGGCTTCTGCAGGCTTTTCAGGCCGAAAACTAGGCCCATTTCATCACTTCCTGTTTTTCTGGAAATACTGGAAGTGATGAAACGGGCCTAGTTTTCGGCCTGAAAAGCCTGCAAAAGGCTTCCTAAGCCTCTGGGAGGCAAAAGGCCAAACCGGCTGAAAATCAGCTGTGAGGCGCAGTGCAGGTTAGGGGACAGCAGGGGTGGGGGTTGTGCACGCATGCGTAGGGGGTATGGGGGCATGCATTGGCACAGGAGCCCAAAAAGGTAAGTCACCACTGGCCTAGGATCTAGTGAATTACTTGTAATTTGTTTCATCTCTTTCAAAAGCCATTTTTCCCAGGTTTGGAAAGCCAAGCCTATAGTTCCTTTGGGTGCCCTGAGACACATGCATTTTTTTTAAATATTGGCCATCGTTTTGTTGAAATCCTAATCAAATTAAACTTTTCCCTTTTTAGCCAACCAGTGCTTCAGTTTTTCAGCCCAACAGCCAGCCACATTTCCATGCTTAATCCTATTTAGTGACTAACTGCTAAGATTTGTTCTGTGGCTTTGACACTTGATGGCGCCAAAGAATGAATATAGAAGGCCTAGCAATGAAAGAGTCTGCTTCTTTCATTGCAAGAAATGCTTTCCTACCATTTGAGCACAGCAGGAAGATAGAGAAGAAGAGTTGCATTAAAAAAAGAGAGAGATTTTCTGTGGGTTAAACATTGTGTTGTGCTTTACTAAGATATAAGTAGCAGTTTGTAGCTATCTTATTACAAGTGCAGAAGGGAATTGCAAAGTGCATTATTTGGTGAAGATGAAAATTGGATTGCAATGGTGATTTTTTGATGGACTTTGATGGACTTCTATCTGTCTAAATGTCTGTCTGTCTATAGACACCACCCATGTCAGTGTCCAAATGACTATTTTTCAAACTTGCCAATGCTCTTCAGCACAAGCAGAGAATTGATTTCATGCTAAAGATGTCATATTGTATCAGATTTTGTTACACAAAAGTTTGATTTTTAAATGGTTTGTCAACTTCCCCCTGTGGTTATCATCCCCCATTTGAATTGGGCCTGTGTCTGACCCTGTGGCTCCTTCCTTCCATTTTCCAAGAGAACAAATAATAAGGACCTTCATTTAAATACAAATTCATTGCAGGTAGTCCTCACCTACCGACCACTCAGCAACTGTTTGAAGTTACAGCGATGCTGAACAAATAATTCTATGACCACACGACCACATTTATGGCCTTTTGTAGTGTCCCTCAGTCATGTGATTGCCATTATAGTCATGCAATTTTTCTCTGCCTGACTGTAGTGATTTTTTTTTCTGTTACAAAATTGCGGATTGGAGAGATTGAAAAGGAAGGGATTTCGAGAGAGTAACCAGTTTAGGTAGCTCCAGCCCTGGGTTGTGATATAATCTCACTGCTTTTGATGTGTGTAAGACATTAAGCAGGCACTGCTTCCTAAGGAGCAGTTATCAGGCAAACAAAAGGGAAGGTGGTGAAATGACAAAGTTGTGTCTTTTTCCAGCTGGAAGCCGCTTTGGAACTCAAGTGGTTTCCCATTTAGCAGCCACTTTACTTGTAACAGTTACTTATTTCTCCTGGGGAAATTCTAAATGTTGATCAGGAAAAATAAAAAATGATCATGGAAGCTAAGGTACAGATTGGACAAGTGCCTTTTCCTTTTCCTTTCTTTTCTAGCTGTACCCTGATGATACATCACCTGAGGCAATGGAGTTCAGGACAAAAGCCAAGGCATTGCTGCATCTTTCTGCTCTGACACTGAACAATTTAGGAGTACAATTCTGGCTGAGTAGCGGGACCTGCCTAGGTAAGTCACTTGCATTTGGGTTGAAAGCCAGAAGTGTTCTCTGCAATGCTGGCAGTTGAGCCTGAGGTGCAAGATGATCAGACCGGTGTACATGGCAGAAATACACCATGTGTGAAGACCACACTGATCGAACGCATGGAACCACAAAATGCATGCGAATGAAAATTAGCTTCTCTTAGACTATGATCCCAGAAACGTATGTGCAAGAGAGTCCTTCCTCAGTCTTCTACCCCACTGATACTTGGGCAGGGAGATTTTATAAATATTATTCTTGGTGTCCAGATCCAACTGTTATTTCAATGGGTTAACCATTGCTTTAATGCAGTTTTCTTTACCTTGCACTCTTTAAATGAATTAAAGAGCCGGGTTGATTAGGAGTACTGGTGGTTATAATCCAGCACGCTTGGTCCACGTCTGGTTGGTTCATGTAATTACACTCTTACATAATTATAAGTAGGAGTGTTCATTATTACATTCCCAAAGGCAAAAAGGTGCTTTGGAGCAGTGTGGGGATACATACCACATCTGCCTGCATTTCCTTAAAGAAGCTACATATTTCCTTGGTCACATGGAAGCTGGGTAATTCCAGGAAATCATGTGTTAAGGAGATTCAAGAGGAGATAGCAATAGCAATAGCATTTAGACTTATATACCACTTTATAGTGCTTTACAGCCCTCTCTAAGCGGTTTACAGAGTCAGCATATTGCCCCCAACAATCTGGGTCCTCATTTTACCCACCTCGGAAGGATGGAAGGCTGAGTCAACCCTGAGCCTGGTGGGATTTGAACTGCCAAATTGCAGGCAGCTGGCTGCAGCAGAAGTAGCTTGCAGCACTGCGCACTAACCATTGTGCCACTGAGGTTCTTAAAGCTAACCAATGGCTTGCTATGGGCCGATTTCATTGAAAACTTTGATATGTGGGGGGAAATGGAGTATTACAAACAGCATTGGGTAATAGGCAGTAAATTAAGAAAGTTTTAAGAAAACAGTTGAAAGTGAAGAAACAGGGAGCTTTTATCTGAACTAAATACAAGAAGAGTTTGCATATGCATATATATCTTTTCATCATCAGGTATGATGTATTGGCAGAGTTTTGATTTCCAATCTCTTTTAAAATACTTGCTTCAGAAGATAAATAAGTATATTTTGCTATAGATACCGGTATATTATCACAGACTACATGATGCGACTTTGATTAAATGTTACGTACCTATTTAAATGTCCAATTAAAACTTCTGTATTCACTGGCTTTCTCAATCTCATCTCTCAGCCCTTTTAATTTATGGATCATATTGCTTTGCATATAGAATAAACCAGGGGATACACCCTGTGTCTTAATTTGATTTGCTATACAGTGCCTTATTCTTGGGGGTGACCTCGAAAAGGTGGAAACATCCTAGTGAAATAGTGGAGATAGAGAAAGCTGCAAGGTCATTTAAATATTTGTAAGAAAAATATCCTACATCAAAATAGTTGGTAAGTCATAGATTAAACTCCATAGTTTTCTGCAGCTCTGCTCAAAAGAAGTTCAGTGAAACCTTCTCCCAGGTAAAATATATGCAGGAGCAAGAGATGGACTTCCCAAAATATTACTAATACTAAAATATGAACAATAATAGGTTTACATAATTAATTGGCCAAGTTTAAAACACTTTAAAACAGGTTTAAAAATTTTCTTTTAAAAATTAGAAAGAAGCACTGGGAAGGATTTACCAGTTTTGTAGGTGGAAGTATGAAAATATTGTTCTTAATAAAGCATTAATATGGGATTCATCTAAGCTAAATGAAATAAATAGCTCACAAATGCCAATTGTATTCTGATCTGCAGAAAAGTAAGATGCAAGGAGGCCCCTGTTACTCTCTGTGCACCTTTTTAAAAACAGAGAATGCTGAATAATTGTATTAACCCTTTAATATTCCCTGAGACGGGGATGTCATTCAGTTGAGGTAATTCACACAGACATTGCTCGATTATGGAATTCAGGACTGCAATGTCTTATAAACACAATGCTGTCCAAAAAGTTCCAGAATACTAAAAATATGAGGAAAGAATTAATTACAAGGTTATTATGATTTTACCATCATGTGGGATCAGGAGGTTACATGGCCAGTTGAGATGCTTTTGCTGGGTTTAGTCTTTGACACCACAAAGTTGCTTTGTCTGGGTTTAGTCTTGGGCATCATTGTAGATTTTTACTCTTTCTTAATATTATTTTTCTATTACATTCACATGTTAGCCACCCAGAGTTTGTTTGCAAATAAAGTTATTTGCAAAAATTAGGCCCCTGTGTTTGGAACATTTCTGTCATGAAAGGAGAGGTTGCATCTAGCTTATCAGAAATGGTTCTAGCTGGATTTTTCAAACTCTGTGAGAACTTACAGATTTTACAGATTTTATACAATTTCACTAATTGTAAAGAAACTAATGTCTCCAAATATGTAAACCACAGGACTTATATATTAGAAGAAAGAAACCAGCCATTTTCATTTGTAAATGAAATTTAAATTTAAATATTTCCCAAGCAGCCTTGAGGGATAATCAGGTTGGGCAAGTAAAATTGTCTTTCTGTTGCCTTCATCGATAACAAGAGGATGAAATCTTCTCAACCATATAAATGCAGCAGATTGTTAGAGGAGAAATTGAATTCTCCACCTTTCCTTAGAATGAAAAATTTTGGGGTATACTTTTTGTGCCTTAATTTAATTACGCTGTCCTCTTTTTTTCATCAGTGTTGGAACTGCATGATTGTGTATTAAATTTCTCATGAATCTCTTGTATATTTAGGTTGGTATAGACAATGCAACATTATTCCTTACAGTAAAGACCTGGACTTGGGGGTTTTTATTCAAAACTACAAACCAGATATTATTCCAGCATTTCAGAGGGCTGGGTTACCGCTGAAGCACAAATTTGGCAAGGTTGGTGAATACAGGAATATGTTTGACTCATACTTTTCTTTCTTGCCAATCCTTTTTTCAGGTTGTCTGAGACATTAAATGAATAATTAGGTTATAAAAGTACTCTGTTTTTGAAACTTGGCAACTTTAAGATGTGGGTGCTTTAACTCCTAGAGTTCCCCAGCCAGCATGCTGACTAGGTTATTCTGGGAGTTGAAGTTCATTAAATCTTAAAATTGCCTAGTTTGAAAAAAAAACATTATGCTAGAAGACTGCATTGGTATCACGGGGAGTGGGAGACCTGGTTTTGGATCCTTTCTCATCTCTGAAGCTTACTGATTAGTCAGGAGCAATCAGGATCTTGATTTGACCTACATCACAGGATTATCATGAGAGTGAGATTCAAGGTGCTGGTGTTGACCTATAAAGCCCTTCATGGCTTAGGACCGGGGTACTTGCGGGAGACCCTGCTGCCAGTAATGGCCTCCCAACGTCCTGTGCACTCCCACAGGCAGGGCCTCCTTGGGGTGCCGTTGGCCAGACAGTGTCGGCTGGCGACCCCTAGGGGTAGGGCCTTCTCTGTGGGAGCGCCCACCCTATGGAATCAGCTGCCCCTGGAGCTTCGGGTGGCCCCTGACCTCCGGTCCTTCCGTCGTGGCCTGAAAACATGGTTGTTCCAACTTGCCGACCTGGACTGATGGAGGGGATGTGGGTTTTAGTGAATTGTTTTTATTAATTTTAAATTGATTGGGTTTCATATTTAATTCATTTTTAATTGTATAGTATTTGTATTGTTTTTATGATTGTACGCTGCCCCCGAGTCCTTCGGGAGATGGGGCGGCATAGAAATCCAATAAATGAATGAATGAATGAATGAATGAATGAATGAATGAATGAATGAATGAATGAAATGAAACAGCACAGAAAGCCGTGCAAGGATTGTGTGCTGCAATTCAACATAAAAGTAGCTGCAACATCCTAAATCAAAACATGCTCCCGGTCAGAGAGGCCCTGCATTAGTTTTCTTGCAATTTATTCTTTTTTTCACCAGCTATTATTTTCCCAGAAGCAATGTTATCTCAAAACATAGAGATTTGTTCTTTTTTTTTCTTTCCCTAGTGGGGCAAATGGTACAGCCCTCATCACTTTGTAAATATTGAATTGTGTTATCATGCAGATAGTCTAGAGCTAACTTGCACATCTTTCTCTTCTGTTATCATAATTATTGTACTTCTTGACTTTTCAGCCCCGTTAGTTTTAATAGCATCTGAGCAGTGAGAAATTTAAGACTTTCTGCTCTTCAACTTCTAGTTCACCTTGTTTAGAAAAGTAATTTTTAAAAAACTGCTGAAGACTTGTTGCATTTCTGTGTTGCTGTTATATTTATTAATAGGCTGGGTATAAAATCAATAATCTTGCCACTCTTAAGTGATTCTCCCTCCTGACCATATTTCATGGGGAGTTGAAAGAGTCATATCTGTTTCCTTCAACTGCTTTTTATAATTCTTAAGATGTTTTTTATCTTTGAATTATTGCTAGGAAATATTCAAATTTGAGAGTTCAGAATGACGGGGTTGGAAGGGTATCAAGCAATAATTTTGATGCTTAGCCATTTTATTATCTGTGTCTTGAGTTCATTTCCCCTCCTTTCTATATAGCTTGAAGATAGTTTGGAGCTCTCCTTCCAGGGAGGAGAAGATGAAGTGAAGCTTGATATTTTTTTCTTCTATGAAGAAGATGACCACATGTGGAATGGAGGAACACAGGCCAAATCGGGCAAGAAATTTAAGTATGACTCAGAGTTGGTGTTTGCAGAGGGGAAATCTTACTAAAGAACTATCTGTTTTCATAGCTTACTACCCAGCAAATAATTGCTTCTACTGTATTGGGTTTTAAGGTTTTTGGAGAACATTGGCCTGGTTATTTAAAAAAAAAATCAGGACATTGGCTCACGTTTATCAGCCCCAGATATTTAGCTTCTTCACAGTGTCTCCTTCTGCAGATACTTTGTTCATCTGCTTCTGAACTGTTTTTTTTAAATTAAGCTTAAGATTTTTCCGTATTTGACCATTTCAGATTGTCATCAGTCTTACAGACTACTGTTCTTGTTTAACTATCAGCTGTGTTTATTGCTTAGTTGTTTGTCCTTTGTTGTATCAGTAGGTGTTGCTGGATCAATTTACTGTATTAGAATAGGGAATATTTTCTGAATGATTGTAATCCACTCTGTGAGTAACCAAACTGGGAAGGGAAATAAGTTATCTGAATAAATTAAGTTGAGGAAATGGGAAAGAAAAAGGCCATTTAACCAGAAAGTTGTTGGTACTAAGCTTGATTTTATTCTACAGCATAGAGATGACATTATGGGGAAAATGGATGTTCTTTGGATCAGTACAAAAGTTTTTACAAAGAATGGGTGGAATTTCTGGGGCACCAGAATTTTGTTTCTGTGTGGTTAATCAGTTCAGTCTGCAAAGCAGATACTTGGACAATTTGTAAAAACGTTAGTTTAAAAACACTTTCAGAAGCAGGTTAAAGAAATGGGTGTCCTGAAATTCAAATGTTTATGTTTATTAACAACATAAATGTCTCTAATTCTCATGATTATGCACTTCAAAATGCCTGCTTAAAGGTTAAAAAGGAGAAGAATTTATTGGAGAGTTTGAAGATTGCATTTCGGTGCTGTAAATAGCTCTGATCTGTCATTATAACTCAGCAGAATTAGAATAAATTGTTCAACAACTTTCTGTAATAATTTAATATAATAATATATCACCTGCAGAAACTAAGTTTGCATACTGCTTATATCCAGTCTGCCACATAATAATCTAAGAACATAACCTACTTCTCATTGGTAGCATTTTACCTACACTGTCTTATCTTTCTTCCATTTTGCAGGTACCTCTTTCCCAAATTTACCCTGTGCTGGACTGAGTTTCTAGAACTTAAGGTGCATGTGCCATGTGAAACGCTCCACTATATTGAAGCCAATTATGGTAAAGACTGGAAGGTTCCTGTCAAAGTGTGGGATTGGAAAAATTCACCCCCCAATGTCCAGCCTAATGGAATCTGGCCGATCAATGAATGGGAAGAAGTAATTCAGCTCTACTGATTTATTTGTAAGATGCTGGCATCAGAAGAATATTTGTTGACAGTTGCATCATGTCTCACCTTGGAATCATCAGCATTGGGATGTTTCATGGATTTGCCACTGTTTTGATGGTACAATGCTTGTGGAAATTGGTGCACTGTGTCATGGCTGGGTCTGAATTTGAATTTGAAGGAGCTGCTGCAGCAGAATCTATGAAATGTTAGCCTCAGGAGACACAAAGCTAAGAATTACCTGAGGCTGATCAAACATAGACACTACCTGAATAGCTGGAAGCAATCAGATGATGCAGCAGGCCTCCAAGCCCCCATACCTGGTGAGGAGAGCAGAAAACAAAGTACAGACTTCAGTGAGTCTTCTTGTCAAGCAAGAGAGTAAATTTCTTGATCAAAGGCAGCTGGCTGCAGCCTGATTACAAGGCAACTCATTATCCCT
Organism: Naja naja; assembly: GCA_009733165.1. Lineage (NCBI taxonomy): Eukaryota > Metazoa > Chordata > Lepidosauria > Squamata > Elapidae > Naja > Naja naja. Next base: position 208,884,652 of record CM019149.1, read on the forward strand.
CATTGGAATAAACTGTCTGATCTCCAGCTTTTGCGTGATGTTTGTGTAAAATTCTACTCTTGAAATTCTGACTTCTGGATTGGCTGACAACATTGACCTGGCTCCTGGAACTCTGGACTGGAGTTTGACTATTCTTCTGTCTGCTCGTGTTCAAAAAAACCTATTCAGGCAAGCTTCTTTCAGAGGCTCTATTTCTGTTTGCATTCCTTGTCTGCTGTTATCTCCTCAACTTTAAGTAAATTGCTAATTTCTGTAACAACTGTGTGTTGGGAGTGTATAACTGAAACCAGAAACAGGACACACTGCTTCAGGAGTTTATGCAGCTGAGGATGGAAGAATTAAAAAAAACATTTTGTATATATGCTTGTATGTATATATGAAAATGAACAGTAGTGGCTATTTGGATATTATGTTAATGGCAAACATGCTTACAGTAAGGAAGCAACATTATAAAAACTGGGCAGAGAAGATATCCTGGCAGATCATTATAAAAAACTTTGTCACAAGGGGGAAAACCATACAGTCAATCCTCACCGGCTATCCACAATTGATCATTAAAGATGATGGCAAATGGTAAATGACCATGCAAACTTACAACATCAGTTCTGGCTGCAGTCATTAAATAAATTGTGTCTGCTTATTAAGCACATCATGTGACTGCAATTTCCAGTTTCCTTTTGGCATCCCTATTGAAGTTGCTTGTTGCAGTGTTTGTATTGTAATGAATAGAGGGTTAGGGTTAGTTAATTAAGGAGATCAAAATTGAAGAAAAGTATCCAGCAAATGAATTGTTAAATTAAACAGAACTAAACCTGTGAAAGTGTTTTCATAGTACATAATATTTATATGTGATGAACTGCTTCCTAAGGGCAGTTCTAGCTACAGGTAGTTCTCGACTTATGACCATTTGTTCAACAACCATTAGAAATTACAATGGTGCTGAACAATGGTGTCTTTGTGGATAGAAAATGTGAGTATATTTTCTAGTGCTCACAAATGCACAATTTATATATAATATAAATAATATGTATTATTTATAACATATAGGAAAATTGATTAAGAATTAATACACATCTTTGACTAAAATAGTATTTAAAATATAAAGTATTACAAGGCAACTAACTTATTAAAGATAAATCTAACTTATTGACAAAAGTGTTTTCCTGTTTTGTACTAGGCACAATCTTCTTATATATTAGTTTAGTGTCATTGGATCAAGTGTGGATCATCATATGGGCAAATGTCCTCCATTTTGACCAATCTCTAGTGGCAATCTCAAAGTTTCGTATGGGCTTTTCAGTTATCGCTGATCATTTCATCCACTTTATCCATTGTCTTTACCTCCTTCAGCTTCCCTCAGCCTGCCATGGGTATGCATTTTAGTTGTGTTTAAATCCCAGTGAAATCAGGGGGAAGATAATCTCTAGATCAAACTTGGCAACTTTAAGACTTGTGGACTTCAACTCCCAGAATTCCTCAGCCAGCAGTTCCTGGAGTTGAAGTCCAAAAGTCTTTAAAGTTGCCAAGTTTGGAGACCCCCTGCTCTAGACCGCATGGTCAGGACATCACTTAAGCCTTGATTGCGGCCTCTAGTCAAGTGGACTTCTTCAGGTGCAGAAAGTCAAAATGCATCTGCTTGGATGAGGCTCTTGCAAGGATATTTCAGTTCAGGTGCTCTTCCAAAGCTTTGTATAGCTCTACAAATATTAACTGTCCTATCCAGATTGTGGTCAAGATTCCAAAGTGCTTGCTGTATTTACCAGTGTATACTTTTGACGTTCTGTTCAATTGGTTTACTCATTACAAAGTTAGTTAAAGTAACCTGGGACTTTTAATAAATCAGGGTAGCACCTACCAAATGTTTCTTTGTAATAAATGTCTGAAAACAAAATTATTGTCTTTACTGAGAGTTATCAAAGAGACTGATGTTTATTAGATGAATATATTTATAATGGATAGTTTGTGCTGAATGTTACACTTGTATTTTAAGGTTCTCTTATTGGAAAAGCTGCTATTTACCCAGGCAGGGTAATGGCTAACTATGGACAGGGAAAATCTTGAATTAGACCTGATAGCTGGGAATACAATTGCAAAGTGATAACAGTTTTGGTGCAAACAGAAAAACAACCAGAAAAACAATTTATATATACCTTAATGGAACCCGAGCGACTCTGACTGCTCAGGAAACATACTTTGGTGTCTTGGAGGATAACATAAATGGAAATGTCACCTGTGGCATAGCTGAGTTGGCATGATAATTCATGCAGAATCATCATAAGAGAAATTAAAAATAAAATTGCGAATACAGGTAGTCCTCCACTTATGACCACAATTAAGCCCAAAATTGATTTTGCTAAGTGAGAAATTGCCACATTTGTTAAGTGAATCACTGCAGCTGTTAAATTAGTAACACCATTGTTAAGTGGATCTGGCTTTCCACATTGACTTTGCTTGACAGGAGGTCACAAAAGGGGATCAGTGCAACAGTCACAAATATGGACCAATTGTCAAGGGTTCGAATGTAAATCACATGACTATGGGGATGCTGCAATGGTCATAAATGTGAAAAATGGTCATAAGTCACTTTTTTGCAGTGCTGTTGTAACTTCAGAAGGTCACTAAATGAACTCTTGTAAGTCGAGGATTACCTGTATAGTAAATATGGTGTAATAACATTTGGGAAAAAAAAAATTCAAACCCTGATCAGCACACCCTTTTGCAGACGTGGAAAAGGTGCCTAAATGGAACTCTCCTTTGAGGAGAACTATAGCAATCAGGTTTTTATAATTTAAAGCAAAAGCAGATACGGAGGAATGCCTATGAAGAATATGAGAATATAAGGAGCCGAATCCAAGGATTGGGGTTAAATGTTTTTTTTCCTCTTCCGTCTCTATACTTCCTCAACCATTGACTCTAAATGAAGGGAGATTCAGCACTGATAAAAGAAGGGACTTCTTTGTATAACACAAATTGTGTCATATTTTGTCAATTTAGATTGTTTTAAAAGTGGACTGGATAAATTTTTCAAGTATCTGGCTATCAGGGACTATGGCTATATGGTAGCTATATAGTGCTTCTGGGATCACATACTTTAAGTATCTATTACATGGTGCTTCTGGGATCACGTATTTTATCTATTGTTGGAGAGCAGAAATGGAAGAACCTGTTGTCTTGGTTTGGTTGTGAACTTCCCATATGCATCTAGTTTGCCACTGTGCTGGGCTGTTTGGGGTGATGATCCCATATATTCTTATGAGTTTAATATATCTGCAGGCAACCTCTTTGCTTATCTCTGTGTGAACAAGCTGGAAATTGCAGTTCACCACCACAGCTTCCTGTAGTAATTGAATGGAATACTATTATAAATGACTTCTGGAAGATGACATTGACAAATCACTTTTGTACTGCTGTCATGAACAATAATTGATCCATCTTGGTCAGTATTTCTTAACCCTAGCAACCTAAAGATGTATGAACTTCAACTTCCAGAATTCCCCAGCCAGCATAGCCACAGATCTTCGAGCTGCCAATGTTGAGAAGCACTAATCCAGATAGTCTTCAGGAAGGAGCTGATCTCGGCTTAAGGGAATTTTTAGATTGAAGCTTCAAAGTTTGCTATTGTCTTCTGCATCTTGATTATCTTGACATTATGACAGAAACTAGTATCTGCAACCATATCTTAAAACCAAGGGACCTCTCTCCCCAGCACAAGCACATTATCCAGGCTTCAGTTTTAATTCAGTTTGTGAGAAACAGCAGGTTTGGAATGTAGCTCTCATTCATTGCAAGGGATCTGAACAGGAGAAACATTCTGATTAATTCTTTCTCAGGGATTAAAAAACTTGCTGAACCTTCTTTATTGGCACGAGAAAGCCATCACTTGAGTAGAAATTGGCCAGAGTGGAAAAATATGGATGCAACTGACAAGTGACAAAACTATCCTAAGATGCTATTCCTGGAAAGCTGGAGGGGATTCCACACTATGATGACCACAATCTTTTTGAAATTCCTTCAACATAACTGGAATCATTGATTAGTACCTGGTTGCAGACATTATAAAATCAAAACATTTTTCAAATATGGTAGCCTGTCCTTCCCTCCCTCCTTCCCTCTCGTAATTAAACTGAAGAGTTCTTTCCTCAGGCATGTTTCTCCCCACCCTCCAGCTCCCTCTTTCTGCTTCCATAATGATGCTTTAAGTGGCACTTGCCCCAGCCCTATTAACTTCTTTCCCGCTCTCATGCTTGCCTCAGAAACAGCCTTTCTCTCTTCCCTCTAAATTAGCTAATTAATGCGGCGTTTGGCCTTTCAAGCAGCCTGGGAAGTCAAGGTCGCTGAAGTGTCATTGCCAGTGCCATCCAACTCCCGTTTGACTTTTGTAGCCACTCATCTCAAACCAACATTGCACCCCACTTAGTGTGATGCTGTCCGTCAGCAGCTCTTCTGTTCCTGGAGCAGTTTCTTGGGGAGGAAAAGCTTCCTTATTTCCTCCCAGTTTCTTGAGCGGTATCTCTGGGATGAAAAGCTTCCCTGTTTACATTTCTGATGCTTCTAATCAGCCTCAATTGTGCGCTTTGTTCGTGTGTCGGTAGCGGCGTCCTCCAGCTGCCGGGTTCAGGGAGTTCTGAGCAAACATTGGAGACCCTCATAAAAGGGAGTCCTAAAAACAAAAGTCCAGTCTGCACTATTGCTTCCAAGGATTGCTGCCAGCAGGCTCAGGTCTGAGTCCACAGCAGATCAGATCTACAATGCCAGGTTTCCTGGGGAATTCCTTTTCCTCACAGCCCAATTATCATTCTCTTTAGGGAATCTTCGAAAAGCACAAAAAGAACAAAAGCCTGCAGCCAGGGAGCTAATATTGTTGTTACCGGGAAACATTCGTATAACTTTCACAGGACAGGATTTAATAATGTGGAACTGGTTGGTTTCTGAGATACATTGAGTTTCAAGTCGGTGTCGACTACTGCATTAAATAACCACGCAGACAGATTTTCTCCAGGATGTTCTGCCCAAAGCGTGGCCCAGAGGTGGTATTCAAGCAGGTTGTGTTCTGGCGAACCGGTAGCAGAAATTTTGAGTAGTTCAGAGAACTGGCAAATACCACCTCTGACTGGCCCCGCCCCCATCTATTCTCTGCCTCCTGAGTCCCAGTTGATCGGCTGGGTCTTCTTTTGTTGCCCTGCACAGGAGAAGGGAGCTGGAAAGCAGGTTAGTGGGGTAGGGAGGGAATGGGGATTTTGCAGTATCCTTCCCCTGCCACGCCTACCAAGTCACATCCATCTGATTCACACCACGCCCACCAAACCATGCCCACAGAACCGGTAGTAAAAAATTTTTTGAATCCCACCACTGGTGTGGTCCTTCATCTTTCTTTGGTGCATCCATCACCACGGTACTCAACATCATGTACCTTGCTGCTGGTCATCCTCTTCTCTTTCCTTCCACTGACATAGAGAGTGTAATAAAATGCAGGATGCCTATATTCTCCTTGACAAACATATATTTGTTAATTCCCTAACCTAAAAAAGCTGTATTCCTCCTATACCAAGGCCTTTCTCCACTAACACCAACAAACAGGTTTTGGCAACATACCTTGTCTGCAGAGGTGGTATTCAGCAGGTTCTGACCAGTTCTAGAAAACCAGTAGTGGAAATTTTGAGTAGTTTGGAGAACCGGCAAATACTACCTCTGGCTGGAGATTTTACAGTATTCTTCCCCTGCCATGCCCACCAAGCCATGCCCACAGAACTGGTAGTAAAAAAATTTGAATCCCACCACTGCTTTTCTGCCATCTCATCCCAAGCTCATAAGTAAATTATCTTAGGTTGTCCTTCAGTGAACCAAGGATAAAATAATATCCCCCCTCTATTAAACTGATATCATCCAATGAATGTAAATAGACCCACAGAAAGGGATTGAAACCAGCTTTGGGGATAGAAATTTATCATGCCAAAATACAGAAGCTTTCTGTTGATCTAAGGCTAGCACAGTCTTGGGGAAGGATTTTAGGAGCAGTCCTTCCAGGTTCAAATTCTTATCCAGCTCTCTGGAAAAGGCTCTAAAGTTGGGAAAGGTGAAAGCAAAGAAAAACTGCAGAGAGGGAAAAATTGAACAAGATACAATAAAAGAATATAAAGCAACAGAAATGGAATAAAAGACAACTATAAAAAAGAAAAAAAGAAAAGAAATTTCATAATTCTTTCTTATAAGAGAGCCTGTTTGATTTAGCGGTTAAGGCACCAGGCTGTAAACCAAAGAATAGATATTTTAACTAAGGTAGAAATGTTGACCATCTTGTATTCTGCGCTCGTATCACTGCAATGTGGACGTAAGCAGCAGTCTTCAATATTTTGCTAGGTAACAGAAATTTGCTAGACAGGGTCAAGAAAGGGCATAAAAATCAACACACCTTGATAGGTTTGTGAGTGCAAACAATATTCTTTATTCTTATAGTTTTTCCTTTTTTCATCTGAAAGTGCATTTAACTATACAAAAAAATACACATTGCTCTCGTTCTTTCTTTCATCACACCCCCCTGCTTTAATTTCTTAAGGTATTTTAATGCTTACTTTAGGGCTTAAAGATACATTGTTTTGTGGAAGTGACTCTTTCAAACTTCTTTTAATAGGCTCCCTTAATCTGTTAATACCTTAGCTTCTCTCTGCAAAATAAAAATGGCAGCACTGAGAAGGAATGGATCTTTACCTCTTTTGGCATTCCAACAAATCCCCAATTTTACTTCCCTGTGGAGCCACTCACCTCTACCCTTCTCACTCTTGCTAGTAAATAAATAGAAATTATATAATTCCATACATCTATGGTGCAAGGGACGGCAACCTGATTGTCTCCAAATGTTTTAGGTTCTAACTCCCACCCATCTAGTTCATTACACCCAACATTAATTTATGGATGTCATGTTCAAAAATGTTTGAAGACCACCAGATTGGTTTTATTTTAGAGATTTCTCTGCAGAAAAGAAGTTTGAGATGGTATTTGCTCCCTTGTGAAGCTTTGTGAATCGCAAACAAGGATTTGGGTTTTTTTTTCCAAGTTACTTAAATTTGAACGACTGATTCAAACAATAGGCTGTAGCTGCAGGATTCTAAGCTTGTGTTCCCCCACTGTCTTGTCTCCCTCCCTCTGCTCAACAAACAGGCAGGTTAGTGCCTATATTACCTTGTGAGGTTCAGCTACAAGCAGATGATATGTGTTTATAGCAAAATCGGTGATGGCAACCATGTGTGTGAATGGATAATGAGTTCCAGTGATAAGGCCGTTGGCTGCGTATTTTATTCCATGGAGATTCTTAACAAATAATCTTTCTGCAATGTGAGCTGCTCTTATCAAGCCTAGGCAGATTGTCTGAAATCCTTATCTCTCTGGACCAGTTAGTTGGATTGATCCCCCTTTTACAATGAATAAGGAATGAAGAGCCCAGCGCAAACCCAGACTTTGCTCTCCTGAGCCCTCTTTCCTTCCACTCCATCTTCCCTGCCCGTCTCCTCTCCATCGCTTAGCAATTGCTACCATTGACTGAGAATCTGCTCAAACCCGGAGAGGGTTGGGCTCCGATGTCTCTTCTCAGCCGTAGGAAGGCAAACCAAACGCTACTCAAACATTTGCGTGGACAAGTTGTCCAGAAGGAATTAGGAGAAAGCAAGCAAGCAGCCCTATGAATGAGCCTAGATAAAGACAAAGGACTCATTTGAATGGAAGTCTGCATCGATCAGAAATCAGAAGTTCTCCAATTTCCCTTTAAGGCTGAAGAGGATTTGCTTTTTCACTGTTCACTAACGTGAGCTCCTTTTGTTCACGGATGCTGTTTGTCAGATGCAGGTGTTTTTGTGAGGAAGTCACCTCAAGCAACTGCATTCGAGGAGCAAGAGAGGCCTCAAGTTGTTTGCTTGTTTTGTTTTCTTGTTTTATTTTATTTTTTAACTCCCAGAACAAGGCATGGTTGCAATTTTCGGATTTAAATGCCAGAAGAGTTTGAGAGACTTTGATCCTGAATTCTAGCACTTCCCAGTACTTTGGGTTCAAAGACAAAAGAGAATCTGATGCACACAGAGGCACGAACATTGCCTGTCTGCAACTTCTTATTTATTTGTGGAATTTATATAGCTGCCCATCTCACACTTGTGACTCTGGGCGGCACACCTTGTTAAACACAAAGCTAAACAACCAGTGTCATGAAAACAAAATCATGAAAATGAAACAAAAGTAGTTAAAAACTGTATCATAACCAAAAGGGGAGAGGACATTCTAAACTCACACTCAAAGCAACCATTTAATGGGCTCCACGTATCCATAGGATCCCCAGGCCAAATGCAACTTTTCTTGGGATCCCAAGGCAGCTGAAGCCACAAGATTCCAGGAAAAAGTGCTGCTGCTTTAAGCAGTTGCAGACAACTGTCAAACACTACAACATCCCACTGTACTCCTCAACTTTAGTAACTCACCATTTGTAATTCTGCTTTAGGTGTAAAACTTCACAAGGTGCCCTAGAGAAAAGCCTCTAACAGTTTATCTGAAAAGAAACCAGATAAATTCAGATGCCAGAAGCAGTAAGACCTTTCTAAACCTGTCTTCTGAGCTCATTTAAAACTGTCTTGTAACCTAATTTAAAACAAAAAAAACAAAAACAAATTGCCCTCCAGGATCAGCTTCTGTTTCTCAGCTTAACAATTGACATTTTGTAAGTTCTTCTATGTTGGGGCTGCACATTTCAGTGGATTAATTAATTAGGGTACCACTGTGGCTTGTTAGTTTTTGCTCTGTGCTGCTGGTGCGCTTAACGGAAGGAAAAAGTGGAACATCACCTTCCAATCTGTAAGATCACATTGCTTCCTTCAATATTTTGTTTGTTAATTTTCTAGTTTACCATGATAGAATACATCCCTTGTACCGTGCAGTACAAGCACATGGATTATTGTAGAATTTATCAATTAGTTATGTATCAATGTATCAATTCAACCAGCTCTTTCTCATCCAAACTGAAAACCCCTTCGGCTTCCATGGGACTGTCAGTGCTCATTCTTTGAGCTTTCCTTGTTCCAGTAACTAAGAGTGGAAATGAGAAGTTTATAGCAAAACTGGAAATGGGAAAAAATGTTCCTATTTCTGCCTGCTTACAATTGATCCTCTGAAGGGGGAATGATTGATGAGTGTATAGGTCAGGCACTGCAACTCTTCAAGCTGCTGTACCAGATGTCATAACAGATAGCTATTATAGTCACCTGGAGATTTCTTGCCAGATGAAGATTTATTGTTTATTAGTTCCTAAGCAAACATGCCATATGTTACCATTAGGTGCGTTAATGCTCGTATTCATTAATAACAAAAATATGGCTTGCGAGCTTTAAAGGTTGTGTACTATGATAAACAGAGGCATCCCTCAGAGCAGTGCCCAATGCACTATTGCTATTGAAATGCAACAAAGAAAGCAGCACTTTCCAAACCTACAGATAAGATGGGGAAAGATGCTCTTTTAAATCATTAAAAATCTAAAAGATCCCCGCTCTCAAATATTCTCCTTCTGGTCCGCTCCCCCCTCCCCCATTCCTTGGCCTGGGTCCTTGACAGTGGCCAGCTATATTTGGGGTAGTTTATTAGGTGGAGAAGATCCCTATCCCTAAGTCTCCCATCATTTTGGTTTTTACCTTTTCTGTTTAATTCTTCTAATTTGAATTGTTTTAGTAGCAATTTTTTTTTACTTTTTATCATATTGTAAACACCTAGAATTGCTGTATCAGTGAGATGGATGGGATAGAAATTCAATAGATAATTAAATAGAGTTCATACTCCTGCAGCATTCGAAAGGTGTTCATCCCAAAGTGCATAGCTCAATGTCTATGGAGATTCTCAGTCATCCAGGTCATGGTTGTCCCAAAAGTGCTTTTGTCAAGAGGCAACTGGACTTTCTGGTTTTTCTTTGAAGACGTTTCGCTTCTCATCCAAGAAGCTTCTTCAGCTTTGAAATAAATAGAGTCTTCAACAATTTTGGCCAGCTTTCCCTAACATAATATATTAGGAGGGCAGGAGACTGAAGAATTTGAGTGGGAAGGAAAACCATCCTTAAAAAGAAATTTATATATTTGGAAACTCCAAAATCTAGTAGTTAATTCATACTTTGAGGAAATGAATGCCTTTATAATAGGATGTTATTTAGTTAACAAATATATATAGCTACCCATCTCACAAAAAGTGATTCTGGGCAGCTTAACAAACAGAATGAGGTAACAATAAAACCCCCATCACAATATAAAAACATCAAACATAAATAACAAAAATAAAGAATAACGATGTAAAAGAACCCCAAGTTAACCAGAGAACAACCATCATTTAGCCTCGTATAACCACGCTGCAGGCTCACCTGAGATTTCCCAGGATTGAGAGATAAACATTTTTAAGGTTTGTTAGAAGATTAACAGAAACGGAGCTAACATACATACATGTTACATATAAGTTTTGCCTCTTCTCCAAGGATAAATGATTGACGAGTTACTTGCCCAATGATCCTATGTGACAAATTAGTCTGAGAAAGGACAGCTTGCAGTATGCAATCCATTTACTTAGCATTTCGGCTCGTATTTCTTAAATCCAAATGTGGCATTCAGCAAAATAACAGTTTGGTTTTTTTTTAACCAACATACTTACTGAAGTAACTTTTTCTGCACAGATTTTTCCAAGGCAGAGATAATTACAAGGGAAGATTGAAGTAGAAACTGTCCACAAACACCTCAGTTGGGCGAGCATTTTTGAAAGGTTGCGTTTTGAATCTATTGCACCCCTGGGCTGCAATAGATGTGCTTCTTGGCCAGGCATGGTCCGTTCCTTGTGCTTTTTTTGTGGAGTGTGAGAACAGTGCCTCTTGTCTGCTGACATGCCTAGGTTGAGGATTTATGGTGAGAAAAATAGCTACTGTACAAATCAATCTTTTCTTTATCAGCAAGGGTTTTGTGTCTGCAACTGAATCGAGGCAGGAGGGCAGGTGGCAAAAGGCCGCATGGAGCTTTTCCGAAAAGGCAGCATACACTTTTCCAACTGCATTTATTTAAGAGCAAAAGGAAAGGTTCTCTTTCATGTTTTAGTTGCTGGGATTTAGCAAAAGGACAAGTGCTTTTACTGCAGGGTATTGTTCGTCCGTGTCTCCTTAGTGAGTAGCATTCTAGTTTTATATATGTTTTTTTTTAAATAAATATCTCTTGCCAGGAAGAGATAAAAGATTTTATCAGCGCATCTGTGACTTTGGAAAGCTCACCCACACATCCACACCCACACACTGGAAATTTGTCTAATAGAAATTTCTCCTTCTCCTTTCCCCTGCTCCTTGGTTAGTTTGTGCTCTCAAGATGCATATCTTTACAGGCATGAGTGCCAAATGTGTTTTCTCACCAATCCACCCTCTTTGCCTTGTACACATATTACATTGGGCTTTAAAACTTTCTTAAGATAAAAATGAAGGCAAATGAATCCTAGTCATGGCCTAAAAGCAACATGTTGTGTTATGTATGTAGGTTTGAATGTCATTGGTTTAGCTTGATTTGTTCTTGTAAAATGTCAAATATGATTGGTTTGAAAAGTGCGGGAAAACCCTGCACTCTGATTGGCTGGCAACTGCAGCTGCTGGCTACAAGCAGCAGCCGTAGGCCAGCCAAGACAGGTCCATTCGAGCTGTAGTCACTAATAAACTCTTCACTGAAGCTCTTCGCGTCTAACTCTTCATGCAAACTTAACATGTTGCACCAGTATTTCTCTGCCTCAATAGTTTTAAGTTGTGTGGACTTCAAGTCCCAGAATTCCCAGCTACCACTGAGTTGGAAATTGTGGGTGTTGAACTTGAGGCCCATATATCTTTAAAGTTGCTGAGGTTGGAAAATAGTGTGTTAGAACAGGGGTCTCCAACCTTAGCAACTTTACGCCTGGCGGACTTCAACTCCCAGAATTCCTCAACCAGCAAATCTTTGCTGGCTGGGGAATTCTGGGACTTGAAGTCCGCCAGGCTTAAAGTTGCCAAGGTTGGAGACCCCTGTGTTAGAGTATAACCAATGTTTAACAATTAATGGGGAAAAGATTCCCAGGATTTTGGGGGGGAAAGTCAGATGTATAAAAATGTAGGAAATGTCCCTTTCCTGAATCCAAGTAAAAGTATAACTGAATTAATACAGGGATTCTCACTGTTAGGACAACTGGAGATTTGATAGTTTGGTAATGTGTTGTGGTTATAGGTAATGCTCGACTTACAATCATTCATTTAGTGACTGTTTGAAGTTACAATCTCATTGAAGAAGGTGATGTAGAACCTTGCACATATAATCATCACAGCCTTCCCACCGTCACAATGATCAGGCACTTGGCAACTGGCATGTTGCAGTGTCCTGGGGTCATGTGATCACCATTTGCAACCTTCCCAGCCAGCTTCTGACAAGCAAAGTAAATGGGGAAAAACAGATTCACTTAACGACTAATACGATTAACTTAAAAACTGTGGCAAAAAAATGTCATAAAATTAGGCATGAATCACTTAAAGGGCCTTGCTTAGCAATGGAAATCCTGATCCCAATTATGATTGTAAGTTGAAAATTCCCTGTGCTCAAAGAAAACGGCTGGCTTGGGAGAAGTTAGATAAATAGCCCAGCACCAAACACATTTTCATCGAAAGACTAATTAGATTGTTCTGTTTTGCCCATTTTATTCCCAATATTGCCCAATTTGCCTGGATAGGTTTACAAAGCACTGCCTGTGCTGAAACTACTTCCTGTCTTTAATTTCTAAGAATGCCTTGGGAGTTATGTGGATGCTGCTGTTTAGTTTGACACAATGATGGCTGCCTTGGTTAATTTCCCTCATGTTCTCCAATATAACCTCAGAGATGCTGGAAGAAGCACGTTTGCTGGATAGAGAGACATGCAAAGCTAGAGTGGCCTTATCTTCCTATTCAGAAATTCAGGAAAAATAGAAAGTCCTACATGACAATCCCAACATAGCCCTTTTCTGACTGTTCAAAAGGCTATGTAGCATGGAACACAGGACCTGAGTTTTTTCTTAAAGCTGATTTTTGAATAACGTCTGTTTTATCTTTCATTCATCATGGACACATGACCATTATTTCTTAGATTTTGAGGCTCCCTTGCATGGTCTTCTCTGGGAGTAATTCATGACCGGGTCTTTATACACTTTGCCAGATGAGCATTTTGAAAAGTGGTGTGGAGAGGAAGGGGCCAACATCTCATTCCTATCCGTGTCCACTGCCAGCGCCGGACTCCTTTGTCTTTCAGCTACCCAACTTGAATGCAAAACATGAAATAGAGGTGAGACTTTCACTCCTGGATGGTTAGCATGTCATGAAGCCAGAGGAACAGTGCCTTGAAATATCCAGGTAAGATGGCGGCTAAAGAGGATAAAGTAATTTTTTTTGACATTTTGGTGTTTATGTTAGAGAGCTTGGCTACTTTTCTCACTTTTGAGACTGGTGAATAAGGGTGGGTGGGTGGGGGGCTGATGGAAGAATTTGCATAATCTGATTAACTGGGGATTATCCAAGGGCGCCTGAATGGCCTCCATGTGCTTGAGCTAAAATCTTTACTATTCATAACTCTCACCATATTGGAGAGAGACTGCACCTGCAGGCTGTCAAGATCTTCAAGATCTTTGGGGCTGGGGCTGGGGGCTGGGGAAAGCAGCGTGGAGCAGTGAGCAGATCCAAAAGGCAGGGAGATGGCCCATCAGAGTCAAATGATCTAATGTGGATGCAAACTGTTTGGATTATCCAGGAGGATACAACAATAAAAGCTTGGATGAGTACAAACGAAGGCAGGTATACTGCTATTCCAGAGAGGATGCCTACTTCAGACATATATTTAAGCAAGGCTGGCATATCTGCTCTGTACCACTCCCATGGTTTAGTATGTGACTCTGACTTCTTTTAGAAGCTGCTAGGCATAAAAACATGGCTTATGTTTTATTTCCCCCCACCCTGTTCTTTTGCAGAGGGAGAAACTATCTAGGCTTCAAAATTATGTACAGGGAACATTGGTGAATCTCTTCCTCCACCAGAAATGTGTGTGTTGGTTGGATTGAGGTATCAATCCTTATTATTTTTTAACCCACCATGAATTTTTTCAAAAGAGAAATCTGAATAAAACACACACACATATGTGAGTGCCAGTAATCCTATGCCGTCATAACCATGCAATTATATAGTAGATGAATAACTTCTGAATAAACCTCTGAATGGCATTATGAACCATAGTAAAGAAATTGGGGAAATGGATGTGATCAGCCATAATCTCTGTTCAAACCATGATTGTTAGCCAAGCTCCTTATGAAAATATTGCTGTATGTAATATCTCTAGGCCTTCTGAGAAGGATTATTTTACATACCCCCTACAAATGTTGGATAGCATTTTCATCCTGCTTTGGCAAGAAGGCTGGGGGTGATGGGAATTGTAATTCGGTCCTGGAGAACCCCAAGTTCTTCAATATAACATTGTGAAGTCTGTTCTACGTTCTGTGATATCTTCAGATAAGGATTTTGAGAAATAGCTGAGAAGAGTCATGGATTCTTTGGAGCAGGAGTCTCCAACCTTGGCAACTTTAAGACTTGTGGAAGTCTTCAGAAGTCCACAAGTCTTAAAGTTGCCAAGGTTGGAGACCCCTGAGGGCTGTTTCCTCCACAATTTCTCTCACATTTTAGATCTGTTTCCTTGTAGAAACTGGAAATGGTTCATATGTAAGAGCAAGCCTTAATTTGGGTCTCAGACTTGCAGGCCTAGCCAAAGTTTGTCAGATTAGTAGAAGAAATTATATGGCAGACCCTGGACTATGGCAAAACAGTACAAGAGGAGAAAAAAACCTGAGGTCCTTTCTATGCTGCCATTGTTTCCATTCTACAACCCTCAGAAACCCTTTCAAACCAACCTATGGCTCCCTTAGCTGTAGCTGAACTTGAAATACTAGGAACCCCATGTCAATTTGTCAATATTCCTTGCAGGGGATCAATGATAGAGGGTAAAAAAACCTCAAAAAAAAAACCCTGAACCTTCAGTTGTACTAAAAAGGGAGACAGCCACCATAGTCAGTTTCCAATGTAAAAACTGATGAACATTGAAATAATAATATGACCAGTTATGGACACTCCCAGATAGCCAAGAGAAGGAGTGAATGATATTGCAAATACCACAAATCATGGACATCAGATGTTGGAACAGCAATATATAACCCAGGCAGCTATGTCTCCATTGTATGATCCCATCACTGCACATGTATCATTATGGTATTACAAATAGTCCTTGACTTCTGTTACTAAGCAAGAGAAAAAGCACATTTGGGATTAAGCAAGAGAGTTGTTATGTTAGTCACACATGATTTTACGACTTTGTTCAGTGAATCTCTGTAGCTGTTAAATGAGTTGTGTAATTATTAAGTGAATCTGGCTTCCCCCATTGACTTTGCTTGTCGGAAATCAGCTGGGAAGGTAACAAATGGTCATCAACTGACTCCATGTTGCATAAATATCTTCGTAAGTGCAAGGATTGGTTGCAGGTCACTTTTTTCAGTGTCATTGTAACTTTGAACAGTTACTAAACGAATGGCTGTAAGTCAAGGACTACCTATACCACAGTTTTCCGTGGATTTTGTTAATACCATACTGTGTGAACTCTGCTGGGAAAAAAATGGTTCTCCTCACGGGGGAAATGGCTTATTCTCAGCAGTGTTTTTTGTTATATGCATCATAGCGGAGCTGACAGAAAACTAAAGGGATGATGCTGTGGAATCACAGGGAAATTAAGCTAAAACTTTGAACAGCACAAACTCTGTGTGTGAGTGTGCCCTGAGTTTGAAAGTTGCTCTGTGGGTTACAGCTGAGTATATCTATTTAAGCTGCTTGCTAAATTGTTATGACCTTGTTATTTCTGATGATGAAAACCTATTACCTCATAAACTTTAAGCAAACAATGCTTGCTGTGGAAAGGACTTAATCTTTTTCTCTTCTTAGTTTTCTTCTTCATTAAATTTTAGCAACTGTTTTGTAGCCTCAGATACACTCTTGTTGGTAATCCCTGTTAACATTTCTTGGTTGAATGTGTTCTTTGAATCCAGCCAAAAATGTGAAAAGTTTTAAGGTCACTATATATCTCACATACTCTGTTTTGGGTATCTTTATGACAATGAATTTTAAAGTTTAAAAGGTTATGACTGAAATTCAGTTTTGCAGTAGGCAGGCGCAGCTGTTAATATTACTTGCTGTTTTTGTTTGAGAATGGTTTATATTTACATTTCTTTGAGCGACAAATCCAGATTTATTATAATCTCTTATCATGATTTCTGTTGGTTACATCTACTAACAGATGGGCAAAGTTTATTTCATTTTATTTCCTCTAATATAAGCTTCTAAAGCCCTGCTCTATAATCGGAACATTACTGTTTATTTTGTTAAAATAGGCAATATTTTAAAAATCATAGTTTATATAAAAAGCTGCCTCTTGAAACCTCTTCAGAAGTATGATGCTGACCCAAGGTATTATTTCTAACTTCTTCAGTCGTTTTACATACCTTTCCTTCCTTCCTTCCTTCCTTCCTTCCTTCCTTCCTTCCTTCCTTCCTTCCTTCCTTCCTTCCTAATATGACTCTGAGAAGATCACAATAATTAAAATATAAAATATATAATACAGGGGTTAAATTCAAAAATTTGGTATACTTGGTATAATAGTAATAACAACCAGGGGCAATTTTTTATTGATTCAAATAATCCCTAGCACCTCTCCCGAGGTGGGCAGAGGTGGTTGAATTTCAATCCTGATATAATATAACTATAATATAAACATATAATATAAAATATAAAACACAAAAAAATTAAATATTAAAATTCAAACAAGTTTTAAAAACCATAAAAAATACAGTATTGGGGATTAGACTGTTTCACTGGAGTACTAAAATAGGATATAAATTCTTTCATACAAATAACTGCACAACAGGAAGGCTTAAGTTCAGATGAAAGGTGTTATGTATGCAGGTTTAAAGTCATTGGTTTAGTTTGAACTGTTCTTGTAAAATGTAAGGAATGATTGGTTTAAAAAGTGCAGGAAAACCCTGCACTCTGATTGGCTGGCAACTGCGGCTGCTGGCTATAAGTAGCAGCCGCAGCCCAACCAAAGTGGGTTCGTTCTGAGCTGTAGTCACTAATAAACAAAGAGCTTGAAGCACTCCGCATCTGTTTTTTCATGCAAACTTAACACTGGCAACAAAGGTGGGATCTCCCTGAAGAAGAAGGCAAGCGAACAGAAGAAGAGAGATGGCTGCGCTGAACACCCCCCCAGCACCGTTCGATCCGACGGCAGAAGACTGGGAGACGTATGCAGATTGTTTCCAAATGTATCTGGAAGGAAATGATCTTGCCGACATTTCCGAGAAGCGGAAGAGGCGGTCTTTCTCATGCACTGCGGTCTGGCAGTTTTCAAGATGGCGAAGGCATTAGCGGGAGCTGCAGACGTCAAGGTAATGGAATGGCCTGACTTAGAAAAGTTGTTAAGAGCCCATTACGCCCCACAAGTATCGTGCCTCATTAAGAGACACGAGTTTACCGTCGGGATCAAGGGGAAAGCAGCGTAAATGACTTCTTGGCAAGTTTAAGAGACATTGGGGGTGCATGTGAATTTAATAATTTAGAAGAGGCCATGCGCGATCGATTTTTCTGGGCCTTAAAGACAAGGTGCTTCAGAGCAAGTTACTACTAAGACCTAAGATCACGCTGAAGGAAGCAATAGAAGAGGCCTCTTCAACAGAAGCTACCAAGTCCTCAGCAGCAGCCATGAAGAAAATTAACAAGGCCACAAGCCATCCTGATGTGGAAAAGTCCACAACAACTCATTGTGAGCAAATAGATTCTGAGTCAGACTGTAGTGAGGTGGAGGAAGGAATTTATAGACTCAGAATGAAGCAGAAAAAGAAAGACCTGGGAAGAAAGAGGCAAGATTTCTACTGCAGAGGTGTGGGGAAGCCACCCCACACTGAATGCAAGTTCCTAGATACCATCTGCCTCCGTTGTAAAAAAAGAGGACATCTAGCAAGAGTCTGCAAATCATCCAGAACTCCACCCAACAGAAGGAAGTTTCCTGACAAAGAATTCAAGCCCAACAACCTCAGTGAGAAAATGGGGCAGCACAGAAGCAAAGGGGAAGAATGAAACTCATCAGACAGTAACTATTGGTCATTCTTCTTCTATCAATAACAGAAAAGTGCATGTCAAGGTACTAATTGAAGGAAGGCCTTGCCAAATGGAAGTCAACTCAGGCTCATATTTATCTATGGTGTCATGGGACACTATTCAGACTACTCCCAAACATTCAGAAGAAGCATTTCAAGAAGCAAGCACTGACTCTTAAAGACTACCAAGGGAACAAGATTCCAGTAGTTGGAACAAGAGAATTCAACATGAAGTTCAAAGGCCACACCAAATGCTTGCCCCTGACCATCGTGGACAAGGATCGCCCAAGCTTGCTGGGACTTGAGTGGTTCAATCCACTAGGCATCGAGGTGACTGGCATCAATCACATGAGCAACACTGAATGGGAGGAGGCCTTGAAGTCTGAGTTTCAGAGGTCTTCAGTGACGGATTGGGCAAGTATATGGGGACCCCTATCACTTTCAGTCTAGATCCCAAGGTGCCACCAATTCGCTTAAAGCCCAGAAGGGTCCCATTTGCCTTAAAGGAAAAAAATGATGCACAATTAGATAAACTAATAGCTCAAGGAGTTTTAGAGCCCACTGACCACTCCAGGTGGGAGACACCCATAGTCACACCAGTCAAGACTGATGGGTCAGTGAGAATCTGTGGAGACTATAAGGGGACATTGAACCATGTGCTTCAACAGAGCGCATATCCAGTTCCAGTGGTGCATCATTTACTACATTCACTTGGCAGGGGTACAGTCTTTGCCAAATTGGATCTGGCCCAGGCATATCAACAATTAACAGTTGATGATGCCACTGCAGAGGCCCAAACCATTGTGACTCATCGAAGTGCTTTCAAATGTAAAAGGTTACAGTTTGGAGTAAGCATGGCACCAGGCATCTTCCAAAGCCTTATGGAAAGGATGCTCCAAGGACTGCCAGGGGTAGTACCTTACTTTGATGATGTGTTAACCTCTGCTGAAAATGACACTCAGTTACAAGAGAGACTCAGAGAAGTCCTTACCAGATTCAAAAAAGCGGGGTTAAAAGTCAAGGAAGAAAAATGCACTCTTAGAACTGACAAGGTTGAGTTCTTGGGCTATATGATTGACAAGCATGGTATCCACCCCACAGATGCCAAGGTTCAGGCAATCAAAGAAGCCCCTAGACCAAAATGTAAAACAGATTTGCAAGCCTTCCTTGGACTCATTAACTTTTATCACATGTTCCTACCTCAGAAGGCAACCATTGCAGAACCACTACACAGATTATTAGACAAAAAGTCTGCGTGGGTCTGGGGCAGAAAAGAACAATCTGCATTTAACAATATTAAAAGACTAATCACGTCTGATGCTGTACTGATACAGTTCTCTGAGAATTTGCCTGTTGTACTGACTTGTGATGCATCCTCTTTTGGAGTGGGGGGGTTTTGAGCCACATGCTTCCCAGTGGCAGGGAAGCTCCTATTGCATTTTACTCTCGCACCTTGACCAAAGCAGAGAGGAACTACAGCCAACTGGACAAGGAAGCCTTGGCAATTGTTGCAGCTGTCAAGAAATTCCATGAGTATTTATATGGGAGAACATTTATCATTGTCACAGATCACAAACCTCTGTTAGGCATTGTGGCAGGAGACAAACTACCACTATCCTGTCACCAAGAATGTGGAGGTGGACTGAATTTCTTGCTGCTTATTCATACAAACTCATCCACAGGCTTGGCAAAGACATTGGGCATGCAGATGCTGAGTCTGACTTCCTTCTCTGCTTTTCCTTCTCACACTGAGGACTTTGCTCCTGAGACTTACACCTTTTTCCTAGAAACTGTTGCCAAGCTTCCAGTACAAGCTGCTGAAATTGCCAGAGAGACTGCCAAAGACACTTTATTGGCTCCTGTTATAGGCTGGAGAAAGGTTGGCCTCTTCAAGATCTACCTCAACTTGCCCAACCTTTTAAATCCAGGCAAACTGAATTATCTGTGTTAAGAGGATGTATTTTGTGGGGTAACAGGGTGGTTATTCCTGCAAAACTGCAAAAAGAGGTTTTGGAAATGTTACATGAGGGTCATCCAGGTATTGTCAGAATGAAGGGATTGGGTAGGAGTTATGTATGGTGGCCAGGTATTGACAAAATGGTTGAAAACTGGGTTGCATCTTGTCCCAACTGTCAGGTAGTCAGGCATGCCCCCCTCCCCCCACAGGAATGGGAATGTCCTAGGGCCCATGGTCCAGGATTCACATTGATTTTGCTGGCCCTACCAGAGGGCACACTTCCCTTATTATAGTTGATGCATATTCCAAATGGCTAGAGGTTATCCCTATGGCATCCACCACAACTGAAGCTGTCATCAAACAGCTTAAAAGCTTTTGTAACTCATGGGTTACCTGATGTCCTTGTTTCTGACAATGGCCCTCAATTTACATCCAACCTTTTTGAATCATATCTAGCACAACAGGGTATCAGACATGCCCTGACAGCCCCTGGGCATCCTTTGGCTAACGGCCGGCTGAACGATGGTACAATTTACCAAGGAAAAACTTCAGCAATTGGGTCCAGGGATATCACTGAGAGTTTAAAAACTCTCAGTGTCCAGCATATCACTCCTAACCCATCAACTAACTTATCCCCAGCAGAGTTGTTGATGGGAGGAAACTCAGGTCTCCCCTTGACGCCTTCATCCCCTTTACGCACCCAACACACCACTAGATTCCACTAGCAAAATTCGCATTCACTGTGGGTGATTCTGTTTATGCTAAGAACCTTATGGGTGAACCTTTATGGATTCCTGCTGAGATAACCCAAATCACAGGCCTTCAATCTTACAGGGTACAAACAGAGGATGGTGTCCTCTGGAGCAGGCACATTGATCAGCTTAGATCCAGATTACCTCAGGAACACAGAATTGTTCCTCTCTAGTTCCCATAATATACCTCTTCTAGGGGAAGGGAGGATCATGAGTGTAATGAACAAGCAAGAATCAATCCCATGTGTAACGAGAACACCGACAGGAACCATCCCAAAACCTGTCACAATACCAACAACCATTTTCACAAATGGAAGATTGCACATCATTACCTGATTTAGGTGCTGACATTGAGTTGGAGATGGATTGGGAGGAGAGACCAGGTTAGTAACCAAACAGGTTCTACCATTACTACAAGTCCTAGTAAGGAAATGTCAGCAGACACATTTCCTCCCTCACAAGGTGAGAACCTTAAAACATCTGAACCATGTAGGTCTCAACACACATAAGAGCCCCACCTATTTAAAAGAATACATTAGATAGGCTGGGGTTTGAGTATGGACTGAACCTAGTGGGGAGGGGTGTTATGTATGCAGATTTAAAGTCATTGGTTTAGTTTGAACTGTTCTTGTAAATGTAAGAAATGATTGGTTTAAAAGTGCGGAAAACCCTGCACTCTGATTGGCTGGCAATGCGGCTGCTGGCTATAAGTAGCAGCCAGCAGCCCAGCCAAAGTGGGTTTGTTCTGAGCTGTAGTCACTAATAAACAAAGAGCTTGAAGCACTCCACGTCTGTCTTTTCATGCAAACTTAACAAAGGTTATTCAGTATTTGTGAGCTTCCTCCACAACATACTTAATCCCTTCAAATCTCGTTAGTAGTTTTTTATTTTGAAACTGCCTTAAAATAATTATTTTGGGAATAGAGTCCCTGCTTACATATTTGTGCAAATGTGTCATATTCTTTGAATCTTTATATTAGGAAAATGCTAGCCTGGCATTTCTTAACATCACTAGTCCCTTTCCATGGGCATAATCAGGTGGCAGTAGGTGGGGATTACAGACTCCAGCCAATCAATATTTAGGATATTTTTCTGATTTGCCCATCTTTAACAACAATTTCAAAAAGGGGTTTTTGGCTATTTTTCTCTCCAGATCTTTTTTCTTAGAGGGTCAGGTATGAAAAACCCAGCTATCCCATTTCACTGCTGCTTTGTTTGTTCCGACAACATAACTGATTGGGTAGAATTAGTTTAACTCTGCATGTGAATGGGTCTTTTAGGGTTATATTTAATTTCCTAGGACTTTGTGAGGTCAGGTGAGCTCTCAGATGTCCTCCTGTAACAGTGGTGGAAACCATGTCACAGGTGATGTACCATGTCATTTTGGTGACATGCTAGGCCTCCAGACATTCTTGCACAGCCTCTGGAGTCCTCCAAAATCATCCATAAACAGGATGTGCTTTCCGCTGTTTTGGGAGGCTGCAAGGCCATGCAGGAGCATTCTCCAACTTCCAGACTTTGTGTGACCGAGCTACTTCAGACAGGTGTTTTGAAAAATGTTTACAATTATATATTTACTAGTTGGTTGGATGCCTGTGCTTCACTACAGAAATATATGGGACTATGTGATAAATTGACAGTTAAAGCTTGACCATTAATGAGTAGTTATGATAGGCCTCTCTTCTCCCCGTCTCTCCCTCAGGCTTGCTCCACAGAAGCCTCCTAAGTTATCCCTTCTCTCCTTTTCAGGTGGGGAGGGGAGTAGAATGTCTAAACTCCCAGCCCACAGGCCAGATGAGTCACATGCTGGCCACACCCAGGGCCATGCCCAAGTGGCAGTTGGAACAGAGGAGGACTTTTCAGGTGGGAATAGAATGTCTAACTCCTTAGCATCAGAGAGTGTTAATAATAATATAAGAAATACTAATGATCTGATGGTCATTTAAAAATCCTTTCTTAGCGAGCACCTAGAAGCCAAGAGGAACATGTGTGTCAAATTTCAAGTTTGTAGGCTTTACAGTGCTGGAGATTTCATGATGCTGTGTGTGAGTGGTATTTATATATATAGATTCATTTGTTTGATCATAAATTTAAATAATTTAATTTAATTTAATGTATTACTCATTCTTATGAATTGTTTCTTTTTGGTCCAGGGGGAGTGAGAGGAGACACGTCAGCGGAGTCAAGTTAGACATTTTCTGAATTTTGGGGACATTTTTTTAAAAGCAAATGCATCCAAGCAATTTCCAAGCTATTAGAAAGTCATTTTTATCTAGCACTTTCACTACTTTGAATGTGCTTTCAAGGACATTGTATCATTAGTGCTTAAGTTGGTTAGCGCTGTCCTAATACTGCACATTGCAGTGAGGCAGCTTCAAAAGACATTAGGAATCATAGTGAACTCCCATTACTTGCCCCAGCTTCTGCCAACCTAGCAGTTCGAAAGCATGTAAAAATGCAAGTAGAAAAATAGGGACCACTTTGGTGGTTCCGTGAGACTTCAGCGTTTAGTCATGCCAGCCACAGGACCACAGAGACATCTTTGGACAGCGCTGGCTCTTCGGCTTTGTAATGGAGATGAGCACCACCCTCTAGAGCTAGAAACAATTAGCACATATGTGCTAGGAAACTTACCTTTACATTTCTTGGAAACTGGATACTTCCTCCTTGACATGTCCCACCCACTTAGCCACCCTTGTAAACAACTCTTGTGAAGGGCCACCAAAGGATTGATCAATCCAATACAAGAGGGACAGACAGCAGCCCTGCACAATAAATATCACTGAATCATTGTCAATGTTTTCAGTCAAGTGCAAACCCTGATTACAACCAGAATGCTCTGAATAATGCTTTAGTTTGAGTTTAATGGTTTATGTTTTGATTCAACACAAATCCATTCCTTCAGCAAATGTTGCACAGGCAGAAGATGAGTGGATACATTTATTTTGGGAGTTTTCTGCACCTTGAGAAATATAAACATGTCCTAGAGGATCGCTCCCTCCAATGTTAGAGACTGCTGGCTGGAATATCCCTCTGCTTCAGGCAGAGGATAAATAATGGGCCAGAGGTGGTTGCAAACGGTGAGGGTAGGCACTTTGGGCAACTCTCCAATGTAAATTACATGGAAATGAGACTTCTGTGAGGCCAAAGGCCTCTTCCAAATGGGGCAATGAGGGATTTAGTTAACATAACACTTGTGCTAAATGAAGCGGTTGACAGAGCTTTCAGCGGGCAGGTCCATAGCTTTAATTTACCATGAGAAAAGAACAGCCTCCAGTTTAGTCCTTCAGGAGAGGAACTCACAAACACATGAATGTGTGGCCTGTTTTTCCAAGCCACTGAAATTTTAAGTGTTGACATTCTTGGACCGTGTTACATTTTTTAAAAGATTGTTTAGCTCCTAAAAAAGGATTAATGTATTTAAACTCCCTAGTAGGTGAGAAGTTTTTTCCTCCAATTTTATTTTATTATTTATTGTATATTTTTACTGATGCCTTATTCCTGTTCAGATTGCATAATCGAACAGAATAATATTCACAACTACTAGAAATGATTACATTAATTTGCTGGGCTTTTGAGATTCTTTAGCACTTTTGAAATGGTGGTGGTGAGGAGAGAATAGTTTTTTTAAAAAAGTTTTTTGAAAGAAGCACAGATTTTATTATTATGCTCTGTGGACAGCAATCCTGGGATTTGGTTCAGCAAATTTGAGGGCAACTGATTGGGGAAGGCTGTCTAACCTAGGTTTGCAGTTTTTTTTTGCATATCAGCAATGTTCAGAAATTTATAGCTGACAATTTCTTGATAAGTTGTAGGAAAAAATTAAGGGAAAAAAAGAAATGATAAGACAACCTGGAGGAGACACTGAAAAAAACACGATGCAGAAAATGAATATTGCGTAAGGCAAGGTTGTACAACCCAGCCAGCAGTTTGCAGTTGAAGAAGTTAATGTTTGGACATTTTCGGGGGCTTACCAAAGGCTATTTTTGCTCTCTCTGGGTCACATAGTCTACTGTATTCAGTCAGTAATCAGCAGAGAAGGCATATGGAATAGGATTTGATAACCAGACCTGTTGTCTTCCTGCAAGAGCTGCTTCTTAGCATTCCTGTCAGGTGGACCTATTTTTCCCAGGATAACATAATAATAAAAGTTCAGCCAAGATATGTGATGGTATGTGAAATTGATCTTGGGAGACAGGAAGAAGAGCTGGACTAGACACACACCATTAATCCCAAAAGATTGGGAGCATGGGAATTGTTTCACAAGAGACCCTCTCCTAGTTTTCTGGAAAATAAAAATAAAGGAGGGGAGAAATATTTTCAATTTTGCAAGGTTTTGTTGATGAAGACTTATGATAGAATTAGTACTCATAACTCTACTTTTGTCTAGACTACTTTGAAGAGCTAACCCTACTCAACCTTCAAGTCCTACTCAATGCTCAATTGTCATAGGAACTCTGTGTGTGTGCAGGCGCTGCACGTGTGTGTATGTATGTGTATGTGTGTATTTGTGTCTAATCCTTAAGCTTTTTAAAGAGAGGTGTTTTGCACTTCTACAAAACCTGAACTTTCCTTCAACATATCTCAAGATATGAGAGATACAATGCCTAGCTGAAGCTACTCTAGGCAGACAAATTAATATAGGATGCTTTTTTCCAACTGAACCAAAGGTTCAAAGGGA